>JAQPPZ010001723.1:0-673708 GCA_028583015.1 Wollemia nobilis | reverse complement strand
GGAAAAACTACTCTGCTAGGGTTTGATGAAGCAAAACTGCTCTGTAGGGATGGCAACAGCTTCCGAAGGAGGTCTAAAAAATTGGAGGAATGTCGTGATGGCATCAGGTCCGACACAGAGAGTGCATGCTCGTGATGTTTTTTCATCTGAAAATGACTGGAAGGAACAAGATTTTCCAATGCATATCGGGAACCGCTTGTTAAAGAACAATGGATGTTTAGAACGATGTGAAGTCAGGCCAGTTCTAGTGGTTCAACCAGACTCGATGGCGAAATATGTGGGGTATCTAACCAAACATGCTCTTATTGGTAAATTTTTGGGCATCCGAATTTCTCTCCCCTTTGTGGAGGCTTGGGTCAGGAAGACTTGGAATCCTGAAGGCGATGTGGAGGTGATGTTGAGTGCGAACAACTATTTTATGGTAGTTTTATCTTGTATTGTAGATCGTAACAAAGCATTTGAAGGGGGTCCTTATTTTTATAACCAAGTGGGACTCTTTATTAAACCTTGGCATGTGGGTTTCAACCCATCAGAGGAGTGGTCGTCGCGGGTTCCAGTATGGGTGCGACTTCCATGGCTCCCGTTGGAATTTTGGAGAACTGATATCTTGCATAAGATTGTCCTTCTACTTGGGAAGCCGGTTGGACCGTCACAACAAACAATGGATAAAAAGGTAATCTCTGTTGCTCGTATTTGTGTTGAAATTGAATTAAATAATCCTATTCCAGATTCTATTGAAATACAATTTGGATCAACTACATGCGTTCAAAAACTTGACTATGAAGCTCTTCCATTTTGTTGTCGAATTTGTCGTGAATATGACCACCTGCAAAGAAAATTCCCTAAGTTTGTCTCGCTTGTGGCTTCAAATCTTGGGCCCTCTCGGTCTGGACAAAGTTTGGATAAAGGAAAAGCCCCGATAAAGGAAGGTGAATGGGATAAGGAAAGTTTTGTTCCAGTAAAATCCTGAAACAGAGGACGAAGGGCAAACAAAGACCTTAAGGATAGCCAACCAGATGCTTTACTCAACCGTTTTGAAATATTAGATGATCTTGATCAGTGCATGGAGATACCTAAAACGTCGCTACCTGATGCAAATATAACTGTTGGTCATCCAATCTACCTAGGAAAGTATTTTGGGTAAGTTTATGCGCCCTAGACCTGCGACCAACGTTGAAAGGCCGAAGGGAAGAGATGCCCCTCGTGCCAATCTCCGAAGAAAGGTCGGCTCCTACTAAACTACTTTTGGGGTTTTAAGATAAGGGTGCAGGAAAGAGATAAAATGAGTTAGGGTTAGAGAAAGAAATAAAAATGGGTAAGGGGAGAGAGATTAGCGATTTAAAGTGGGAGAGAATAGGAAACATGATCACTAACTGACAACTTGAATAGCAGCAAGGAAAACCAAGAATAAACGAAAGAAACGCAACATTAACCTTCCTATGTATCCTCTGGATGAATTTCAGGATCAGAAATCACAACCCACCAGGCAGCATAAAAGAAAGCCAATATGACGTTTTTCCTCTCCTATGTATCCTTCAGGTGAATTTTAGGGTTCAGTCCCCAATCGCACATCGGATTCAGGATTCAGAGTCTCAGTATGCAAATGAAGAAAGACAAAAGAATTAAGCACATAAGGCAACATACAAGAGAGAAATAGAACTCAAATATATTTAGTATTAAAATCAGGACATCAAGTTACAGCAGCTTTCTTAGTAGAAAGTTCCCCCCCTTTTCCCATTACAATGCTTGGGTTTTTATAGAGGACCCGACCCTCTGAGTCATAATTACACAGCATGGAGAAGTACCCCCTCGAGCCCTGAGAAGTTGGCTTCTCACGGTGCTCATGACCGAGCTCTCAATTCTATTACCAAAACTGGCAACTATGACCGAGTCAACTATGGAAAAATGCATTAATGGGCCGCCTGAATCGTCCTCAGCCTTTGGGTGCGATGCTCGAGTGCCGCCATGCTTGTCGGGCTCTCCTTCCGGGACTGATGCTTCGTGTCCGATTGCCAAAAATGAGCAGCGAGCTTACCGGGCAAGAAAATTTGCATTTATGAGGCACTTGATCGCCTCGAGAAAATACTCGGCTTGGAGTGTGTGCCCGTGAATGCGCTTGGCTGGATCCTCGTTCGCAACTCTGCTTCGCAATGGACTCGGGCCGAAGCAGATTCTCTTTTGGTTTGTACTTCGCACGGTTGAGCTTCGCAAAACAGCTTCGAGGGTGATGAGTGCCGAAGTAGATTTCCTCTCTAAAGTGGGACCTTTCATCCTTCGCCGCTTCGCTGTCGAAATTACTTCGTCGGTGCCTTGTAGAAATGCTTCGCATGCAAGTTGGCCGAAGCGGATGCTTCGCAGTAGTTTTTGGCAAAGTAGAAATGGTTCGCTTTATGGGAGGCCCGAAGTGGGTGTTTCGGTGATTTTCTGGCGAAGTAATCTTCAACACTCCTTTGAGTTCCACTTCGCAAGTTTTCTGGCCGAAGTAGCTATCGAAAATGTTTCGGGCCCGAAGTTCTTTTCATCGCCCTCCTTGTATTCTTCTTTCGGCAACTTCCGCTTCACACAACTTTCACCCGAAGTAGCCTTTTGAAGTGCTTCGGGCCCAAAGCAGTTTTCTACGCATTAGCAAACTTTTCTTTCTCTTTAGCAATTGCCGCTTCGCAAAAATTTGGCCCGAAATAATGCTGGAAATGCTTCAGGTGCGAAGCTCTTTTCATCCTTCATTTCTTTCCTTTCAGCGAATCTATCTTCTTTTCCCCTTGCAAAATGTGACAAAATTGTCAACATTCTTGGCGGCTCGTGGGGCAACAAGCTCGTCTCGATGAGAGAACCCTCAGCTTTGATCCATTGGGCCAGAGTTACCTCCAAACCCTTCTCCTCTTTCTTCTGGTGTGGCTTCTTCTTTCCCATGGTCGATGTTTCGCAGTAGAACAACTTGCAATGCAGAGGACTTCAGCACCAAGGAACCTCAAAGCAAAGGGCAAAATGATTACAGGTGGACAGCGGTGTTCTCACTCGCATGCAACAGTGGGCAAATAAACTTCTTGTTGTCGAAGATTAGTTTTTATAGCCTTAGAAGGCAACTACCTCCATTTATGGCTACTGCCATAATTAGATCCACATTTCTAACTTTGGAGATCGCTGCGCTTCCTGATTGGTTTCTCGACGGCATCATGCGTGGGTTCATGTGGTCTGATGATTATGCCTTGCATTGGAAATGTGAACTGCTGACACCTAGTACCTCGATGCGGGATTTTCTCTTAACCAAATCACCTTGGGATACACTCCGCCACCTTCGCATTAATTTCATCCACTTCGGACACTTTACAAGGCTGTCGTCAGCACATTCTCCGAGGTGCATTTTAAATGCTCCCGCCTCGCACGCTGTTGGTTCAGCGAAGTCGAAGTCAGCGTTGAAAATACTTCACAGCGAAACTCATCTTCGGGCTAGTTTTCTACGTTTCGGGCCCAAAGTTTTTCTTTGCCGTGTTGCCGCTTGGTTTCGCAAAAGACGACTACCGAAGTTTGTTGAGAAATACTTCGCCAAATTTTTCTTTGGAAACTGCTTCGGTCACATTCTTTTGCGAAGTACTTTTCGTGCCTTAGTTTGAATTTTGGCTCAGCCCTTGCGAGAGTGAATTGCTTCGCTACGAACCTCTTCGCACTTGCTACTTCGCAGCAAAATTTGTCGAAGTAGATTTTGGCTATTCTCGATGAAGCTAGAGTTTGTTTTGCGATGAAGGCTGTTTGACTTCTGCGATCTTGGACAAGATATATATACAAAAATGAAAACTATATACAAAGGCATATATACACATATACAAAGGCTATTTGTTTTTTTTTTTTTTTTAGAGCATACCGAAGTAAAATCTGACCTAAGCTTCTAAGCAACACTTAGTGCCCGCGACACTTTATTTACTAGCCGGATTACTTACAATATTTACACAAAATTTTGTGGCATGATCGGCATGTCGCCACCACAAACTCAGCCTCGGGTGATTATCCAGTGAACCTGCAATGTCCGAACCAGATCTGATTGTACTTCAGTAGATCTTTGAAGTTCGGCTAGCCTCTTCTTGAAGTTGTCCATGCTGCGAACAGGGAGCAACGCAGTAGGTTGTCATTTCTGCCAGTGCCCGAATTGTTGATGAATAATGGGATGAAGAGGTTCGCCACATCGGAGCCTTCTTCGGGTACCGGTTGTAGTGATGGCTAGAACCAATACCAGAATACCAAAGGATATACTAACTGTGGGCTGGGTACAGGTTCTTCCATCCTCCTGATGCGGTAACGGGACTCCTCCGACGAAGAGTAATTTTCCATGATCTCTTCAGGTTCAGCTTCTTGACGAGACATGCTTGATGGGCTCTGGCTGAACACTCTCGGGCCATCCCTTGGGATACAAAGAGGGTGCAAAAATGTGCCCTCTTCGTTCTCAGGCTCTACCACTTGAGCCTGCTCTTGTCCTTGGTTCGTCCTCTGATGGATACTGCAAGCAACCATATTGTTCATTGTCGGGGCAAAGCTTGCATATTCCCATCATTGGCCTTGGACGAAATCTGCCTCTTGAGCTTCACATGACTGCATCTCAGGCCTCTGCTCTGTATGAGGAGTCTGCCATGAAGAATACTATGTTGGATAGACAGGAGCAACAATTACCGGATAAGGTGATGGGGTTTCTCCCCACTGACACTTTCCCGATAAGAGCAGAAGTTGTTCTGCTCGTACTGCTTCCTCAAATATTTGAGGGAATCTTCATTCACCTGATTGCAGTAAGATGAGGCTCATGTCCGGGTGAAAGGCCCGAACATAGAAGAGGTGGGCTTGGGTGGGTGTCGGTTGGATCTCCCCTGGAATTCTCTTCCAACTTCTGCAGAATCGAACATTGAACTCCATGATGCTCTCGAAAGGTGCTCTCTTGATGGTGTAGAGGTACGTGAAAATCTGGAAGGGGTCCTGAGAGCCATCAAATGTTCTGATTAGTGCTCCCGCTAAGTCATCCCATGAGCAGATGCTTTTAGGCCCGAGTAGTTTGTACCACTGTAGCGCCCTTCCTTCCAAAGATAGAACTAGAAGTCTAATCATGACATCTTCATGGATTATGTCATGGAGGGATGTTAAATCAACATCTTCATGGTGCTCTCGGGCCATTCCTGTGGTGCCATTGTATTTCTTCAATGACTTCAATGCGCTTTTGGGAATCTCGTGGTAGCTTTGAAGATTCAAGGGGCCTGGGTCATCCCAGCTGGGATAAATTACTCTTGCCATTATAGCAACGGTCTGCAGAGATCACGATTATTGCCGCTAAGTCGGAGTCGTCAGGTGAACATTCTTTTCTCCGCTTATGAGGTTAAGGCTACTCACCGAACCTTGATTCCTTCGGGATATCTTCTTTTAGCTTTAAAATGCGTCTACGATCAAGAAATCTGGATCTTCAGCTCAACAGAGTCGCTAGGTGATTTTTCCAGATGAAGACAAGCCAAAGATTCACCAAACTCGAGCTTTCTTAAAACACGGGGACTTTTGGCATGAAGGCACAGGTTTAGGTACCGATCTTTACGACTTAGAGATTTTCGAGTTGAACAGAGTCGCTAGATGCTAAGAGTATTTTTGTAATGATAGCATCGATTCTCACTACCACTCAGAAGGTGAGACTGATCGAATCTCATCGGGAACTGTTAGAATGGTTGGCCCCGGTGAAGACGGGCTTGAGATTTCTTAAAATATGGGACCTTTGGTCCCACCGGGCGTGCCAGAAACTGTTAGCCCCGGTGGGGACAAACTTGAGATTTTTTTAAATATGGGACCTTTGGTCCCACCGGTCATGCCAGAAACTGTTGGCCCCGGTGGATACAAGCTTGAGATTTTTTTAAATATGGGACCTTTGGTCCCACCGGGCGTGCCAAAAACTGTTGGCACGGGTGGGTTTGTCGATTTGGAATAATACTTGTCCCACCGATTATGGATCTTTCTGAGACAGACACTATCTGTCCCACCGGGCGTGCCAGAAACTGTTGGTCATCAAATCTACCTAGGAAAGGATTTTGGGTAAGTGTATGCGCCCTAGACCTGCGACCAACGTTGAAAGGCCGAAGGGAAGAGATGCCCCTCGTGCCAATCTCCGGAGAAAGGCCGGCTCCTATACTAAACTACTTTTGGGGTTTTAAGATAAGGGTGCAGGAAAGAGATAAAAGGAGTTAGGGTTAGAGAAAGAAATAAAAATGGGTAAGGGGAGAGAGATCAGCGATTTAAAGTGGGATAGAACAGGAAACACGATCACTAACTGACAACTTGAATAGCAGCAAAGAACACCAAGAATAAACGAAAGAAACGCAACATTAACCTTCCTATGTATCCTCTGGACGAATTTCAGGATCAAAAATCACAACCCACCAGGCAGCATAAAAGAAAGCCAATATGACGTTTTTCCTCTCCTATGTATCCTTCAGGCGAATTTTAGGGTTCAGTCCCCAATCACACATCGGATTTAGGATTCAGAGTCTCAGTATGCAAATGAAGAAAGACAAAAGAATTAAGCACAAAAGGCAACATATAAGAGAGAAATAGAGCTCAAATATCTTTAGTATTAAAAGTAGGACATCAAGTTACAACAACTTTCTTAGCAGAAAGTTCCCCCCCTTTTCCCATTACAATGCCTAGGTTTTTATAGAGGACCCGACCCTCTGAGTCATAATTACACAGCATGGAGAAGTACCCCCTCGAGCCCTGAGAAGTCGGCTTCTTGCGGCGCTCATGACCGAGCTCTCAATTCTGTTACCAAAACTGGAAACTGCGATCGAGTCAACTATGGAAAAATGCATTAATGGGCCGCCTGAATCATCCTTAGCCTCTGGGTGCGGTGTTCAAGTGCTACCATGCTTGCCGGGCTCTCCTTCCGGGACTGATGCTTCATGTCTGATTACCAAAAATGAGCAGCGAGCTTACCGGGCAAGAAAAATTGCATTTATGAGGCACTTGATCGCCTTGAGAAAATACCCAGCTTGGAGTGTGTGCCCGTGAATGCGCTTCGCTGGATCCTCGTTCGTAACTCTGCTTCGCAATGGACTCGGGCCAAAGCATATTCTCTTTTGGTTTGTACTTTGTACGGTTGAGCTTCGCAAAACAGCTTCGGGGGTGATGAGTGCCGAAGTAGATTTCCTCTCTAAAGTGGGGCCCTTCATCCTTCGCCACTTCGCTATCGAAATTACTTCGCCGATGCCTTGTAGAAATGCTTCGCATGCAAGCTGGCCGAAGCGGATGCTTCATAGTGGTTTTTGGCGAAGTAGAAATGGTTTGCTAGATGGGAGGCCCGAAGTGGGTGTTTCGGTGATTTTATGGCGAAGTAATCTTCAACACTCCTTTGAGTTCCGCTTCGCAAGTTTTCTGGCCGAAGTAGCTGTCAAAAATATTTCGGGCCCGAAGTTATTTTCATCGCCCTCCTTGTATTCTTCTTTTGGCAAATGCCGCTTCACACAACTTTCACCCGAAGTAGCCTTTTGAACTGCTTCGGGCCCGAAGCAGTTTTCTACGCCTTAGAAAACTTTTCTTTCTCTTCGGTAATTGTCGCTTCGCAAAAATTTGGCCCGAAATAATGCTGGAAATGCTTCGGGTGCAAAGCTCTTTTCATCCTTCATTTCTTTCCTTTCAACGAAGGTATCTTCTTTTCCCCTTGCAAAATGTGACAAAATTGTCAACAATAACAAGGTCGAATCATATGTCTCTTCTTGAGGGGGAACTTAAGGAATCAGATCTAGGGGGTTTAAATGAAGAACAAAGGGCTTTGGATCTGAGTATAGGGGACATGGTTGGGTCTAGCCCTATAAGGAAAACTATTTTGGAAAGTGGTATAGATTTAGTTATGCCCTATCCTACTTAGGCACTTATGTAGTCATCCTTGGACTGCAAAACTCCTACGGTGTTAGGATTACAACAGAAAATAATTAAAAAAAGTTTTTCGGATAAGAATATGAAGGTGGGTCGGAAGAAGGACCAGGATAAAATTAAGTTAATGGGGGAGACTTTGGTGGATTCAGGCTTGGTGATAACATTGGACTCCCATTTTTATAACCCCTAAAAATGATTATTCTCTCATGGAATGTAAGGGGGTTGAACAACATCCCCAGATAAAAATTTATTCGTGATTTGGTTCGTGTGCATTCTCCGAATGTGGTGTTTATTCAGGAGACTAAATTGGCTATTGATAGTATGTTCAATATTGCTCCCAAGTTGTGGAGAAGGGGGCAATGCCAGTATATTGGTGCATGTGGATATGCTGGTGGTGTCACTTGTTTATGGGATCCGGTTAAGATATCCCCTCTTACTTGGATTTCTAGTAGATGGTCTATTTTGATGGTCGGGCATGATAATGAATCTGGTGAAACCATCCTACTTACAAATTTGTATGCTCCTATTGATTACAATGGTAAAGTGAATTTGTGGGAGCACATTTGCTTTGTGAGAAGTTTGGTTCCCCCGTACCCATGGATTTTGGTTGGAGACTTCAACTCTATCACTTGTCTGGAGGAGAAACGTGGTGGGGTGGACCGTCTTGAGCCTTTTTCTTCTGTATTCAGTGCTCATATCCAGGTCCTAAACTTGGTTGACATCAAGCCAGATAAGTCTTTCATTTAAGTCTTTCAATGAAAGGTGAACGTCCAAAACAAAGGTGACTCAAAACAGATGACTAAATATATATATATATATATATATATATATATATATATATATATATCATCTAGCTGCCAGCGTATTAATTCGATTGCAGAAGACGCCAAGGAATTAGTTGCTGGTAGCCTGGTTGCTGAAGACGTCAAAGGTAAAATTTTACAGCTACACCTAATTTACTCATATCAAAGGAGACCTTCAAGGTGTAAAATAAGGAGTAAAACAACCTTCAATCTACGGGAACAGGAAGAAAATTCGTCGCTTAGCTCTCTGCTCACTTCATAATCATTGGATTCCATAGCCGCCTTGCGTATTGACCGTCGCATGCTCGTACACCTATCCGCTCGCCGCTTAGCTCTTTGCTCGCTTCATAATCATTGGATTCCCTAGTCGATGATTTCTCGTGACAGTTTTGTGCCGATTTTTTAGCAAATTAGTGACAATTTCCAAACAACGACTACGCAAATGGCCGACGATGGAAGAATATATCATGATATCAACCTAATTTTGCTACTTAATATTGCCCACCTACGTCAAGTCACATCAGTGCGTGTATATAAAATTCAATTCCAGGATATCACCAATCGCATCACAGGGTTGGACGAATTAGTCCTCATAAGTGGGTTCATCAATGGATTGAAAGAAGAAATTAGAGTGAAGATCATGATGTACACTCCTCGCACCCTACAGGAAGCCATTGGATTAGCCTTGTTAGCCGACGATACATTCAACGTTCAACGTCAACATGGGGAGCAACCTATTGATAAATCGACATTCATGCACACTATTCCAAAACACAAATCCTTGCCAGTTAAGTACCTTAGCCTACAAGAAATGGAGGAACGACGAGCGAAAGACCTCTGCTATACTTGTGATGAGCAATTTGGGCCCCTTCATTGTTGTGCTACACAAACATTGTATTTATTGAATATAGTTGATCCCTGTCACTCCATAGAGGAAGAAGGTGAGGAAGATGTGCACGACATGACCAAAGCACCTGATCATAACAATGAAGGAAATGAGGTCGATTTGCAAGAAGTGCTTGATGCACCACGAAAAGATGAGGTAGACGTCCATGCAGTAAACAATGAAGGCGAGACATACACTCTCAAAGAACTACACACAAGTTCATCACCAATAGTGAGTTCTCATCGTATAGGCAACCTGATTCAGAAAGGAGGCAAAAGAGTGAGTGCACCTTTATTTTCCCTTCATTCTACACAGGAAGAATCAACTAAAGCGAAAGCCTACCGTCATCACAATTCTCCTAAGGAAGATTATACTATTCTTTCTAGCAACCCCCCACTAATGCTTTGACCTTCAATATATCCTTGCCTTCGAAAAAGTGACATTAAAATAGTACAAGAACTTGCACAAATTCAACTAGGAAAACAAGCAACGAAGCTCCTTACTTTGAGCTTTGAGGACAAAGCTCTTTTTAAGGAAGGTGGCATGTTAGGATTCTACTACTAACCACCATACTAATCACATTATTAGTTAATTATTTAATCACTCTCTCTTTCACAAAGGTTGTGACCTTTGATCACACCTTCACACTCCTAGAAATAGGCATTTCATTTGGTAGTGTTGAGGCATCGAAGAATATAATTATTAATTAATTGTTGGGTTCCCCATACAATACAACAACGATTCCTTAATAAAAGCGATTCCTTTTTATTATTCTAGCATTATAATCAATCTTTCTCTATTGGGTTCACTACAGATAGTATGTTCAATATTGCTCCCAAGTTGTGGAGAAGGGGGCAATGCCAGTGTATTGGTGCATGTGGATATGCTGGTGGTGTCGCTTGTTTATGGGATCCGGTTAAGATATCCCCTCTTACTTGGATTTCCAGTAGATGGTCTATTTTGATGGTCGGGCATGATAATGAATCTGGTGAAACCATCCTACTTACAAATTTGTATGCTCCTGTTGATTACAATGGTAAAGTGAATTTGTGGGAGCACATTTGCTTTGTGAGAAGTTTGGTTCCCCTGTACCCATGGATTTTGGTCGGAGACTTCAACTCTATCACTTGTCTGGAGGAGAAACGTGGTGGGGTGGACCATCTTGAGCCTTTTTCTTCCGTATTCAGTGCTCATATCCGGGTCCTAAACTTGGTTGACATCAAGCCGGATAATGGGATCTTTACTTGGCACAATAGAAGGTGTGGGGAAGCTTCCATCTCAAAGAGACTAGATAGGTTTTTGATATCCAGTTATTGGATGGGTAATAACAAAAGTGCTAGTTCTATGATTCTGGAGGGTAGGGGATCTGATCATTGGCCTATTAAACTCTCTGCTTTGGAGTTAGGGCTAAAAAATAATCCCTCCTTTAAGTTTCAACTTATGTGGCTTCGTGATCCTAAGCTTCATGATTTCATGTGAGGCTGGTGGACCACTAGAAAACCTCCTCATGGCACCGCTATGTATTCCTTTATGAAGTGACTACAATTTGTAAAACATAAATTGAAGAGATGGAATAGACTGAATTTTGGGAACCTTTCCTTGGCTAAGCTGGCAGCTCTTAGGAGGATGGAAGAAGCTTCAAGGAATATTAGAGATCAGGGATTCACGAAGGAGCTTCTTGTTGAGGAATCTAAGGCTGCGAAAGACCTTGCTGAATGGGAACTAAGGGAAGAATTTTTTTGGAAACAAAAAGCTCGAGTAGATTAGCTTCAGGAAGGGATAGGAACGCAACCTTCTTTTATAACTCAGTTAAGGCTCACCGTAATGGTAACCTGATTACCTCTCTTGTGAATTCTTAGGGTGCCCTGCTCTCTTCTTTTAGGGATATTTCAGAAGAGACTAAGAGGTATTTTTCCTCTCTTCAAGGAGGACTCCCTATCAGATGATGAGAATGAAAAGCTTATTCTAAAATATATTCTAGAAATTGTTTCTAGAGAGATGAATGAGAACTTGATGGGTCCAATTTCCCTTGAGGAGTTGGAAAATGTTGTATTCAAGATGAAAAAAGGAAAAGCCCCAGGCCCGGATGGATTCCCGATTGAGTTTTATCGAGAGTTTTGGGATTTAATCAAATTTGATATTTTGGAGGTGGTCCATGAGTCCCAAAAGAACAAACAGATGCTAAGGGCCCTAAATGCTACCTTTGTGGTGCTTATACCCAAAAAAGAGGGAGCAAATTCCTTGGATATGTTCAAGCCTATTGCTCTCTGCAATGTTGTGTATAAGATCATCACA
Source organism: Wollemia nobilis (assembly GCA_028583015.1). NCBI lineage: Eukaryota > Viridiplantae > Streptophyta > Pinopsida > Araucariales > Araucariaceae > Wollemia > Wollemia nobilis. The sequence goes on along the minus strand of JAQPPZ010001723.1, from coordinate 661,840 downwards.
AAAATTATTGCTGAGAGATTGAAGAAATGGTTGAGCAAAATCATCTCTAAGGAGCAAGGAGGATAAGTTGCTGGCCGAAAAATCTTGGATGGGGTTGTTATTGCTACAGAAGCTATTCACTCGATGGAAACTTCTAAGGAGAAAACTATGTTCATTAAGTTGGACATGGCCAAAGCCTATGATCGGGTCAGATGGTCCTCTCTTCAAAAAGTTCTTGATGCTTTTGGATTTGAGGAGGAATGGATTAGATGGGTGATGAGTTGTGTTTATTCTTCCTCATTCTCTGTTCTTGTTAATAATGAGCCATCAGATCTATTTGAGGCCTCAATGGGATTGAGGCAAGGAGATCCTTTATCTCCTTATTTGTTTATCATTATGGCGGAAGGGTTGGGAATATTTCTCAAGTCTCAAGTCATGCAGGGTCTCATTCAAGGGTGGAAGTGGGATAGTAGTTTTCCACCTCTTTCCCACCTTCAATTTGTTGATGATATCGCTTTGTTGGGAGTTGTCACTATCAGGGAAGCTGGTAATATTAGATAGTCTCTTGACATATATCTTGGTGCTTCCGGACAGTTGATTAATGAGGACAAGTCTTCTATTTTCTTCTTCAATACCCCTCCTCTTATTCAAGCTAGGATTGCTCGCATTCTAAGATTCCAAGTTGGGACTCCCCCCTTCATTTATCTTGGTATTCCAATTTCATCTCATCCTCTACCTAGATCTTCTTGGCAGTATATGCTTGATAAGTTTAGAAGGAAGGTGAATCATTGGACTTTCAGATGGCTATCCACTATAGGTAGAGTGTTTATTTTAAAATTTGTTGTTCAAGCTTTACCCATTTATAGATGTTTTGTACAAATAGCTCCCTCTCACTTCATCAAGGACATGGATGCTTTGTCAAGACAATTTTTATGGTCTGGAAAACTTGATCAATCTAAATGGATTTTGGTTAGGTGGGATTCTATATGTAGGCCGGTGCAAGAGGGAGGCCTTGGGTTGTGATAGACAACTCTTTTTGGGCAGGCTTTGGCTGTAAAAATTTATTGGAGATGGTGTACCTCTCAAGATCATATTTGGTCTAAAATATTATCTTGTAAATACTTGAGAGGTATTTCTGAGGTTGAGATCCCTAGATTCAGCTTGGTTGGGAAAGGTTCAATTATTTGGGACACTCTGAAAAGAGGAGCTAATTTAATCAAGCATGGTTTGTTCTAGATTTGCAATTAGGGATCAAATGCTCTTTTTTGGGAGGATTCTTGGGATGGTCACCCTCCTATCTTGAATCAATATCCTAGGTTACGTTCCCTAAGCATTTTTTTCTTGGAAGTAGGCTGGTCTCGTGTGGAGGACTTTAAAAAAATCTAGTATTTTAGAAATATGGAGATGTACAGGTGGAAAGATCCACAAGAATGGCCCTAAGGGGGACTGGCTAAGGATAGAGAGGTGCTTGCTCTTATTCTTACAGGGAGGCCTTGTTATTCATTGAGGGGTAAAGATATTCTAGCTTGGAACCCTGATCCTAAGGGAACCTACTTGGTAGCCTATGGTTATCAGGTTCTTGATAAGCAAAAGTATGGGAGTCTTCCTGTCACTTGGTGGAAAAAGGTGTGGAAAAAATTTGCTTGGCCAAAATGTAACTTCTTTCTCTGGTTGGTAGCTCATAATAAATGCCTCACTTGGGATAATGTGAGGAAGAGGGGATTTTAGGGTCCCTCTTTTTGTGTCCTTTGCAATAAGAATGAAGATGAATCTTCTCATTTATTTTTCCAATGCTCCTTTGCTAGAGACATTTGGCACCATTGGTGCAGCGCTTGGAACCATCCATGTTTTCATGTGTTGTCCCTGGTGGAGTTTTGGAGTAGTCTAGGCAGACCTCCCGCCAAGGCCCCCTTCCTTCGGGTGGCTTGGAATTTGGGCCCTTCTTGCATCATTTGGAAAATTTGGCTCGAATAGAACCGGCACATATTTTAGGGCAGTTATTTGGTTGTTCAACAGATCTAGAAAATGATCTTGTATATGGTTTAGGAAACCATCCATAGCAAATGTGATGTGGACCCTCTTTTGGATTCTAGGGAGGAGAAGGTACAACAAGCCCTTGGTCTCTTTGGGGATGGTGTGAACTCTTCTAGCCCTAGTAGGGTTCCTCACCTCAACAAGAAGGTTAGGAGAGATGGTAGGTGGAGGCCACTCCCTGGAGGAGTTTTAAAAATTAATACTGATGGATCGTCTAGGGGTAATCCTGTACATGATGGCATCGGCGGTGTTGGGAGAGATTCTACTGGTGGTGTCAGTTTTTTTCTTTTCCATTTATAAAGGTGTTCACTCCAACAATTTTATGGAAGCTCTTGCAATTCTTGAGGCCTTGCGAAGGGGGTTTTCTCTTGGCTGGCATAGGATTATTTGTGAGTTTGACTCTCAAATTGTGGTTAATATTTTAAACAGTAAAAGAGTGGAGGAAGTTAATTGGCAGTTGGCCTCTGTAGCCGTTCAAATTCTCATAATGAGTGAAGATTTCAAATTTATATCCTTTGTGTACATTCCAAGGGAATGGAATGTGGTTGCTGATTACCTGGACAAAAGGGCTTTTGAACCGCTGGATCCTTGGAGTATCGATAATTGGGAGAGTCTCCCGTTTGGGGACTCTCAATGCCTGTGGGAGTTGATCCACAAGGATGTACAAACTTAATGTGGTTTGTTCTTGTTGTCTTTTATGGGTGTCATTCTAGTCTAGTGGTTTTAGCCTATTTGGCTATTTATTTGAGTCCTGGTTGGAAGCTCAGTTGTACTCTGTAATCTAGACTTTTTATCAATAATTTTTTATCCCTTTATTTAAAAAAAAGACGGATGGATGGCTAAGATTAAAACATGATGAATGGCTGAGATTAATTCATACATATATATATATATATATATATATATATATATATATATATATATATATATAAAATATTATTATTTAAATATATATTAAAAAACATATAAATATATATATACAATGGATAATTGTGGCGTGAAGCTATGGATGGATGACAAGTGGCTAGATTTTGGTGTCTATAGAGGTATTCAAGGTTTATTTGAAATTTGACATTCTATGTTTGTTGTTCAAGGTTATCATTAGTGGAATAATGATAAATGTTTAGATTGTAATCTTCCAGATTCACAAAAACTTGAAAAATTACATTATATGGAGCCATAAGATACAATGTAGGAGTATCAAAGTTTTGTAAATATAGTTCCTAAAAAAGAAAACAGGCCATAAGATAATATTGATGACTTCAATAAGTGACATAAAGAAGCTTTGATGCTTCTCAAAATGTCTATTATAGATGTTTCGATCCCTAAAGTTTGTAATAAGGATAATGCTACAACACTTTGGACAAAGTTGAAGAATAAATATGACATTTGAAGTAGGATGTGCTTTGTATTTGAATAATTTTCTCTATTATTCCTAATTAGAAGAAGAAGGTTTTATTTATTATGCATCATGAGGATTTAAGAGGTCAATTGACTATTATTAAAAATATAATCGATTATTAGGACATGGTCAAATTTGTTCTATGAGGTTTACCTTCGTCTTAAGAGTATTTCGTTGAGTCTCTACATTCACTTGTTGAAACTTAAATTCTTAATTTTGTAAAGATGTCTTATTTTCTTTTGTATAGAGAGTGCATTTATTACAAAATCCAAACACAAAGGTAATCAAAATGCTAAGCCTTTATCATTGATCATAAGCAAGTTAAAAGAGCCAATATAAAATGATCTCTAAGTCATTTATTTTTGTTGTTGGAATGGTCATTTCAAATGGGTTTGCAATAAGTTGAAGAATAAACAAATTAGCAAGGGAAGAAACAAGTGGTTGTTATTGAGATAAAAGATTAGGAAAATAAGTTTACAACTTAAAGTTCATCTAGTTTATCTACTAAGTAGTAATTTGTTTTTTTTCTAGAGAACAAGGGGTTGCACTCAGGTTCCCCACCCTTGACAAGTCACAACTCTCTCCTTTGGAGCTTGGGAGTTTACAAACAAATTTAATTCCCATATCAATTGAGGCACTATATATAGATACCTGCATTGTTTTTCCATAAAATATCTGAATTCTTGATTTTCATTTTCTAGATCTTCTTCAATTTTTTGTGTGAATACAAATATTCCAAAATTCAGCATCCTTCTTGACCTTTTTCTATAGTAGCCTTCACAATACCAAAACTTTGCCTCTACTATTTATGCATTACATCTTAACAGAGTAATATTTTCAAAACATCACACTATCATAGTCCGCTTTACCAGATCTAGATATTTGCATAGGAACACCCCGTGTCATTCATTGGACCATAGATCACTGGGCATAGAGCTATATTTTCTGACTCGGTACCTTCATGATATACAAGACCACTTCAACAACCATAATATCAATTATTGTACACTTTTCCAATTAAAATTGAACCAATCAGAATTGATAACAGGCATAAGCTTTGTAATGATGCAGAAATAGGTCTACAGCTTGTTCCATTCTTTGTTGTCAACTATCCCTGCAAAGGACAATTAATAATACCAAGCTAATGGAAACAATTCCAACCCAAAATAATCACGTGTTGCAAAAACAAAAGTGGAAATCAGCTTGGTTGCAAAGGAGGAGCCACCACACCTTGTTCTAGGGGTTGTAGTGAACTTTCACTTCAGCATTGAAGAAGTCGTCCCTTTTGACCATCAAATGTCGATTAACGAAACCTTCACTCTCCAATTTTGCGAATAAGCTTCTGGCATTTTCTCCGATCTCTATCCACCTACAAGGAAAGCATGTACGTGTTTGTTGATCACAATCCAACTACACCCAGGATTCTTTTTAACCTTCTTGTCTTTCATTATTTTCCGCATCCTTTCAAAGTCATCCCACCTGCCAACTGCTGCATACAAGTTGGACAGTGTAACATAAGTTGCTGGATTTTGCGGATCTAACTGAAAAATCTGTTCTGCTGCCCGTTCAGCTAGCTCTATATTCCTGTAACTTTTACAGGCACTAAGCAAAGACCCCCACACATCAGCATCAGGATTTACAGCCATTTTATCTATAAAAACTTGTGCCTCGTCCAAGCAACCAGCACGACCAAGAAGGTCTATCATACATCCATAGTGGTCCATTGCAGGAGTGATATGATAAACTTGACTCATTCTCTCAAAGTATTACCGTCCCTGATCCACCAGACCTGCATGGCAGCATGCAGACAAAACGCCAAGAAAAGTAACATGATTTGGATTTACACCAGAAAATTGCATCTGTTCAAAGAGGTCGAGAGCCTCCTTGGCACATCCATGCATTGCATACCCCACAATTATTGCAGACCATGAAACAGTGTCCCGATGAGGCATTCTCTCAAACACCTTACGTGCATCCTCTATGCTCCCACATTTTGCATACATGCCCACAAGAGTATTTCCAACCAGGACATCAGATTGAAACCCCTTTCGAATTACAACTTCATGAACCTCTTTACCCTGTTCCAAAGCTGCCATAACACAACAAGCTGGGAGAACAATAGCATAAGTGTCAGAATTTGGCTTCACTTCTGCCATTTGCATTTCTCTAAAAAGCTTCAAGGCCTCCTCAGAATTCCCATTTTACGCGCACCCAGAAATAATGGCATTTCATGACACCACATTACACTCAGGCATTGACCTAAACAATTCTAGAGCCTCTTCCACCAGCCCATTCTTCGCACACCCTGCAATCACCGAGTTGCACGACATGACATTTCGTTCAGGCATTCTCCAAAAAAGTCTCAAGGCCTCCGCAATCATCCCATTCTGCGTATACCCTGCAATCATACTATTCGATGACACCAGATTCCTAATGGGCATCTCCTCAAACATCTCCAATGCCCTCTCAACCTTCCCTTCCTGCGCAAACCCCGCAATCATGATATTCCACGAAACCACATCCCTCTCGGGCATCTCACTAAACAACCCCCTTGCCTCTTCAATCTCCCCATTCTGTACATACCCTGCAATCATGGCGTTCCAGGACACCACATCTCGTTGAGGCATTTTGTCAAACAGTCGGCGCGCAAATTCGAAAAATCCCAATTTCCCATACATGTCTACAAGCCCGTTCCCCACAAACACATTAGATTGGAATCCAAGCCTCAGGATTTCTCCATGCGTCTCCTCCAAGACCTCAAGGCTTCGGCAAGCCGGCAGAATACTTGCAAATGTGAACTGGTTCGGCCCAACACCTCCTCCTCCTTTTGCTTTTTCTTGCATTTCATAAAACAATGTCAAGGCATCTTCACAACAATCATTCCTGGCATACGCCGCAATCATGAATCATGACTGTCCATGACACCACATTTCTCTGGAGCATGGAGTCGAAGGCCCTGCGAGCCGCCGCTAGGTCACCCAACTTGACATGAATGCTAATTATTTTATTCCCCAGGGAGATATTTTGGCACTGGGGTTCAAACCCTGTTTGAATCATGTGGGCGTGGACCAGTTTGCTCTCTGCAAGGGATTTAGTACGAAGACAGCTCTGAAGAAGATAATCGTAAACAGAAAAATGGGGATTGATGCTATGCTCGTCCATGGCCCACAAAACCTGCAGGGCCTCTCCCAGCTGGCGCTGCCTGCACAACCTTATTACTGAAAATTCAAGTTTATCTTCATATTTTATATTTGTGTTTTGAGTCCGTTCTAGTTCAAGGGCACTGGTTGCGGTCATGAATCTGCCCTGAACAAGGCCATACGCAAGGTTGGATATGTTCTTTCTATGATTTCTCAGTGCCCATGTCCTTGCCATTTGTAGTATTATTGTGCGGGAAATATGATACTTTAGAAATTGAGGAAGTTTTCATGATTGGCGCACCTGTAATAGCGTGGGTGTTAATGCCAAAAATTTTCCGATTCAAATTTGTGACTCAGAAAATCGAACAATCTCTTCGTCTCTATACATGCCCAGTTTCACATTAAACTCCCTTTTTTTGGAACAGTAATTTGATATATCTTTAATTTTCATATTAAAATAAAATTGAAACAACCAAATGAATATGTATAAATGATTCGTTATATTTTCAAGAAAAAACAAAAAAAAATAAAACTCCATATCTCCCACGCTACTCTAACGCTGCTCCATGTTTAAGGAACATGTTTCTCGAAAATGATTTCTAATGGTCAATCCGTATTGGTCCGTGCCAGGGTATAACGACACAGTGTTTTTTATTTTTATTTTTTTCAAATAATTAATTAATGTTATCCCATATATTTAAAAAAAATAAAAAATATTTATTCGAGTGTCATGGAGTATTGCCAAGTAAAAGTTGAGAGTTGAACACTAAACTTATTTGTAGTAATGTTTTAGTTGGTTTAGTTTAATTTTAAAATTTTAGGAACTTAAATTTTTTATTTAAGGTTCAAATTTAATAGATTTAAAATTATATTTTATATTTAAATTATCAAAATATATTAGGTAATTCTCTGATATGGTACAGGGTTGCATAGATGATTAAAAATGTTTTAGTTTTACTCTATTTTTTTACTTTACTTATTATTTCATTTCATGAGGATTATGTTTTATCAGCTAAATTTTTTTATTAAGGTAGATTAAAATACTTTGTATTTTTGGAAGGCCATCAAAGGAGGAACAAGGAGAAAAATGAACTAAAAAAAAACTGAAAAGGATTGGAAAGCCAAATACAATCAAAAGGATTGGAATTTTTTTTCAATAACACCTAAAGATTTTTATTAAGGTAGATTTAATTACTTTGTATTTTTGGAAGGCCATCAAAGGAAGAACAAGGAGAAAAATAAACTAAAAAAAACTCAAAAGGATTGGAAAGCCAAATAAAAATATTACAAGTGTTAACAAGAAGTGGGGCTAAGCCCACTAATAAAAATAAAAAGTGTTGATAATGAAAATGATATCATGGAATATTAGGGGTATGAATAAAAAACACTTTTAAAAAGAGTTATTAAGAAATTAATAGGTCGTTATAGCCTTGAGTTTATTTTAATACAAGAAACAAAATTAAGCAGTGAGGAATGTAATGATATTTTTAAGAAGATTTGGAAGATAGATGATTGTTTAGCAGTTTCTTTAATAAGAGCTTTAGGCAAGATTGTAATAATATAGGACAAATGCAAATGGGATGGACAACTATTAGAAGCAAAAAGTGATTGGGTTGCTGGATTATTTTGCAGGAAAGAGGAAAACATTAAAGTTGGGGGTTATAAATGTATATGTTTCAACTATAGTTACTCCTCGTGAAAGATGTTGGAAGGACCTTAGCATATTTTTATCAAATACAACGATGATTCATTGTGATCTATGGATTCTTGGGGGTGACTTTAATACTATTATATCTCCTTTGAAAAAGAAGGGTGGCATTCCAAGATGGTCTAAATAAATGCAAGATTTTGCTTCATTTGTCAATTCAAATGACATTTGAGATGTTAGTTCCTCAAGCATTCAATATACATGGGATAATAGACGCATTGGATAAAATTATATAGCAGAAATATTGGATAGATTCTTGTTATCCAATAAATGGTTACAAGTAAAGTATACAACCTCTTCAAATGTTTTATTGCGAGCAGGATCAGATCACAAACCCATTCTTTTGACTTGTGAATTACCTAATAATGGTCATCTAAAGCTATTTCGCTTCTAGTCTATATGGTTCCAAGACCCTAATTTTTTTCTAGATGGTTATGTTATGGTAGGATGAATCAAAATTTGAAGGATCATGTATGTATAGGTTTGTTCAAAAGTTGAAATATTTAAAGGAGCAAATGAAGATTTGGAATGCCAAATCTTTTGGTAACATTTTTAAAGAAAAGAAAGAAATTGAATCCAAGCTCAAAAATTTACAAGAGATAGTAGAAATTAATGAAATGGATCAGGATTCTTATGTGAAAGAAAAATAATTACTTTCCTTGCAATCGCATTTGATAGAGCAATCTATTATTCCTTTCAAGCCATAAATTCCAAAAAATAATGAGGGCCAATCCCCCTATAATACATGATGGCCAAATGCAGTGTGTAAAATATAATGTTTAACATGGAATGTGCGAAATGCAGTGTTGAAAAATACAATGTTTAACATGAAATGTGTGAAATGCAGTGTTGAACATGGAATGTGTAAAATATGATGTTGAACATGGAATGTGTGAAATACAATGTTGAACATGGAATGTGTGAAATGCAATGTTGAACATGGAATGTGTGAAATGCAATGTTGAACATGGAATGTGTGAAATACAATGTTGAACATGGAATGTGTGAAATGCAATGTTGAAAAATACAATGTTTAACATGGAATATGTGAAATGCAATGTTGAACATGGAATGTGTGAAATGTGATGTTGAACATGGAATGTGTGAAATATGATGTTGAACATTGAATGTGTGAAATGCAATGTTGAACATGGAATGTGTGCAATGCAATGTGTAAAATACAATGTTTAACATGGAATGTGTGAAATGCAGTGTTGAACATGAAATGTGTGAAATGTGATGTTGAACATTGAATGTGTGAAATGCAATGTTGAATATGGAATGTGTGCAATGCAATGTGTAAAATACAATGTTTAACATAGAATGTGTGAAATGCAATGTTGAAAAATACAATGTTTAACACTGAATATGTGAAATGCAGTGTTGAACATGGAATGTGTAAAATGTGATGTTGAACATGGAATGTGTGAAATGCAATGTTGAATATGAAATGTGTGAAATGCAGTGTTGAAAAATACAATGTTTAACATAGAATGTGTGAAATGTGATGTTGAACATGGAATGTGTGAAATGCAATGTTGACTATGGAATGTGTGTAATGTAGTGTTGAACATGGAATGTGTGAAATACAGTGTGTAAAATACAATGTTTAGCATGGAATGTGTGAAATGTAGTGTTGAAAAATACAATGTTTAACATGGAATGTGTGAAATGCAGTGTTGAACATGGAATGTATGAAATGCAGTGTGTAAAATACAATGTTTAGAATGGAATGTGTGAAATGCAGTGTTGAAAAATACAATGTTTAACATGGAATGTGTGAAATGCAATGTTGAACATGGAATGTGTGCAATGCAGTGTGTAAAATACAATGTTTAACATGGAATGTGTGAAATGCAGTGTTGAAAAATACAATGTTTAACATGGAATGTGTGAAATGCAGTGTTGAAAAATACAATGTTTAACATGGAATGTGTGAAATGCAGTGTTGAAAAATACAATGTTTAACATGGAATGTGTGAAATTTAGTGTTGAACATGGAATGTGTGAAATGTGATGTTGAACATGGAATGTGTGAAATGTAGTGTGTAAAATACAATGTTTAACATGGAATGTGTGAAATCCAGTGTTGAACATGTGTGAAATTAAAATAAAAAATGACAACACTCAGAACAAACAAACAAAGTATGCCCTAAGTATTGCAACAAATTTTTATTTTATTTTTTATTGGTTTTGTGTGTTTAAGATGTAAAAATCCTAAACTTGAAAAACTATGCGGGATGCCTAGGATGAAAGACAAATGAGAGATTTCCTGGTGATGAAATCCAAAAATTCTACCCACGGGCTGCTATGGCATTCTAGGGGGTCAAGCCAATGGATGGAGATGAAGCCCACCATCGCTGGTCTTGATCAGTAGTTGGTGATGAAATACAACTACTGATGTTTAAAATGAAACGTGCATGTGTGTGATTCTTTTTAAAATTTCATGTTTTCTATAGTTCTCACACACAAGAAGAAAATGCACATAAATCACATTTTTTCCTTTCTAATGAATTCAACCAGAAGTTACGATTAGAGATTCCAATGTCAAGTATAAACTCTCAAAAAAAATTTTTGGGGTACATCGCTTAAGATCCATCCTGAATAAATGAGTGATTCCAACAATGGAAAGTTTATCCAACTCTTCTGCATTGAACCAACTAGTGGTTCCAATAGTAGGAGGAAACTTGAACAAAGGTAATCTATCACAATCCAGAGGAATACAAGACAAAAGAAAAGAGTACAATTACTTATACACTTTCTTACCCTAGAATGCAACTAAAATGCTTTTTGTTTTTAAATGCATACAACACAAAAAATGCAACAAATGGAAAATGCTTAAAAATGGTAGAAATCTAAATGAAATGTGATTATGCAACTACCATGAATGCATAAATGCAAACCACATGAAATAGATAAATGACTAAATGAAAAGTGCACTGCTTTTTAAAATCCACAAGTAAATTTTTTCCTTTTAATATCACTTTTAAAAAGTAGAAAAATAACAAAAATGGAGCTAGGGTTTTAACCAGACTTACTAGGAAGCCTACGTTTTTCTTCCCCACTATGTGAAACGCCTTTCAAAGTCTCTGAAATGCACCAGGATGCCTTCTAAACTTTGGGGGTGTCCCTTGAGCATCGTAGGGCATTCACGCAACCTTGGATCAGCTTTTGCAGTTTCAAAAACCCTAGTTCTAGAAAATCATAATAGAATTCCTGAAACCTACAACATAAATAACAAAAACAACGAGTTAATGACAAGATAATTAACATAAATAATCCATTGTGGGTCCCACCATGATCACCATTTATGAATACAAAATAAAGCAACACTCAAAATATAAACTATGAAATAAATAAACAGAATGACACAAAATATTGTACAAAGAAATGAACTTTATTATTATTGTCGGTGGATCTCTTGTATTACAATCAAATGTACCCCAAATAGGGGGTTTACAATGCTTATTATTTTGATACAATTGTTACAAAGCACTAGGGTTCTCCAAAACCCTAGTTAGAAATGATGGTGGTGTCTTCACGCTTGATTTTTTCCCAACAGAGTGGTGAGTGGGCTTTGGTATCCTATGTAGGTCCACTTGAGCTTCAACAGCTACCAATGAATGTGATTATTATACCTACATAAAACAAATAATTACAAGAGTTAGTAATATTTGTGAGGGCTCCACTGCATGAGACCCTAAAAAAATGAAATCACTAAACCCTAGTTGCAAAAATAAAGATATAAATAGATCTAAAAATGTGAAAATGATTACCAATGAACTTTTACCTTGTCAACGCTAATTTGTTGTTTCTTATTTTGTGGATGATATCGTTAATGGTTGTGTGGATGCCCTAGGGGCACTTGAGGTCCGTGGAACTTCAGATATGGTGTAGAAACATCCATGGGTGCTTGGTGAAGACCAAAAATATCTAGAGGTACTTTGGAGACTCGAGAGGGTGTTTGGAAATCTTGGGAAGGCATTGGAGTTTGCAAGGAATGTGGTAGAACCAGATCTGGTTTGCACGAGCTGTACGATGACGGATACGGGGGCAGGGATGAACGAAAGCGATGACGAGGATGTGGGGAAACTTAGGGACTCAAAGAGTCAGAAAAAATTTGCCCTTGAGTTATCAAAATGACTCCTCTTTATAATATTCCCTTAGACATGTTAGGGTTTCAACGACATAAAATGTGTGGTCAATATTAAAACATGAGGAAGGGTGGAGATTAAATCTGGATAAGTGGCATGGATTAAGACGGATGGATGGCTGGAGATATTTTATGAGAAAACTTCTCAAGTTCTTGGCATCAATAGAAGACACAAGGTGATTGTGAACATAGAGGGATCTACTAGGATTTGATGAGGAAAAACTACTCTGCTAGGGTTTGATGAAGAAAAGCTACTCTGTAGGGATGGCAACAGCTTTCGAAGGAGGTCTAAAAAATTAGAGGAATGTCGTGATGGCATCGGGTCCGGCACAGAGAGTGCATGCTCGTGATGTTTTTTCATCTGAAAATGACTGGAAGGAACAGGATTTTCCAGTGCATATCGGGAACCGCTTGTTAAAGAACAATGGATGTTTAGAACGATGTGAAGCCATGCCAGTTCTAGTGGTTCAACCAGACTCGATGGCAAAATATGTGGGGTATCTAACCAAACATGCCCTTATTGGTAAATTTTTGGGCATCCGAATTTCTCTCCCCTTTGTGGAGGCTTGGGTCAGGAAGACTTGGAATCCTGAAGGCGATGTGGAGGTGATGTTGAGTGCGAACAACTATTTTATGGTAGTTTTCTATTGTATTGCAGATCGTAACAAAGCATTTGAAGGGGGTCCTTATTTCTATAACCAAGTGGGACTCTTTATTAAACCCTGGCATGTGGATTTCAACCCATCAGAGGAGTGGTCATCGCAAGTTCCAGTATGGGTGCGACTTCCATGGCTCCCGTTGGAATTTTGGAGAACTGATATCTTGCATAAGATTGTCCTTCTACTTGGGAAGCCGGTTGGACCGTTACAACAGACAATGGATAAAAATATAATCTCTGTTGCTCGTATTTATGTTGAAATTGAATTAAATAATCCTATTCCAGATTCTATTGAAATACAATTTGGATCAACTACATGGGTTCAAAACTTGACTATGAAGCTCTTCCATTTCGTTGTCGAATTTGTTGTGAATACGACCACCTGCAAAGAAAATGCCCTACGTTTGTCCCGCTTGAGGCTTCAAATCTTGGGCCCTCTCGGTCTAGACAAAGTTTGGATAAAGGAAAAGCCCCGATAAAGGAAGGGGAATGGGATAAGGAAGGTTTTATTCCAGTAAAAGCCCGAAACAGAGGACGAAGGGCAAACAAAGACCTTAAGGATAGCCAACCAGATGCTTTACTCAAACATTTTGAAATATTAGATGATCTTGATCAATGCATGGAGATACCTAAAACGTCGCTACCTGATGCAAATATAACAATGCCAAATCAGATGTCTCTTCTTGAGGGGGAACTTAAGGAATTAGATCTAGGGGGTTTGAAGAACAAAGGCTTTGGATCTGAGTATAGGGGACATGGTTGGGTCTAGCCCTATAATGAAAACTATTTTGGAAAGTGGTATAGATTTAGTTATGCCCTCTCCCACTCAGGCACTGATGCAGTCATCCTTGGACTGCAAAACTCCTACGGTGTTGGGATTACAGTAGAAAATAATTAAAAAAAGTTTTTTGGATAAGAATATGAAGGTGGGTCGAAAGAAGGACCAGGATAAAATTAAGTTAATGGGAAAGACTTTGGTGGAGTCAGGCTTGGTGAGAACATTGGACTCCCATTTTTATAACCCCCAAAAATGATTATTCTCTCATTGAATGTAAGGGGGTTGAACAACATCCCCAGGAAAAAAGTTATTCGTGATTTGTCTCGTGTGCATTCTACGAATGTGGTGTTTATTCAAGAGACTAAATTGGCTATTGATAGTATGTTCAATATTGCTCCCAAGTTGTGGAGAAGGTGGCAATGCCAGTATATTGGTGCATGTGGATATGCTGGTGGTGTCGCTTGTTTATGGGATCCGGTTAAGATATCCCCTCTTACTTGGATTTCCGGTAGATGGTCTATTTTGATGGTCGGGCATGATAATGAATCCGGTGAAACCATCCTACTTACAAATTTGTATGCTCCTGTTGATTACAATGGTAAAGTGAATTTGTGGGAGCACATTTACTTTGTGAGAAGTTTGGTTCCCCTGTACCCATGGATTTTGGTTGGAGACTTCAACTCTATCACTTGTCTGGAGGAGAAACGTGGTGGGGTGGACCGTATTGAGCCTTTTTCTTTTGTATTCAGTGCTCATATCCAGGTCCTAAACTTGGTTGACATCAAGCCAGATAATGGGATCTTTACTTGGCACAATAGAAGGTGTGGGGAAGCTTCCATATCAAAGAGACTAGATAGGTTTTTGATATCCAGTTATTGGATGGGTAATAACATAAGTGCTAGTTCTATGATTTTGGAGGGTAGGGGATCTGATCATTGGCCTATTAAACTCTCTGCTTTGGAGTTAGGGTTAAAAAATAATCCCTCCTTTAAGTTTCAACTTATGTGGCTTCGTGATCCTAAGCTTCATGATTTCATGTGAGGCTGGTGGACCACTAGCAAACCTCCTCATGGCACCGCTATGTATTCCTTTATGAAGTGACTACAATTTGTATAACATAAATTGAAGAAATTGAATAGATTGAATTTTGGGAACCTTTCCTTGGCTAAGCTGGCAGCTCTTAGGAGGATGGAAGAAGCTTCAAGGAATATTAGAGATCAGGGATTCACGAAGGAGCTTCTTGTTGAGGAATCTGAGGCTGCGAAAGACCTTGCTGAATGGAAACTAAGGGAAGAATTTTTTTGGAAACAAAAAGCTCGAGTAGATTAGATTCAGGAAGGGATAGGAACACAACCTTCTTTGATAACTCAGTTAAGGCTCACCGTAATGGTAACTTGATTACCTCTCTTGTGAATTCTTAGGGTGCCCTGCTCTCTTCTTTTAGGGATATTTCAGAAGAGACTAAGAGGTATTTTTCCTCTCTTCAAGGAGGATTCCCTATCAGATAATGAGAATGAAAAGCTTATTCTAAACTGTATTCTAGCAATTGTTTCTAGAGAGATGAATGAGAACTTGATGGGTCCAATTTCCATTGAGGAGTTGGAAAATGTTGTATTCAAGATGAAAAATGGAAAAGCCCCGAGCCCAGATGGATTCCCGATTGAGTTTTATCAAGAGTTTTGGGATTTAATCAAATTTGATATTTTGGAGGTGGTCCATGAGTCCCAAAAGAACAAACAGATGCTAAGGGCCCTAAATGCTACCTTTGTGGTGCTTATACCCAAAAAAGAGGGAGCAAATTCCTTGGATATGTTCAGGCCTATTGCTCTCTGCAATTTTGTGTATAAGATCACAAAAATTATTGCTGAGAGGTTGAAGATATGGTTGAGCAAAATCATCTCTAAGGAGCAAGGAGGATATGTTGCTGGCTGAAAAAAATTGGATGGGGTTGTTATTGCTACAGAAGCTATTCACTCGATGGAAAATTCTAAGGAGAAAACTATGTTCATTAAGTTGGACATGGCCAAAGCCTATGATCGGGTCAGATGGTCCTTTCTTCAAAAAATTCTTGCTGCTTTTGGATTTGAGGAGGAATGGATTAGATGGGTGATGAGTTGTGTTTATTCTTCCTCATTCTCTGTTCTTGTTAATAATGAGCCATCAGATCTATTTGAGGCCTCAAGGGGATTGAGGCAAGGAGATCCTTTATCTCCTTATTTGTTTATCATTATGGCGAAAGGGTTGGGAATATTGCTCAAGTCTCAAGTCATGCAGGGTCTCATTCAAGGGTGGAAGTGGGATAGTAGTTTTCCACCTCTTTCCCACCTTCAATTTGTTGATGATATTGCTTTGTTGGGAGTTGCCACTATCAAGGAAGCTGGTAATATTAGATAGTATCTTGACATATATCTTGGTGCTTCTGGACAGTTGATTAATGAGGACAAGTCTTCTATTTTCTTCTTCAATACCCCTCCTCTTATTCAAGCTAGGATTGCTCACATTCTAAGATTCTAGGTTGGGACTCCCCCTTCATTTATCTTGGTATTCCAATTTCATCTCATCCTCTACCTAGATCTTCTTGGCAATATATGCTTGATAATTTTAGAAGGAAGGTGAATAATTGGACTTTCAGATGGCTATCCACTGTAGGTAGAGTGTTTATTTTAAAATTTGTTGTTCAAGCTTTACCCATTTATAGATGTTTTGTACAAATAGCTCCCTCTCACTTCATCAAGGACATAGATGCTTTGTCAAGACAATTTTTATGGTCCTGGAAAACTTGATCAATCTAAATGGAGTTTGGTTAGGTGGGATTCTATATTTAGGCCGATGTAAGAGGGAGGCCTTGGGTTGTGACAGAAAACTCTTTTTGGGCAGAGGCTTTGGCTACAAAAATTTATTGGAGATGGTGTACCTCTCAAGATCGAATTTGGTCTAAAATATTATCTTGTAAATACTTGAGAGGTATTTCTGAGGCTGAGATCCCTAGATTCAACTTGGTTGGGAAAGGTTCAATTATCTGGGACACTCTGAAAAGAGGAGCTAATTTAATCAAGCATGGTTTGTTCTAGATTTGCAATCAGGGATCAAATGCTCTTTTTTGGGAGGATTATTGGGATGGTCACCCTCCTATCTTGAATCAATATCCTAGGTTACGTTCCCTAAGCATTTTTTTCTTGGAAGCAGGCTGGTCTCGTGTGGAGGACTTTAAAAAAATCTAGTCTTTTAGAAATATGGAGATGTACAGGTGGAAAGATCCACAAGAATGGCCCCAAGGGGGACTGGCTAAGGATAGAGAGGTGCTTGATCTTATTCTTATGGGGAGGCCTTGTTATTCATTGAGGGGTAAAGATATTCTAGCTTGGAACCCTGATCCTAAGGGAACCTACTTGGTAGCCTATGGTTATCAGGTTCTTGATAAGCAAAAGTATGGGAGTCTTCCTGTCACTTGGTGGAAAAATGTGTGGAACAAATTTGCCTGGCCAAAAGTAACTTCTTTCTCTGGTTGGTAGCTCATAATAAATGCCTTACTTGGGATAATGTGAGGAAGAGGGGATTTTAGGGTCCCTCTTTTTGTGTCCTTTGCAATAAGAATGAGGATGAATCTTCTCATTTATTTTTCCAATGCTCCTTTGCTAGAGACATTTGGCACCATTGGTGGAGCACTTGGAACCATCCATGTTTTCATGTGTTGTCCCTAGTGGAGTTTTGGAGTAGTCTGGGCAGACCTCCGACCAAGGCCCCCTTCCTTCGGGTGGCTTGGAATTTGGGCCCTTCTTGCATCATTTGGAAAATTTGGCTCGAACAGAGCCAGCACAGATCTGGAAAAGGATCCTCTATATGGTTTAGGAAACCATCCATAGCAAATGTGATGTGGAACCTCTTTTGGATTCTAGGAAGGAGAAGGTACAACAAGCCCTTGGTCTCTTTGGGGATGGTGTGAACTCTTCTAGCCCTAGTAGGGTTCCTCAACTCAACAAGAAGGTTAGGAGAGATGGTAGGTGGAGGCCACTCCCTAGAGGAGTTTTAAAAATTAATACTAATGGATCTTCCAGGGGTAATCTTAGACATGCTGGCACTGGCGGTGTTGGGAGAGATTCTACTGGTGGTGTCAATTTTTTCTTTTCTATTTATAAAGGTGTTCACTCCAACAATTTTATGGAAGATCTTGCAATTCTTGAGGCCTTGCGAAGGGGGTTTTATCTTGGTTGGCATAGGATTATTTGCGAGTTTGACTCTCAAATTGTGGTTAATATTTTAAACAATAAAAGGGTGGAGGAAGTTAATTGGAAGTTGGCCTCTGTAGTCGTTCAGATTCTCATAATGAGTGAAGATTTCAAATTTATATCCTTTGTGTACATTCCAAGGGAATGGAATGTGGTTGCTGATTACCTGGACAAAAGGGCTTTTGAGCTGTTGGATCCTTGGAGTATCGATAATTGGGAGAGTCTCCCGTTTGGGGACTCTCAACGCCTATGGGAGTTGATCCACAAGGATGTACATACTTAATGTGGTTTGTTCTTGTTGTCTTTTATGGGTGTCATTCTAGTCTAGTGGTTTTAGCCTATTTGGCTATTTATTTGAGTCCTGGTTGGAAGCTCAGTTGTACTCTGTAATCTAGACTTTTTATCAATAAATTTTTACCCCTTTATTTAAAAAAAAGACGGATGGATGGCTAAGATTAAAACATGATGAATGGCTGAGATTAATTCATACATATATATGTATATTAATTAAATATATATAAATATAATATATAAAATATTATTATTTAAATATATATTAAAAAACATATAAATATATATATACAATGGATAATTGTGGTGTGAAGTTATGGATGGATGACAAGTGGCTAAATTTTGGTGTCTATAGAGGTATTCAAGGTTTATTTGAAATTTGACATTCTATGTTTGTTGTTCAAGGCTATAATTAGTGGAATAATGATAAATTTTTAGATTGTAATCTTCCAGATTCACAAAAACTTGAAAAAGTACATTATATGGAGCCATAAGATACAATGTAGGAGTATCAAAGTTTTGTAAATATAGTTCCTAAAAAAGAAAATAGGCTATAAGATAATATTGATGACTTCAATAAGTGACATAAAGAAGCTTTGATGCTTCTCAAAATGCCTATTATAGATGTTTCGATCCCTAAAGTTTGTAATAAGGATAATGCTACAACACTTTGGACAAAGTTGAAGAATAAATATGACATTTGAAGTAGGATGTGCTTTGTATTTGAATAATTTTCTCTATTATTCCTAATTAGAAGAAGAAGGTTTTATTTATTATGCATCATGAGGATTTAAGAGGTCAATTGACTATTATTAAAAATATAATCGATTATTAGGACATGGTCAAAGTTTTTCTATGAGGTTTACCTTCGTCTTAAGAGTATTTCGTTGAGTCTCTACATTCACTTGTTGAAACTTAAATTCTTAATTTTGTAAAGATGTCTTATTTTCTTTTGTATAGAGAGTGCATTTATTACAAAATCCAAACACAAAGGTAATCAAAATGCTAAGCCTTTATCATTGATCATAAGCAAGGTAAAAGAGCCAATATAAAATGATCTCAAGTCATTTATTTTTGTTGTAGGAATGGTCATTTAAAATGGGTTTGCAATAATTTGAAGAATAAACAAATTAGCAAGGGAAGAAACAAGTGGTTGTTATTGAAATAAAATATTAGGAAGATAAGTTTACAACTTAAAGTTCATCTAGTCTATCTACTAAGTAGTAATTTTTTTTTTTTCTAGAGAACAAGGGGTTGCACTTAGGTTCCCCACACTTGAAAAGTCACAACTCTCTCCTTTGGAGCTTGGGAGTTTACAAACAAATTTAATTCCCATATCAATTGAGGCACTATATATAGATACCTACATTGTTTTTCCATAAAATATCTCGAATTCTTGATTTTCATTTTCTAGATCTTCTTCAATTTTTTGTGTGAATACAAATATTCCAAAATTCAGCATCCTTCTTGACCTTTTTCTATAGTAGCCTTCACAATACCAAAACTTTGCCTCTACTATTTATGCATTACATTTTAACAGAGTAATATTTTCTAAACATCACACTATCATAGTCCGCTTTACCAGATCTAGATTGCTAGTTTCCTTTCTAAATCATAAGTACAACCACAAAATTTGTAAAAAATATTTTATATGAAAACAAATTTATTTTATAAAATAAAGCAAATATTACCAACAAAAAATATTAAAGTAAATCTTAATTGCAAGCTTACTGTAGGGGTAAGGGCTTTGGCATCTCTTTGAGAGGTATAAGATTCAAACCCCACTTAGTATGAGGGAAACATGACTCCTCGTAAAAATATGTGTAAACTCATTGAAATATTTTTAGGTAAATCTTAATCATTATTTGATTCGGGTAGTCAACATTTTCTTGTCAACTTCAACTAAACTTACTACTTCCTCTAACCATGGAAAACAAAATTTAATTTCATGGTCCTCAATTAAAACCCCTCTATTGACTAGCCTATTTGCACACTTGTTTTCTTCCCTTAATGTATGTGTAAACCTTATTTTTTTAAACTCTATAGCAAGATCTTGAATTTCCACAATTATCTCTTGTATGTTCCATGGAGCCTTTTCTTTTCTCAAAATAACTTTTATTACTGTGAGTAAATCACATTTCATCCATACTCTATTCCATTTCATTTGTTTGTATATTTTTAACCCTTCCAAAGTTGTCCAAGCTTTAGCTTCATTATTTGTCTTAAATCCACTATTGAAAGCATAATGAGACAAAATATCTCCTTTATTATTTCTAATTATTTCTCCTCCTCTTATTGGTCTTGGATTTCCTTTATATGCTCCATCACGATTCATTTTGATCAAATCTACATCTGGTGGTTTCCACTTTATATTTTTTACCTTCTTTTTTGAAGAACACAAGCTTATACTGAGAGGGGGAGGTGAATAATATAAAACCACTTTTTACTTTTCTTTACTCAAGCTATATAATCCAATATATCAATGCAATGTCAATAGCAGTAATGAAAGTAATGCACAAATCACTACACACAATAGAGACACCAATTTAACATGGTTCATACAATGTGGGCTACTCCACGGATAAAATATTTCACTAATATTTTCTCAATCAATATCTTGGGAATCCTTTCCCTATTATAATTTTTATGGACCTTTGTCCAAAGGAGACACCAATCCCCTAATCAAGTTTATGGATCTCTATCCACAGGAGACACCAATCCTCTTAGCCAGTTCGTAGATCTCTATCCATAGGATAACTTCTTCTCCTCTACTTTGGTTGGTGATCTTCTAGAAGAACTGCTACCTCCACTAAACTGGCTTATGGATCTCTATCCATTGAAGACTCCTGCCCTCACTTAGAAGACTTGTCTTCACTACCCTGGCTAATGGACCTCTATCCACTAGAGACTGTTGTCCTCTATACTTTATCACCTCCAAAGCTTACTCTCAACTTTGTCTCAAATATGCACTAAATACAGTCCTTTGGTCTAGCTCAAATCTGCTTAATATCTATCTCAAATCTACACTAAACACAGTCCTTAGGTCTAGTAAAAATTTGCTCAATCTCTATCTCAAATCTGCACTAAACACAGTCCTTCGATCTAGCATAAATCTACTCAATCTCTGTCTTAAATCTACACTAAACATAGTCCTTCAATCTAGCACAAATCTACTCAATCTCTATCTTAAATCTGTACTAAACACAGTCCTTTGGTCTAGCACATATCTACTCAATCTCTATCTCAAGTCTACACTAAACACAGTCCTTAGGTCTAGCATAAATTTGATTAATCTCTGTCCTCAAATCTACACTAAACACAATCCTTTAGTCTAGCACAAATATACTCAATATTTGTCTCTGGTTTGGCACAAAACTATCCTTAAATCTACACCAAACTCTGTCTTCAAATATGTCCTCAAGCCTTAACACAAAGCTTGACTCAATCACAAATCAACTCTACTATATCTGCCCCAAACCTTAACTCAAGGTTTGAACAAATCAATCAATCAACTTTGCTCACAAGTCTTCTCAAATACTTACCTCAAATCTATCCACAAGTCCTCTTTAGAACTTGCTCTCGCTGCTCTCAAGTCTTCACCAAGACTTACCTCAAATCTGCTCTACAAGTCCTCACTAGAACTTGTCCAAACTGCTCAACAAGTCTTCACCAAGACTTGTCTCAAATATGCATTGTAAGCTTCCACAAAAGCTCACACAAATTTCTCCAACAAGTCTTCACCAAGACTTGCCTCAAATATGTCCAATTTTATTGTAAGCTTCCACAAAAGCTCACTCAACTCAACTCACTCTATTACAAAAAACCTCTTCAATAAGACAAATAAGCTTTACACTGAATCTTGTTTTAATCTCACAAAAACATATAGAGAATGGTTAGAGACTCAATATGCTTCTTACTCACAACAATACTCAATCACTTTCAATATCTCTTGTTTTTCCATAGAAACATATAAAGAATGGTTAGAGACTCAATAAGTTTCACTCTCACACAACACTCAATTACTTCCAAATTTTATTCAAATCAATTAAGAATAAAGAACAATTTGTTTCACAGAACTTGAACTATCACTCCAAAACTTCCAATCAACTAAGCTCAATCAACTCCACTCAATGAATCACTTAATGAAAGCTTAGTCAACAATACTTATCAAACAAACCTCACATAACAATGATACTCATGATCTTTCACAAACCCTAGTTCAAGATAGTTCACAACTTCACATAACAATGATACTCATGTTCTTTCACAAACCCTAGTCAAGCATATGAAAGCTTACTCAATATTTCCAATAATGCTTATCAAACAAGGTTTCTAGTATCAACTTTCATTCTAGAAAACCAAACTCAACAATGCTTATCAAACAATCTTTTTCACTCCAACTTAGCATTCACAACATCCAACAATCACTCTCAAGGATAATGTGCCCTTACCTCTTGTTTGATTCTCCAAACCTATCTCAATCACACTCACTCTCTTTGTCAATCTCAAGGGTTAGCTAACAAAAAATATGTCCTTAATATTTTCTTTCAAAAATATTTCACCAATTCAAAATATCAAACATCAACTATACCTTATTTCTCCTTTCAAATCAATTTTTATAATATAACTTTATTTCAAAAAACATCTAACACCCTTGTCACACCTTATTACTCCTTTTATCCACTTAAAAATCAAACATCCAAATTAAAAATTTGCATACCCTTTTATCTCCCTTTATACCTTTTAACTATGCAAATTTTAATATTAGAAACCTTTAGGAAATTAAAAATTTAATTTCCACATTTATGCATTTTGCGTGCAATATCAAACCTTAGCAAATGAGCGCATACCTTATACTTGCGATAAAAAGAATCTTGGCGGGTTTTGATCTCACGATACCATTCTCCCAAGTGTTTTTGCATAGCGTGCACCCACCAAGTGGGCTACGTGCCCACACACAACAAACGAGGCTCATGCCTCCCTCTTAAGCTTCCTTTATGAAAACCAACTTTGCCTTACCCAAAACACTGTCACACGAATTCGAACCCGTGACCTGTCACCTATGAGCGACCTAGCGCTGCCCTCGCTGCCAACTATGCTACCAACACTTATACGTTTGAGAAGTGTGCCCCACTGAATCTAATGCCTTCATCTTTCTCCTTAAAGCTTTTAACACATGTAATTTCCTTCAAAAATTTAGTGCACGAATTCGTCTCACATTCAAATCGATCACATGGATGAAATTATAAGGTGGGCTCTTACCCCATTTTATGTGCATGCAATATATTCAAACACGTCGACAAATGAAATAATTTGATTTTCAATTTAATTCGAATTAGGGCGCTTTAAATTAATTTTAATTTAAATTTTACCTTTAGGTAGAATATTTAAATTTAAATAATTTAAAACTTAGGGTATTGTAAACTTTCACATGGGTCTTTTGAAAAATAATAAATTTATCACTCCACAACCTTTGTTTCTCTTCATGCCAAACTATAACCAAAAAATATTATAATATTATTATTTTTATCAACCTGCTTCTTGCCTTGCTAGAAAAACCACTGGAGGACATTTATAACACCGAAATTTGGGCATCAACCTTTTGACATAAATGCATGGATGAAATTGAAACTTGGTCATCATCCTCATGACATTAATGACGACAAACCTTGCTTTCTTCTTGACATCAATGACAACAAACCTTGCTCATATTTCCAACATTTTTATTTCTCCTGTACCCAACATCATAATCCCATTTGATAACTTGACTCCATATATCAATGTTATCTGCTTCCAAATTAGGGATTGGGTGAGTTGACAGGGTTGGCTTAGACTCCTCTATGGTTAAACAAATATTCATTTTCATTACCTCTAAAATGCTTTCCTCTCATTTGAATATTCTTCTATTCCTTTCTAGCCAAATAGTCCAAAGTATTTTATCTTTTGATATATCCTAGATTATCTATAAAGCCATATTTTTAAAAGTGCTTTGACATTGCTTTAACCATTATTTAATTCTTCCATTAATCACCATGAATTTACCAAAAATATTCAAAATCCATTGCCATAGATTCTAAACTATTAAGTAATGTCCCAAGAGATGGTCTAAACTATCCTCCTCCCTTTTACAAAGGACACATTGTGAGGGACCATGAAAACCCCTTTTATAAGGTTATCCCAGGATAAAATTCTTCATGACTTATTAGCCAAAAAAATATTTTGACTTTAGGAATGCTTGGGCTATCCCAAATATCTCTCCATATTCTTGAGATATTTCTATTTTGTTGATGTTTTACATTATAACAACTTCTTGTTGTGTATTCTCTTGAGCTATTCAACTCCTAAATTAGCTTATCCTTGGATCCCCTCATAATAACCATTTTTGTTATCTTTTTGCTCAATTGCCTCCTAGCATCAACGTGTTGTATACTTGTAAAAAAATATTTTCATTTGTATCTTCCTTCCTAATCCTTGTACATAATGTTTGAAACAATATCACCATATTTGTCTTGAAATAATCTCATCTGTGGTTTCAAAATTGGATCTAGATTGAGTGGTCTTTTATCACACCAAGTATCCATCCAAATAGAAATATTTTCTCTAGTTCCACCACCCATATTAGACCTTTGATCATTAATCATTAATTTTTTTTTAATTGTTCTATAGAGCATAACCATTTGGAAGTGAGAATGCAGTAAAAATTAATATTGGATTATTGGGCTCAACATACTTACTGAGAAGAATTATTACCCATTGTCTTTAATTTCCTTTGTACAATCTTCAAATTACTTTTTCCCTAAGAATTAAGTTTACATCCATAAGAACTAGTAAACCGAGACCTCCCCTAGTTTTATCATCACATACCTTACTCCATTTCACCAAAGGAAATTTCCTTTTATCATGTAAACTTGACCACAAAAAGGATTGCATAATATAAATTGATTTTTTTCTATCAATTTTGGCATAGTATACAAGGACATCTAACAAGTTGGAATGGCCTATAATACTGATTTAATTAGTTTCACTCTTCCTACTAACAATAACCATATAACTTTCCATGCCAGTAGTTTATTCTAAACTTTACTTGTAACTAGATTCCATAATTCTATCCTCATTCTCCCCTAAAATAAAGGTATCCCTAGATAAGTTGTTGGTAAATTTACCTCCTCCATTTGAAGTAACCTAAAAATCCTTGCTTTGTTTACTAAGTAGTACTTTGACTCTAGAGCATCTAAACATTATACATGTTGAAAATATCAATATGTTAATTTTAGCTAATTTTTAAGAATAAGCTTACTTCACTTTGTGACGGTATATCATACTTTATTAAAGGGTGTGGTAAGGTTAGTGCGACATTGAAAAATAATGTTACATACAAGTTCAAGAATGTTAGTATGTTCTTGATATGAACAAAAATATTTTAACCATGAATAAAATCATCAAAAATTATCAACTTGTGCATTTTCATAAGAATATATGTGAGGTAAAGCATATGGATGAAAATAAACTCATTGCTCTTGGTATAGATGAGAAGGGGCTATACAAGTTAGTTGATGCCAAGTCTGCTAATTCATTTGCCTTGGAAGTTGATTATAATAGTTTATTCTTTGGCATGAGAGATTTAATAATCTCAATTATAAGTATTTATCAATTCTCACTAATATGGTTTATGGATTTCCATCCATTCAGGAGTATCAACATTCATGTATAGGATGTCAAATTGAAAATAAAGTTGTCAATAATTTGAGATAGGTAAGTCTTGGCATGCACAAGGTGATTTGGATTTAGTGCATGTTGATTTGTGTGGTCCAATGAATACACCTTCAATTTGTGGTGCAAAATATGTTTTGTTAATGGTTGATGATTATTTGAGGAAGATGTGGGTATACTTCCTCACGTATAAGTCTAAAGGTTTTCCCTAAGGTGTCAAAATTCCTTTGATTAGTAGTTCAAAGTAAGATTCTTATAGGAGAGAATCTATAAAGAAGAGGATATTATGGACCTTTCAGATGTGCCTTGTGTGAGAAGTGTTTCAAAACCTTAGACCATTTACTTCTTTATTGTCCCTTTGCTCATACCACTTGGGGCTACTTTTTTAAAATATGAAAATATATTAGGTAGCTCCATCAACATTGAAAGAGTTGATGAAATGTTGGATTAATGATTTTAAAGCTAAAACATCATGTATTATAGGGAGATTGGCCCTCATTATTTTTTAGAATTTATGGCTTGAAAGGAATAATAGAATTTTAAAAAATAAATCTTAAAATCATGTCCAAGTTTGGAACCATATTATTTCCTTTCTTACAAAATATTTACAAGTATGGTGCTCATCATGGAAAGTCTCAAGAATGCAAAAAGAGGTGGTAACAACTTGGATGCAGGATTTTAACATACATAGAAGAGTCATTTGAAATAATGACATTGTAATAAAGGATTTATGTAGATCTAGGATAAAATGAAAATATCAAAAATCTAGATGTATCAAAATTAATTTTGATGGTGCTTCTAAAGGAAATTTGAAAAAACCAATGGAGGAAGTATTTTTAGAAATGATAAAGAGAAAATTCTCCTCACTTACGAAAATTTAACTATCAACTGTATAGAGACTAGGGCACTTCTTATAGGGAATAAAATTGAAATAGAAAAAGGATGGAAATATATTTCAATTGATAGAAATTCACAAATTATCATTATTGTTATTAACAAAAATAGATGCAAATTTTGGATAAAAAAGAATATTATTGTTTATGTTTATCATCTATTATTGGAGGCAATCTCTTGGAAATGTGAGCATATTATAGAGAAGGAAGTTTGATAGCGAATAATTTACATCCCCCTGCTCCTCATGTGTTTGTGTATATATATGTATTGATTATATAGGGTTGAAATGAGTCTTGACCATATCATATCATGATTATATTATCATAGTATTCCAAAAAAATATTATCACAAGCCAAATGAAAGTGTTGATCACAATGTAGCAATTTGAATTCAAGTTCATACAATCACATATCATTTATCATCGTTCCATAATCCTAAAGAAGTGTTATTCAAGTCTAAGTGAATGCAATCCAAATTTGCAAGAGTACAATCTAGTAAGAAGGTCATTACATACATTTAAAGGGTGACATCTAAAATCATGTTCTTACTACCCAACAAGTCTATGTCATCTACCCCTCATACAAAGACATCTAACTTAGAGGAGCCATCCAAGAAAAGAAGGAACCATCAAAAATTAAATCAAGATCATCAAAGATAGATTCAATTCCATCCAAAGAAAGTTATTGTGAAGTCCCCAACAAGGTGAAGAGTGTTCAATATGAAGAGAATTCTAACCTATACATGAGGTACTGTAATGAGAGTTGAGGTCATTCAAGGTAAAGACATAATTATTAAAAAGCTAGAGGTTTTCTAAAGCACCATTTGGACCATTTGAGGAGGCTCTACCATTCAACAGATCAAGAAGAATAAAAAGGTAATTAGCCAACCCTTTTACATTGTTCATAATCTCTAGATTCTTTTAAAAGGCTATAGAGAAGGCTAAGGCAAGATATTATGAAGTTTTTTTGGATAATCATCAATCACAACCACCATAATATCAACAATACTACCATTTCCAATGACAACAATTGATATAGGGTTGCAAATGCTACCATATCCAATGATAATAGCTACTAAATGGCTACTAGCAATAGGAAGATTGACATCAATAACTAATTACCAATCATAAAGGGGTTGTCTGTTTAATTCTCATTACATAATGATACAAGTACAAGTATTATAATGATGGGATCCCATAAATTAAATCTATGTGAAAAGTATGATGATACCCAAATCAATTTACCAATCGTTAACTAATACAAGAAGTTTGCTTAAGTTAAGGCTAACAAAGGCCACAAAAAATGTGAAGATCAAACAACAAGATAAGATTCTACCCCACCTTGTGTCATAAACTGTGTGTCAATGGGGATGTCAAAAAAATTAAAAGAGGTAGATGTAGGCAATCATGTTGATCAAAAGCTATGAATCTCGATATTTAACCATGTTAAGATATTTCTATGAATGTGTTAATTTCGTGATCAATGAATAAATGATGTAATAATGGTATGACTTGTATGTAATTTTCATAGTTATTTGGGGTTACGTTTATATTTTTAACAATGAATATTTCTACGGATGAGGCCTATACATTCCAGCATCCTTTGCCTTCAAGATTGTATTTACCCAATATTTATTGCCATGATAGTGTGATGCTTGGCCATAGTTATTCTCCCAAAGGATTATGCATTGATCTATTCTAATGGAGGTCTTGTGTTTCTGCAAGCAAGTTGATATTTTAATTGTAATGTCTTCCATGTTTTTTATTATACTATAGGAATCGATAACTCGTTACAATTTTCTACGCCTCTTTGTGGGTTCAAATCTCGCTCCTTGTCGCCACTATAACCTCCAGTTGCATTGGGTAAACCTTTTACATAGTCGACTATGCTGACGCAACATGCCCACATGTGCTACGGGGCCTGAGGGATTGGAACCCTGGTCTCCATGCTCCTATAGAATCATTTTTTATCATTGAACCAAGCCCTTAGACTCAGTAATGTCTTCCATTTCATTTTATTGTTGTATTGCATTATACATTATTGATTGTATGACTTTAGTACTCAATATTCTACATCAATCTATGAATGATATAAATAATCAATCTACTGATAATACATAGTTTGTAGAGGTAGAATCATCGACGAGTATTACAAAAATTAAATCTTAGACAAGTTGTCCCTTCAACCATAAATCCTTCAAACGAAGTGCAAAGAAATGAAACATGTATAATTGAAGAGATAAAAATTAAAGTTTACACCACTATATCAACTTTTGGCATTTGTAACAATAGAAAAAGGACTTGTTCTAGTGTAGCTCTAATCTAGAATTTATTAATATTTTAATACCACGATGATTAGGTGAAAAAATATGTTTTAATTTTGACAAGATAGGATACCAAAGATCTCAATAAGGATTGAAGGTAATTTTTTAAGAAAATTATAATTCATACAAGATAGAGAGAATCAATTCCCAAAAACTTTATCAATAGAAGAAACCCAGATTAAGACTGGTAAAGTAGAATCATGTATGAATAATAGGAATTTTAACTTTACAAGAGATTATAGTTCCTAATAAAATGTTGTTGGTGGAATATTTTATGATTAAGATAATAGAAGTATCGTATAGCTTATATGCTACCTTAGTAAGATCTTTATTAGAGCAATCAAACATAATTAGAAGCATAAAAATATTGTCATAAAATTAGGAAGAGAATTATAGATAATAGATACAATAATAGGACTAACCTAGATTAAGTGTAAGATTATATGGAAGAGAAATATTTTAAACATAATAAGGCATTGTTCACTTTAATAATTATTCAATCAAATGGATGAATATGCTTTGTGATAATCATATTATCAAATGTAAAACAAGGAATATGAAAAGTAAAACCATTCATGAATAATGAGATAAAGTATGCATCAGTGCATAAATCAAAATATTTTACAAAGAATATTGATAGAATCCATAATTCTTTCTAGAAATGAATGAAGACAAAACATTCACTCAAGTATTATACAAAAAGGATGAGAAGGATAAAAAAGGTTGAGGTTCCCATAGCCACCATAAATAATCACTATTCGTAGATGATGTTGTATAACACTCCAATGATCAAATTAAAAGTGTGAGGGGGGAATTTATAGCAACACCCAAAATTCCAAATTACATATTAAAGTTTAACCTAAGCCTATATAACAAGTGGCCTTGAGGTTAATTACAAATATTAAATAAGGTTTAACCATAACAAGGTTAACCATGACCCATTGGAATTACATAATAAAATATTATAAAATAATAAATACATTGCACAATGAAATGCCCTTAGGCCTATCCAATACATCACACTGTTATATCTTGTCCATGAATCAACTTACAACTTCAACAACCCCCATAATAAAAAATGAGAGGCCAATGAGATAAGAAATTAGTGATAATAATATATTTCCCCTATAATGGATGCTTTAGTAGGCCTCTACAATTAAGGCAAATCCATGTAAATCTTCTTCATCATATAAAAGACCTTCACATTGCTTCAAGAACTTAGATTCAATATTCTATAGCTTCAACAAGCAATTCTTCGTAGGATGTCCCTCCCTTTTACAATATCTACAAGTGGTCTTTTATTTATTTCAAGACTTATCCTTTTTTCATGACCCGCCCCTGTAGGACCCCCGATGAGGAAACAATATGATTGAGCTTATTGTTTTAATGCTTAACTTTTTTAGCTTTTGAAGCTTTAAACTTAAATAAAATGCAACCACAAGTATGGAAATAAGCATGCAATGTTATAACTATGATAATGGCTAAATAATTTGCATGAAAATATGATAGGAAACTTGAAACAATGCTAAAAAAATGCTCATTTATGAAAGCTCACAAAAATATACAATGCCATGCAATGGAGGTCACTACCTCTCCATTTTGCAAAAATAGGTCTACATTGTATCTACTACTACTCTACCTATACACTTCAAAAATCCTCTCTCACTTCTACTCTATGAAGGCCTATTTATAATGAGATGCAACTCTTTGCCTTCAATATTCCTGTGACACCTCACTATTCTATTCTAAGGACTCATGTACATGTGGACTACATGCACATTTACATCATTGCACATTCTAACACTTGTGCATTTATTACATTGCTTTAATAAAGTACTTAACTCATAATATACTCCTAATCTAAATAAGTACCCATGATGGTACATTAATAAGGACCAAATAATGTAATATATATTTAAACTATTTTTTTTTAGTTTTTATGGCTATGCTTGAAGATGATGTAGCATTTGATTGTGATTTATGTTTATAACGCTGCTATGTCTTTATGGTTTTGTAGGATAACCAGGTGTGCAGGTGGACAATGTCGAGCTATCAATATGGCGATAGCATTGTTGATGCCTTTGATCGATTAGCAATGGATCTAAATAATGGCAATGCTAGCAATGGTTTTTAATTAAATTGACTAACCATTTGTGATGGCAGGCTATGATTTAATATCCGCCTTGATGAATACTTTAGATTGTCTAGCCAAGGAATTGTTTGATATTATTCATGCATATAATGGTTTTTTATTAAAAAATGACTAACCATTTTAATTTCAGGCCATCCATTTAGTACCTGCTTAAATTTTACCTTTAATTTAAATTTAGCCAGAAAGGAATTTATTGATGATTGTTTTATAACAATTATGGCTTCATAAATGGGGCAGGATCATGGTTATTTAAATATATTTTTTAATATGTGTAAGGTTTCCTTTGACTTTCCTTATGAGGCAAATGTGCAGTATTATCTTGAAGGATGGCCATTTTGGTGAAAGAAATGTGTGACCTCAGACCAGCTGGGACTAAGCCAACAAGCTACCATAATGGAGATTTGCCCTTATATTGTCACCTGGGGAAAAGGTGCAGGTCTACTAGGAAAAGGGAGGATGGTTTTGGAAGGAATCTATTTTGCAGGGGATGTTCAAAAAAAAGGAGAAGTTGCAGGCAAGAATGGGAGGAGGGAGATGGGAAAGGAAGAAGAGGTCGAGGTTTATCAAGGAAATATTTCCAGGTTGGGGCACTTCCTTTCTCTCGTTTTAATGGTTTACTGTAGTTTTTTTTTAATTAAGACCTTGTTTGAAATAAGCCTAGAGTATTTAAGGCTTTGATGTTATTTGAATGAAAAATCTTTGTATTAAAATATTCAATAGAAAGGTTTGATCAAGGAGGATCTTCCTAGAACTACGACCTATCATTTTAAACATAATTTTTTCTTTTTTGTTGGAGACCTACGGACCTGCGTGCTAAGTAGAATATCTATTACCTTTTTGAACCTTCGTTCAGATCTAGTTTGAACGTTGTAGTGGCCTAGGTCCACCTATGTTGGCTATACTTTATCTCCTTGCATTTGATATCCCCTCCTACTATAGATGGGATGACAAGGTCACTATCACCTATTGCTTGTTTGTGTCCACCCAATCAACTGCTTCTTTTTATCCTTATATTTTGTGTTAAAGCAAACCTTCATTGTTGCTTTTGTGTAAGTAATATTTGCTTCTCATGAATTTTCTTAATTGTGGGTGGCCTTGTGTTTCTAGGGGATTGTGTTACCTCTTAGTTAATCTATCCAACAACGAGGGGTTCACATCATGTTAGACACTCTTAAAGCTAGAAAATTGAGCTTTGCTTAGAACCAGATTGGTCGCTCAAATGCACAACCTCCTGGAAGTTGCATTCTAGAACCATTTTTCATATGCTGTAAAATCCTATCGTCATCGAGCTACCAAGAGGATTGACATGATATTTGCAATATTAGAGGAGGTTTTTCTTTTAAAGTATCTGTTAGTCACTCAAAGCGCATCTGATTATTGTTATTCTATAGCCTTCTTTTTCGGCTCAACCTATGTTGGATGATGATTTGCATGAAACCTCCCATTAAAACCTCTACGTATGTTTTTTTCCCTGCCTTAGTCCCACATGCAAGTGGGAGGAGACATCCCAACCCATATATGGCCAGAGTCGCACATAGCTTCATAGCCAAGTTCCTGGGCCATGCGCTTGGCCAAGACATACCTGCACTTAGGTCTGGACCTCATGGTGGGTCCTTACATCATTAAGGCTGTTGACTGTTGCTCTTAGGCCATTGTAAGTTATTTTCATTGTTGATAAATAAAACATTTTTAGCAGAGAATAAGCCACACTATAAATTGGTTTAATGTTTGATAAATTAAAAAGAGATTTTATTTTTGTGATTAAAAGTTTTAGGTGGCATTGGGCTTCTGTTAAATGGGCCACCAAAATATTATATGTATTATTAACGTGGTTGTAGTTTAAAGGGGTTCGAGGGCCGAATATCAAAGAAATGTTTTAAATTAATGTATGTACATTAGGGGTAAAATGAGTCGATCATGGAGGCCATAACTAGTTTATGTTCTTTACCTATGGGATTTTTGGGATGATTAATTGATTATTAAATTAGCCCTAGAAGGAAGCGAACCTCGGGTGAAGCGAGATGATTATTAATTTAGCTTAAATAAAATTAGCTATCATATTGGCTTGGAGGAAGAGATCAGCCACCAATTGATATATACATAAAAATTGAAGTTTTAGTTGGCCTCTTAAAGTGACATTGGCCTCGACGGGCCTATTGTTTTTAAAAAGGGGTGTAGAGCCAAATGTAAAGCCTTCCTTTAACTAATGTTATAATATGTTGATTATTTAGCTATGGAGGTTGGGTGATTTATGGGGCTCTGTTTCAAAAATATCTCTAAACCTATGTCAATTAATTAGTCCTTTACTTGGGTGTCCAGTATATAATGTTAGCCCTATGGAGCTTATATTATACAGGGGTTTGGGTTAATTAATTAGGGGCTATATTAATTTTTGAGAGTGTTGGGTCTTAAAAGCACTTCGAGCCATAACCTCCTTTTCTAAAGCCCTCATGTATTGAAATATGTTTGAATATGATTTTACGCCGCGAAGGGCTAAGGTTATAAGTGAGCTTAATAAAAGCAAAAAGTGAATGATTTACTACTTAACAAATAAAAGGGTTTGTGTTTTATGCTTCAATTTTATGCTCTTATTCATATGTTATAAAGAGGGCATGGGGTCCGTGAATTAAATATATCTCTGTGTTTATATGATTTGAAAACCATGGGAGGCCATGAGTTAAATAAGTGCTTTTATTTATTGGTTTGAAGGGCCATGGAGGCTATGTTTTGGGATCATGCTTTTAAGGCCATGAAGGCTAGTGCTAGATACCAAATACCCATTTGAAGGATTAAAATAGAGGGTTTATTTGATTAGGTGAAAGGATTATCTTTATTATAGAACAAATATTGGATGTTGACTATGGGACAATTTGAGGGAAACTGTATGTTAATATTATCTCAATTTCATGGATAAATTGATAGACTTTTGGGATAAATTTCATGGAGAAATTTATAGACTTTTGGAATCAATATCGTGGAGGAATTGAGTGTTTAATGGAATAAAATTTGTGAAGGAACTTAACTAGAACCTTGGTATATGGATTTGATTAATGAAAGGATATATATATTTTTTAAGCGAAAAACCCCTTGCAGAGCCACCTTGGTCTGAGAGACCACGAACAAGGGGGTACTACACCGTCAAAGTCACCCGAGGGTCACACCCGACCCCTACCCGCACCAACATTATCAATTGGATTTTAGATACCCAATTCAGCTTTTTGGTAGGGTGGAGATTTGAACCTGGGACCTCCCTTGGAGGATTGCCCTCTCCTCTCCAACTCACCTACAACACCTGGGTATGAAAGGATATTTAATGACACTAAGCCTTGGTTAAATGATAGGTTTATGTGAATTTATGAGTTAGAAAATACATTAATGGATAATATATTTTAATTGATTTTTTAGATGAATCATGTTAGTGGATAACATATTTCATGTGGTAGAGAAATGCATTAATGGATAATATTTTCGTTGATTTGATGATTGATTTATGCTTACAGATGGTGTATTTCATGTGATAGAGCTATACATTAGTGGATAATGTATCTTATTTGATTTGATGAATTGAAATCATGTTAGGGTATAATATGTTTGCATAGTTTGAAATAGACATCAGTAGATAATTTATTGCATTTGATTTGATATGATGAAATATGCTAGTGGATAGTTCATTCATATGATAGACTAAATGAAATGTCTATGATTGGATAAAGGATTAGATTAAATGGTTTATCTATGATTTTGGAAGATATATTAAATGATTTATCTATGATTATTGCCTTGTACAAGCTTAGAAATCAAAGGAAGAATGGAAGAGGAGTTCCATTCTTGAAGGGATTATGGGGTCTCTTCTTGTTACATGTAGAATGATTGTGAAGGCATGGTACATGTTTTGTGAAAGACTTTTGTTATTTTAGCAAGCTTGTAATGTATTGACAAATATGAGATATGTATTGGAGCATAGGAATTTATGGGGTTCCTATGCATGTATGTTAGTAAGGAAGAATTATGGTATTTTTCTAAGACATAAGAATTATGGGGTTCTTGTACCTTTGGTAAGAGGGAATCATGGGATTCCCTCATAGATTTGTAACATGGATTAAAGGACCTATCCATGTATTTGGACATACAAACTATGGGGTTCCTATGTACTTACTTGATGGATGTATAAAAAGGAATTGGGGATTCCTTGTATACAATTGTATTGAAGGCAATTAAATTTAATGAAATGAAAGAGGACATTTCAAGGGTTGGGTTTTTCCCTTTGGGATTTTTCCAAGATACATAATGTGTCATATGTATGTGATGATTATTGTTATTTCATGATATTGTCTCTTAATGATTTTATAGATAGCTGGCTATGGTTTTGTTGCTCTATTTAATGAAGGATGATCATGGTTAAGAATCTATTAAGAAACACTTGTGAATGACATTTATATTCCTTGATAAATATAATGGTTATGCTTATGGTTTATTAGACTAGAAGAAATATGGAAATATATATATATATAGAGAGAGAGAGAGAGAGAGAGAGAGAGTTGTGGATCCCTAATAAATGTATATAAAAAAATTATCTCTCGAGTGAGTTGGATTTTAGTGGGTTGTTACACATTTATTCCAGCTTAGACTTCTTAGATATCATTTTCTTTGTGTGTTCTTATATTTAAGGAGTTCCACCACCACAATTTTACATTATAACCTAAAAGTGAACTAGAAGAGAGAGTTGATCAAGAGTAGGATTTTTTTGAGATTACAAGAACATGGGAATAAAATTAACTATTAGGTTCAATATCTAAGAGGAAGATAGATTAGCAAGGACAATCTTAACACTTTTGCATCATATTTCATTTTGCCTCTAGAATATGCAATATATGTCCTCAAAGCCTTGAATCTTGCAATCTAGTTGTCAACATTATCAAACTTAGCTAGCTTAAGAAAAAAATCCAAGTGACTTACTTTATGTTAAGTACCCAAGATAGGTACTTAATAATTTAATATAATGGTATGAGCCATAAATGAATTATTGGCTAATGTAAGGAAGGCCACATGTCAAATTAGAAATAGGTAGGAGAATAATGTCATAGAATCATTTATGTAACTGTCAGGGAATATTGTCATATTATTATGCACTTTGTAACTCATTGAAGGTGAACTACCATATGGGTGATCTTTTAACCCATGGAAGGTGAACCATCATACTCTTGTATAAAGAGAGATGTACCCCCATTGTACATAAAGTCATATTAAGTATTATTTGTAGAAGTATTGGATTGTGGAGTTGGAGATATTATGGAGTGACTTCCTTCTAATAAGGAGCATTGTACGGTGGTGCCCTACCTCAAGGGTATTATAAATCTCTATTTTATTATGTAGACTATTATTATGAAAATTATTTGTGGATGCGGTTTGATATTTTTACATATTATTAAATGATTTATTGTTGATAAGAAAAGAGATTCATAACATTTAGTATCAGAGTAGTGATTCTGGCAAAGTGGGATTGTATTTGTAGAGCTAGGACACACAAGAGACATATATTTTCTTTTAAAATTCATTTTCAAAAGGTTTTTGCATCATAAAGTAGATCTGTTGAGTAGTACAAAAATGACTACTTGTTTATTAAATTATGATAAGTATTAAGAAAGTTATGGCTATTTGAAGTTGAGATATTTGTGGGTTTGCCTTTGTAGCGCAAGTGGAAAAGGTGATCTTGGCCTCGTTGAATTGGAGGTCCATGGTTCAAAACTCTATGATGGAAAGGACACAAGAAAAAATTTCTTGTGGCTTCCCTTTAGATAGTGGCCTATATGGGACAACACTGCCAACCACCTAAGAGCGACTCTCAAGGTTTTATCTCTACCAAAAGAGAATAATCCGCTTGAGTGGATGAGTTAGTTGATCATGATGGAGAACTTAACAAATGGTGTTGGTTGTAGCAAACTCAAGTACAATTCCCAATCCCTCCTGCAAATACGTAAAAAAAACCATTTCTTGTTGGTTATTGTTGGGGGTCTAAGGGTTTTTTGGTGCCCGACCCACATTTGTAGCACAAGTGGAGAAGGTGAGATTGGACCCATTGAATAGGAGGTCCATAGTTTGAAACTTTGTGATGCAAAGGGGGACAAAAAAATCTCCTATGGCTTCCCTCTAGATAGTGGTATACCTAAATGGGACGACATTGTTGGCCACCTAAGAGCGATTCTCGAGGTTTATTTATAACCTATTTTTTTTGTCATAATTATGTTATTATTATTATTATTATAAAATTAAACAATTTTTTGTTTATCAACTGGTTATGATGGGCAGGACTGATGCTACGGTGGGTAGGAATGATACTATAGTGGGCGAGATCAGGGTTGTGGTTGATGGAGGTTATGTGAAAGGGAATGGTGGTGCAAGTGATGGAAGTGATGAGGGTGAGAACCATGTTGAAGGGGAAGAAAGTGTGAAAGGTGGATTTGGTGCTATGGGGGGAACGTGGCTATGGGTAAGGTCGATGCTAGAGAGTTTATTAGCAGTTTTGGTGGGGCGATGGTTGTTGCCAATGATAAGGGGATGGGATCTCAACCTGTGCTAGGTGGCAAGGTCAATGGGACTTCAGTAGGTGATGGGACCCATTAGGGGGATATTTTCACAAAACCTTTGAACATGGAATTGATGTGTGCTTTGCAACAGTGGTATCATCTAGCTCAAGAAACCTTGGTTCAAAAGTGATTTTTGATATTTATCTAGAGGAAGATACACTTAGGGTTCTAGAGTAGCTGATTAAAATTACTATGGAGGACGGTGCACTTAACTTGGTTGGAAAAAATTTAGGGACCCATCCTGATCTTGATGCGATTCGTAGATCAATATTTTCCAAATGGAGACCTCAAGGCCATTTGGAAATTGTGGCTCTCCCTAAAGCCTTCATAATTTTTAAATTTTATCTCAAAGAAGATTATAGAAATGTGCTCAATAAGGGCCCGTGGTTCTTTGGGAAGCATGATATCTTCCTTTGGAGGTGGACTCTAGACTTCTATCCTGATTCATAAAGGATAAACACAACCCCCTCTGGGTCAGGTTACCTAGTCTGCCTTTCTAGCTTTGGCATGACAATGTATTACAGGGTATAGCCAAGCGAGTGGGTGAACTCATACTCATTGATGCACCAATAAGAGTGTTGAGTGATACATTTACCCACTTTGCAAACATATACCAATAACTAGGACTCATTCGGGATGTCCTCTCTTGAAAGGAAATAATCAATCTCCCCAAGGTTTTGGTAAGGTTGGTCTAACCTGGTTATGTTCTTATCAAATATTCTAAATCAAAGCATGAGAGAAGGGAATCAGATGGATAACTCAGAGGAACATATAACTATTAACAAGGGTGAGTTTCAATTCATTGTTTAAACTTGTAAAACATAAATCTAGCTTAATATTTAGCTAATTCTTAAAATACAACATTTAGTATCATGGATTGCATCAATAAAATAGAACAAAGCAAGGTTCTAGGCTTGCTACCTTGAAATTCATCAAACATATAATATTCATTGCATCATAATCATAATATTCCAAGCACATAGCAAAGATTACTCTGAAAATTACATAAAAGTAACATATGAAATGAGCTTCAGAATATGGAATTCAGCTAATCTACTCCTAATCTAACAAGTTTCAAAAAAATTCAAAAGGATAGGGTTAGAGAAAGAAAGAAAACAAGCGATTCGAAGTTGAAGCCTTATGTTTGTTGGAAATATTTATTTGTCATTGATGTCAAAGGGTGCATGGTATTCAAGGCAAAAATATTCTTCAAGGATGAGAAGTTTACAAGGTTGGACAAAGAAAACAATGGACAATTATTCAAGGCAAGGTATATCTCAAAGTAAAGGATTATAATATTTAAATATTATAAAGAGAAGGTTTAAAGGCTTGGGAAAAAAATATTTAATTAAAGGCTTGAGACAAAAAGGTTTAAAGGCTTGGGATAAAAATATTTAAAAAGAAGGGCAGAGGTTTATAAAGATAAGGACAAAGGTTGGGACATAAGTTTGAAATATTTAAATCAAAGGATTTAAATATTTAAGGTTTTAAAAGATAATGTTATAATATTTAATTTAAATATTATAACCCAAAGTTTCTTGAAAAGAAAAAAGGTACCAACATTTTGGAGGAAATTTAAAATTAAAATTTGAGCCGACTTTGAAAAATTGAAGACCACTGGAAGCATATAAATATATGGTTATATTTCACCTTTGAAATAAAAGAGAATCAAATATGTTATTTTCATGGTGAATGTGAACAACAGACAAAGAGGGAGCAACAAAATTTTTGATGAGCGGGAAGACACGGATAAAGATTTCATGAGTGCCTTTTGGTTTTTCCTACTAGGGTAGCCTAGTCGGTTGCTTGGCTTGTGTCGAAGCGCTACTGTGTAAGAGGTTGGAGGGTCAAAACCTTTAGACACCATTTTGATATGTATGTTGAGTTTTGAATGAGTGTAGAAGATAGTGTTAAATATTTCGGGTGCCCCTTTTGTTTCACCAACCGTGGTAGCGCAATTGGTTACAAGAGCTTGGGAAAGTGTTGCTATTCTTGAGGTCAGTGGTTCAATTCGCAATGGTGCAAAGGTATCTAATTTTTGTTTTTATTAAGTTTGATTAAGGAGAAATAAGGGCTAAGGTGCAAATTTAATGTTATAATTTTTGCATACTAGTGAAAAGGAGAAATAAGGTTTTGTGGTGTTAGTGTAAGGTGTCATTCTGAAAATTAATATAAGTGTTGTGATTTCTAAAATTAAATAATAGGAGAAATAAGGATTGAGGTGTTAACATAAAGGTTTTATTTCTAAAAATTATTAAAAGGAGATATAAGGGTTTTTTTGATTAATAAAGCTTTATTTTTGTGAGTTTAAAAAGGGATATAAGGTATTATTATTTTTAAGCTTTATTATGCACATTTTTGACAAGGGTTTTTAATGTGAATGATTTGATATCTATTCAAGAAAAAGAGATTTGCTAACCAATTTTGAAGTGACAAAAGAAAAGAAAATTATTTTTGTCAAGATAGAGACATGCAAAAGAAGACTATCATCATTGAGGTAGATTTAGAGGTATGGTGATTTAATTCCTTTCTCAAGGATGGTTTTGTTTGAGGAAAATATTTTTGATGTCATATAGTTGGAGGTATAAGGATTGATTTGATGTGCATTGGTTTTGATTGATATTGAGAGTAAATGTGCAAGGGTTATAGATCATATTTGAGAGCAAATTTGTGCATTATTCATGATTGATTTTGGGAGTAGATGAGAAGGACAAATTTATGCATTGTGATTGATTTTGAAGTGAATGTGGAAATAAGCAAAATAAGTATAGTCTCACACAAATAGAAGGGTTGTTTTAAAGCAAGTCAAAGTATCATCTAGTGCAAGGATAATTTGAAAGGATTAAATTGAAAAGGATATTTTTAGCTATCTACAAAAGGGAAGGAAAGGTGCAAATCAACAATTACAAGGTCAGTTATCAAGTGCTAGACTAGAGCTACCTTTAAAATGTGATAAATGTGAGACATGTGAAAGCGAAAAACTTAATGAATGTGAAGAACATATTGGGCATTTGTTAGTGCATATCATTCTCTATATGTTCAAGAGGTTAAACAAATTCTGGTAGAATATGTCTGAATTACTTTAGTTGAGGAAAGCACATTGAGGAATAGATGAGCATTGTTTTGTATGCAATATTTGGGAGTAGATGAGCAATGTTTGTAAGCAGGTTTTGGATCATATTGTTGAGCACATTTGTGAGCAAGTTTTGGAGCAGTGTTGAGCACTTTTGTGAGAAAATGTGAGCAGGTTTAGTAAGCATATTTGAGCAGGTTTTATGAGCAAGTTATGGAGTTGTTTTGTGTAGAATTGAGGGCAAAGTTTGTGCATAATTGAAGATAAAGTTTGAGCAGAGTTGAATATAAAGTTTGTGCAGAATTGAAGATAGAGTTTGAGTAGAGTTGAAGATAGAACCAGAGTAGAGGATATTGGTGTCTCCTATGGAGTGGTGTCCACAAAACCAGAATAGAGTGGAGTGGTGTCCACAGAACTTGAGAGGGGATTGGTATCTCCTATGGATTGGTGTCCATGAACATTGTAATAGGGGATTGGTGTCTCCTATGGGTTGGTGCCCACAAAATTTTTTGAGAAATTTATAAGCAATATTTCTTCGTGGATGTAGCCCACATTGGGTGAACCACGTTAAATTTATGTCTCTCATATGTGTGATGATTTGTGCATTGTTTTATTTACTGCATTGATATTATTGTTGTTATCATTTGGATTGAAAAGTAAAAAGTTTTATCTTATATTATTCACCCCCTCTCAGTATAAGCTTGTGTTCTTCAATTGGTATCAAAGCGGGTTCCTTCGTGAAAGCCTAACAACTTGAAGGAAGATCTTATAGGAACACAAATGGCACATCAGGAAGGGTTTTCATCAAATAGAGGTACCATTATTTGATGGGACTAACTATGCTTTCTGGAGCATGAGGATGAAGACTTATTTGATGGCACATGGATATGATATATGGCAATCCATTGAGAATGGGTTCACTCCACCTACAACTCCTCCCACAGATGCAAATGGTAAGAAACCATATGAAAATAATGCCAAGGCAATGAATGCAATCTT
Source organism: Wollemia nobilis (assembly GCA_028583015.1). Taxonomy (NCBI): domain Eukaryota; kingdom Viridiplantae; phylum Streptophyta; class Pinopsida; order Araucariales; family Araucariaceae; genus Wollemia; species Wollemia nobilis. The sequence continues at coordinate 619,737 of JAQPPZ010001723.1, read as the reverse complement.
AAGTGGTTTATGTGAATCAGAGTTTGTGAAGGTCATGCAATGCACTTCAACAAAAGAAATATGGGACAAGTTACAAAGAACTTATGAAGGAGATGACAAGGTTAAAATGGAAAAACTTCAAACCCATAGGAGGAAGTTTGAAGACTTGAAGATGAAAGATGAGGAAGATATTTCTAGGTATCTACTTTGTGTTGATGAGGTTGTCAACACCATTTGTGGACTTGGAGAAAGTATTGAGGACTCTAAGATTGTTCAAAAAATCTTAAGGTCACTTCCCATGAGGTTTGATGCAAAGGTTTTAGCAATTGAGGAAATGAAGGATCTCAAAACTTTGAGCATGGATGAGCTACATGGGATTCTCACAGCCTATGAGATGAGGATAGAAAAATATCAAACATCCAAATGAGAGGCAACATTCAAAGCTTCAAAGAAGGCAAAGGATAAAGTACTAGAATCAAGTGATGAATCAAGTAGTGAAGAGGAGGCTAACTTTGTGAGAAGAAATAAGAAGGGTCCAAGAAAACACAAAAATATGCAGACTATGAAATGCTTTAGTTGTGGTAACATTGGTCACTATGCAACTAATTGTCCACAAGCTGAAAATAGTAGCAGTGAAGAGGAAAAGGAATACAAGAAAAAGAAAGAAAGAAAATTTTATCATGAAAATAAAAATAGGCATGATCAAGGCAAGCATGAGAAGAAGATATTTCAAAGGCACAAGAAAATTTTTTATGTTGAAGAAGCAAGCAGTGCTTCCAGTGATAGTGATGAAAGTCTCTTCGATAGTGAAAAAGAAGAAATTATATTTTTGGCCATAGAAGAGAAATAATATGCTCCTGTTGTCAAAGACCAAGTAGAAGAGAAATAAGATGCACCTATTGTCAAAGACCAAGAAAAAGAAAAAAAAAGATGCCCCTATTATTGAAGACCAAGAAGAAGAGAAAGTTTTAGAATATGAAGAGGAAGCCACAATTGATATGGAAGAGGAACTTGTTATTGATCTTGAAGAGTTGAAAAGGGAGAACTTAAGATTGAAGGCTCAAGTACAAGAGGATGAGAAAACAAAGGCAAAGCTTCTACAAGATCTCACTGACTTAAAAGTTAAGGTTGAAGAGGCAAGGAAAGTTGAAGAAGGTATGGTTGAACAGTTAAAGGTAAAAGAGCTAGAATGTGAAAGACTAGAACATGAAGCTGACATTCTAAGGAAGGGACTTGAAAATTTTAATAATAAGATATATCAGTTTAGGAAAAGCTCAAAATATTTGGATGATATTATCAAAACATAGAGATCTCCATTTATGAAGACCGGACTTGGCTTTGAGGAAGTTCAAGAAGTACAAAAAGAGGAGTCAAGCTCAAAAGAAATAGAAGCATCAAAGAAGGTATTTGAAGAAGAATCTAAGACCTATACTAATGAGTTGAGAAGTGGAAACATCAATGAGAAATAAAACAATGCACCATCAAGGAACATGGACCAGCACATAAAAAGCAAAGAAAGAATCATGCGACCATATCCTCCAAGGCAAGATGAATACTTCTTCCAGGGTTATTGCTTCTCATGTAATCATTTTGGTCATAAAGCTATACATTGCAGGGTTCATGGTAAGAATGATTATGACTTCACCAAGAGAAACTTCAATTCATTTGCACCTTTCAAAGACTACAACATCATGTGTTTCAATTGCAATAATTTTGGGCATAAAGCTAAATGGTGTAGAACAGTGTTCCCTGAATTTCCAAAGTCAAGCAAAAAGGAGAATGGTCAAGATGTTCAAAAGGGTATGACCTTCAAAGTTTGGAAAAAGAAAATTGAAAAATAAGAAGAGCATTGTAAGTTGGGAGTAGCTTTACTCCCATCCCAAAATTGATCACCTCAAGTAAAGGAGGTGGTGAGGGGGCTGTGCTAAGTGTCTTATTTTTAGCCCTAAGGAGCCCTTTGCCATTGATGTCAAAGGGGGAGAATTTAGTGAGGGGGAGCATATTGTCAGGGGGAGCAGATTTGGAATCCAGTTGTAGTAGAAGAAATTTTTTGTAGGGTTGCCATCAATGACAAAGGGGGATATTGTTGGAAATATTGAGTTGTCATTGATGTCAAAGGGTGCATGGTATTCAAGGCAGAAATATTCTTCAAGGATGAGAAGTTTACAAGGTTGGACAAAGCAAACAATGGACAATTATTCAAGGCAAGGTATATCTCAAAGTAAAGGATTATAATATTTAAATATCATATTTAAATATTATAAAGAGAAGGTTTAAAGGCTTGGGATAAAATATTTAATTAAAGGCTTGAGACAAAAAGGTTTAAAGGCTTGGGACAAAAAGATTTAAAAAGAAGGGCAGAGGTTTATAAAGATAAGGACAAAGGTTGGGACATAAGTTTGAAATATTTAAATCAAAGGATTTAAATATTTAAGGTTTTAAAAGATAATTTATAATATTTAATTTAAATATTATAACCCAAATTTTCTTGAAAAGGAAAAAGGTGCCAACGTTTTGGAGAAAATTTAAAATTAAAATTTGAACCAACTTTGAAAAATCAAAGACCATTGGAAGCATATAAATATATGGTTTTATTTCACCTTTGAAATGAAAGAGAATCAAATATGTTATTTTCGTGGTGAATGCAAATGATAGACAAAGAGGGAGTAACAAAATGTTTGATGAGCACAAAGATAGGGATAAATATTTCATGAGTATATTTTGGTTTCGCCTACTAGGGTAGCCTAGTCGATTGCTTGGCTTGTGTGGAAATGCTATTGTGTAAGAGGTTGGAGGGTAAAAACCTTTCGATGTCATTTTGCTGTGTATGTTGAGTTTTGAATGAGCACAGAAGATAGTGTTAAATATTTTGGGTGCCCCTTTTGTTTCACCAACTATGGTAGCACAGCTGGTTACAAGCGCTTGGGAAAGCACTGCTATTCTTGAGGTCAGTGGTTTGATTTGCGATGGTGCAAAGGTATTTAAATTTTGTTTTATTAAGTTTGATTAAGGAGAAATAAGGGCTAAGGTGCAAATTTAATGTTATAATTTTTGCATACTAGTGAAAAGGAGAAATAAGGTTTTGTGGTGTTAGTGTAAGGTGTCATTCTAAAAATTAATATAAGTGTTGTGATTTATGAAATTAAATAATAGGAGAAATAAGGATTGAGGTGTTAACATAAAGGTTTTATTTCTAAAAATTATTAAAAGGAGATATAAGGGTTTTGTTGATTAATAAAGCTTTATTTTTGTGAGTTTAAAAAGGGATATAAGGTATTATTCTTTTTAAGCTTTATTATGCACATTTTTGACAAGGGTTTTTAATGTGAATGATTTGATATCTATTCAAGAAAAAGATATTTGCTAACCAATTTTGAAGTGGCAAAAGAAAAGTTTTGGAAATTTGAGCTAATTTGAGACATTTTATGTTGTCATTGATGTCACATGGATCACATTTGGTTTTGGTGGCCAAAATATTTCATAAATAAGCATTTATGATATTTTGGAAAGCATGGCTATTTACAGGATTTTTATGAAAACCAAGGCAGGCAAAATAAAAGGTTTTATTATAAACCATGGTAGGATTATGTGGAAAGGGCTTTTCTTAAAATCCAAGGTGGAATTTTGTTTCATCGAAAAAGGACCTCCGGTGATGAAGATATTAAAATTTAAAGTTTAGGTTTAAATTAACGGAGGGCCAACCTATGTGCAATTAATGGAGGTTGGCATATATATATATATATATATATATATATATATATATATATATATAGTAAAGGTTTCAATGTATTTCGAAAAGTGGACATATTATATATCGTCGGAAAGCTTATTTCGAGGGCTATTTGACTAACTTATTTAGAAGGAGAAATAAGATGTGTGTAAAGAGATATTTATGATTTTGCAAAAGGGTTCCAAAAGTGAAGTTTGCCTTGTTATTTTTCAAGAGGATTAATTCTTTCATGAGGTGACAAGGTATGCAATATTGTGATTTATTTTATTTTATGGTATAAGTGGTTTTAGGAGTGAAAAGGTTATGTTTTGATTTATTTTATTTTATGGTACAAGTGGTTTTAGGAGAGATAAGGAAGTTGTGCAATTAAAGGCCTTCGTGATGATTATTGAAAAGTGGATTAATGTTTATTATTTTGTGATCTACTAACCCTTGTGAATATTGGCAAAAGAATTTTGTGATTGTGGTAGATTTACAAAGAGGTTTTTTCATCTTCATAAAAGGTATGGGCATATTCTCCTATTGATTGTTTATGGTGGTTGATTTATGAAATATCATTGGATAGAAAAGGATTGATTGTGGTTTCCTTTTCGAAAGTAATTGGTTTAATGCTTCAAGGTTTTCTAGTTTGAGAGTTGAGGTTAAACATTGTTTTATAAGCATTGTTATTGAATCCCATTGGTTGTGAAAGAACTTGAGTTAGAAAATAACATGAGTATCATTGTTATGTGAGATTTGTGGTTGAGCATTTTTGGAAACATTTGAGTTGGTTGATACATACTTGGACTAGGGTTGTGTGAGAAAGAGTTATTACTTGTGAGTTGAATTGAGTTGAGTTGAGATTGATTTGGGTTGAGAGTGAATTTAGAACATATTGAGTCTCTAAAAATTCTCTTTATGCTTCTATGAGTTGAGTTGAGATTGATTTGGGTTGAGAGTGAGTTTAGAACATATTGAGTCTCTAACAATTCTCTTTATGCTTCTATGAGTTGAGTTGAGATTGATTTGGGTTGAGAGTGAGTTTAGAACATATTGAGTCTCTAACAATTCTCTTTATGCTTCTATGAGTTGAGTTGAGATTGATTTGGGTTGAGAGTGAGATTAGAACATATTGAGTCTCTAATAATTCTCTTTATGCTTCTATGAAGTTAATTTGAGTTGATATTGCCATTCATTGTTTTCATTTTGAGTACTACTTGAGCATGATTGATTGAGCCTTTGAGAAGGCCTTTGGGACAGATTTGAGGATAGTTTTGGGACAACTTTGTGGAAAACTTTGTGGAAAGATTTATAGAGCAGATTTGGGCAAGTTCTTGGTGAGCTTGCTAGAGCAGATTTGGGCAAGTTCTTGGTGAGCTTGCTAGAGCATATTTGGGCAAGTTCTTGGTGAGATTGCTAGAGTAGAATTGGGCAAGTTCTTGGTGAGCTTGCTAGAGCAGAATTGGTCAAGTTCTTTGTGAGCTTTCTAGAGTAGAATTGAACAAGTTCTTAGTGATCTTGCTTGAGCAAATTTGACAAGTTTTGTGTGAGCTTGTTAAGAAGGTTCTGTGTGAGCCTATTGTGCAGGTTTTGTGTGAGCCTATTGATCAGGTTCTTAGTGAGCCTATTGATAAAGCTTTGGAGGTGACAGAGTATAGAGGACAAAGTATCAGTGGATAGAGATCCAGCAACCAACACAGTTGAAGACAAATCTGAGTGAGGAGTATTCAAGTGGAGAGAGATCCACTAGTTAGTGCAACAGAGAGACAAAGTCTTCTAGAAGATCACATAGCTAGAGCAGAAGGGGAAAGAGTTCTCTTGTGGAAGAGATCCATGAACTTGAGATTAGGGGATCAAAATATCCTTTGGACAGAGATCCATACAAATTGTAATTGGGAGTGATTCCCAAAGAGATTGATTGAGAAAGTTTTAGTAAAAGATTTTCTCTATGGAGTAGCCCACATTGGGTGAACCATGTAAATTGTGGTGTCTCTATTGTGTATGGTTTCTGTGCATTGCTTTGATTACTGCTATCTTTACACAACATAATATTGAATTGGAAGAAAAAGTAAAAAGTGGTCTTATAATGTTCACCCCCCCTCTCAGTATAAGCTTGTGTTCTTCAAAAAGAATTTTTTTTGTCAAGATAGGCACATGCAAAAGAAGATTATCATCATTGAGACAAATTTAGAGGTATGGTGATTTAATTCCTTTCTCAAGGATGGTTTTGTTTGAGGAAAATATTTTTGATGTCATATAGTTGGAGGTATAAGGATTGATTTGATGTGCATTGGTTTTGATTGATATTGAGAGTAAATGTGCAAGGGTTATAGATCAGATTTGAGAGTAAATTTGTGCATTATTCATGATTGATTTTGGGAGTAGATGAGAAGGAAAAATTTATGCATTGTGATTGATTTTGAAGTGAATGTGGAAATAAGCAAAATAGTATAGTCTCACACAAATAGAAGGGTTGTTTTAAAGCAAGTCAAAGTATCATCTAGTGCAAGGATAATTTGAAAGGATTAAATTGAAAAGGATATTTTTAGCTATCTACAAAAGGGAAGGAAAGGTGCAAATCAACAATTACAAGGTTAGTTATCAAGTGCTAGACTAGAGCTACCTTTAAAATGTGATAAATGTGAGATGTGAAAGCGACAGACTTAATGAATGTGAAGAAAATATTGGGCATTTTTTAGTGCATATCATTCTCTATATGTTCAAGAGGTTAAACGAATTTTGGGTAGAATATGTCTGAATTGCTTTGGTTGAGGAAAGTGCATTGATGAATTGATGAGCATTGTTTTGTATGTAATATTTGGGAGTAGATAAGCAATGTTTGTAAGCAGGTTTTGGATCAGATTGTTGAGCACATTTGTGAGCAATTTTTGGAGCAGTGTTGAGCACTTTTGTGAGCAAATGTGAGCAGGTTTAGTAAGCATATTTGAGCAGGTTATGGAGTTGTTTTATGCAAAATTGAGGGTAGAGTTTGTGTAGAATTGAAGATAGAGTTTGAGCAAATTTGAAGATAGAGTTTGTGCATACTTGAAGACAGAGTTTGAGCAGAGTTGAAGATAGAAACAAAGCAAAGGGGATTGGTATCTCCTATGGAGTGGTGTCCACAAAACTAGAATAGAGTGGAGTGGTGTCCAAATAACTTGAAAGGGATGAATTTGAAAGACTCTTTATCTTCTAGTTTTCATCCCCTGGTTCGATCGCCTGCAAACACAGAAGGAAAATTTAATTTAGAACTTTAGCGGTAAAAAAAATCATATTATTACCATTATTATTGTTAAAGTTGGTGATTATTAAATTTAATTAGTTGATTTTCTAAGGTTTGACATTATATCTCATTTTAATTTTTAATTTTACATTATTTGTTAAGGTTTTAGCTTTTAATTTTTATGTTCAAATTATTAATCTTTGACACTAAAGTTAAATTTTAATTTTAATGCCAATGTATTAAATCCAACTCTAATGTCAAAATTTATTAAAATTAATTCATATTTATATATATATTTATTTATTTATTTGTGGAAAATATCCCAAAAGGGATGCCACTTTCAGGTAAGACCCAAGGAGGTAGGGGTAATCTTTATATATTTTTTAATTATTATTATTTTTATCATCTTTGGAATAATTGTTTAAGCTCAGATTTTAAGACATGGGTATTTAATACTACATTAAGCTTCGTTCCTCAGCTATTAACGCAATTTGTTAGATATTATTCGAATAATGAGAGCCCCTCATCTTTGTGAAGTTGTTCGATATTTAACCTATTGACCTTGACTAAACTATTAAAGTGTGATTTCCAACTTTGAACGTGGCTTCTTTGATTTCTTTGAATGAATGTGAGCTCTTTATCTTGGTAAAATTACTTGATATTTAACTTCAAATATTAGACTAGAGAAAACTTAGGACATTATCTTATTTCAAAGGGTTTTCTTGAATTATTACCATGGTACAATGGGGCATAGATTTACTGTGTCAAAAATTAGACTTTACGCCTTAGACAAGATTTTAATTGAATGAAAGCATGAACCTTAGGAATTTATGAATGTATCAAAATATTAGTCATTGGCTAATTAATATTAAAATTTGGATTAACCATTTTTATTAACCTTTGGCACCATTTTAGGATATAATGGTTAACTGATTTGAATTCAAATATTTTAGCACCATTTCTAGTTTGAATTGGATATATTGGAGAATCCAAAAGAGAATAATTGAATTGGGATTTTAGCTTGTTTTAATTTGATTAAATAAATTATGATTTGATGAAGGGTATGACATTAATCCATGATCATAAGCTCAAAGCATTTTTCATAGTGTAAAAACAAGCAAAATTTTTAAAGTGCCTAGAAATTTCTAAAACTTTCCACATTTCCAAATAAGCCAAATGGGTATTCAAAGCAATTGAGATAACCCAAAAATATGTTGTGGATCAAGAGATATAGCATTTAGAAATTCATGGGCTGCAACAAGAAACTACTATTTTTGGATGCAATTCACATCCAATTTTCTACAAATATGATACCATTGTGAAGAGAAGTTCAAGATATTTCCACTAGGCTTTGAATCACCTCAAATGGAGTTTTACATCAATAGTTATGGCAAATTTAATTTTATAGTAAATTTAGGGCAAGATGATGAAATTTAAAGAACCCTAAAATTGAATTTAAATTTTTGAACCTTAGAAAAACCTTTGAAATTCAATTTTTTTTAAATATTCAATCTAAAATAATGTCATTGAAAATAAAATATTTAAAATATTCAATCTAAATCAATGGAACTAAAATCCAAGTCTTCAAAATACTCAAATACAAATTCTTGATGTAAAAATAAAAAATAAAAAAATTAAAACCAAAGTTTCAAGGGGGTCCCAAAATGGGGTGAGTTGTGCAATAGCAACAAAAAGAGCTAGGTCAAGATTGATATATGCTAGAATGTGTATTAATGTAGATTTGGAAGTAGATCTACCAGATTCTATTAAGTTGGTCTCGAGTCTGGGTACTCGAATACAACAAATTGTATATGAAAATTGACCAAGTTTTTGTACTGAGTGTAAAGCTTTGGGTCATCTCTCAGGTCAATGTTCGATGAAGAAGCCAATGAGGAAATTTTGGACTAAGGTAGATATGAAAGGTAAATCAACCTAGATTGAGCCCCAAAATCAAATGAGGGTAGCTTTTGAATAGGGGTTGGAAACCAAAATATCTCGAACCTTGGATGGATCTATTCAGCACATAGGGCCAACTTCAAAGCAAATTTTGAAATTCACATTGAAACCCTCGATTGTAAGTCGGGAGGATCCCAAGCCAATCCTTGAATTTGGGATTCAAAAGCACATTGAGCAGGTAAGTGCTTCATCTTCTTCAGCCTCCCTTATTATTTAGAATTCTTTTGATTGTCTCAAAACCCATGGGGTGGAGGAATTGTTAGATTTTGTATCACTAGATATGCCTTCTCCTCCTAAGTTTCTAGTTCCCATTAATTTGGAGAAAGGGTCTTTAGGCCCAAAAACCAGAAGCCACAAAAAAGGGATTTTGGATGTGGGGATTGAGAGAAAAGTGGGGAAGCCCCTGAATAAAGAATCTAAAAAAGATATAGATTCAAATATAGCAAATGGGACTCAACTAGTGTTAGGAGTGGATGAAGGATTGGTTCTAGGAGGGAAACAATTGAAGATAATGTCCTTCAATAATATTTCCCCTCACAGGTTGAGGGGTGGGAAGAAATTCTCTTTCAAACATGGTAAATGAAGTTCTTATCCTGGAATGTTAGGGGCCTTAATGGTCACTCAAAATAGAGGTTAGTGGCTTCTCTTAGATTTAAGCTTAAGCTGGATATTATTCTTTTGCAAGAAACCAAGGTGGAAGAGAGTAAAATAGATTTAGTTAGATCGACTATTTGGAAGAATGCAGGTTTTTGTGCTAGTCCAGCCCATGGGCTGTCAGGGGGTTTGTTGTGTTTGTGGGATTCAAAAAAATTGGTGGGTTCAGTGTTGTCAACATCTGATAGAATAACAAATGTTCTATTTTATTGTAAAGAGACTAATAGGAGATGGATATTGACCAATATTTATGCCCCAAATTCATATGTTGATAGAGGTCTTCTTTGGGAATCTTTGTGTACTCTAAGAGAAGGCCTGCTAGGTGAAGCTTGGATCTTGGCTAGAGATTTTAATTCTCCTTTGTATCATGTTGATAAAAGAGGAGGTATTATCGACACTTCAAGAGGAATGGAGGATTTTACCTCTTTTGTCAATACAAATGAGCTAATGGACTTAGACCTTAAAGGCAACAAGTTTACATGGAGTAATAGAAGGATTGGTAATCAACTTATCCAGATAAGATTAGACAGAGTCCTTATGTCGAAAGAAGCATGGTTTTTGTTTGGAGATGCCTCTTTATCTTCCCTCTCGAAAGTGGGTTTGGACCATAACCCTCTGGTTTTTGAATCTTCTCAAGGCAATTTCAAATTTCCTAAACCCTTTAGATTCGAAGCAATGTGGCTAAAAGACTCAGGGTTGGAAGCTAATATTAGTGAGTGGTGGTCTCAAAAATTCTTTGGGCCATTAATCTCTCAAGTGGATGAGAAATTAAGGTGGGTTAAATTTAATTTAAAGATCTGGAATAGAGAGATTTTTGGTCATGTGAATGTGAAAAAAGAGTCCTTGAAGGCCCAACTTAAATATTTGGAGACTGAGATTGAAACTGGAGAGTTTTTAGTGGAAGCTAGAAAGAGAGAGAAGACTCTATTGGTGGACCTGCACAACACTTTGGCGTGTGAGGAAATGCTATGGAAACAAAAATCTAGAGCCTTATGGTTAAAATAAGGGGATAGGAACACAAATTTTTTCCATGTGTCCACTCTGAGGCATAGGAGTATTAACAAGATTAATGAAATTTTAAAAGTAGATGGTCAAAAATCTATTGATATTCATGAAATCAGAGCAAAAGCGGTAAACTACTTTGAGTCTTTGTTGGGGGAGAAGTCAAATGGGGATGAACAGGCAGAAAGAAAGTTATTATCTAGCATTTCATAGCTGGTTACAAAAGAGATGAACTCTATTTTGATCAGCCCTTTTGAAGATGAGGAAATTAAAAAGGTGGTCTTTTCCATGGGAGGGTTGAAAGCTCCAAGGCCAGACGGGTTCTCTCCTATCTTCTTTCAGAGATACTGGCACATTGTGGGGAGAGATATTGGAAATGCTTTGAAAGAGGTTCAAAGAATGGGGCATATTTTAAGGGATGTTAATTCCACATTTTTTATGCTCATTCCTAAGTCTCACAAGATCAAGGATTTCAATGATTTCAGACCTATTAGTCTATGCAACACTGTGTACAAAATTTTCTCCAAGGTTTTGGCTAATAGACTAAAAATATTCCTCCTAGAGATCATTGATCCAACTTAGGCAAGTTTTGTGGCTAGAAGACAGATATTGGATGGGATTATTATTGTGCATGAGATCATCCATTCTATGGATAAAAGTGGAAGAGTGAGTCTTTTTCTTAAATTAGATATGAACAAAGCTTATGACCGTGTCTCCTGGGAATTTTTGATAAAAGTTATGCATAAATTTGGGTTCCATCAACGGTGGCTCAGTTTGATCAAAGAATGTATTTTGACATCTTGGTTTTTAGTCTTAGTGAATGGGTCAGCAGTTGGGTACTTTAAGAGCCAAAGGGGGCTTCACCAAGGTGACCCTCTCTCCCCCTTTCTTTTCATCCTACTTGTTGAGGTGCTCGATAGAGCCATAAAATTTGAGTTGGGTATTGAGGGTATTAGTCTGAATTTACACTCTGATCGCATCTCTCATAACCAATTCATGGATGATACTCTTTGTCCACTATTGCATCCATTCCCCAAGTCAAAAAGGTTAAAGATATTTTGACCTTTTATGAAAAGGTGATGGGTCAGAAGATCAATTTCCACAAGAGTAGACTTTTTTTCTAAATACCCCCTCAATAGGCAAAGGAAGATTACCAAAATTTTGGGTTGTGAGATTGCGACTCTATCATCTTCTTATTTAGGGATGCCCCTATTCAGTGGCAGAATGAAAGAGAACCTCTAGGACCAAGTCTTAGATAGGATTAAAAAAAGCTCATTGGCTGGAAAGGGGCTCTTCTTAGCCAGGCTGGAAAGGCCCAGTTAGTTAAGGCAACTCTACAGAGCATTCCAGTCTATTTCCTCTCTATTTTTAAGGTCCTGATGAAAGTAGTTCAAAATATTGAGCAGCTCTAGAAGTCTTTCTTATGGTCTAGCTCAGAGAATAAGAAAATATTTCATCTTGTCTCGTGGGAACAAGTTTGTAAAGAAATCAAATATGGGGGTCTAGGTTTCAGAAGGGTCAAGTGGATGAATGAAGCATTGATGGTGAAGTAGGCATGGAAGTTGTTTAAGAAGGAAAACATTGGCTAGGTGAATATTGTGTTGGCTAAATATGTTTCTACCAGTTTTAATTTCTTGAATGATCCCTCTTCGGCCTCAGGATTGACCTTTTGGCTCAGTATTTTGAGAATGAAAAGCATCATCCATAGAGGGTATAGATGGATTTTGGGTAGTGGGAATGCTATTGATTTTTAGAAGGATCCGTGGATCCAGGATCAACCTCTAATCTCCTCTCAAGAATTGGTTGTAGCTGAACCCATAGCCATTGTTGTATTTGGTTCTAAGGTGGTTGATTATATGCAGATTCAATAGGGGGTTAAAAGTTGGAAATCACTTAGAATGCGTAATCTGAATATGCCAAAATAGAGGAGTTTCAGCCTCATTGAAGATTTATTAAGGCTTCAAGTTATAAAGAACACGAAATATGAAGATAACTTAATTTGGAAGAATGAAAGTGATGGGTTATTTTTAGTTAAGTCAACCTATAAGATTGCTTCTGATGCCTTGGAGGAAGGCCCTATTTTTAAGAGAATCTAGGTTAAAGGTCTTATGCCAAAAGTGAATTTTTTCTTTTGGTTGGCATCTCAGGATAAAATCCTTACGATGGACAATCTACAAAGAAGAGGTATGATAATTACAAATTGGTGTTCCCTTTGTAAAAATTTTGATGAATCTATCATGTCCTCTTTCGATGCATAATCGGGAACCTTTACCTTGTTTAATTCCCGTAAGCTAAATAGGGTCAAAAGGGAATTAATATTGGATTATTTATTTTTAATTAATTATTTTTTGGAGCTCTAATGTTATATTTTTAATAAAGCAACAATTTTTTTTCCTAAAGTGAAATTTAAATTAAATGAGCGGGGAATGGAAGTTATAAGGAAAAAGTGAGTTCTTTATTGGGGGACTATCTTCTTTTTCATACTTTGGATGTTGGAGAGTTTTTCCAGGGATAGGAAATATTCTGCTCTAGTTGGTTTGTAGGAGGAATTATGCAGATTTCTCACAGTGGATTCAAATTTGGGAAGTCCCCCCTCAAAGATAAGTTTGCTAAGTGTTGGCATTTTCATCATTGTTGTCGATCGATGGTATAGGGATGAATGAAAAACCTATAGAATGGTATGAAGATGAATTATCGAAGGCAAACAACTTTGGTGATTTGCACTATTTATCATCGACATTCATGGTAATTGGTAAAACAACGAACAAGGGGTATATTGGGTTAATATTGTTCGACGCAGACCTAAGTTAAGTTGTGGTTAGTGTTGGTCATCAAATCCACCTAGGTAAGGGTTTTCGGTAAATGTATGCGCCCTAGACCTGGACCAACATTGAAAGGCCGAAGGGAAGGGATGCCCCTCGTGCCAATCTCCGGAGAAAGGCCAGCTCCTATACTAAACTACTTGGGTTTTTGAAGATAAGAGTGCAGGAAAGAGATAAAGGAGTTAGGGTTAGAGAAATAAAATAAAAAGGGTAAGGGAAGAGAGATTAATGATTTAAAGTGGGAGAGAACAGGAAGCACGATCGCTAACAGACAACTTGAATAGTATCAAGGAACACCAAGAGTAAAACAAAAGAAACGTAGTATCAACCTTCCTATGTATCCTCCCGAACGAGTTTCAGGGTACTGTCCCCGATCGCACATCGGACACAGAGTTCAGCATCTCAGTCTAGAAATGAAGAGAGACAAAAGAATCAAGCAAGGCAAACAACATAAAATAAATTCAATAGGATGTTTATCAACTCCTATGTATCCTTCAGAACGAGTTTCAGGACACCGTCCCCGATCGCACACCGGACGCAGAGTTCAACATCCAACATACAAACAAGGAGAGATAGAAGAATCAAGCACAGAAGGCAGCATAAAAGAGAAGAATTGAGCTCAAAGTCTCTTAGTATTAATCGCAGGACATCAAGTTACGGTAGCTTTCTAGCAGATAGTTCCCCCCTTTTCCATTACAATGCCTGGGTTTTTATAGAGGACCCGGGCCTGTGAATCATAATTACATAGCAAAGAAGAGTATGCCCTTGAGCTCTGAGAATTTGGCCTTCCTCGACTCTCGTGACTGAGCTTTCAAATCTGTTACCAAAACTGGCAATTGTGACCGGGTCAACCATGGAAAGGTGCATTGATGAGCCATCTAGACGTCCTTGGTTTTTGGGTGCAATGCTCGAGTGGCTGCCATGCTCGTTGGGTTCTCCATCATGGCTTGATACTTCTCCTCTGATTGCCAAAAATGAGCAGCGAGCTTGTTGGGCACGAAAAATTGCATTTATGAGGCACTTGATCACCTCGAGAAGATACCCGACTTGGAACGTGTGCCCATGAAGCGCTTCGATAAGTTTTCATTCACCACTTCGCTTTGCAATGGTTCTGGGCCGAAGAAAAACTCCTCTTAGGTTAGTACTTCACAAAATTGAGCTTCACAAAACTGCTTCGGGGGTGGGGAGTGCCGAAGCATATTTACTTTGCAAAATGGGCCTCTTTATCCTTGCCACTTTGTTGACAAAATTGCTTCGCTGATGCTTTGGAGAAATACTTCGTTGCGATCCTCCTCAAAATTGTGGTTCGGAGAGATTTTTAGCTGAAACACATTCCTGCCTTCAAAATGCTTCGTTTCTCTTGGCTGCCAAAACTTTGGTTGAAAATGCTTCGGGCGAAAACTAGTCGAAGTGAATGCTTCGCTAGGTTTTCCGCCAAAGTAGAAATGGTTCGGGTGTGAGGAGGCCCGAAGTAGATGCTTCGACAATTTTTTGGCAAAGTAATATTTGATGTTCCCTTGGATTCTGCTTCGCTGGTGCCTTAGCCAAAGCAGTCGTTGGAAATGTTTCGGGCCCGAAGCCCTTTATATTGGTCCTCTTGCATTTTTCTTCGGCAAAACTACTTTGCAACAAATCCTACCCGAAGCAATGCTGGAAGTGCTTCGGGTGCGAAGCTCTTTCTTCGGCAAAATTTTCACCCGAAGTAGCGCTGGAAATACTTCGGGTGCGAAGCAGTTTCATTTTCTTTGGCGAAGCTTTTTTTTCTCTAGCTTGTTCGGTAGCGAAGCTTTTTCTCTTTCTACTTTTTATACAAAGGGGTGGCTTTGAAAGCCAAAATTGCTGCAACTTTTCAAAATAAAAATAACAAAGCAAAAACTTTACAAAATCTATACAAAATTTGGTTTCTTTTTCTACCCCTTGAGAAATGTGACAAAATTGTCAACATTCTTGGCGGCTCGTGGGGCAACGAGCTCGTCTCGGTGGGAGAACCCTTAGTCTTGATCCATTGGGCTGGAGTCCTTCCACGATCCATCTCCTCCCTTTTTTGCACCTTCTTCTTCTTCTGGGAGCACCTCAACAGCTGGTTCTCCTTCTTATTTTGCTCCCTCTTCTTCTGCTCCCTCTTCTTCTTCACCGTGTTGCTGCTTTGGTCGAAAATGTTTCAGGCAAAAACTAGCCGAAGTGAATGCTTCGCTATGGTTTCCGCTGAAGTAGGAATGGTTCGGGTATGAGGAGGGCCGAAGTAGATGTTTCAGCAACTTCCTGGCGAAGTAATCTTCAATGTTCTCTTGGATTTTGCTTCGCTGGTTTCCTAGCCGAAGTGTTTACCAAAAATGGTTCGGGCTCGCAGTCCTTCCACCTTGGTCAAACTTGAATCGTGGCCTAGACTTTTCTTCTTCGGTGAAGTTGCCTCTTCGGATGATTTTCTCCCGAGGTAGGAATTTGAAATGTTTCAGGCCCGAAGCTCTATTTATCGGCCCTTTGCATTTTTATTCGAAAAAACAACTTTGCACAATTTTCACCCGAAGTAGCTGCTGAAAATACTTCGGGTGCGAAGTTCTCCTTTTGAAAACTGGTTCGCAAAATTTTGCCTTTGGTTACCTTCTTTGCAGCGAACCTTTTGTACTTGCTACTTCACATCAGAAGTCTCCGAAGAAGATTTGGAAGTGGTACTTGGCTTTGTGATCTTGGAAGAGAATGTATATACAAATGCAAATTATATGCAAAAGTATATATACACATTTTTTTTTTTTTTAAAACTTAAAGGAGAAATTGTCTTTAGCGATGAAAAGTCTTCAGGTGAAGACCATTGATAGAGATCGACAAAACTTGTCCATCTGCATCTTTGAGGATAAATGAATTGGCCGAGTTTACCTTCATAATTTCAAATGGCCCATCCCAAAAGGCGTCCATCTTGTCGTGATTCCCAGGCTTGGCCTTCCAAGAATCCCACTTCAATACCAGGTCTCCCACATTGAATGTGCGATCGGATGACTTTTTCTTGAACCGATCTTGGATAACTCGAGTATGCTTAGCAAAGTCTTGGTATGCTTCTTCGTGATCCTCCTCCAGTCGTAGCAGCTGAGCTAACCTGTTCTCCATCAGACTAACTCCATATTTTGCTTCTAACAGCCGTAGTGCAGGGATTTCAACATGGATGGGTAAGATGGCCTCCTTGCCATAGACCAGGGCATAAGGCAAAGTTTTGATTGACCTTTTGACAGAAATATGATCGGCCCACAAGGCCCGATCTAGAAGGAGATGCAAAGTCCTTTTGTTCATCTCGATGAGCTTTCTTAACATTCTCAACAAAGTCTTGTTGGTGGATTCTGCCAAACCGTTGCCCTGAGGATAATAATTGGAGGATACTTTATGATATATCCCATACCTATAGAGGAAATCATTGATTTTAGTTCCTGTGAAGCTAGGGCCATTATCTGTGATGATTTCTTCGAGGATGCCAAACCTGGTGATCAATCCTTCCAAGAAGGTGACTACAGTCTCTTGATCTGCATGTTTTGTAGGAATCGCTTTGGCCCAACTGGTGAAGTAGTCTGTTGCTGTCAGGATGAACCTATGTCCCACGGAGGAATTTGGTGATATAACTCCTATAAAATCCAACCCCCATTGTTGAAAGGGTGTCTCTACTTGTATCGGACGAAGGGGCATTGCAGCATTTTTGTTTCGGTCGACGAACCTCTGACACTGCTCGCATTTACGGCAAACTACGAAGGCATCGGCAAAGAGTGTGGGCCAATAATAACCCACCCTAATGATCTTTAACACTATTGTTCTCCTTGCAAAGTGACCTCTCGATAGTCCTGAATGGAATTCTCCCAGGACTCTCCTTTTATCATCGTCTTTGATGCACTTAAGGACACCATCAATGTTCCTAAAAAATAGGCCTTCGGGGTGCAGAGTGTATCTGGAGGACTTCATCCTGAAATGTCTTCATTGTGATGCATTTAGATGCAAAGGACACTTGTTGGTGTTGAAATAGCATATTATCTCACTGACCCAATCCTTCTCGTCTTCTTCATGGTTAGCAAAGCATTCTTTGGCTGGTAAGTCATCCCTTTGAGATTCTGTCACTTCGGCCGTCGCACTTTTTGCCAACTCCTGACACAATGCACGACCGCGAACCAATTTTGTGGGCTTGATCTCAATGTCAAAATCCTGTATTTTGTTCACCCAAACAACTCTTTTACTTCCCAATTCTCCTTGGATAATGAAATTACGCACATCGGGGTGAATGACATAAACTGTAACTCGGCTCTAAGAGATGAACTGCTTGAACTTCCTTAGTGATTTCATTACTGCATGCACCTGACGCTCAATGAAATTATACCTTTCTTCATGGGAATTGATCACCTGACTCAGGAACGCGATGGGATGCTCTTCACCATCTTCTCCCTTTTGCGTCAGGACAACAGCATAGCTCTCGGGCTCTCCTATGACATACATGATGAAATCTTGACTTTAGTCTGGATTGATCAAGACCGGCGCCTGGGCAATTCGAGTCTTAATATATTCAAAAGCTTATTTTATTTCTTCGGTCCAGCTAAATTCAGTGCCGAGTGCAAAATTTGATCGATTTGTGGGAGAGGATAGTGATCCTTGAGGGATGCATAATTTAGATTGCGAAAGTCTACGCATAACCTGATATCTCTGTTTTTCTTTCTGACTGGGACTAGGTTCACTACCCATGAAGAGTGCTTGATGGGGTATATGATCTTTGCCTCGAGCATCTTCAGGAGTTCGGCTTTCATCAGGACCTCGATCTTAGGATTGATCGGCCTCTACTTTTGTCAAAAGGGTTTGACCCCTTCCTGCAATTCGATTGTGTGTTGAACCAGTTGTCGATTGTATCCCCTGAGATCTTGATAAGACCAAGCAATTATGTCAAAAAACTTTTTGCATAGATTTTGTATCTGTTCTATCTCCTTTGAAGTGCAGTCGGTTCCCACCTTTATTGCTTTCCCAGGTTAGAGCTCCAAATCTTGATACTGTTTCTCATGGACTTTGATCATGTGAGAGAGAGCTTGGTCATTCCGATCAAAGAGACTTTCAAGAGTGATTAGTCCCTTGGGAACATGGTTATTCTTTAATTGAATTAGTCCTTCATATTCTCCTTCATCAGAGCTTCGATCTTCGACTGTGGCGGCTTCCTGGATTAAGAAATTTACAATCTGCTCGTCGTTATCAAACACTTGCCAATGCAGCTCCTTGTCTGGGACAGAAGGCCTATAGATCATCCTCATAGCTCTGGGATTGCACACCATATCTTCTGTTGGGGAGTACCTGGTTGCGATGGATGCCATAACATCGGAATGTCTGTTCATCTCTCATGGGATTGACTGTAGATTGAGAGATTCAAACTGGTCGAACAAGTCCCATACCCTATTGCGGTATGATTTTAGATAATGCTTCTTTGAAGTACACTTATTTGTGACCTGGTTGCAAACTAGTTCAGAATCTCCAAATATTTGGAGATGCTTTATGCCTAACTTATCAACTTTCTTAAGTCCTAGGCATAACACTTCGTATTTCATTGCATTGTTAGTGCAGCTCCATGTCAACCGGTAGCAATACTCTTTTTGCTCTTCGGAAGGTGAAACTAGAAGAATCCCTGCCCCAGTGCCATTTTTACATCGGGCGCCGTCGAAGAACAACTTCCATAGTTCTTCCTGGGCACTTGTTCTATTCCCTGGTTGGGAGTGATCATTAGGCTTGGCAATCACATAACACCCTATTTCAATTTCCACCATGGCATTGAAGTCTGCCAGTGAGAACTCATCTTCATAGCTCAATTGTGCAAGAGACTCCTCGATCAGGTCCACCTGCTCTATCTCCTCCACTAGTGAATTCACAGGTTCACTACTTTCTTCTTCGGACATCTTCTGCACAAGAAAGGAAGAAGGCTTTTCATTGTAAATCTTCACTTTCTTTCCTTCGAATGGAACCTCTAGGTGAGAGTAATCCATAGATAGATACCCTCCCAGCTTAGCCGTGAATTCCATTGACAATAACATACTGAAATATGGCTCCAAGTCGACTACAACTACCTCTTGTATGACTATAATTTGAGGCATCTTATGTAGCCGAATAGGAATGTCCTTGATCACTCCCACGGTCTTCACTGGAGTACCATCCAATTGGAGTACACCCTGGCTGCTTCGCATATACTTCATTCCTATTTCTTTGCAGACTGCCCTTGGCATGACTGTTGTAGCGGCCCCAGAGTCGATCATGCAGTTATGTACAATATACCATTCCATTTGTAGGGTTAGGTAGAACGGAGGTGGTCTATTCTTCCCTGTGATAGATGTGGATAGGGTTTGCACAAGAGCAAGCGGTGCTGCATTTTTTGCTTTAATTATCTTCAATGATTCTTGCAACAAGTCCACCTGTCCAGGTAGTTGCAGTGCATCGTACAAGCTGATCTTGGCTGGGATCTTCTTTAATTCCTCTACGATGTTGTATGCCAGAGATTTGAGCACTTTGGGTTCCTTTTTGGGTTCGTATCGGCTATGATATTGCTCTGTAGCTTCAACTCTTTGCCACTTTGTGAGGGAAGGAAACTTGAGCTTTTCCTTAGCCTGCTCCTTAGTTTCTGTCTGAGGTGGTTCGGCAGAGGCCTTTTGAGCCTTTTCTTTGACTGGTGTAGGTGGAGGAGCTTTGCTCGATGCCAAAGTAGATGATTGTCCTTTCTCAGGTCGAACTTGCTCTTTTGCATGAGCCAGTTGAGTGGCATCCGCTTCTATCACCTTCCTTCCTCCTCTGGTAAGTACCGCAACGGGCTCCTCCTCGCCCATTGCCAGGTTCTGATTCATCTGCCTAATGACGTTAACTTGACCGCTGTGACTACTATTTGCTAGCGTTTGTACATAGTGTTGGTGCAGGGTGCATGTAGTCTCTTCATGCGGATCATTGCACGTAGAGCACCAATATACATAATCGAAAGTGCTCGGGGCTTCATCAATTGCAGCATTTCTCGCCGAAGCCTTCCATTGCTGAATAGCTTGGTACCTGGTAAGTGCAGGCATAGGATAAGGTATTCTCGATAGGAATTCCTGCTACGCTTGCTTCTTATTTACAATGGTCATGTCGTTAGACAACATCTAAACTGTAGAGTTCAAGGACTGCATCTCCTACAGAATTTTAGTCTGTATATCATCGACTTTCGGAATGAGTGGCAAGGAAGCCATCGTCGGTATTAGAGGCAGGGCGGGGAGTTGAGGTGATGCTGGCAGCACAGGAAAAGTCGAAGAGATAGTGGGCTATGAAGTTAGAAATGTAGGGAAATGAATCTACGGGGCGATTATTTGAGACATGACAGGATTCGAATTCCAAGATGAAATCGAGAGCGCAGGAGTTGTGGAGATTTGCGAAGCAACTGCGCTTGCATACTGGAATTGTAAGAATTCAGGAAGTATGGGAGTCGACATCCTTTGGGGAAGCTTGCCCACATCTATCAAATCCATTTTTTCTCTCTTGGCTAACTCATACAACTCGGGAAAAGTATTAATGTTAGAATATCTTACCATGAGACTGATATCAGGATTGAAAGCCTGAAGGAAATAGAGCGTTGCAGCTTCGTCTGTTGGCCGAAGGCCAACTGGCACTCTCTGCCAAGTTTGAGCAAACCTAACATTGAAATCTGCAATATCTTCTTATGGATGTCTCTTGATCGAAGTGAACTAATGTAGAAGAGAAGTAGGGTCGAAAGACTCATTGAAGTTTCCCATCATTTGCCCAGCTAACTGGTCCCATCCCGTAATGCTACCGGGTGGTAGAGATCTGTACCAATAGAGGAGTTTTCCTCTAAGGGAAAGAACCAAAGCTTTACCATAATTTGTTCTTCTATAATGTCATGGATCGCCGCCGGAGATATTATGTCCTGGATATGCTCCGAGAGCGGTTTTCCCAGTTCCATCGAACATTGGGATCTTCTTTATGGCAGCAAGCGACACTTGTCCTTGCCCTGCTAGATTCAATGGTGACAAGGAATCCCATGCTGGGCACAACTTGGGTGGTTGTGGCTCTTTGCATTTGTTGTTGTTGTTGTTGTTGTTGCTGTTGTGCCATACTTGCTCCTAGATTTTGAGAAATAGGAATTCTCGAAGCTCCCCATTGACTGATAATAGGATAACTAATAGGAATGGAGGGATTGGGATGCTTCAGAGAGTTGGGAGGATTGGGAGGAAAACTAGATGTTGTACTATCAGAAGTTGAGCCTTGTTTGCCAACAGAGGATGTTCCTTGTAATAGTGATTCGGGGGTGATCAACCTTGATTGTTCCTCAAAGGCGTCAATATCTATCTCAAAGAACTCGGTTTCCTCTCCTCTATTCTTAACTCTCCATCTCATTTGCATGAAGGCATAGAATTTTGGTACTGGTCTTTACGAATTAAAGATTCTTGGGTAAACAGAGTCGCTAGATGCTAAGAGTCTTTCGGTAATGAGAGCATCGGATCTCACTACCACTAGTCAGGTGAGACTGACCGAGTCACATCGGGAAATGATTAGAACTATTGGCCCCGGTGAATACGGGTTTGAGATTTAAAATATGGGGCCTTGACTGGTTATGGATCTTTTTGAGACAGACACAGTCGGGTCCCACTGGGCGTGCCAAAAACTGTTGGTCATCAAATCCACCTAGGTAAGGGTTTTCGGTAAATGTATGCGCCCTAGACCTGGACCAACATTGAAAGGCCGAAGGGAAGAGATGCCCCTCGTGCCAATATTCGGAGAAATGCCGGCTCCTATACTAAACTACTTAGGTTTTTGAAGATAAGAGTGCAGGAAAGAGATAAAGGAGTTAGGGTTAGAGAAATAAAATAAAAAGGGTAAGGGAAGAGAGATTGATGATTTCAGGTGGGAGAGAACAGGAAGCACAATCGCTAATAGACAACTTGAATAGCAGCAAGGAACACCAAGAGTAAAACGAAAGAAACGTAGTATCAACCTTCCTATGTATCCTCCTGAACGAGTTTCAGGGTATTGTCCCCGATCACACACCAAACACAGAGTTCAGCATCTCAGTCTACAAAATAAGAGACAAAAGAATCAAGCAAGGCAGACAACATAAAAGAAAGTCAATAGGATGTTTATCAACTCCTATGTATCCTTCAGAAAGAGTTTTAGGACACTGTCCCCGATCGCACACCGGACGCAGAGTTCAACATCCAACATACAAACAAGGAGAGATAGAATAATCAAGCACAGAAGGCAGCATAAAAGAGAAGAATTGAGCTCAAAGTATCTTAGTATTAATCACAGGACATCAAGTTACAATAGCTTTCTAGCAGATAGTTCCCCCCTTTTCCATTACAATGCCTAGGATTTTATAGAGGACCCGGGCCTCTTAATCATAATTACATATCAAAGAAAAGTACACCCTCGAGCTCTGAGAATTTGGCCTTCCTCGGCTCTCGCGACTGAGCTTTCAAATCTATTACCAAAATTGGCAACTGTGACCGGGTCAACCATGGAAAGGTGCATTGATGAGCCGTTTGGACGTCCTTGGTTTTTGGATGCAGTGCTCGAGTGGCCGCCATGCTCATCGAGTTCTCCATCATGGCTTGATACTTCGCCTTTGATTGCCAAAAATGAGCAGCGGGCTTGCTAGGCACAAAAAATTGCATTTATGAGGCACTTGATCGCCTCGGGAAGATACCCAACTTGGAACGTGTGCCCGTGAAGCGCTTCGCTAAGTTTTCATTCACCACTTCACTTCGCAATGGTTCTGGGCCAAAGCAAAACTCCTCTTAGGTTAGTACTTCATAAAATTGAGCTTTGCAAAACTGCTTCAAGGGTGGGGAGTGCCGAAGCATATTTACTTCGCAAAACGAGCCTCTTTATCCTTGCCACTTTGTTGACAAAATTGCTTCGTTGATGCTTTGGAGAAATACTTCACTGCGATCCTCCTCAAGATTGTGGTTCGAAGAGATTTTCAGTCGAAACACATTCCTGCCTTCAAAATGCTTCGTTTCTCTTGGTTGCCAGAACTTCGGTTGAAAATGCTTTGGGCGAAAACTAGCCGAAGTGAATGCTTCGCTATGTTTTTCGTCAAAGTAGAAATGGTTCGGGTGTGAGGAGGCCCGAAGTAGATGCTTCGGCAACTTTCTGGTGAAGTAATCTTTGATGTTCCCTTGGATTCTGCTTCGCTGGTGCCTTAGCCAAAGTAGTTGTTGGAAATTTTTTGGGCCCGAAGCCCTTTATATTGGTCCTCTTGCATTTTTCTTTGGCAAAACTACTTCGCAACAAATCCTACCCGAAGCAATGCTGGAAGTGCTTCGGGTGCGAAGCTCTTTCTTCGGCAAAATTTTCACCCGAAGTAGAGCTGGAAATACTTCCAGTGCGAAGCAGTTTCATTTTCTTTGGCGAATCTTTTTTTCTCTAGCTTGTTCGGTAGCGAAGCTTTTCTCTTTCTACTTTTTATACAAAGGGGTGGCTTTGAAAGCCAAAATTGCTGCAACTTTTCAAAATAAAAATAACAAAGCAAAAACTTTACAAAATCTGTACAAAATTCGGTTTCTTTTTCTACCCCTTGAGAAATGTGACAAAATTGTCAACAGATAGAGGGCACAATCAAACAAAGGAAATAAAAAGACTGCAACTCTATAAAACTCCATCGTCGGTTGAATGAATATATTTTTAATTTTTTAATTGTTATCTGGCCGATATCCATAAGGGTGCGCGATTTAAATATTTCATAAGCAAAGTTAAACAAGGTGACGACGGTGAGTCAAGGTGGGCACAGGTATTTTATAGTGTTGGGTCTATCGTGGGATACAGTTAAGAGGGAAGAGGCAACGCACAACAAGAGGAGCCACACAAAAGGTCTAACTATGGCTATATTGGCCTAGTCCACAAGAAATGCCAACTCCTCATAAAAGTAAGCAACTGAATCAACCCTGCGTTAAATTAGTTGATTGGTATTTATGATGTATGCAATCTCTGTAATATTCCTATGCAAATGCAACGACAAAAACTATATGTGAAATCATATATGCATAAACTATGTCTTGAATGAGTTAAACTGTAAAGTGTTATTGTTGGTCTATCTGCATATGCATAATATACCAATGAATTCATGGTATTTTATTGTAGAGCAAAATCTTATCCAAGAAAAAATTTGCAAACCACGTACAATAAAATTTAAACAAATGAGCAACCCATTCAGTGGAAACTAGAGTTAGAAATTTTTAGGTAAATTTAGTCAGGGATATTACATAATCCATCAATCATTTGTTTTTCCAATGCCCTTTTTTGAGGGAAGTGTTTTCTCTCTTGATGTATTTTTTTGGAGTTTAGTGGGTGTCTCCTAGTTCATTACAGGATGTCATTGAGCAATGGACCTCTCCATTTGTCAATCCTATATTATGATCCTTTTGGTCCTTCAACCTCCCATATCTCCTTTAGGGTGTTTAGAAGGAGAGAAATAGGAGAGTTTTCAAAAATATGGAGAGAAATGTTGAATCAGTTTGGCTTAGAGCATTAAATACAATTGTTGAAAATGTGGGAAATCCGACTTCTATTCCTAACCGTGGAGGGGTAGTAGAGATTGCTCTCTTGAAACAATTAGGCTTTTCAATTAGTGCCAAAATGATAGATCTTCTAGATATGGCAACCCTCACCTCAGGATTAGATTAAATTTAGTTTTTACAGAGCATCAAAATGGAATCTGAAGTCTGTGGGGGTAGGTGACCTCTTAATAAATTACAAGGGGGAGATTCTCCTTGCCTTTGCAAAAAACCTGGGGCCTCAAACTTGTCATTTTACGAAAGCAAGGGTGTTGTATCAAGACATTGCGTTAATGTAATATTTGAGTTGTAAAAATTTCATTATTGAAGGGGACTCCTTAAATGTGGTTAAGGCCTTTTCAGATGATAAAAATAGTAGTTGGAACATCTTCAACCTAATTAAGGAAGCTAAGAGATTCTATCAAAATTTGAAGGGAATTCAAGTCAGACACATATTTAGAGAAGGTAACAAGAGCATTGAATTACTAGCTAATTTATGGCTAAGCTAGGATAATATCTCTATTTGGAGGGAGAATTTTCCCATAGAAGTTGAACAATTTATTTGATGTTTCTCATTGATATTTGTGAGCCTTTTTCTATTGGGGGTCTACACATTCTTCTGGCTAGATTCATGATTTGTTTTTGGGTTGTTCTCGTTATGCCCTAGTGGGTTGGTTGGCCTTAAGTCCTTGCATGGACTGCTTTATTTATTTTATTCCTTTTGACAATATTGTAGGCTTGGATCTGTTCTCGTTGTAAAAGGTTCAAGGACCTTTCAACACCCATTCTATAATTATCAAAAAAAAAATTGAGATATTTGTGTTGTTTTTTGGTTGCACGATTTTTTTTGAAAGAAAAAATTTATATTAAATATTTTAGCAGTCATTTTTAGAATATTTTAGTACCATCATGTATATTATTTTGAGTACTATAAAAATAATTGCTCACTTGTGAAATTTTGATAAGTATCGAGAGAGTTACAATTGTTTAAAGTTGGGCTTTTGATGCTATTTTTGGGGGCTGCATAGAAAACTCATGCAAATGAAAAAATTTCATAACTCGCAATTCAAGTAAGCAAATTAGTTGTGATTTGTTTTGTTTTGAAGAAAATATGTAGATTTGCTTTTTTTAAGAAAGAAATAGATGAGATCTTAGAAATTTTAATTTTTGAGAATTTTTAGTTATTTAAAACCCTAGTTGCTTTGGAAAAAAATCATGGAGTTGCCAATATTCACTAGAGAGGATGATAGTGATGCTTGGGAATGGTGGAAACTTTATAAGTCTTCAAAATATTCTTATTTTTTGGAGATGTGATCTTTATTTTTATTTACAAGGGGAAGCTTTATCTTGGTTTATGGAGTTTGCTAGTGCTCGTAAACCTACATATACATGGGAAGAATTTGAAGTTGTATTTTTAAGCAAATGGGGATCAAAAGAAAAATATAATAGTGTGTAGGCTAAGGAGACTACACCTTTTGTGTCAGGGCCAAACAATGGTAAAAAATATTTGTTCAATGTTAAAAACATTATTTTGCAGGTTCATGGAAACATTCAGAAGAAAAAGATTATTATTTCCAGTAAGTAGTAAATAAAATTTTATTAATGTCTTTGGCTAATAGGTTACAAGTTCAAGCAAATAAAATCAAAGACATATTTCTTGAGGGCGAGAATGTTTAATTTTTTGAGGATTTAAAGCTCACAATTGATAAACATGTTTTGCATTGATATCTTTATGCTATTGATATGGACAATGCAAATATTGTTCTTGGTTATCATTGGTTGCATTAATTGGGTACTATTAATATTAATGTATAAAATAAGTTCATAAAGTTTTGGTACAGAAAAAATAAGATAACAATACAAGATATTTCTTAGTGTTAGAGGAAAAATAAGAAGCTATTATCGAAGAAGCAAAAAAAATTGAAATAGAATCTTAGTATGCTGACAATAGCTAAAATCAAGGAAGATTTAAAATAAAGGGATAAATCAAATGAAGGAAACAAGAAGGAAGAGTTAAAAAATTAGAACATCGAGTTAAGATTGTAGCATATCACCATCACACCACAAGGAGCAACAAAAAAATTGGAGGCAGGGGTTAAGGCAATAATATTATGGTTCTACATAGGGCACCAACTATGGCAAGGTTTGGCAAAGAAAGCATAGTGGCTCTGGTTTTTAGATTGGTATAGTCATATGAAGGAACAAATGGACCCATCATCAGAGTATATTGGTGAAAGCATGTAGCCAACTAAGTTGTTTTGGATACTCAAGTGGCAAAATCATATATCAACATCAAAGATGAATGATCAATATTGGTACTAGTACTCAACATGGCTCAAAAGATCATATTATTTAGCCTCTTCTTATGTTTCAAGGATGAAACATTTTGTAAGGGGGTGGAATGTTAGGTACCCAAGATAGGTACTTAATAATTTAATATAATGGTATGAGCCATAAATGAATTATTGGCTAATGTAAGGAAGGTCGCATGTCAAATTAGAAATAGGTAAGAGGATAATATAATAGAATTATTTATGTAATCATAAAGGAATATTGCCATATTATTATGCACTCTATCACTCATGAAAGGTGAACTACCACATGGGTGATATTGTAACTCATGGAAGGTGAACCATCACACTCTTGTATAAAGAGAGTTGTACCCCTATTATAAAGGAAGTCATATTAAGTATTCTTTGTAGAAGTATTCACTTGTGGAGTAGCTTCCTTCCAATAAGAAGCATTGTATAGTGTTGTCCTACCTCAAGGGTATTATCAATATCTATTTTATTGTGTGGATTGTTATTGTGGAATTTATTTGTGGATGCATGTTTGATATTTTTGCATATTGGTGAATGATTTATTGTTGATAAGAAGAGAGGTTCATAACACTTTCTTTGGCTAGATAATAAGGGTTTGTACTCAGGTCCCCCACCCTTGACAAATAATAACTCTCTTCTTTAGATCTTGAGAGTTTATAAATAGATACACTTCTCATTTCAATTGAGATGCTATAGCTAGAAACCTACATCATTTTACATAAAATATTTGAATTCTTGATTTTCATTTTCTAGATATTTTTAATTTTTTTGTATGAATACAAATATTTCATAATTTAGCATCCTTCTTGACATTTTTCTATAGCATCCTTCACAATACCAAAACTTCACCTCTACTATCTATGCATTGCATCTTAGTAGAGTAATATTTCCAAAACATCGCACTATCATAGTCTGCTTTACCAAATCTAGATTGCTAGTTTCCTTCCTGAAACACAAGTGCAACCACAAAAATTATAATAAATAGTCTATATGAAAACACATTATTATTACAAAATAAAGCAAATATTACCAATGGAATTTTTTTTTTTGAATTTATCAAAAAACCCCTTATGGGACCACCTTGGTATGAGAAACCATGACCAGGGGGTTATACACCATCAAAATCACCTAGGAGTCGTGCCTGGCCCTGACTGCACCAACATTATCAATTGGATTTTGGGTACCCAATGTGCATTTGGTAGGGTGGAGATTCAAACCAGGGACCTCCCTTGGAGGATTGCCCTACCATCTCCAAATCATCTACAACACATGAGGACCAAGGGAAAACATTAAAGTAAATTTTAATCATTAATTTATTTAGGCAATCAACAAATTCTTGTCAGCTTCAACTAAAATTACTACTTCCTCTGACCATGGAAAGAAAAATTTAACTTCACGATCCTCAATCAAAACCCCTCTATTGGATAGCCTATATGCACATTTGTTTCCTTCCGTTAATGTATGTGTAAACCTGATTTCTTCAAACTTTTTAGCAAGATATTGAATTTTCACAATTATCTCTTGAATGTCCCATGGAGCCTTTGCATTTATTACTATGAAATAATCACCTTCCATCCAAAATCTATTCCATTTTATTTGTTTGCATATTTTTAACCCTTCTAAAGCTGCCCAAGCTTCAACTTCATTATTTATCTTAAATCCACTATTGAAAGCATAATGAGACAAAATATCTTCTCTATTATTTCTAATAATTCCTCCTCCTCCTATTGGTCCTATATTTCCTTTAGATTCTCCATCAAAATTAAATTTAACCCACTGCACATCTAGTGGTTTCCACTTTATATTATTTTCCTTTATTTTGCTTCTCTTGTACCCAATATCATAATTCCACTTAATGACTTGACTCCATCTATCAAGGCTATTTTCTTCCAGATTAGGGATTGGGTGAGTTGATAGGGTTGGTTTAGACTCCTCTATGGCTAAACATATCTTCATTTTCATTACCTCTAAACTACTTTCCTTTCCTTTAAATATTCTTCTATTCCTTTCTAGCCATGTAGTCCAAAGTATTGTATCTTTTGATATATCCTATATTGTCTATAAAACCTCATTTTTATAAGTGCTCTACCATTGGTTTAACCAATATTCAATTTTTCTATTCATCACCATGCATGTACTAAACATATTAATAATCCATTTCCATATATTCCAAACTATTGAGCAATGTCCCAAGAGATGGTCTATACTATCCTCCTTTTTACAAAAAACACATTGAGAGGGGCCATGAAAACCCCTTTTCATAAGGTTATCCTAGGATAAAATTCTTCTATGACCTACTAGTCAAACAAACATTTGACTTTAGGAATGCTTGGGCTATGCCAAATATCTCTTCATATTCTAGTGATATTATTATTTTGTTGATGTTGTATATATATCCACTTCTTGTTGTGTATTCTCTTGAGCTATTCAACTCCCAAATTAATTTATCCTTGGCTCCCCTCAGAATAATCATAATTGTTATCTTTCTACTCAATTGCCTCCTAGCATCAATGCCCTATATACTTGTAAAAGAATCTTCTTTCCATTTGTATCTTCCTTCCTGATCCTTGTACAAAATGTTTGAAACCCTATCACCATATTTGTATTGAAGCAATATCATCCAAGGTGTAGTGAACCCAATAGATAAAGATTGATTATAATGCTAGAATAATAAAAAGGAATCACTTTTATTAAGGAATCGATGTTGTATTGTATGGGGAACCCAACAATTAATTAATATTTATATTCTTCGATGCCTCAACTCTACCAAATGAAATGCCTATTTCTAGGAGTGTGAAGGTGTGATCAAAGGTCACAACCTTTATGAAAGAGAGAGTAATTAAATAATTAAATAATAATGTGATTTGTATGGTGGTTAGGAGTAGAATCCTAACATGCCACCTTCCTTAAAAAGAGCTTTGTCCTCAAAGCTCAAAGTAAGGAGCTTCGTTGCTTGTTTTCCCAGTTGAATTTGTGCAAGTTCTTGTACTATTTTAATGTCACTTTTTCGAAGGCAAGGATATATTGAAGGTCGAAGCATTAGTGGGGGGTTGCTAGAAAGAATAGTAGAATATTCCTTAGGAGAATTGTGATGATGGTAGGCTTTCGCTTTAGCCGATTCTTCCTGTGTAGAATGAAGGGAAAATAAAGGTGCACTCACTCTTTTGCCTCCTTCTTGCATCAGGCTACCTATACGATGAGAACTCACTATTGGTGATGAAATTGTGTGTAGTTCTTTGAGAGTGTATGTCTCGCCTTCATTGTTTACTGCATGGATGTCTACCTCATATTTTCATGGTGCATCAAAAACTTCTTACACATCGACCTTATTTCCTTCATTGTTATGATCAGGTGCTTTGGTCATGTCGTGCACATCTTCCTCACCTTCTTCCTCTATGGAGTGACAGGGATCAACTATATTCAATAAATACAATGTTTGTGTAGCACAAAAATGAAGGGGCCCAAATTGCTCATCACAAGTATAGCATAGGTATTTCACTCATCGCTCCTCCATTTATTGTAGGCTAAGGTACTTAACTAGCAAGGGTTTGTGTTTTGGAATAGTGTGCGTGAATATCGATTTATCAATAGGTTGCTCCACCTGTTGATGTTGAACATTGAATGTATCGTCGGCTAACAAGGCTAATCCAATGGCTTCCTGTAGGGTGCGAGGAGTGTACATCATGATCTTCACTCTAATTTCTTCTTTCAATACATTGATGAACCCACTTATGAGGACTGATTCGTCCAACCCTGTGATGCGATTGGCGATATCCTGGAATTGAATTTTATATACACACACTGATATGACTTTACGTAGGTGGGCGATATTAAGTAGCAAAATTAGGTTGGTATCATGATATATTCTTCCATCGTCGGCCATTTGCATAGTCGTTGTTTGGAAATTGTCACTAATTTGCTAAAAAATCGACACAAAACTGTCACGAGAAATCATCGACACAAGTGGCTAAAAGTCATTGTCAAGATTTATTTGTCAAAAAGTTGGCCTCCGAAAGTTTATTGTTAGAAATTTTTATTTGGTGTTTACTATTTGTTGAACAATTTTTTTTTTTTTGGATTGATTTCTTTGATCTTCTTGTTATACCATTACCTGATATGAATTTTAATGCTTCTCTCTGTGAGATTTATCGTCACAGGGGGTGTCTTCGTCAGATATAACCGATACGAATTAGAATGGTGGTATCTATGTTGTTTGCAATCGCCTGTATGTCGTGTGCGTTATACCCTATGTTTTTGGATGATGTCTTCGTCAGCTTACTTGATGGATAAATTTAGAAATTTGCTTTGGACAATTTGATAGTTCTTTGTTTTGGTTTGGAATGGATTGCCTTCGAATATTTTGGTTGAGGTGAAGGTAATTTGTTTCTCCTATAACAGTGCAGGTGACTGTGGTTTTGATGTGTTGTGACGACGAGGGATATGATGTAAGGGAATATGTTATGTGATGGAATTTATGGTAAAATTGTTTGCGCCGCATTCTGATTCCTGTTGCCAGTCGAATTTCTGATCACTGTAATATATAAACCTTAGGTTATTTTATAATATGATTTATTTAATTTCGCCGAAGTTTTGAAATATCACCAAAAAAACATATATATGCAGAGGAACGATTTGATGTTTGGTTTTAATCCTTTCATCGGCCTGCTAGCTTCTGTACGTCCTCGCCTCACTATCGATGGTGAGCATTGCGTTGGCTATTAAGAGCCTTATTTGGAAGTCGCTCTAGTTGGTTGCTCCTTGGATGTGTTTCGCTAATTTTGAATTGGTTGTAATCGTTTGGCAGCGTCCCCAGGCTTGTATTCAGAGAATGAGGAAAAGGAAAAAAAATTCCTTCAAGACTTGGCTCTGATACCAGATGTAGTGAACCCAATAGATAAATATTGATTATAATGCTAGAATAATAAAAAGGAATAACTTTTATTAAGGAATAATTGTTGTATTGTATGGGGAACCCAACAATTAATTAATATTTATATTCTTCAATGCCTCAACTCTACCAAATGAAATGCCTATTTCTAGGAGTGTGAAGGTGTGATCAAAGGTCACAACCTTTGTGAAAGAGAGAGTGATTAAATAATTAAATAATAGTGTGATTAGTATGGTGGTTAGGAGTAGAATCCTAACACAAGGTTTCAAAATTGGATCTAAATTGAGTGGTTTTTTATCACACCAAGTATCCATCTAAATAGAAATATTTTCTCCAATTTCCACCACCCATATTAAACCTTTAATCATAAGATCAATAAAATTTTTTAAACCATTCCAAAGAGCAGAACCATTTGGTCGAGAGAATGCAATAAATATTAAACTTGGGTCATTGGAATCAGGACACTTAGAAGAATTCTTGCCCATTGTCTTTGAATCTCTTTGTACAATCTCCAAATTACTTTCCCCCTAAAAGCTAAGTTTACATATGTAAGAGCTCTTAAACCAAGACCTCCCCTAGTTTTATCATCACACACCTTGCTCCAAATTACCAAAGGAAATTTCCTTTTATCATGTAAACCTGACCATAAAAAGGATCACATAATATAGATTAAAATTTTTTCAACTAATTTTTGCATAGAATACAATGACATAATATGTTGGAATGACCTGTAAGACTAACTTAATTAACTACACTCTTCCTGGTAATGATAACCATCTACCTTTCCAATATAGAAGTTTATTCTAAACTTTACTAATAACTAGATTCCATAATTCTATCCTCATTCTCCCCTCAAATAAAGGCATCCCTATATAATTTGCTAGTAAATTTGCCTCCTCCATTTGAAGCAATCTACAAATTCTTGATTTGATACTAGCAGGAATGTTAAGGAAGTAAATTTTGGATTTTGTCCTATTAAATTTTTGCCCTGATGCTCTTTTGTATTCCTTTAAAAAGTTATTCAAAGCTCTGGCCTCATTTATCCTTGCCCTTCCAAAAAGGGTTGTATCATATACAAATTGTTTATGGGTGATGTTGTCGATGTTATTACTAACCTTAAGTCCACTTATAAGCCCATATTTGTAAGCCTTATTTAAGTTCCTACTCAAAACCTCTACCATAATAATGAACAAATAAGGAGATAGAGGATCTCCTTGTCTAAGGCCTCTCTTGGATTTAAAAGAATCTGTTACTAACCCATTGACCAACACTAAATAAGAAACTATAAAACACAAGCTTTAATCCATCTAACCCATTTCTTCCCGAATCTAAACTTTTCTAAAACTACAAAAATAAAATCCCATTTAACCCTGTCATAGGCTTTACTCATATCAAGTTTTAAGATCATTGCTTTCTATTTTCTTGAAGCTGATGAATGTATAAATTCATGAGCTACTATGATCTCATCCAAAATTTATCTCCCTTTCACAAATCCTCCTTGCTCTTTTGAAATAATTTTGTCAAAAATGGCCTTAATCGATTTGCCATCACTTTGGAGATCATCTTATATGCCATATTACATAGGCTTATGGGTTTAAAAGAATAAAATAATTCAACATCATTATTTTTTGGAATTAGGGTAAGATATATTGCATTTATTTTATAAGATATGTATTATTTTACCCTAGATTGTTCCACTGCCACCAATAAATAATCCTTCACTATATCCTAATTATGTTGGTAAAAAGTTGCAAAGAGCCCATCTAGACCTGGGGATTTATCCTTATTAAAAGAGAAAAGAGCTAAATGAACTTCTAGAGTAATAGGCTCCATCAAATTCATATTGTCTTCATTCGTTATAACTAAAGGAACATCTTGAAGAAGTTTATCATTAAGAACTTTAGTCTCCTCTAATTCTAGAATATTCTGATAAAAAGACTACCTCTTTTCTAATTTCACTATGATATTCAATCCAAACCCCTTCCATTTATTTAATTTAACTAATTTTGGATGTTGATATATGTACTATAGCCATCCTATGAAAAAAAATTGTATTTTTATCTCCTTCTTTTAACCAAGTCTATCTTGATTTTAATCTCTAGAATTTCTCTTCCTTACTCAAAATATTATGATATTCACTAAGAAACTCCATTTCCTCTGATATTGGATTATTATGATAATATTTTTGAAATTTTGAAAGTTTATCTTTTAGCTATTCTTTCTTCTAAAAATTGTTTCCAAAAGTGTTATTGTTCCATTCTTTTAATCTAGATGTCATAGATTTAATTTTATTTGGAAGAGCATACAACCCACCATTACCTGAAGAATTCTACGTTCGAGCTATCATATCAAAAAATTGAGGATGGTCTTCCCACATATGCTCATATTTAATATATGATCTTTTTTTGAATTCACTTACCATAATTTTAACTCTTATTGGCCAATGATATGAACCAATCCTTGTTAAGGTATTAATTTTAGCACATGTTCCTTCATCTAGCTAATGATCTAGCTAATGATTTGAGAGTATGCATTTGTCTAATTTTTTTACTATTAGATTTTGGCCTCTCTTGTTGTTGGTCTAAGTATAGTATCTTCTTAAAACTCAACCTCCCATAGATTATTATTTTGAATAAAAGATGAGAAATCTCTCATACTTTGGGTTAATTTCCTAATTTCCCTAAATTTTTCATCCAACTTGGTTATGGTATTAAAATATCCTATGATCATGAATTGAGTTTCTTAGTCTTTACTTCTCATAAAGGCTTCAATCCCACTCCAAAATTCTAATCTACCTGTAGACACCAAATCCTAGCCACTTGTCCTCCATCCACATCATCCAATCACATCCGCCCATTATTTATATATATATTTATATTATATATAAGTATTTTATATTTATATTTATATATTTAATATAAATAAATAAATATATGTATGAATAAATCATAACCGCTCATTAATGTTTTAATCTCAACCATCCACTTGACTTGATCCGTGTCACATTGCAAAGATCATAATCCTAGCCATCCATTATGTTTTAATCTTGACTGCACGTTGGTGTCGTAGAAACCCTAGCATATGGAAGGCAAGTTATAAAAGGTCACTCATTATCATGAATGAGGTTAAGTGATTATTTGATTTTAAGTGCTATTTTAATTCTCGAAGTGGTTAAGCATTCCTGTTAAGTCCTCATTTCCATACTTCCCCAAAATCCTAGCATTCTGCTACCATCTCCCTCGCAGTTGCCATCGAATCCTCGAAGACACCTAATATTATTTTATGAACAAGGGTTTTAAAACCCTTGTATTATAACTATTGTATCGATGTACACTATATTTACTATTGGAGATCAAGGCTCCCCCATATTAATACAATACATTCCTTTTTTCTTTGTGCAATATATTTTGTGTGTTGATTCTGTTATTGCTACATTAGTGTTGTCAATTTTTGCTTTATAAAATAAAAATCATAGTGGGACCCATAAAGGGTTCTATATTTTAACTTACCTTGTCTTATGATCTATGTTTTTATGTTTTTGTTGTAGGTTTACAAAGATTTGATTACACAAAAATCGTGAAACTAGGGTTTCTAGGAGTAGTAGAATATGATATGTGGTCACACGGATGCCATCCAATGTTCTAGGGATGCCCTATCACCTCTAAGAGATGCCTCACAACATTTAGGAGACTCTACAATATATACAAGAGTGTTGGGAAGAAAAAATGTAGGCTTCCTGGTAAGTCTGGATCAAATCCCACCTCCATTTTCCATTTTTCTTTCTTTTTAAAGTGAAGTTGAAAAGAAATATTTAATTTTTGTTTAAAAAGCAACACATAGTGCATCTTAGGAACTTACATTTCTTCATATAGTTTGCACATAGGATAGATTTGTATTTGTGCATCCCTGCTAGTTGTATTAGAACATTCACTAGAGTAAATTTAAGTTTCTATTGTTTGTGGTGTTTTTACATTTTACCTTGTATACTGCTTGCAATAAAATGAAAAGGTATAAGTAGCTACATTCTTAGCCTAAAATATTCCACCTTTACTTATTTTAAGCCAAAATAAGCCACTGATATTTGAGCATACTCCTATTGTTGGAATCACTTGATGATTCATGGTGAAAGAACTAGGTGAACCCTCCACTGTTGGAATCACTCGATGATTTAGGGTGGATATTAAGCAGTGTACCCTAGGTTATTTTGAGGGAACTTGGTATTAATGTGTTAGTCTCACAATGACACTGAGAGGGGGGGTGAATCAGTGTAGCTCTTTAAACTTAAATCTACAACTCTTAAAGCCAAAACAATGAAAAATTAAAACCAAATAAAGCAAGTATAACAAGAGAACATCACACAACACAAGATGTACCAAGGTTCACCAATTTTGGCTACTCCTAAAAATGACTGTTTGGACTCCCATCCAAATCTAGCCTTTTCAAAGCACCAACTTTACAATCAATTTACCAGCACCCACTAGAAGGAGCACCAACCCCTAATTTATCTGCACCAACAGAAAGGAGCACCAACCCCTGATTTATCTGCACCAACAGAAAGGAGCACCAACCCCTGATTTACCAGCACAAAATGGAAGGAGCACCAACCCCTGATTTACCAGAACCAACTGGAATGAGCACCAACCCCTGATGCCAAGCACCAACTTGGACTTCAATTTTGAAACTAGAATATTGAAATAAAAATACCTTCGCTTTTACAAGACCCTTACTGGTCTATTGCTTACCCAACCTCTCACAATTCATGAAACACACATACTTTCGGCTCTGCTTAACGCCACTCTGAATTCTCCATGCAACACTCCTTTTATAACAATATTTTCTCTTTGTAACTCCTTTTTTTAACTTCCATATTCTCACATGCAACCTATCAATAGTAACTTCTACTTTTGTAACTTCCATATTCTCATATGCAACCTATCAATAGTAACCTCTATATGTAACTCCTTTATGACACAATATTCTCATATGCCACTTGTCAATTGTTTTGGCTCTATGTTTGGGCTTCGAAATGTTTCTCTTTCCAACTCTTGGTCTTCGTCTGATGACGTTCAGTATAACCATCGCTCAATGATTTCACTCTGTAATGGCCCCTGTAACCACCGTATTGACTTCCGTTCACTGTCACTCTTCTTATTTCAGTTACATGATTTCACTTTGTAATGACCCCTGTAACTGCCGTAGTGACTTCCGTTCACTGTCACTCTTCTTATTTTAGCTACATGATTTCACTCTGTAACGACCCCTGTAACTGTCGTAGTGACTTCAGTTCACTGTCACACTTCTTATTTTAGCTGCATGATTTCACTCTGTAATGGTCCCTGTAACTGTCATGCTAACTTTTGTTAACTGTCATACTTCTTATTTTAGCTACATGATTTCACTCTGTAACGGCCCCTGTAACTGTCGTGCTGACTTCAATTCACTGTCACATTTCTTATTTTAGATGGGTTCTTCTTCTTGCATCGCGAAAACGTGACATGTCACGAAATCGCGACATTTTTGCCTCTTTGTCCTCTTTTGTTGCTTTTGGCCACGAAAATGCAACATGTCGCGATATCGCGACATTTCTGCCTCTTTGTCCTCTTTTGTTGCTTTTGGCCACAAAAATGCAACATGTCGCGATATCGCAACACTTTCGCATCCTTGCTCCTTTTCTTAGCTTTTGCCTGCGAAAATACAACATGTCACGATATCATGACACTTTTGCCTCCTTGCTCCTTATCTTTGCTTTTGGTCGCGAAAATGCGACATGTCGCGAAAATGCGACATGTCGCGATATCGCGACACTTTTTCTCTCTTGCTCTTTCTCTTCTCTTCTGGTTGCAAAAATGCGACATGTCGCAATATTGCGACACTTTTTCTCTATTGCTCTCTCTTCTCTTCTGGTCGCGAAAATGCGACATGTCATGATATCACGACACTTTTTCTCTCTTGCTCTTTCTCTTCTCTTCTGGTTGCGAAAATACGACATGTCGTGATATCGCGACACTTTTTCTCTCTTGCTCTTTCTCTTCTCTTCTGGTTGCGAAAATGCGACATGTCGCGATATCGCGACACTTTTTCCTTCTTGCTCTTTCTCTTCTCTTCTGGTCGTGAAAATGCGACATGTCGCGATATCGCGACACTTTTTCCTTCTTGGTCTACATGTCACGAAATCATGACACTTTTTCTTTCTTGCTCAACATGTCGTGATATCGCGACAATTTTTATTTCTTGCTCAACATGTCGCGATATCGCGATAGTTTTTCTTTCTTGCTCAACATGTCACGATATCGCGATAGTTTTTCTTTCTTGCTCAACATGTCGCGATATCGTGACAATTTTTCTTCCTTGTATTTTGCTTTTCCTTTGATCTTTAGCCTATGGGCCACTTCGGTATTCTTGGAGAATATACAAAAAGGTGCATCAGCTGTTTTTCTGAAGTTAGTCACTTCCTCATAAGGTGCATCAGCTGTTTTTCTGAAGTTAGTCACTTCCTCATAAGCATTTAACATCACTGTACATACTCTGAATAACCTCTGAACTCCTATCCACTGCATCAATTGATCTATCTCACTGTGTTGACAACAATGACAATACTTTCGCTGCACCTTGCTCAACAATCTCCCCCTTTGGAATTTTTGGCAACACATGTGCAATTTCCTGTAACTCTTCTCCCCTTTTGATAATAATACCAAAGGGTTGCTGCAGACTCCCCCTGAGTCCATGCACAACATTCTCAGGCAAAAATTATTACACTTAGCAAAAATCACAAACATGAGCAAAAAGATAAACAAATACACAAATACTCCCCCTGAGAATGTGGTCCCGATAGGTAGTCAATTCTTGGGAAGCATGACCACTTCATTTCACTGTTTGACAACATCATGATAAGCATAATAGGCATCAACAATATCAATAATATGAATAGCAGTAATAACAAGTGAATGACACCATCACCGTCAACTTCACCAATACAATATGTGTAAGAACATGACTGGACCACTGTCTTCTGAGCATCAACCCTCTGTTGCTCTACAATCTCAAACTTGTCCACTGTTAGTGAAGGCATACAAAGTTCGTATATAGCCAAATTTTGTTCTGCAATGCTAGCAGCTTCTGCATATGCATCTTGGATATTCTCAACAAGCTTGAACCTAATGACAGTTGTTTGTCTCTCTGAATATTTGTACTCAATTTGTATTGATGTAACTTCCTACTCATGTAGCCGCTTTGAATGCAATAAGAAAATGTGAGCTTTCTGATTTTGCACGCAAATTAAATATTTTCACCAAAGTGTCATAATATATCTAACAATCTTCACATCAATGTGTAGTACAAATACACACTGCTTTTATCGAAACACATATATGCAGCTAGGGCAACATTCTTTCACTAAACCAAATTATCTAAACTGTTATAATCCATAACTTTTAACAATGGCAGTAAGAACCATCAAAAGTACAACACTGACATATAGCAATACTACCAATGGTGACAACTCTCAATTTAATCACCACCCTTCACGGCACCTCCACAAATAACTACATAAACTGAAACACACTTTGACAACTATACGACAACTCCCCATGACTACTTGCCTTTCATCCTCAAATAACCAAACAAATACATAGGAGCATTAAAATAAAACTTTAAGATTGCTCCCCCTGAGGATGTGCTACCTGGAGTTGCTTAGTGCAATAGAGGAGTAGTCTCCTTCAGTCCAAGGAGACACGATTTCCTTTCTTCTTTCTTTCTCCAAAATTTCTTGAACTTGGGCTTGAGTTTTTCAACTACATCCCTATTTTGAACCTTTTTGTGAACTTGAACATTTCTCTTGGGTGGTTGTCTCTTGTGCATTCTTGATGGATGTTAGGATTCTACTCCTAACCACCATACTAATCACATTATTAGTTAATTATTTAATCACTCTCTCTTTCACAAAGGTTGTGACCTTTGATCACACCTTCACACTCCTAGAAATAGGCATTTCATTTGGTAGAGTTGAGGCATCGAAGAATATAAATATTAATTAATTGTTGGGTTCCCCATACAATACAACAACGATTCCTTAATAAAAGCGATTCCTTTTTATTATTCTAGCATTATAATCAATCTTTATATATTGGGTTCACTACATCTGGTATAAGAGCCACATCCAAAGAGCCATTTTTTTTTCTCTCCTTCGACCGCTCATCAATGTCAATTAGCCCATTGCACCATTGTATCACCTGAAGTTTCACTCCTTCACCGTGTATCTACCACCAAAAAGATAATTTTCACCACAAGGCAACCCTGATCACCATTATACCAGCGTACAATCAAACACATAAACATCACTAGACGCTATTTTGCTCTCCCATAAACTAACAGTGCAACATTAGTCTATTTCATCACACCAAAATCAATGACACGGTGTAAAAATAAGACATTTTGCTATGACGTAACATATAAACCTATTCCAGATTAAACAAGAAATCTACAACGCTTTTTGGCCCACGCGAAGAGTTAAAAAAAAAACCATCATTCGTCATTCTGGTGAATATTGTCTGATTCTGATTAAACAGGAAATCTACAACGCTTTTTGGCTCACTTGGGAAAAAATGTTGTACACACTTTCAACCCTAAATTTCATATTTCAATCCTGATTCGACATTTGACATCATTAAAAATACAACGTTATATTTTAGAAATAATATAAGCAATTGATTATTTCTGCTGAAGCTTCTAATTTTGGTGAATAAAAACCATTGAGATTATCACCCGTGCTCACCAACATACGTGCCCTAGCAATCATATTCATTCAAATGTGCAATCTCACTCTCATACGTCGATATATTCAGCGACATATTCACAAAAAAAAATTGAAGTTAAACTAGTTACTGCGGTAGTGAAAACACATTCACAACCTATTTAATCCATTTCGATCTCTCTTATGCAAAACGACGACACTCTTCTGTGACAGAGCACGTCAACTTTGAAATAACGAATGTCAGTCATTGAAAATTATGAACGAGAGGATAAGAATACAATTTAGGGATTGAAGTTACCAACAAAGGCTTTGAGCCCATAGGTGTTTACCTATCATCCATTACCTTCATAATAGCATGTGCTTCATGCACATAACACAATAAAGCAAATAAATAAAATTGAACCCGTACGAACTTGTGGTTTTATAACACCTACTCAAACAAAACCAAACTGGTGTGAATTGGAGACATCACAAATTTGAGATATTGAGTCTGCATCCGGCAGTCTGTTTTGAGCATACTCCAAAATTGGTAGCTCACGATAAACGCAAAAATAGAGGTGACTCAAAATAGACAGCTAAAAAAATATATATATATCATCTAGCTGCCAGCGTATTAATTCGATTGCAGAAGATGCCAAGGAATTAGTTGCTGGTAGCCTAGTTGCTGAAGACGTCAAAGGTAAAATTTTACAGCTACACCTAATTTACTCAGATCAAAGGAGGCCTTCAAGGTGTAAAATAAGGAGTAAAACAACCTTCAATCTGTGGGAACAGGAAGAAAATCCATCGCTTAGCTCTCTGCTCACTTCATAATCATTGGATTCCATGGCCGCCTTGCATATTGATCGTCGCATGCTCGTACACCTATCCGCTCACCGCTTAGCTCTTTTCTCGCTTCATAATCATTGGATTCCCTAGTCGATGATTTCTCATGACAGTTTTGTGCCAATTTTTTAGCAAATTAGTGACAATTTCCAAACAACGACTACGCAAATGGCCGATGATGGAAGAATATATCATGATACCAACCTAATTTTGCTACTTAATCTCGCCCACCTACGTCAAGTCACATCAGTGCATGTATATAAAATTCAATTCCAGGATATCGCCAATCGCATCACAGGGTTGGACGAATC
Organism: Wollemia nobilis; assembly: GCA_028583015.1. Classification (NCBI taxonomy): domain Eukaryota; kingdom Viridiplantae; phylum Streptophyta; class Pinopsida; order Araucariales; family Araucariaceae; genus Wollemia; species Wollemia nobilis. The sequence goes on along the minus strand of JAQPPZ010001723.1, from coordinate 577,770 downwards.
AGTCCTCATAAGTGGGTTCATCAATGGATTGAAAGAAGAAATTAGAGTTAAGATCATGATGTACACTCCTCGCACCCTACAGGAAGCCATTGGATTAGCCTTGTTAGCCGACGATACATTCAATGTTCAACGTAAACATGGGGAGAAACCTATTGATAAATTGACATTCATGCACACTATTCCAAAACACAAACCCTTGCCAGTTAAGTACCTTAGCCTACAATAAATGGAGGAGCAATGAGCGAAAGACCTCTGCTATACTTGTGATGAGCAATTTGGGCCCCTTCATTGTTGTGCTACACAAACATTGTATTTATTGAATATAGTTGATCCCTGTCACTCCATAGAGGAAGAAGGTGAGGAAGATGTGCACGACATGACCAAAGCACCTGACTATAACAATGAAGGAAATGAGGTTGATTTGCAAGAAGTTCCCGATGCACCACAAAAATATGAGGTAGACATCCATGCAGTAAACAATGAAGGCGAGACATACACTCTCAAATAACTACACACAAGTTCATCACCAATAGTGAGTTCTCATCGTATAGGCAGCCTGATTCAGAAAGGAGGCAAAAGAGTGAGTGCACCTTTATTTTCCCTTCATTCTACATAGGAAGAATCGGCTAAAGCGGAAGCCTACCGTCATCACAATTATCCTAAGGAAGATTATACTATTCTTTCTAGCAACCCCCCACTAATGCTTCGACCTTCAACATATCCTTACCTTCAAAAAAGTGACATTAAAATAGTACAAGAACTTGCACAAATTCAACTGGGAAAACAAGCAACGAAGCTCCTTACTTTGAGCTTTGAGGACAAAGCTCTTTTTAAGGAAGGTGGCATGTTAGGATTCCACTCCTAACCACCATACTAATCACATTATTAGTTAATTATTTAATCACTCTCTCTTTCACAAAGGTTGTGACTTTTGATCACACCTTCACACTCCTAGAAATAGGCATTTCATTTGGTAGAGTTGAGGTATCGAAGAATATAAATATTAATTAATTGTTGGTTCCCCATACAATACAACAACGATTCCTTAATAAAAGCGATTCCTTTTTATTATTCTAGCATTATAATCAATCTTTATCTATTGGGTTCACTACAATGGATGATTATTTTCCTTTCTTTTATGCACATGATTTATTCCCTGTCTGTGTTGCATTCTTTGTGTCTGATGAAATCTACTGTATTGTCTTAGATTAGATACAAAAGTGTTTGGATAAAACCTTGCTATGTGCCCATGACCATTACATTTAAAACATTGCACATGGTGTTCAATCAGAAAAGCAGATGTATTTCTACTAGCATAACTCTTTGATCTATTCTTCAATCCACAATAAATTGCCTTGTGACCATAATGGTTGCATCTAAAACAATAGCCATTAAAATCATTATTATGAATAGAGTGAGAGTGATAGAACCTCTTTTGTTGTGGTTGCTTTGCTGTAGATCTCCTTTGATATTTTATTCCTTTTGAAGATTCAGCTTCAAACTTTTCTTGCTTCGATCCTTCAACAGTGAACTTCTTCTTCTCTGCATATTTGGAAGATGAAGGTTGTTCAGCTTCATATCCAAGACCAAGCTTAGTCATGGAGCTTCTTTGTTTCCTTATCATTTCATCTAGCAACTCTATTCTATTCTCAAATTTGAGATTTGTATTGGCCTCTTCTAGTTGTTTCTTCAATAAAACAATATCTTCTTTTTTGCAGCAAACAATCTCTTTCTCATTGATCTGTGACCTGATAGTTTCTTCAATCCTTTTGGACTCTTCTACTTGCAACTTTAGATCACCAATAACTTTGTTAGATTCCTCTTCACATTTGCTACATACATCGACTTTATCATCCAGGTGTGACTTCAAGGCTTCTTCTCTTTTCTTGGCTTTATAAATTTGTAAGAAGAGATCTTCAATCTTATCCACATATTCTTCCAACTTCTTGGACAATATTTTGTTCTTTTTCCTTTCTATATTCAACTCTTCAAGTGCAGTGATCAACTCACCTTCTAGATCTACTTCAGCCTCAATTTCTTCTTTATCACATTCCTATTATTTTTTTATTTTTTCTTCTTTGAGTGCCATGAAAAGAACTTCACCTGTTTCCTTTTTAGAATCCTCACAGGAGTTGTCCTCTGATGAACTAACATTCTTGGAGATGAAACTTTTGAAGTTGCCTTTTCTGAAATTTGTTTTTTTCTTCCAGTCACTTCTTTCTTGGTGTGATTCTTCATCACTTTTTTTCTTCTCATTAAGTGGACATTTAGCTGCAACATGCCCAATGCCTCCACAGTTGAAACATTTAAACGGTAACTTTCCTCTGTATTTTCCTTTTCCCATTTTTAGTTTTCGAACAAAGTTTGCTTCCATTTCATCTGATGTCTCTTCTTCCTCGGATTCTTGTTTTGCTTTCATATTTTTATGGGCTTTAAAAGTAGCTTCTCTGTCTGTGGGTTTAGATTTTCCTATTCTCATCTCATATGCAGTCAAAGAACCATGCATCTCATCCATACTAAAAGAATTTAGATCTTTAGCTTCTTCTATAGCTGAAACTTTAGAATCAAATCTTTGGGGAAGAGATCTTAATACCTTTTTCACGATGACAAAGTCTTTGATTTTCTCACCGAGTCCTCTAATCGTATTAATGAATTCATTAAATCTCAGCATATATGCCTCTATGTTCTCATCGTCATTCATATTTAATACTTTGAATTGAGCTCGATGTGTTTGTAACTTGGCCTCCTTGATCTTATCGTCTCCTTCATGAATGCTCCTCAGTTTGTCCCATATTTCTTTTGCTGTTTTACAACTCATAATATTTACCAGTTCACTATCCACTACACCGCACATGATAGCATTCTTTGCTTTTGAGTCATTCTCAAACAATTTCTTACCGACAACATCGGTTGGAGAAGTGGTGGGTATTGTGTATCCACTATCTAATGAATCCCAAATGTCGTATCCCAAAGCACAAAGATATGTCTGCATCCTGATTCTCCAAAATGTGTAATTAGTTCCATCAAACAATGGTGCTTTGTTTGATGAGAAGCCTTCACCACCTGCCATCGTGTCACTTCCAAGATCACCCTGGCCGGTTAAGCTTGTTCAGGAACTTGGCTCTGATACCAATTGTTAGTCTCACAATGACACTGAGAGGGGGGGGTGAATCAGTGTAGCTATTTAAACTTAAATCTACAACTCTTAAAGCCGAAACAATGAAAACTTAAAACCAAATAAAGCAAGTATAACAAGAGAACATCACACAACACAAGATGTACCGAGGTTCACCAATTTTGGCTACTCCTCAAAATGACTGTTTGGACTCCCATCCAAATCCAGCCTTTGCAAAGCACCAAATTTACAATCAATTTACCAGCACCCATTGGAAGGAGCACCAACCCTTGATTTATCTGCACCAACCCCTGATTTACCAGCACCAACTGGAAGGAGCACCAACCCCTGATTTACCAGCACCAACTAGAAGGAGCACCAACCCCTGATGCCAAGCACCAACTTGGACTTCAATTTTGAAACTAGAATATTGGCATAAAAATGCCTTCGCTTTTACAAGACCCTTACTGGTTTATTACTTACCCAACCTCTCTCACAATTCATGAAACACACATACTTTCGGATCTGATTAATGCCACTATGAATTCTCCACGCAACACTCCTTTTATAACAATATTTTATCTTTGTAACTCCTTTTTTTAACTTCCATATTCTCACATGCAACCTATCAATAGTAACTTCTACTTTTGTAACTTCCATATTCTCATATGCAACCTATCAATAGTAACCTCTATATGTAACTCCTTTATGACACAATATTCTCATATGCCACTTGTCAATTGTTTTGGCTCTATGTTTGGGCTTCGAAACGTTTCTCTTTCCAACTCTTGGTCTTTGTTTGATGATGTTCAGTATAACCACCGCTCGATGATTTCACTCTGTAATGGCCCCTGTAACCGTCGTACTGACTTCCATTCACTGTCACACTTCTTATTTCAGCTGCATGATTTCACTCTGTAACGGCCCCTGTAACTACCGTAGTGACTTCCATTCACTGTCACACTTCTTATTTTAGCTACATGATTTCACTCTGTAATGGCCCTTGTAACTACCATAGTGACTTCAGTTCACTGTCACACTTCTTATTTTAGCTGCATGATTTCACTCTGTAACGGTCCCTATAACTGCCGTGCTGACTTTCGTTCACTGTCACACTTCTTATTTTAGCTGCATGATTTCACTCTGTAATGGCCCCTATAACTACCATGCTGACTTCAGTTCACTGTCACATTTCTTATTTCAGCTGGGTTCTTCTTCTTGCATCGCGAAAACGCGGCATGTCACGAAATTGTGACATTTCTGCTTCTTTGTCCTCTTTTGTTGCTTTTGGCCACGAAAATGCAACATGTCGCGATATCGCGACATTTCTGCCTCTTTGTCCTCTTTTGTTGCTTTTGGCCACAAAAATGCAACATGTCGCGATATCGCAACACTTTTGCCTCCTTGCTCCTTTTCTTGGCTTTTGCCTGCGAAAATACAACATGTCGCAATATCATGACAGTTTCGCCTCCTTGCTCCTTCTCTTTGCTTTTGGTCATGAAAATGCGACATGACGCGATATCGCGACACTTTTTCTCTCTTGCTCTTTCTCTTCTCTTTTGGTCGCGAAAATGCGACATGTCGCGATATCGCGACACTTTTTCTCTCTTGCTCTTTCTCTTCTATTTTGGTCACGAAAATGTGACATGTTGCGATATCGTGACACTTTTTCTCTCTTGCTCTTTCTCTTCTCTTCTGGTCGAGAAAATGCGACATGTCGCAATATCGCGACACTTTTTCTCTCTTGCTCTTTCTCTTCTCTTCGGTCGCGAAAATGCGACATGTCGCGATATCGCGACACTTTTTCCTTCTTGCTCTTTCTCTTCTCTCTTGGTCGTGAAAATGCGACATGTCGCGATATCACGAAACTTTTTCCTTCTTGCTCTACATGTCGCGAAATCGTGACACTTTTTCTTTCTTGCTCAACATGTCGCGATATCATGACAGTTTTTCTTTCTTGCTCAACATGTCGCGATATTGCGACAATTTTTCTTTCTTGCTCAACATGTCGCGATATCGCGACAGTTTTTCTTTCTTTCTCAACATGTCACGATATCGCGATAGTTTTTCTTCCTTGTTGTATTTTGATTTTCCTTTGATCTTTAGCCTATGGGCCACTTCGGTCTTCTTGGAGAATATAGGCAAAACTTCTGCCTCTTTGTCCTCTTTTGTTGCTTTTGGCCACAAAAATGCAACATGTCGTGATATCGCAACACTTTCACCTCCTTGATCCTTTTATTGGCTTTTGCCTGTGAAAATACATGTCACGATATCGCGAAACTTTTGCCTCCTTGCTCCTTCTCTTTGCTTTTGGTCACGAAAATGCGACATGTCGCGATATCGTGACACTTTTTCTCTCTTGCTCTTTCTCTTCTCTTCTGGTCGCAAAAATGCGACATGTCGCGATATCGCGACACTTTTTCTCTCTTGCTCTCTCTTCTCTTCTGGTCGCAAAAATGCGACATGTCATGATATCGCAACACTTTTTCTCTCTTGCTCTTTCTCTTCTCTTCTGGTCGCGAAAATGTGACATGTCGCGATATCGCGACACTTTTTCTCTCTTGCTCTTTCTCTTCTCTTCTGGTCGCAAAAATGCGACATGTCGCGATATCGTGACATTTTTTCCTTCTTGCTCTTTCTCTTCTCTCTTGGTCGTGAAAATGCGACATGTCGCGATATCGCGACACTTTTTCCTTCTTGGTCTACATGTCACGAAATCGTGACACTTTTTCTTTCTTGCTCAACATGTCGCGATATCGCGACAGTTTTTCTTTCTTGCTCAACATGTCGCGATATCACGACAATTTTTCTTTCTTACTCAACATGTCACGATATCACGACAGTTTTTCTTTCTTGCCCAACATGTCGCGATATCGCGACAGTTTTTCTTCCTTGTTGTATTTTGCTTTTCCTTTGATCTTTAGCCTATGGGCCACTTTGGTCTTCTTGGAGAATATACAAAAAGGTGCATCAGCTATTTTTCTGTAGTTAGTCACTTCCTCATAAGCATTTAACATCACTGTACATACTCTGAATAACCTCTGAACTCCTGTCCACTGCATCAACCGATCTATCTGACTGTGTTGACAACAATGACAATATTGTCGCTGCATCTTGCTCAACATAATGTTCTTGGTTACTAGCTTAGCTGAGTAAAAGTGGGTTTATTGGCACTGTATGAACACTACACACAAGCATGCATCACTTTAAAAATAAGTACATTGAACTTCATCACCAACTATGAATCAAGAATAGCAACTGTGGATTTCATCTCCATCTGTTGTCTTGCCCCATAGATACCATAGCAACCCATGAGAGATTTTTCTAGATTTCATCACCAAAAAATCCTCATTTGCCATCTACTTTAGGACTCCATCCTACATAGCAATTTAGGATTAGGCATACATCACAAAAAAAAAAACCATTTTTTAAAGCACTGTTACAAGACATAGGATTAATTTTTTTGATTGATTTTACGTGCTTTTCATTTTCACTCCACATTTTCACACACATTCCCCACATTCACTACCCTAGTTGGCTCATTAGCTTATGGTTTCAACTCGAAGCCAAGCCAGAATCATGAGTCAAGCATCCACCAACCAACCCACTTCATCCATGGAGTGCATCACCTATTTTCCAACCACTTCTATGGCTAACCCCACACATGTGACATAGATAAACTGTTTTGGTTTTTCTGTTGGACCTTCGCATTTTGTGTTTATTTCATATGTAGATGTGATGGAAAGGGCTATTCACAATTCCATCCCAAAAATTGAGTTGTCCACACATACTGACACTCGCATCACATACATAGACATGGATAAGGTTAGACTTTATCTAAGACCAACCAGACTAGTCTTAGAGCAACTTAACATTCCACATAGCCAAGATCCTTCTTTTCAGTAAGAATTTGCTCACCCATAATACACCAACATTAGTAAAGTTTATACCAACCCTATTTTTGATGCCACATCCACCCCTTCACATCACATGTCCCCACCACAACATAGCCAAATCACCTCCATTCCATCTACATGTAACACCACTTACACCAATCCACTTTATGAAGCACATGTCAATGTAGCTTCACACATTCCATCTACCATGCCATCCACTACCCCTCATTTTGTTGTGATTCCTTTCACAAATTACCCTCCACCAACATCTACCAACATTGCCAACATTCACACCTCATCCACATCCACCATAACCACACCATCTACTTTAGAAATTGCCATACAACAAGCATGGCAATATCTCAACCAACTGCTCATGGGTCAACAAGATGCTCATTCTTATTTCCAAAAACAAACACAAACATTAGATTTCAAACTACATTCCACCCCAAGCCAACACACTTACTTCACACCTGACTTATCTTGGGTATCACCATATTCTCAAGTTGTTATACCCATGCCTCCATTCACCCACACCAACACCACTCTCACAACCCAAAACACTCACATCCCACAAACTTCACATCCACTTCATCAACATCAATCATTCCAACATCAAATCCAATAAAACACCCAACATCATCAAATTCCCTTCAATTCATCAAGCCATCAGCATCACATTTCTTCACACACATCACCTCCACTTAATCATCAAATAATCTAGGGCTTTCATACACATATGGAAGATCCCAAAATCCAAGCAATGCAATAGTAGATTGATAGCTTGATTTAGCATACTCCTGGTATGATGTACCAAAAGCCAACCCTAAGACAACTAATTAATCAACCTATTTATTTTTTGGTACCATCATCACCATATTTGACATATTTCACAATACCAAAATTTGATAAGTTTAAAGGGACTAAGGACCCTAGAGAGCACATAAGCACATTTATCCACTCATGTTTTTGGATCCAAGACCAAAATGCTTTAATGCTCAGAACCTTTCCTCAGACATTGGGGGGAGATGCTCAATATTGGTATAATTATCTGCCTTACAACAATATTTTCACATTTGAACAATTGGCAAATAAATTTTTGGAGAGATTTTCCCTCAGTGTTCGAAAGAAGACCATATTGACCCTGTACAACTTAAGACAATTTGAAGAAGAGTTAGTCTATAATTTTAGAAACCATTGGAGGGTTGTTATCACTAAATTACCATTCTCCCTAGCAATGGATGAACTAACCCTTATGTTCACAAGGAGTTGCTTAAAATCCATCTCTTTGCTATTATAGTTACAACAATATAGAATATTCTATTAGGCTCTCGCTCAAGCTCATGTCATTGAAGAGATGAAAATTCAAGAGGGTGAGATAAATCCTAAGAAAAAGGAATGGCTAAACAAGGACCAATCAAAAGGAAGTTATTCTGGATAGAAAAATCCTAGTCAAGTAAATCAAGTGGTCTTGAGTTAGCCGGTATTGACTCAACAATAGCAACAACCCATGCAACAACAACCGCAAAAAATAAATTATCAAGTGGTTCCCCCACCTCACCAACCTCACACCATAGTGCCAAATGTAGAGACTCTCCAACATCGACAATATTTTAGACAAGACCACACTTTCACACCTTTTTTCGAATCATATGCCTCCATATTTTACAGGTTGTATAACACCAACGCTATTTCCTTATCCAAAATGATACTAGAATATCAAGTTAAATGAGGCAAGGGTTATAGGAAACACTTTTTTTCCTTTTTATCAACATAAAGGGCACAACATTAACAATTGTTGGTCATTTAAACACATGGTGCAAGATATGATAGAGCTAGGGGCCATCAAGATTGACAGTCCCTTGGCTCAACAAAACCAAAACCTTGGCATATACCAAATACCACTTCCTCATCATGAGGAACAACAACAGACAATAGGAGAGTCAAACATTAAGACTCCTCCTAATCAGGTCAACCATGTGCAACAATATCAAGATTTTGTGGGGACTATTCATGTACTTACTTGTGGTCAAAGAAGCACCAATAGACAAAATGAATAACAACAAGCAGTTCAACCTCCTATAGCACCTCAAGTGAGTGTGTCACCACAACCTATCATTACACCATCATCCATCCATTTTTCTACCAAATCATCTAAACCAATCCAAATTACAAGTCATACATCTCAACCAATTAATCCTCCAAACCGTTCACAAAGACCAATCATTTCACTAAGTAGTATGTTGATAATTAGCCTCAAAATAGCTTCAGCCAAACTATCGATCTATGAGCTAATTCAACAATCTCCCCCACATCATGAGGCATTAATGGAAATTCTAAAATCCATTGAACTCCAATCACAAGGCAGTAATGCCTTCAATAATTTTTTTTGGAGTATTCAAACGTGCATGGAACCTTCCATTAAATTTATGAATTTGAAATTAAATCAATGACATCAAAAGCGGTGGACCCTCCATTACATATTATGGCTCAAGTCGATAGGACTCCATTTAAACAAGTGTTAATTGACACCGATTTTTCCATCAATATCATAACCACATCTGCCCTCCAACATCTTAATATTCTACCATCCCACATACCAGATCCACATTCACCCTAAGAGCATTCAATGATGCTCTTTGTTCCACAGTTGGCACTATCATTCTACCCATAGAAGTGAGGGTAAAATATTGTATACCATGTTTCACATTATGGAGGGGTCCATGGCTTACAATGTACTCCTTGGACACCCTTGGATTAGGGATATGAGATGTGTTCCCTCAATATTGCATCAATGTCTAAAATATGTACATGAGGGATAGGTCCATTGCATACTGACAGATATTGAATTGTTTACGTATTGCAATTTCATTTAAAATCCCTATGAACCTACACTTCCATCAACCCACCTATTCCTAACCCCATAAACCACACCATCCATCACTTTTTCATCCAAATATCCTATTACTTAGGAGCTTCCCATCACTACACTACATTAACCTTCCACTCCTACACCCCCACCTTCATCACAATCAACCACATGCACATGTGGTCAAACTCAATCCACACCATCCACATCATCAACATCAACATCCACTACCATTTCATCCACATCAACATCATCAACCATTCATCAAACCCCTCAACCAAATATATCTTCATCCACACCAACAAATGTCTCACAAGTCAATCTAATGGATTGTGAGATGCCATTCTAGCACACATACCTCCCACTACCCAAGCCATAAGTCATTCAGGAGCTTTCCACATCCACATCCAATCCATCCATCTCCACATCATCCCAAGTTGTGGTCCACCTCACTAATATTGGCATTGGTGAATACATGGTCCAAGATGGCACAGTTACACCGCTAAGAATCCAAATTGTTAGGGATTACGGTTGCCCATGCGACCCACCCTTATCCATAGGAGTAGTGTACAATATGGGTTCAATGCCTAATCAAATCAATTTATATGAGGGGATTTGATTCTTCATCTGATCCATCTTCCCTAGATGAACCCAAACAACCAACCCTTGCCAATATAGAACACATGATAGGTTTTCCTTCATATTACTTTCACCAAGTCAATTGGAAAGGATATGGCCTAGGATGACATGAACAAGACATGCATGAAATTATTGATGCTCCATATTGAGAAGTGCATGACCATTTAGGTTTAGGCTACCATTCTCATTCCACTATTTCCTCTTTTAAATAAGATTTTCAAAGCCTTCATTTAGGTTTATAAGAAGAAACCACCCACAATGATGACTTTGAGGAAGAAATCTATAAAGAATACGATGTTATATCGATAGCTTCTGATAAATCTAAAGAGGAATCAACACCCATTATTCTATTCACTGAACATGATGAGCATTACCTCAGAATGTTCCCCATCCATCAACCCATTTTATGTTTCCTCCTCCCAAGAGAGCGAGTTGAACCAACTAGTGAACCACCACCTCCACCTCATTGATCCACCTCACCAAAATATTTTGTAACATATGTACATAATTAAAAAAAATCTTTGCATTGCATGTGCATGAATTTTATCATTTGCATTTAAAAGTGTTGCTTGCTGCTATTCAAGTTTACAAGGTTCCTTCACTGATTCCCAGTAGATAAAACCAACCCACAATTCACATTGCCAACCACCATTCCCCCACTAAGTTAGCATGAATCATGTTGAATTATACACCTCACTACGTATTCCATATGATTTGGCAAAGCTAATTCCAATTGACATTAACTTCATTTATATGGAATGAATTTTATCACCACCATCCTTTATCAAGTTCTTCCTTTATAAGAAATGCTGACTTATACACCCCACTTCGTATTCCATATGATTTGGCAAAGCCAATTCCAATTGATATTAGATTCATTGATATGGAATGAATTTTATCACCACCATCCTTTTTTGAGTTCATCCTTTTTGAGGAATTGTTAAGAGCTTTCGCTGCTTACATTCCTATGTCACCTTCACCTTCACCCTTGGATCCAGAGGTTTTCTAGGTAGACATAGAAGAGATTGAGTCAAAAGAGTTTGATAATGTCATTGATGACATTCATCTGATTCCAACATCCCATCAACTTGAGGAAGGTTCTCACATGTCTATTGAAGATACCATTGATGTAAACCTTAGTTCAGATGCAGACAATCTACGAATCGTCAAACTTGAAAAATTTTTATCTGTTGATAAACAAGAGCAATTGATTGCTCTCCTAAAGAGGAAGAAGGGAATTTTTGTGTGGTATTACAAAGACATTCCTGGACTTGACCCTACATTGGTCATCCACAATCTCACCTTGCATCCTGATGCTAAGTCAATCAAACAAAAACTAAGAAATATGTATCCTACCATTTCCCTTAGATCAAAGAAGAGCTTCAAAATGTATTAGATGTGGGTTTCATTGTAAACATTGACTATCCTGAGTGGATTTCAAACATGATACCCATTCTCAAACCTAATGGGGTGATATACATTTGCATTGACTTTCGAGACCTTAACAAAGTGTGCCCTAAGGATGACTTTTCTCTTCCAAACATTGTCAATCTTGTTGACATTTGTGTTGGCCATGAAATGCTTTCTTTAATGGATAATTTTTTAGGATACAACCAGATTTGAACTAATCCTGATGACATACACAAAATAACATTCACTACACCTTGGGGGAATTTTTGTTACAAGGTGATGTCCTTTGGCCTAAAAAATGCAGATGCTACTTATCAACATGCCATGACATACATCTTCCACGATTACATGCATAAGATCATCAAAGATTATGTGGATGATTTCTTGGAAAAATTCAAAACTTGACAAGACCACATTGGTGTCTTAGGGAAAGTTTTTATCGACTTCTAGAGCATAATGTAAGGTTGAACCCCAAGAAGTGTATTTTTGGTGTCATCTCAGGCAAACTAATAGGATTCATTATGTCCAAAAGAGGTATTGAAGTGGATCCAAACAAAGTCAAGGCCATTATGGAGATGCCTCCCCCAATAAACTTGAAAGAGTTGCGTAGCTTACAAGGAAAGATCCAATCGATGTGTCTTTTCATTGCATAACTCTCAGACAAATGTAGGGCATTCAATCACCTGTTACAAAGGGGGTGACATTTTAATAGACATATGAATATCAAAAAGCTTTCGATGACATCAAGCAATACCTAGCTTCTCCACCAGTATTAACTCCTCATTCGAGGATCCCCTTTCATCTTTATGTCTTAGCAAAAAAAATTTCTTTAGGGAAAATGCTTGCTCAAAAGAATTAAAACAACCAAAAAACAAGTTTTCTACTATATTAGTTGAACATTGGTAAGCTATGAAACCAAATATGCTTATGTAGAAAAAATATGCTTGGCGATGGTTTTTGCCACCAAGAAACTCAAACATTACATGCTAAGCCACACAACATATGTCATAGCTTGCAAAAATCCTGTGTTACATGATGTCTCACACTTATAATAACACCCACACCATAAAATAGATAATGCTCGACTAAATTTGATCTTGATTTCATTAGTCAAAAATCCATCAAAGGTCAGGTAATAGCTGATCAGCTTGTGTTAGGATTCTACTCCTAACCACCATACTAATCACATTATTAGTTAATTATTTAATCACTCTCTCTTTCACAAAGGTTATGACCTTTGATCACACCTTCAAACTCCTAGAAATAGGCATTTCATTTGGTAGAGTTGAGGCATCGAAGAATATAATTATTAATTAATTGTTGGGTTCCCCATACAATACAACAGTGATTCCTTAATAAAAGTGATTCCTTTTTATTATTCTAGCATTATAATCAATATTTCTCTATTGGCTTCACTACATCTGGTATCAGAGCCACATCCAAAGAGCCATTTTTTTTTCTCTCCTTCCACCGCTCATCAGTGTCAATTAACCCATTGCACCATTGTATCACCTGACGTTTCACTCCTTCATCGTGTATCTACCACCAAAAAGATAATTTTCACCACAAGGCAACCCTGATCACCATTACACTAGCGTACAATAAAACACATAAACATCACTAGACGCTATTTTGCTCTCCCATAAACTAACAGTGCAACATTAGTCTATTTCATCACACCAAAATCAATGACACGGTGTAAAAACATGACATTTTGCTATGACGTAACATATAAACCTATTCCAGATTAATCAAGAAATCTACAACACTTTTTGGCCCACGCGAAGAGTTTAAAAGAAAAAGACATCATTCGTCATTCTGGTGAATATTATCCAATTTTGATTAAACAGGAAATCTACAACGCTTTTTGGCCCACTTGGGAAAAACTGTTGTACACGCTTTCAACCCTAAATTTCATCTTTCAATCCTGATTAGACATTTGACATCATTAAAAATACAACGTTATATTTTGGAAATAAAATAAGCAATTGATTATTTCTACTGAAGCTTCTAATTTCGGTGAATAAAAACCATTGAGATTATCACCCGTGCTCGCCAACATACGCGCCCTAGCAATCATATTCATTCAAACATGCAATCTCGCTCTCATACGTCGATATATTCAGTGACATATTCACAAAAAAAAATATTGAAGTTAAACCAGTTACTGTGGTAGTGAAAACACATTCACAACCTCTTTAATCCATTTTGATCTCTCTTATGCAAAACGACGACACTCTTCTGTGACAGAGCACGTCAAATTTGAAATAACGAATGTCAGTCATTGAAAATTGTGAATGAGAGGATAAGAATGAAATTTAGGGATTGAAGTTACCTACAAAGGCTTGGAGCCCATACGTGTTTACCTATCATCCATTACCTTCAGAATAGCGTGTGCTTCATGCACAGAACACAATAAAGTAAATAAATAAAACTGAACCCGTACGAACTTGTGGTTTTCTAACACCTACTCGAACAAAACCGAATTGGTGTGAATGGGAGACATCACAAATTTGAGATATTGAGTCTGCATCCGAAATTTTGTTGTGAGCATACTTCAAAATTGGTAGCTCACGATAAATGTAAAAACAGAGGTGACTCAAAACAGACATCTAAAAAAAAATATCATCTAGCTGCCAGCGTATTAATTCGATTGCAGAAGATGCCAAGGAATTAGTTGCTAGTAGCCTGGTTTCTGAAGACGTCAAAGGTAAAATTTTACAGCTACACCTAATTTACTCAGATCAAAGGAGGCCTTCAAGGTGTAAAATAAGGAGTAAAACAACCTTCAATCTGCGAGAACAGGAAGAAAATTCGTCGCTTAGCTCTCTACTCACTTCATAATCGTTGGATTCCATAGCTACCTTGCGTATTGACCGTCGCATGCTCGTACACCTATCCACTCACCTCTTAGATCTTTGCTCACTTCATAATCATTGGATTCCCTAGTCGATTATTTCTCGTGACAGTTTTGTGTCGATTTTTTAGCAAATTAGTGACAATTTCCAAACAACGGCTATGCAAATGGTCGACGATGGAAGAATATATCATGATACCAACCTAATTTTGCTACTTAATCTTGCCCACCTACGTCAAGTCACATCAGTACGTGTATATAAAATTCAATTCCAGGATATCGCCAATCACATCACAGGGTTGGACGAATCAGTCCTCATAAGTGGGTTCATAAATGGATTGAAAGAAGAAATTAGAGTGAAGATCATGATGTACACTCCTCGCACCCTACAGGAAGCCATTGGATTAGCCTTGTTAGCCGACGATACATTCAATGTTCAACGTCAACATGGGGAGAAACCTATTGATAAATAGACATTCACGCACACTATTCCAAAACACAAACCCTTGCCAGTTAAGTACCTTAGCCTACAAGAAATGGAGGAGCGACGAGCGAAAGACCTTTGCTATACTTGTGATGAGCAATTTGGGCCCCTTCATTGTTGTGCTACACAAACATTGTATTTATTGAATATAGTTGATCCCTGTCACTCCATAGAGGAAGAAGGTGAGGAACATGTGCACAACATGACCAAAGCACCTGACCATAAAAATGAAGGAAATGAGGTCGATTTGCAAGAAGTGCTCGATGTACCACAAAAATATGAGGTAGACATCCATGCAGTAAACAATGAAGGCAAGACATACACTCTCAAAGAACTACACACAAGTTCATCACCAATAGTGAGTTCTCATCATATAGGCAGCCTGATTTAGAAAGGAGGCAAAAGAGTGAGTGCACCTTTATTTTCCCTTCATTCTACATAGGAAGAATCGGCTAAAGCAAAAGCCTACCATCATCACAATTCTCCTAAGGAAGATTATACTATTCTTTCTAGAAACCCCCCACTAATGCTTCGACCTTCAATATATCCTTGCCTTCAAAAAAGTGACATTAAAATAGTACAAGAACTTGCACAAATTGAACTAGGAAAACAAGCAACGAAGCTCCTTACTTTGAGCTTTGCGGACAAAGCTCTTTTTAAGGAAAGTGGCATGTTAGGATTCTACTCCTAACCACCATACTAATCACATTATTAGTTAATTATTTAATCACTCTCTCTTTCACAAAGGTTGTGACCTTTGATCACACCTTCACACTCCTAGAAATAGGCATTTCATTTGGTAGAGTTGAGGCATCGAAGAATATAATTATTAATTAATTTTTGGGTTCCCCATACAATACAACAGTGATTCCTTAATAAAATCGATTCCTTTTTATTATTCTAGCATTATAATCAATATTTCTCTATTGGGTTCACTACAACTTGCAAAAGCTCCACTTCCTAGTGATCATCCATTTATTATTGAGCTCCCAAATGATTTAGTATTTATTGTCAGTAAACAAGATTGAAGATGTCATTCTGGAGGAAGATGTCGATATCACATTATTATTTGATGATTCTAAGTGCACAAACGAACAAGGTGTTGGATTCGTATTTCATACACCACAAGGGGTGTCCATTCCTTTATCATTCAAACTTGATTTCCCATGCACAAACAATAATGCATAGTATAAAGTATTAATATTATGACTTCAAGTAGCCATAGCTATGAGCATATAGTGTATCAAGATATTTGGTGGTTCTCAACTAGTCATTCATCAAGTAAATGGAGAATACCAATGCAAAGAACAAATCCTAAAACTTTATCATGAAGTAACAATGAAATTGCTTGCTAAATTTGATTGGTATAAAATTGATAGCTTGCCTAGATCGACTAATAGATTTGCAGATTTGATGGCCTCTAAAGGAGAGATACAACCATTAATTATCATAACAATCTCTAAATCTGCAAATTCTTGAGCTAAGTCTAAATATGAGAAGGATGTTTGTTTTATCCATGCAAAGACATATGAGCCTTGGTCTAGCCAAATAAAATCCTTCCTCAAGTTTAGAACACTCTCATCTAATATTTCATGGACTGCTAAATGCACTTTCAAGTAATAGGTAGCCCTCTTTACTCTCTTAGGGAATGTGTTGTATAAACATGGTTATGATGGTGTCCTCCTTCATTATCTCAAGTCTGTAAAGGCCCAAAGAGCAATATCAAAAGCTCATGATGGTACTTGTGGTGGTCACTTTAGTGGAATGGTCATTGCAAAACACATTTTATGCATGGATTATTATTGGCCCAACATGGAATGTGACTGTTGTAATTATGTCAAGAAATGTCAACAATGTCAACAACATGTTAATTTAACTCATGTACCATCACAAGCATTGCAACCAATTCAGAATATTTGGTCATTTTCACAATGGGATTTGGACCTGATTGGTTAATTCTTGCCTCCTTCCTCATGATAACATACATTCATCATCACAACCACTGAATACTACACAAAGTGGGTTGAGGAAATTCCTCTAACCAATACGACAAGACCTAGAATTGTGGAGTTTATACTTCAACATATCATTTGTCATTTTGGAATTCCATCAAAAATCATCTTTGACAATGGTAAGTATTTCAAGAACAAGGATGTTCAAGCACTTTGTAAAAAATATAATATCTAACATAGTTTCTTGACTCCTTATTACCCATAGGAAAATGGACAAGCTGAGGCAACCAACAAGATCTTAATTGCTATTCTCAAGAAACTAGTCAAAAAAAATCATCAATATTGGCACACTCAAATCCCCTTGGCATTATGGGCTTATCAAAAAAGCATTCACACATCTACTAGGGCAATACCATTCTCATTGTTCTATGGATCTGAAGCCATCATGCCTCTTGATCTCGAGATCCCCTCATTGTGAATTTCATTGTAATAATTCATAGATGATGACACTGCTAGACAAGCATGTCTTGACCACTTTACACTCCTTTATGAAAGGTATATTAATGCCTTAGAACATTTATGAGTATATCAAGATCATCTCAAGTGTACTTACAATGCCAAAGTTCATCTACGTAAATTCCAAGTAGAAGATCTTGTTCTTAAAGAGAATCAACAAAACACCAATGCATTATTGCATCTTCATGATAAATTTATGGCTAATTTGTTAGGTCCATACATTATCACCCAAAAAGTGGGTCAAGAAAAATATAGACTTGCCAGTACAGAGGGAGAAGAAGAGCCTGAACCACTTAATATCATCCACTTTAGAGCATTTCATACTTAATGTGATTTACATACATGTATATATACATGGCTAATACACAAAACACTATATTCATACACAGTGCATTCAAAAACATTGCATTTCATACATCCACATTGCACAAAAAAACTCATTGTCATTTCAATGCAATTCATCCACTATATTAAGGATAATTTGTTAAGTTTATTGATCTAATAAATCTTGTTACCTTAATCAGGGGCACCCCCAAGTTCACATCTATTTTATTACACCATTTCACAAGTCAACTTACCATTTGCACTATTACTTCATTTCCCTAGGTGTTATCGATCAATCATACATTCCTAGTGTTTCAAGCAAACTCCAATACATGTCGAGTTTTATCTTGGACCATGTCACATTTTCACTAGGAAAATTTTGAGTTCTAGGATTGACTCTAACACTCTTGAACCAACCACACTTTAAACATGCTAAAAACATCTTGCATCAAAGAGGGATAACACCATTATTGGATTGAACCTCGAAGTGAAAAGGTCATATTTGCTTGTCCCATTATGCTATAGTCCAAAATAAAAAATAGTGGTCTTCACCACTACTCATACTTCCAAAAAAAATAACAAGTAGTAAGGATAGGGTAAAATTCTCATCACACTTCGATTGAGAATCCGATTCCCCAAAGCTCTAAATATTTTACACATCACACACCACAGATCCACAAGTTGTAAGGATAGAACTATATTTCCATACAAATGGTTAGGCAGTACGAATACCCAAATATTAGAGATTAGATCATTGGGCTATGAAGCTAATCTCCATCAGGGCTATAGATGCTTGACTAGTAGTGGACTACACTCATGTGTGGTGAAACATCTCTCTTGAAGAGAACTTTGACCACACATAAGGAAAAGCTAGCTTCTTGGTCCCTTCCATGATAGATTTTCATCTTAATTTACTCAATATGGGTTAATGAACTCACTTGCATTGGTTCTTGATTGCCTTGAGTCCTTACCATGCTCATGATTTGGTAAATGAACATTTCACTATACATATTTGGTCTTATAGAAATTAGATAGAACTTAGGGAGTTTTTTTTATATCAGTAGTATGTCTGAGTCTCTACAAAAAAATTATTTATTCATAAGCCAACAACATCCATCCATCTATATCAACATCCATCTCATTACACGAGTCTTCCACATTACACACCATTTTGGTGCCCTTGATTAAACAATAATAATAAACAATGGTCAATGATCATTAGTGCATTAGTTGGCATAATTTTCATTACACATACACATCATCATTAAATTACCATCCATATTACACATATGCATTCATAAAGACATCCACACAAAGTCATATCACAAAATTAAAATCCATGTATTATATATATAAAATCGCATGTACAATGAACACCATAAGTCTATATAATGGAGCACCAAGGCTCATATACAAAAGTGTATCTAAGCACTATTTAACACCTATAGGAGGACCCTTGTGACCTCAAAGGATCCCTAGACATAGAGACACTATGCCTAGAGCCACTATGCCTACTAGAACCTGCTACGAAAGAAGAGGGTTGATCTGGTAGCCCAATGTGGTGTTTTATACACAGATCCTCTAAATATTGGATATATACCTCTCAAGATCAAAGGCATAGTACATCATGCCTCTGATGAGAATCCCTCTATCTCAGATCTACCTGGAGCCTCGTTATCACATCCTCGCCTCCACCTACTACCCTATGTACCTCTAGCTCTGCTCACAACCAAGCATTCTCAGCATCTCAAGCCGCTATCACTACATCTCAAGCTGCTATCTCTATATCTCACTCTGCCACCATCTGATAGAGCTGGTCTCACTACACCTTGAGCCTCACCCACTCCTCAATTCAAATCAGAGGTATCTTTGAAACCCTCTCCATATCATCCCTGCCATCATCATCACCTCCAATATATGGAGACTACTTTGCTGCATCCCTCACCTACCTGTTATACTGATGATATCTCTAACATCGAGGAACCTCCTTTACTTCTACCTCCTCCTCATATCCACCATCCTCCTCATATCCACCATCCTCCTTGACCACCTAACTTGGAACCATAAAGGTTGTGAGGTAAACTAAGCCTTATACTCTACTATGGTCTAGACATCATCCACATCTGGGAGATCAATCTCCTCATCATCCTCATACTCCACCCGCCACTCCACCCAAGGTAGGCTCGACCCCTATGATTGAAAACTATAGAGAATTGGAACCTCTAAAACTCCCTATCTCAACATAAACTATCACAACACTTGTGATAATTGGATCAACTCCTTCTCACTCCCATGCTATCCAACCCCCCATCTAACCTATCGAGTCCTCTATAGCTATTATCTATCACTCGGCCACCCAACCTCCCACCATAGCCTCTAGCATACTTGATTTGGTGTTAGCCTTGCCCATATACCTCTACACTCTTGGCCACTATGACTACAATGACTCGGATGAACCTCCTTAGACACATGCCATCTCAGAGCATAGGGTGGGTCCCTATTCCAATCCTAATAAGGTAGACCCATAGTACAAGCCACACTAAAGTGCTCCTAGCTCGAACACTGCAATAGCACACTACAACCCAAACCATTTTGCTCTTGCCTCCTCATCTCATATAGCTCCAAATACATCTGATCCAGTAGATCAGGTGCCCATGCATACACCCAAGGCTCGTCGATCATATCGTACACCAACCTTATCATGTTCCATGGAAACCAACACCTGGTCTTGTTAGACACCAATATATTGGACAATAGAAACATGATCAAGGTGGGAAAAGCCTCCAACTCCTATCCCACATACATCACCAAATATTCAACTCATCTCATGCCCCTTATCATGTTTGACCTAGACACGTAATCCCTCCACTAGCACTCGAAAGATATGATATACATCTTCTAGTATCATTGTTATCTCCCCAATTAGGAGCTGAAATCTCCCCCAATTTGGATCCCACCTCTCTACTAAGGTGGAGAGGTACCCCTCATCCACCCTCATGACCTCTATCTAGGCCACTTCCATCAATCCTATCCCCTCCAATAATCATCCTCCTACAAGTCCTTCCTTACCCCTGGTATAATCGATGAGAATATATGATGAGCCTCTAAGATCCTCAACTACAACAACACAAAACACACTATCATCACATTCATTGCATAATAAAATATATTTATACATGTATATAAAGAAGTGCACAAATCCAAATAAGAGTGCCAAGGACACTTACCTTACCTGCCTGCACTTCCATGCCCATTGCCGCATCCACGCCCTCCATTGCCATGAATTCACTCACTTCACTCACTCTCTCTCACTCCTTAGACATTGTTTTTAAAACTCTTGAACGTAAGAATGAATCTAATTTCACTTATGTATCACTTTTATAGTTGTTTTTGGCATGCTCAAATGCTCATGGGCATCTGCTTGGAACACTCAAACGATGTCTTGCATTTGCAGGGTGGCAGATGCTTGCCGATGTTTGTGCATAGTGTGGATGCTGACCATTGTCTAGTTCCAAAATGCTACAAAAATACCAACAACAACAAAAAATGTAGTTTACCTCCACAATTTTATTCTAAAATTCATCCATGCATCCATTTCATCATCACATCATGTTTTGTGAAGGTTCAAATTAATTTGGATGCTTCATTTTCATTTACGACCAAAAGTCACAAAAATGCTAAATTTGCTTACAAAAGCTTCAAAATGACCCCAAATTTCACAAAACAACCACATTCATCATTCTACACATACATCACATCATCCCATGTCATTCTATAATAATTTGGATTGATTTGGGTGTTTAATTCTTAATTACGATAAAAAATCACAAAATTCCCCAAATTGCTTCAAATCATTTCATAAATCATCAAATTCACCCACCAATCATTGCATCATCCATATACATTCATTTACATCATTCATATCATCCACAATTCCATACATTATCACTCAACATTTTCCAATTCCACTCACATTCTCAAGCAAACCTCGTATCTAGTGGTTTACTCTAGTCACTTGGTGATTGCAACGATCGATTATCCATGCAATTTAGTAAGATGGGTAGATCACCATAAGGATGCTTGTTCTTACCATCCTCCAACATCCTCTTGTTCAAAATAAAAATCCATTTGGTCCCTCATATTTTGAGTGAGACAATGGTCAGATTAATTTTCTCAAAAAGCTATCATTGATGGCCTTGTCCGTAGGGAATTGAAATACGAATAACTTCCAACACATTATCTCTTTTATACATATAGTCACTAGGGATGTGAACCAATAGTATGATTGGTTCTTGGTGGAAGGAATATCTCAACAAACAACTACAATGGTTATATTCCCTATGTCATTTTTCATTTTCATACCTTTGCATTTCAATGATGCCATATGACACATTCTTCAACAACACTAGACCACCCAAAAACTTGGGGCAACCAAATTCAATTTTGATTTCCCACATCGGGATACATATTTTACATCATTCATATCATCCACATTTCCAAAATTCCCCTTGCATATGATGGGATAAAAACTAAATACATCACACTTCCACCACATACCATTGGCAAAAACCCATTTTTATGTTGGGAAAGAGAACATAATCAATATTTGCATCATCATCTATGCCACATTCCTAACATTACATCATATTTGCATCCACATTTTCAAAAATCCCCTTGCATTTTTTGGAGCAAAAATAGAATACATTACATTTACACCCACATTTACACTCACAATTTTGTCAATTGAATTGTGAGATTTATTCTTCACTCACTCGCCAAAAGAGGGGGTAAGCTACACCCACATTCTTTTGTCTTCATAATCTTCTTGCATTCCAAGGAAAAAAAGTTGTTGCACCAAACCAGGTGTCTTTTGTTTTTGCATCACATTGTGTTTTATGCAACACGATACAAAAAGGGGCATTTGTAGACACCAAATCCTAGCCACTTGTCCTCCATCCACATCATCCAATCACATCCACCCATTATATATATATATATATATATTTAATATATAAATATTAATATTAATATTTATATTTATATATTTAATATAAATAAATAAATATATATGTATGAATAAATCACAACTACTCATTAACATTTTAATCTCAACCATCCACTTGACTTGATCTGTGTCACATTGCAAATATCATAATCCTAGCCATCCATTATGTTTTAATCTTGATCGCACGTTGGTGTCATCGAAACCCTAGCATATGGAAGGTAAGTTATAAAAGATCACTCATTTTAATGAATGAGGTTAAGTGATTATTTGATTTTAAGTGATATTTTGATTCTTGAAGTGGTTAAGAATTCCTCTTAAGCCATAATTTCCATAATTTACCAAAACACTAGCATTATGGTACCATCTCCCTCACCGTCACCATTGAATCCTTCATTTTTCAGTCGCTCGAACCCCTAAAAAGCAGATCTGGTCTTGTAGTACCCTCCGTAGAAACCCTTGAACACCTCCCAACATCCCATGAACATTACAGAGCATTCTAGGAATGCTATGGAGTGTTTACCACCATTGTCAAATTATTTCAAGCATTTTTCCTTAGTCGAATTACCACTATCGTACCCTTGAACACTTTCGAGCATTCATACGACCTTAGATCGGAGACATAGGATCTTAGATCAGAACAATAAATATTATTCGATAAGGTAAATATTTTATTGTTTGACATCTTACGTTTCCTATATTTTGTATGCATTTCATCATTTTTAGCACTAGGGTTTATAGATCTGATTCAAAGAGGGACTCACACAGTGGAGCCCTCTCATATGCTATTGACCTCTTGGTGTTGTTGATTTGTTTGCAGGTGGAGGAACTACATTATTGAAAGTTGTTGCTACTAGGGTGGCCCCGCAGTGGATACTCAAGCCCACCTACAACTTGTTTGGAGCAAAGGATGACATAGAATACACCTAATATTCTTTGTGAACAAGGGTTTTAAAACCCTTGTATTGTAACTATTGTATCGATATACACTATATTGTAACATTGGAGATCAAGGATCCCCCATATTAATATAATACGTTCCTTTATTATTTGTGTAATATATTTTATGTGTTGATTCTGTTATTGCTACGTTGGTGTTGTCATTTTTTTCTTTACACTACCTAATTGAGTTTTAGGTCCATAAACATTGATAAGGATGAAAAAAATATTTGCAAAGTAGCAAGTGACTAAAGAGGCTATCCAATGCCTAGTTTTATGAATGTTTACACAGGAGGTTTTAAAATGATTCCAATAAGTTACAATTCCCCCTATCACTCCTTCAAAATCCATAGCACCCCATTCACATATTATCCATATTGCTTTAATAGTTTTTGAAACTTCTTCTTTTATCATTTTAGTTTCCTACATACAAAGAATATCAAGCTTATTACTTAAACATAGGTCCCTAATACACCTCTGCTTTGAGGGGGCATAAGCACCCCTTATATTCCATGATATGATAATCATATTTCAATAGGGGCTTTTGGTCCCATCTATGTATTACCAATATTATTTTGTTGTTTGGTAAAGATAAGTTCAACCAACTTAGTTTGTGTTACTTTCTCTATGTTTGCTTCCCTAGATATTGTTTGATAATTTGAGGTATTTTCTCTTTTTTCCTTACCTATATCAAAAGTAGGTCTTATTATTCTATTCCTCAATATTATTTCATATTTTTTCATCATATTTATCCTCTCTTGGATATATTACATAAACTTTTGACTTATCCTACTCATTTTCTAGTATTTCCTTATTTATGGCAAAGGTATTAACTTATAAAACAACATTTTATTTACCAATTTTTTTCTCCTGAATGGTGCATGGTACTTCAAGAGAGTATTTAAAATCTACAACACACATTCCTTAGGTTAATTGAGAATGTTCTTCCTTAAATTAGGATCATACTGAATATATGGTTCTTTGTTAATATGTTGAAACTATTGTACTGTGTCCTCTAAGTTTTGATCTATTTTTTCTTCATAGGCTAAAGCCTCAAAAGAGTTGGTATTTCTTCCAATATCCTTCCTTACTAATCTCCACTATTTATTTTCTTTTATTTTTCTAGATCTATTTTTTGGAAGTTGAAAACCATCTTCATCCTTAACCATTTGTAAGTTTATCTTGTGGTTTTCTACATATGATTTTGTTGGGCTCTTCTTAAGGTATAATATCTCAATTTTCCCCACCTCATGACATATTCTACATCTAAAAGATTTGTTTTCATATTATATGGTTTGAATTCACATCTTATCCCCATACTTAAGAATGATTGATTCCGGTAAAGCTTTACTTATATCAATCATGACCAATTTTTGAGCATAAATAACCAATAATCCATATTTCATCGTATTTGAAACCTCAAGGAATTCTCCTAGAGTTTTGCCTATTGCTTTGAAGGTATCTATTTCCCAAAACTCAATGGGTAACCCAAACATCCTAATACATACTGATACTAGGGATAGATTTACATTTTTAGGTGAAATTCCTTCATACCAACGAGTAAGGAAGTGTTAGGATACTATCCTAACATTAATTAATAATAATAATAATATATTTTATCCTATGGTTATAATAATAAAATAATATAATAATTAATTATATTAATTATTATATTATTATAAGGTTAGGGTTAGGAAGCATTGCAACCTTTCACCTATAACCGTAAGTGGGTATAAAACACCATACTATTCTATCATAAGAGATATCGATGAATATGAAATATAATACAATTTATTGAAGGGACTTCTCGACAATACAAAAGGTGATTCTTTTAGTTTTAGGTCTATTTATTATTTATTTATCATTTTATGTGCTAGGAACCCTAGGTTCCTACCATATGGTATCAGAGCCTTATGGATCCAACCATATTGGTCAAGGAAATGAAAATGACATTGCAGAAATTAGAAGAATGATTGAACAAAAACAAAAAAAACAAATGGAACATTCTGATCGTATTATACAATATTTAATGGAAATGCAAGAGGAGACCCTAGCCATGGAATCTCAAGTAGAGGAGGAGACCATAGCCATGGAATTCAAGGTAAAGGAAGAGCCCATATCCAGGGAATCCCAGAGGATACTGATTGCACTCCCCAAGAAAGAAAATAATATTTCAAACCCTAAAAATATTTTTTTAAAAGAAATACATGAAGAAGAAAAAATTATAAATGTAGAAGTTAACCCTAGAATTTTTTTCCCTTCAAAAGAGTCCATAGTCACGAAATCCCAAGTGGTACCTATTGCACCTCGTCCGAATGAAGAAAATAATTCTAACTCTAAAAATACAAATATTTCCATAGAAAATCTTGGAATGCACGAAGATGAGAGTGATAAACCTGTAAAAAAAATAGACATCACCTTGAAATCCTTGCACTCTACAACGAATACCAGCAGTGATGAAAATAGAAATAAAAAATGGAGGACAACCGTCATTTCCATTATTGGGGATTGCACTTCTATTTTCACTAGTGGAGTGCACAACAACAATAAAATGATTTTGAGAGCTTTGGGAATAGGCATCATTCATCCCAATGATATTCACACATTGTACCTACACAACGCTGAGATGGACATTGACAGAATAAAAATAAACCTATTAAAATTCCCCGCTGCCCAGCACCATAGTCACACCAGTCACATCACCTGTACACATCTTTTTTCTGCAAGACCTCCCCCATGGCCACCTCCGCCAGATTTCATTTCTTGTAACAGGAAAATTTTTAGGTGCATGATTTTATCATAGTTCTTTTGTAGCACAATATGTATTTTCAAGAGATTCGTAGAGCCACGAAACTCACACATCCTCACAGTATTACCCCGTGAAGAATATGGTTAAGACTACATGGGCACGTATGATATAAGCTCCCTCTCGTAGTAACGAATATGATATTGTCTGTGGCACAGATTTTAATATATCCTCATCTTGGGTTTATGCGCTCTACTTGGTGAATGCCTTCAATTCAATATTTTGTGCTTACAATATCTACGAGAAGATCACAAGTGTTCTCCTTCATCTAAACACTTATGGGCTCTGCGGTGGCAGTCCTAGATAGAAATATTTATGTGATAGGCAGCAATATGTATGGAATCATTCACATAAATGTTCACGTATATATAATATTCATGTATTTGATACACAAGGCTTAGATTTTAGATGGACTGAAGGATGCCCTGCCCAAGTGGAGAGGCAAAATGTTGTGGTTGTTGCCACCCATGAAAAGATGTTTTTTTTTAGGATGTGAGAATGACTATGCATCTCCTCGTGCTGATGTTTCTGATCAATCTTTTGAGAAATGGCCCCTATTCCAACCAACAATTGATTTTTCTGCTATGGAAGGTTTCTTTGAGCTAGACGATGTTGTCCTCATGGGAAACAAAATATGGTTGCTCTCTGTTGATTTACAATGTGATATCACGGATTTCTCATGTTCTATAGTTCTGGCCAAGTTTAGCAATCATTGGAAACTGATGTGTTATACGGTTGCCATTGCCATCGAATTTACTATTACAATAAAAAAAAATATATCACACTACGTCTCCACAGTATAAAAAAGTAGTGAAATCATCTCCAGTCTACTTCACGGTTTTGGAAGCGGAAGCAAGTCACTCTGTAAATTTGGAGTGATTTATTAGAGAATACATCTGTCACGGCTGAGAATCGGGCATGTTGAAGCCATGTTTATTGTATTTCTATTCGGCTAATTACATGGAATATGGGTTATACAACGGTGTTATTTCTGATACGGACTGTCAAGAATGGTAGCAGATGCTATTCCTCATTGGTTTTTGGGAAGGGCGAATGACAGTTTTGTAATGTTTTCTCATGTATATTTATAGTGATATGAAATAATATTAGGGTACTATCACTTTAGGCGATAATTCTTTGAAATTTGAAAGTTGTTACAAACCGTGAGGTACGTGGAACGAGATTCCATTAATGAAATATGCGTTGCTACAAAATCTAAGAATGTTTTAGGGAAGTGGCAATTTACTTCCCATCATACCGTTGTTAGCTCCTATATGCACAACATCTGTACACGCTATAAACATAGTTGAATAGTTATCCACTAAAATTCAGGCATGAAATTATAAAAATCACAATGGAAAATGACGATATTAACTTACCTCCGAGGATTGCGAAGTGGAGAATGGAAATGAATGCAATAAAGCTCATCTTCATCTTCATCGCTTTCAATTTAGGAAATGCTGACAAATGTGGACATAAGATTATGGGCCTGGTGAGCAACTACATGCTGGTGCTGCCACGACATGTGGTGGAATGATAAGAACTGCTGATATATCGTTTGTATATCTGAAGATAACTCCAGCAATCGCAGCACCAATCAACTTGTCCCAGAGGTTAAGCATCGTCCAAAGCTACAGAAGAAATATTTCTCATCCTGCTAGGCTACTTGATAACACTGAGAAAAAATGTGAGAAATTTTCACAGAGACGTGTTAAAAATGATAGGGGTGTTATTTTTACAAAGACGTGTTAAAAATGATAGGGGTGTTATTTTTACATAGACGTGTTAAAAATGATAGGGGTGTTGACATATGATATATCTTACCCATAATTAGAATCTGGGTTGGTTACACTTTCAACCTTTGAATCTATTACCAGTATCTGAACTCGTCCAATGAAAGTGTGTAAATGTAGCCAAATGTTTTACTACTAGCATGGAATGCATGGAAAATACACACCGAAGGCAAACAATTATATTTTTTAGACAAAAAACACACAAAATTTATCAAAACATATTGAAGTGAATGAATATTGACATAGCGCGTGGTCTACACGACACAAGACATGAGATCTGAAAGCATATTTCAGAATGTTACGCTGTGAATAGACGAGAAGTGACCGATGTTAATGTGCATTATAGTGTGACAATTGAGTTTTTCCCTAAACACAAACTTAACTACAAGAATCCTGTGATGTTGGGATTGGCGAACTTCATAAAAGCATATTTCTAAATTTTTCCAGCTTTGAGGACAAAGCTCTTCAAATAGGGATGGCATGTTAGGATACTATCCTAACATTAATTAATAATAATAATAATATATTTTATCCTATGGTTATAATAATAAAATAATATAATAAATAATATAATAATTAATTATATTAATTATTATATTATTATAAGGTTAGGGTTAGGAAGCATTGCAACCTTTCACCTATAACCGTAAGTGGGTTTAAAACACCATACTATTCTATCATAAGAGATATCGATGAATATGAAATATAATACAATTTATTGAAGGGACTTCCCTACAATACAAAAGGCGATTCTTTTAGTTTTAGGTCTATTTATTATTTATTTATCATTTTATGTGCTAGGAACCCTAGGTTCCTACCAGGAAGAGTCCTGCTCTTCCCATAAACCAAGGACTCCATTTTAGGATATTTTCTCTTTCTTCCCTAGAACAAAAAATGGCTAGGAAGAAACCTTTAGAAAGAAATTATAGAATCACTCCTAGAGACTTCCAACTCCTATCAATTCATTTTCTCAAGGTCGAAGCCCTTGGCCAATACCCATTAAATTTACCAAAAATTGCCCTATATTGGAGCAATAAGGATCTCTTTAAGGTGCACTCACTAAACTCTACCACTAGATATGATTCTAAGGATTTAACTATAGATTGATCCATGGAAAGGAAACTCAAACCCAAAATATTTTGAAATTTATTTTAATGTCCTATAACAAATATAATATTTGATAAAAACTTTATAATAATTTGCATGCACAATATCTAAGATAAAGAAAGTAAATAAAACTTAGCTGAAAAATTCTTTGTACATATAAAAAATCATGCCTCACTGAAGTCCTAGCCCTTCATTTATCTTCCCATCATCCGAACCCTAGCTGAAAAATATTTGCAATTTCATTTTTCACGACTTGAAAAATCATCGTTGCCCTTGTTTTGGATGATTGACTTCATAGGGTTGTATACGAGAGGTTCATAACACTTAGTGATATTAATATCTCTAAAATTTTTATGTATATTTAACCATAACTTTATGGTTTCATTCTCTTATTTGATATGGAAAAGCAACTATATTTCAATTAGCAAATAAAACAAACCTGAAGCCTCTTTTTACTTTTGGTTTTGAGCTTCATCATCAAGAACCACTGCTTTATCCTTCTAAAAGATACACTGTATGTTCTTAATTTGTAGCATATTAATCATTTGAGTTGATCAAATACTTGATCAAATCAGATTTATGAACTGATGCCAATAGTGCGTAACTTGAAAAAATATTTGATTTGAAAAAAATGGGCTCAAAATGCTTTTGTATGTGAAAGTTATAGCCTCCAATTATTTTCCCTAATGGCCCCCAAAAATAAAAAATAAAAAATTCCAAATCTTATAGAAGCAGTATCCTATTCCATGATTCACTAGTGTTGTCCACTTATCTTTCACCATTTTAACTTCTTTAGACCTATGTGATTTTGATGCTTGTAGGCTTCTCATTGGAAAAATAAATATAAATAGGGAAAATTATTGCTTGTGTGGTGAATGAGAGCACCACATCAGCTGATATAATGGCCAAAATTTCTTCATTTTATTTCAAGTTTGATGCCAAAAGTGAAAATCAAACCATGGTCTCCCATAGGCTATCACTTACATTGACCAAGGTTGTAGTGAACCCAATAGATAAAGATTGATTATAATGCTAGAATAATAAAAAGGAATCACTTTTATTAAGGAATCACTATTGTATTGTATGGGGAACCCAACAATTAATTAATATTTATATTCTTCGATGCCTCAACTCTACCAAATGAAATGCCTATTTCTAGGAGTGTGAAGGTGTGATCAAAGGTCACAACCTTTATGAAAGAGAGAGTGATTAAATAATTAACTAATAATGTGATTAGTATGGTGGTTAGGAGTAGAATCCTAACATGCCACCTTCCTTAAAAAGAGCTTTGTCCTCAAAGCTCAAAGTAAGGAGCTTCGTTGCTTGTTTTCCCGGTTGAATTTGTGCAAGTTCTTGTACTATTTTAATGTCACTTTTTCGAAGGCAAGGATATATTGAAGGTCGAAGCATTAGTGGGGGGTTGCTAGAAAGAATAGTAGAATCTTCCTTAGGAGAATTGTGATGACGGTAGGCTTCCGCTTTAGCCGATTCTTCCTATGTAGAATGAAGGGAAAATAAAGGTGCACTCACTCTTTTGCCTCCTTTCTGAATCAGGCTGCCTATACGATGAGAACTCACTATTGGTGATGAACTTGTGTGTAGTTCTTTGAGAGTTTATGTCTCGCCTTCATTGTTTACTAAATTGATGTCTACCTCATCTTTTCATGGTGCATCGAGCACTTCTTGCACATCGACCTCATATTTTTGTGGTGCATCGAGCACTTCTTGCACATTGACCTCATTTCCTTCATTGTTATGATCAAGTGCTTTGGTCATGTCGTGCACATCTTCCTCACCTTCTTCCTCTATGGAGTGACAGGGATCAACTATATTCAATAAATATAATGTTTGTGTAGCACAACAATGAAGGGGCCCAAATTTCTCATCACAAGTATAGCAGAGGTCTTTCGCTCATCGCTCCATTTCTTGTTGGCTGAGGTACTTAACTGGCAAGGGTTTGTGTTTTGGAATAGTGTGCGTGAATGTCGATTTATCAATAGGTTTCTCCCCCTGTTGATGTTGAACATTGAATGTATCGTCGGCTAACAAGGCTAATCCAATGGCATCCTATAGGGTGCGAGGAGTGTACACCATGATCTTCACTCTATTTTCTTCTTTCAATCCATTGATGAACCCACTTATGAGGACTGATTCGTCCAACCCTGTGATGCGATTGGCGATATCCTGGAATTGAATTTTATATACACGCACTGATGTGACTTGACGTAGGTGGGCGAGATTAAGTAGCAAAATTAGGTTGGTATCATGATATATTCTTCCATCGTCGGCCATTTGCGTAGTCGTTGTTTGGAAATTGTCACTAATTTTCTAAAAAATCGACACAAAACTGTCACGAGAAATCATCGACACAAGTGGCTAAAAGTCATCGTCAAGATTTGTTTGTCAAAAAGTTGGCCTTTGAAAGAATGGTGGTATCTATGTTGTTTGAAATTGCCTATATGTCGCGTGCGTTATACCCTATGTTGTCGGACGATGTATTCGTCAGCTTACTTGATGGATAAATTTAGAAATTTGCTTTGGACAATTTGATAGTTCTTTGTTTTGGTTTGGAATGGATTGCCTTTGAATATTTTGGCTGAGGTGAAGGTAATTTGTTTCTCTTATAACAGTGTAGGTGACTGTGGTTTTGATGTGTTGTGACGGCGAGGGATATGAAGTAAGGGAATATGTTGTATGATGGAATTTATGGTAAAATTGTTTGTTCCGCGTTCTGATTCCTGCTGCCAGTCGAATTTACGATCATTGGAATATATAAACCTTAGGTTATTTTATAATATGATTTATTTAATTTCGCCAGAGTTTTGAAATATCATCGAAAAATGTATATACACAGAGGAACGATTTGATGTTTGGTTTTAATCCTTTCGTCGGCCTAGGAGTGACAGGAGAAAAAATTCTAAGATGTTTTTGTAATATATTTATGACGTCGTCTGGATGGATTGATGTTTTTGCTCTATTATTATGCATGTGTCTGCGCTATTTTTTGGCAGTCTCTCTGGCATGATATGCCGCTAGTTTCTCCTACTATAATGACTCTCACCTACTGGCTTCTGTACGTCCTCGCCTTGCTATTGGTGGTGAGCACTGCATTGGCTATGAAGAGCCTTATTTGGAAGTTGCTCTAGCTGGTTTCTCCTTGGACGTGTTTTTCTAATTTTGAATTGGTTGTAATCATTTGGCAACGTCCCCAGGCTTGTATTCGGAGAACGAGAAAAAGGAAAAAAAAATTCCTTCAGGACTTGGCTCTGATACCAGATGTAGTGAACCCAATAGATAAATATTGATTATAATGCTAGAATAATAAAAATGAATTGCTTTTATTAAGGAATCGATGTTGTATTGTATGGGGAACCCAACAATTAATTAATATTTATATTCTTCGATGCCTCAACTCTACCAAATGAAATGCCTATTTCTAGGAGTGTGAAGGTGTGATAAAAGGTCACAACCTTTGTGAAAGAGAGAGTGATTAAATAATTAACTAATAATGTGATTAGTATGGTGGTTAGGAGTAGAATCCTAACAAAGGTGTTAAGCATGCGCTTTGGAATGTGAGCGCATTTTTTATAAAAAATTAAGTACCTTGGAAATGATCAAAACAACTTTAACCTTTTTGGTTTGAAAAATAGACTTTTAGATAATCAAACCTAGATTAATGTTGTCTTTCTTTCCATAGTCACATTTGCATAACCAACTAAGTAGCACCTACAATGGTTGCAACAATAGCAGTCCTCCCATAGAAAAATCAATTATGTTACCTCTAATAGTTAGGAAAAATTGGCACCCACATTCATTAAACTCTAGTTCTCTCATATCTTGAGCACTAATTTAATCCATTTTGGTAAATATACCATGTAAAAAGAGATGTCCTAAAATTTAAAATGTTAGCCTTTGTTGTCCTTTTTTGGGTGCTTGACGGGGACCGGAAGATCAACACTTTCACCAATTCAAAATTTTCATTAAAATCTGCTGAAAATATTTACATGCATCTAAATAAAATAGCCCGCAGGCTTTACAATGGCCAGAGCTTCTCTGGTATGCAGGACACTCCTCCTTATTCCAGTCCACCATCCCCCCACTATTACAAAATTTCCCATTTTTAATGAGGTCCCGGTCCTCTAGGCAATTAATGCCCCCGCCTAACAAAAATTCAAATTTGATTTTCCCCCTCCGCTGAGATTTCAAATTTTCGTCATAAATGGGCAACTGCCCGATCCACCATGACGCTAGCATTGATGGCCTCCCTGCACCGACCGCTTCGTTCTAACTATCCTCTGCACTGTTGTCTCCTCCAAAATGTCCATCCCTCGAACTGCTATGATAGTTGTCTCCATTTTTAATACACGTGGCTGTCAACTCCATTTAAATTTATGCGGCAGCCTGCGTGTCCATTTCTGGCCTTTTCTCTTACTGGCTGAGTTGCTTTAATACACGTGGCAGCCACGTGTCAATTTTGGCCTTGCATGGCCGTCCGTGTGCACACCTTGGCCTTCTTCTTCTTGGCCGTGATATCATGACCCAACTGTCGCCTTGCTTTCGCCTTTGAATAATGTCACGATATCGCGACGTCACGATATCGTGACCAAACTGCTCCGTGCCATGGTCCGCAAAAAACGTCACGATATCGTGACGTCGCAATATCATGACAAAACATGCCCTTGCTCTTGCTGCTACTTTCGCGGTCGCAAAACCGTGACATGTCACGAAATCACGACATGTCACAATTTCGTGACCCCTTCCCCAACCTTCGCCTAAGCTTTGCAATGTGGTCGCGATATCGCGACGTCGTGATATCACGATGTCACGATATCGTGACCCCTCCCAACCTTCGTCTCTGCCTTTATAATAACGTCATGATATCACGATGTCACGATATCACGACGAAACTCGCCCCTGCCTTCGCCGTAGCTTTTGAGGTCATGATTTCGTGACATGTCACGATTTCGTGACCTCTCTCCAACCCTTGCCTTAGCTTTTAAATAACTTCCCCTCTGCTTTATGAAACTTTTGCGAGGTTGTTCTAATGCCGTCGAATGCTCCTGCATCAGACACCCGGGGTAACAAGAGAAGTGACCTTCACTTCTTTGTTGTTCGGTCCGCGTCCTTTGTAATATCTCCAAACACTCATCAACCTTTACAACCTGCTCAAATCTCGTTTCCTGGAAAAAATTTTATGCCTTCTACCAGACAAATTCTGGCATTGCTGCACACCTTCCATCCACTGTCTGTAATGGCTTCAACTTGTGCCGCACTCCATTTTTCATCAAGGAGTACGTATTTGCACGACCATCATGCACTGCACTCCGATCAAACTGCCATGGCCTTCCCAACAGAAAATGGCAAGCATCCATGGGGAATACATCACACAGGACCTCATCCTGGTATCTCCTAATTTGGAACATGACTAAGAACTGTTCACGAACCCATGCTCTGTGATCCTTCCGCAACCACGCAATCCGGTATGGATGTGGGTGTCTCCTTCTCTCCAACTGCAACTTAGTAACCATCTCCTCGGAAACTAAGTTATTTGTACTCCCGTTGTCTATAATAACATTACAGACTTTGCCTGCACTTTTGCACCATGTGCGGAACTGGCTTCTCCTCTGCTCTGGTTTGTCTTCCTCAATCAACTTGGTCCTCCTTACTATCATTACTTCTCCTTTCTCAGCTTCTTCAGAATGTTCTGAGTCAGCATCTTCAACTGCCACAACAACTCTGGCAGGACCCACTTGTTTCTTGTTCACTCTCTCGGGGTGCTGGGGGCACTCATATGCCCGATGTCCCTCTTCTCCGCAGTGGAAACATGTTCCTCGGAACACTCCTCTTCCATACCCGTGTCCAGATCTACCTCTTCCTCTTGGGTAGCCATTATTCTGAACTTGTGGTTTGGGTTCTTCCTCTTCTTTCTGATTCCGGCTGCTGCTAGCCTCTTCTTTCTTCTCCTCTTTTCCTTCATCTTTTCTTCCACCGGTCTTTCCTCCAGGTCCTTTTACTCTTTGCTTGCTTTCAAACCTTCTGTTCAGTTTTTCTTCAACCTTCAGAGCAAACTGGTAAGCATCTTCAATGGTGCTCACCCGAACCAAGCTCAACTCTTCCTGGACACTGGGTCTCAACCCATTAATATAACGGGCCACCTTTTCCTTGCTTGCTTCTAAATGGCCGGTTTTGATGGAGATTTTGTAAAATTCTTTTGTATATTCTTGGACAGTTTTATTCATCTGTCTTAAACTCTGCATTTTTCTTAGCAGATCTAGTTCATAATCTACGGGAATGAATTGTCTTTTTAATTTTTCTACCATTCTGTCCCATCTAGTTATCCGTTATTTTCCTCTTCTGTTTCGTTCCAGCTGCACTCCCTTCCACCATATGCTGGCATGACCCTTTAATTTGGTTTTAGCAAACCTGACCCACTCAGGATCTTCAACCTCTTCATATTCGAAGTATTCTTCCAGGTCATTTATCCAATCAATTAATTCCTCCGGATTCAAGTTCCCAAAATATGTGGGAACTTCCATCTTTGGCCTCTTCCCGATCTGGGATATGGCCTTGTACAGTCTGGCTTGTGCCGGATCCACAGCTTCTTCTTCTTCTTCAAACTAATTTTCTTCTTCATCCGCTTCATCCTCACTGTCTGCATCTCTTCTCGATTCATGCCCTCTACGCAGTTCTTCTTGCAGGGCCTGAACTTGCCGCTGCAAAGCCCAAAAATATTCTGCTGCCATGCCTCTCCCACCAACAGGGTTTCTTCTCGGAGGCATCTTATCACTTTCTCACGAGCATTTCCACAAATCCTGGTGTGACTGCCTCATGTCCGGCGATCTGTCACACACTCAGGAACTCCCGCTCTGATACCACTGACGGGGACCGGAAGATCAACACTTTCACCAATTCAAAATTTTCATTAAAATCTGCTGAAAATATTTACATGCATCTAAATAAAATAGCCCGCAGGCTTTACAATGGCCAGAGCTTCTCTGGTATGCAGGACACTCCTCCTTCTTCCAGTCCACCATCCCCCCACTATTACAAAATTTCCCATTTTTAACGAGGTCCCGGTCCTCTAGGCAATTAATGCCCCCGCCTAACAAAAATTCCAAATTTGATTTTCCCCCTCCGCTGAGATTTCAAATTTTTGTCATAAATGGGCAACTGCCCGATCCACCATGACGCTAGCATTGATGGCCTCCCTGCACCGGCCGCTTCGTTCTGACTGTCCTCTGCACTGTTGTCTCCTCCAAAATGTCCATCCCTCGAACTGCTGTGATAGTTGTCTCCATTTTTAATACACGCGGCTGTCAACTCCATTTAAATTTACGCGGTAGCCTGCGTGTCCATTTCTGGCCTTTTCTCTTACTGGCTGAGTTGCTTTAATACACGTGGCAGCCACGTGTCAATTTCGACCTTGCATGGCCATCCGTGTGCACACCTTGGCCTTCTTCTTCTTGGCTACGATATCGCGACATGTCACGATATCGCGACCCAACTGTCGCCTTGCTTTCGCCTTTGAATAATGTCATGATATCACGACCAAACTGCTCCGTGTCGTGGTCCACAAAACAACGTCTTGATATCGTGACGTCGCGATATCACGACAAAACACGCCCTTGTTCTTGCTGTTGCTTTCGCGATCGCGAAACCGCGACATGTCGTGAAATCACGACATGTCACGATTTCACGACCCCTTCCCCAACCTTCGCCTAAGCTTTGCAATGTGGTCACGATATCGCGACGTCGCGATATCGCGACCCTCCCAACCTTTGTCTCTGCCTTTATAATAACGTCGCGATATCGCGATGAAACTCGCCCCTGCCTTCGCCTTAGCTTTTGAGGTCACGATTTCGTGACATGTCGTGAAATCACGACATGTCGCGATTTCACGACCCCTCTCCAACCCTTGCCTTAGCTTTTAAATAACTTTCCCTCTCTGCTTTACAAAGCTTTTGCGAGGTTGTTCTACTACCGTCGGATGCTCCTGCATCAGTGCTAGAATGACCATGACGGTTCAAACCTTGGGCCTCCTACATATTGTGCCCTTGTCTCCTTTTGGATAATTATTTTTTCAGAAGGCAGGTATGGTTTTGCTAATGTCCCTTCTCCTTGAAGAAGGACATAGACCATGCACTAGCCACAACAAAGTGCACTTTTTCTTCATGCATAAAAAACATGAAAAATTAAATTTAAAATTTTGAATCTGATTAATGCCTTTATCCCACTTGTCATAGCTCCATTGTGAGAAAGAATGAAATCAATCATACCAAACATAATTTGAATTTTATGCAAAATATAAAAGTTACCTTGATAATAATAAAGTAAAAATTAGAGTTGGCAAAATGTATCCAAATATCTTGAAGGAAATTGAGAAGAATAATTCCTCCCTAGAACTTAAAAGAAAGAGTAGATGCTCCAAGTAATTTCTCTACATGACCAAGTAATGCTACTCCATATCCACTTTGATACCATGTTGGAATTTACAATATTTTCCCAAAAAAATGAAAGCAAAACATTCACTCAAATCTTATATAGAAAGAAAGAGAAGGATGAAAAATATTGGGATGCTCATATGTACCATAAATAATCATTATATTTAGATGATATTGCACAACACTTCGATGATTAAATGAGTATTATGAAGGGGGTATTTATATAAATATCAAAAATCCCAAATTATATCATAATTTTTAACCTAAGTTGATATAACAAGTGGTTTTTAGGTTAATTATAAATATTAAATAAGGTTTAACCATAATAAGGTTAACCATGGCCCATTGGGATTACATAATAAAATATTATAAAATAATAAATACATTGCACAATGAAATGTCCTTAGGCCTATCCAATACATCACACAATGTTGGCTCTTGGTCATGAATTAGATTACAACTTCATCAGTAACGTTATCACTATTATATGCAAAACTTGAACCTCAACCTCAACAATTTTTTTTTAATATAATCATCATGCTAGTGACTATCTATAATGTTTTCCTTCTTGACCCCATTGATAAACTAACTTATGGATGAATGCTATGACAATGCATACAATAGTGATGTATGATTGAACTAGATGGATAGTGAATAAACATAGTAGATTGAGATGATATACCTTGTTTGATGATATTCTAATGAATTAAATTTAATGACTTTTGCTTTAGACTAATGCTTAGTTTAGTTAATGATATCTACATACAAATGCTTATTATAAGGGTTTTATAAAATATTTTGACAATGTGGAAAAACAAGTATTTCTATGTTTTGCAAGAGTTGAAGTCCACAATTAATGTAAGAAAAAGTAATCCAAAAATATGACTTCTATATTACTATCATTTTGCATTTGTCTTACCTTGTCGAGTCTTCTCAACTAGAACCAATTGTTATGTGAATGGCATTGTGTTGTAGGTCAAGGTCAAAAATTTTACCGTGCCTTGCCATGGTAAGTAGAGGATAATCATAAAATAAATTGAATGGATAAATTAAATAGGTATTAAGGAATTATAGGTAATACCTTGGGGTTAATGCAGATGGACCCTCATTTTTACCTACTTTTACAAAATGACAAAAATCAGTAATTGCTGTGTGGATACTGCAATCATAAATAAATATTTGACCCTACATAGTAGGATTGGAAAGGGATATGTAGGTGACAAAAAGGTGGTATAAGTTCAAGGGGAATGGAGCAGAAAAAATAGGGAATAGAAATATAATAGAGAGAGATGATTCAAGGGGAAGATTTGTAAAGGAAGGACATAGAAATAAGAGAAACACTATGGAAAAAAATTGGGAGGGATATTAAATGAGATAAATTTGAGAGGCAAACACACATAGATATAGGAAAAAGACATGGAGAGGAAATATTGAGAGTGAGAGGGAAAATACATGGAGATGAAATCTTGAGAGTGAGAGGGAAAATACATGGAGAGGAAATCATGAGAGTGAGAGGGAAAATACATGGAGAGGAAATCATGAGAGAGAGAGATGAAAAAGACATGGATAGAAAATCATGAGAGAGAGAGATCATAAGGAATTGTGTCTAAAAATATTGACCATGCAACTTATTCTCCAAAACATATTAAATCTTATCTCTAACTACTAATAACAAGAGAAATAAATAAATCTAAGGTATATCGAGTAACCAACATGGAGCAAAGAGTGTTAGATTCTCCATGATGAATGTCAAAATTAAAAGAGTGAGTGGGGAGTGCCTCCTATAAATGT
Source organism: Wollemia nobilis (assembly GCA_028583015.1). Taxonomy (NCBI): domain Eukaryota; kingdom Viridiplantae; phylum Streptophyta; class Pinopsida; order Araucariales; family Araucariaceae; genus Wollemia; species Wollemia nobilis. The sequence goes on along the minus strand of JAQPPZ010001723.1, from coordinate 537,829 downwards.
ATTATAGAGCATGTGCAACTTCTATGAGGATGGATAAAATGATTATATGTGATTAAGGAGTAAGCATAACTTCTCTAAGGTTTACCTCAACTACTTTTTAATAGCTCAAATTCCAGTGCAATTGGGTTATATACACTCTTGTGTTGTTGAAATCCCATCTTGTGTGCTTATGATTGAAGTAGGTGATACCATTCCAAAGAAGGATATAGTTCTCATATTAGATATGGCCAAAGGAGGCGATACCTCTCTCAAGAGGGATGTCGTCCTTGGAAAATTTAGGAAAGGTTGAAAAAAGCAAGACATCTTTGTTTATGGATATGGTATAAAAATGGAAATCAATTGTAAGTATGGAGCATATATTGTATAACTCATGTTACAATTGCATTGTGGAGAATTCATTGTTGTAAATTTAAGGTATTTTATGTTTTTATTGATATCACATGGATCACATTGAGTTTTGGTGGCCAAAGTATTTCATAAATAAGCATTTATGATATTTTGGAAAGCATGGATATATACAGGGTTTTTGTGAAAACCAAGGCAGGCAAAATAAAAGGTTTTATTTAAAACCATGAATGGCAGATTTGAAATGGGTTTTTCTTAAAACCCAGGTTGGCTTTGCATTTCATCGAAAAAGGTGTCCCGGTGATGGAGATATTTAATTTTAAATATTTAGTTTAAATTTTAATTATTTAAAATTTAAATTTAAATTTTAAAACTAAAATTAAAGTCATCGTTGACATCATAAAAACCATGCGCCATAAAAAGGAAATTAATAATTAAAGGTGCCGATGTATATGAAATTAAATGAAGGTTGCATATATATATGCAAAGGCTTTCGATTCAAAAGTCTATGGATCAAACGAAGAGAAAAAAAAGCAGAAGCCTCGAAATCCTTCGATGTGACAGCGTGGACCAACGGTGAGCTTGGGAAGCGTGGATTTTTTGGTTGCGACAAGGCATGCATTCGATTCCCATCGGGTTTGATTTTCATGGAGTGTGGAATAAGAGCATTTGGTGCACGTTTTGGCATGAGCAAGGGCAGAGAAATATAGGGAGCATTTTTGCTCTCTGTCTTATGTGAGTAGATAGCTCATGTGGTCTTTGGCACCGCGGTTGTGGTGTTGAGTAGGTAGTGACGAGGGTTCGATTCCCTCTAAGAGGAAAGTAAACATTTTATTGAATATTTTTTATTATTGCATAATGTTGGAGGAATAAGGTGATGCTAAGGGAATAATGTTTGATTAAATTTTTATTTACTTGGAAGGCAAGATAGAAGGGTTGAAATGCACTTTTAGAAAAAGAAATTTTTTTGGTGTTTTCCTCTTTTAGAAGTATACCATATTATATATCATTGGAAAGATTATTTCAAGAGCTATTTGATTAACTTGATTAGATGGATAAATAAGGTGTATGTAAAGAGATATTTCTATTTTTGTAAAGGCATTCAAAGTGAAGGTTGTTTTGTTCTTTTTCAAAGTGTGTTGAGTGTGGCAAATTTCCAAAGGGGTTTCTTCATATTCATAAAAGGTATGGGCACATTATCCTATTGTTTGTTTATGGTGGTTGATTTCTAAAATATCATTGGAGAGAAAAGGATTAATTGTGGTTTCCTTTTCGAAAGTGGTTGGTTGAATGCTTCAATTTTTTCTGGTTTGAGAGTTGTGGTTAAACCTTATTTTATAAGCATAGTTGTTGAAGCCCATTGGTTATGCAAAGAACTTGAACTTGAGAAGAACATGAGTATCATTGTTATGTGATATTTGTGGTTGAGCATTGTTGGAAACATTTGAGTTGGTTGATACATGCTTGGACTAGGGTTTGTAAGAAAGAGTTGTTCCTTGTGGTAGTTGGTTGAGAAGAGTTGTTTAAGCCTAGTCAAGTGATTGTGTGAAGTGGTTGTTCAAGTTCAATGAAATAAACTATTCTATATTCTGGATTTGAGTTGAGATTGAGATTTGAGGATAGAAAATATTGAGTCTCTAACAATTCTCTTTATGCTTCTATGAGATTGCCTTGAGTTGAGAAAGATATTGGATTTGAGTATAGAACATATTGAGTCTCTAAAAATTCTCTTTATGCTTCTATGAGATTGATTTGAGTTGAGATCATTATGGATCATAGTTGTCATCCTTTGAAGAGTGTATTACCATTCATTGTTGAGTTCATATTTGATCCTTGCCTTCATAAGATTTATGGATGAGATTTGAGTACTACTTGAGTATAATTGATTGAGCCTTTGAGAAGGCTTTTGGGATATATTTCTGGACAAGTTCTGTGTGAGCTTGTTGAGCATATTTGGATGAGTTCTATGTGAACTTGTTGAGCATATTTGGATGAGTTCTGTGTGAACTTGTTGAGCAAATTTGGACAAGTTCTGTGTGAGCTTGTTGAGAAGATTTGGACAAGTTCTATGTGAGCGTGTTGAGAATATTTGGACAAGTTCTGTGTGAGCTTGTTGAGCAGATTTGGACGAGTTCTATGTGAACTTGTTGAGTAGATTTAGATGAGTTCTATGTGAACTTGTTGAGAAGATTTGGACAAGTTCTGTGTGAGCTTGTTGAGTAGATTTGGACAAGTTATGTGTGAGCTTGTTGAGCAGATTTGGACAAGTTCTATGTGAGCTTGTTGAGCAGATTTTGACAAATTCTATGTGAGCTTGTTGATTAGATCAGTGGAGTGCCTAGCTAAGAAGATCAGTGGATTGCCTACTTGAGTAGATCAGTGTGTTGTCTAGCTGAGTAGATTAGTGTATTGCCTACCTGGGCAGATCAGTGTGTTGCCTAGTTGAGTAGATCAGTGGATTGCCTACCTGAGTAGATCAGTGTGTTGCCTAGCTGAGCAAATCATTAGATTGCCTACCTGATCAGATCAGTGTGTTGCCTAGTTAAGCAGATCCATGGATTGCCTACCTGAGCATATCAGTGTATTGTCTAGTTGAGCAGATCAGTGGATTGCCTACCTGAGCAAATCAGTGTATTGCCTAGCTTTGAGAAGATCAAAGTAATCATTGTATTGGATAAGGATCCTTATTTTTGTGTGAAATATTATAAGGATATTATCTTGTGGAGTACCCCACATTGGTGGAACCACGTTAAATCTTGTGTCTCAATTATGTGTGGTGACTTGTGCTCTTACTTACTATTGCTATCTGAGTTATTAATGCACACTGCTATATTTGGTTATTGCAATTAAGGACATTAATTAATATTTGTTTGAAAGAAAGTAAAAATTGGGTGCTATACTGTTCACCCCACTCTCAGTATAAGCTTGTGTTCTTCATTCATGTGCCTTGTTTTATGCATAATGAACTTTTCATACTTATATTGTTGCATTGATAAATGTATATGGATTGCTTGTAGTCCTAGAGGAATGGAAAATTTGTGGGTGTCAATCCCATTATGCAGGCAGTTAGTCTATGGTTATTCATGCATAACAATACCTTCATGATTATGTTATAGTTTATTGGTGTTCCTATGGGAGTATCACATTGTTTTGTTGATAATATTCTAGTAAGACTTGATGGTAATGATCAGACCTATATTATTTATTTTTGTTTTTCTTGTGGAACTTGGAGGGAGGTAGGGTGGTAAAGGCTTATCTAAATTGTAGTTTTTTCTATATGGCCTTAGATATGGGAGGCATCAACCACATGTTCATTTTTCTCTTGGTGTGGAAGGTGCCAATAAAATCGTTGGAGGTACGATGGTGCAAAAAAACACTTGAATAGGTATGGTGATGCAAACATAGAGGGATAATCAAATAAGGAACCAAATTGTACTTCAATATTATTGGAATGATTAAGCCTTCAAAAGGTGGTTATTACTATATTGATGATTATACTTATACCTATGCCTATGAAGTGATTGTAAGGTCTATTATATGAAAGTGTCGTATATATTACTTATGTATATCCAAATATGATTATGCTTGTTATCTATACTTTGAAAAGTAATGATATACTATCATTGAATTATGATGCTCATATGTGGCTCTAAAATGAATTATAAGTATTATGTTGGTAGGACTATCGCTTCATTAAATGAATGGTAATTTAGTATCATGATGTTAGTTGTGCATTATAAGAAAACAAGTATAAAAAGTGAAATAAAATTTTGTTTACTTGATGACCACTTATATTAACAAATAAAAATGAAATTACACTTCATGCTTGAATGTGGTTATGAACTGATTGATTTTGGATGTAGTTTCCTCATCGAAGGGAATGAGGACTAGTGATTACCAATATTTATGAGTTGGATAGAGGTATTAAGCATAACACCTTGGGAATTTATTGGTGGTAAGACCTCAAGGTCTTACTATAAATGTAATCACAGGCCACTTAAATGGGGCTCCCTTGTAATCACTTTGCCAATGTAGGGGGATCCCTCCTTGGAATCTATGATTCTTATTCTTATTATTCATGGATGATTTGATTGTAATGTCCCCTTCTAATCAGCTAGTGGGAGCACATAGAGACTAGCCTATACACGGGTTCCCGTAGGCTATGTCATATGGATGAGAGCCTTTGGAGATATTTGAGACAGCTTTTGGATTCTTAGAGCTCAGTTTTGGTGGTCGTTCGGGATCAAACGGAGCTAGGATGCTGGAATTGCTATTTTTAGCAGTGTCGGGTTTTAGGGTTTCTTGTCGAGCGGACAGGGGGATGTTGTTCTACAACGAAATGGGTATCCAGAACAGGTTTCAGTTGGTCAATCGGAGTTTCATAAGGCAGAGTTTTTAAAGCGCAAAGCTTGGCTTTATTAAGTGAATTATTAAATTCATTTTATAAAGTTAAAACTTTATATTATAATTAAAGGGAAAGAAATATGTTTATCCCACATTGAGCGCGCAAAAAAGAGTTTGCCAAGGAGGAGCCTATTTATTTGGTGGCTTGGTCTCATTTCAGACATTCTGGTTTATGTTATTTCTTCTCTTGGAGATTAAGGCCGACGGCTGATATTTCTTCATCGAAAGGGACGGAAACCCCAATCGATAACCCGACGGACGAAACCCCGAAGGACAGATCGGTTCCATTTCAGGGATCGACAGTGTGCAGATTGTTGAAGTTCTGAGGACGGAAACCCTCAGTATTGGAGAAGGGAGCTGGACGAAAACCCAGTTCTTGGCTGGTGAATTCACTCAGGATTCACGCTTATGTGATTCAATCAAAGATTCAGAGGTTTATAGTCCATCAGTTTGAGATAATAGCAAATTGGTATGTTTATAATGATATTCTGAAGACATTTATCCATCTGGAATTTCTAAACATTGTTGTTAATTTTCTGATATGAATTAATAAGCTATTTTGATTATGGGTTTTGCATAAAAATTGATTATTCGGTGTTAAATCCATCTGGGTATCATTGCATGTTGCTGTTATTGGCTTCTTTCATTTGGGTATTATTGCATGTTCAAATTAATCCATAGTTATTGCAAAAACACCAAACACAGAATAGGGGGGACATTACAGTGGTATCAGAGCTGGTTTTTCCTGCCAGCCTGTTCAGGGTTTCATTGCGAATTTTGTGAAGTCTTCTATCGAAGACAAAATTCTCAGGTTTGATTTGGTGGAAATAATTCTTTGTCTGAAATTATATTGCTTGAAAATTTGCGGAGTATAGAAGATTAGCAGAAGTTAGGGTTTGGTTGCCGTTTTCAAATCTAGGGTTTCCAGTTTCTGGGTATTGGTGATTTGAATACCCATTTGGTTGATTTGGGCTTTAAGAGTTCTGGGTATTGTTAATTTAGAGCTCAGGCTATTCTGGCAGCCTGTGGAAGCCTAAAATTTCAGATTCATGGAGTCTTATAATGATTGGTCTAGGAGACAGCGTGATTGGGATAGGACTCAGAGTGAGATACAAAAATCCATCAGTCAATTAACTGCAATGATGCAAATTTCTCTACCTTCAGTTTTTCCTCAGGATAAGGTTGATTTTTCATTCATAAAGTTGTCGAAGAAAGTTGGAGTTGAACAAAATACCTTACAAGATCCTAAAATTGCAACTAATATTGTGGCTAATAAAGTTGAGCTCGTTGTCCCAAAAAAGTTGGAAAAGCAGTTGACAGTAGCTATGTCACCTAAGTCAGCACCTATGGTTCCCTCTAAGGCTAAGGTTGAGCATCACACATCCAATAACAAAAAATAGATTCAATCTGCAGAACATTTCAGTAAAAGAATGGATGTAAGTTGTAAGCTCTATGCTTTGGGGAAACAACTTGAGTCCCAAAAATTGTCAAAAGATGTTCTTCTTGATAGTCTAAAGGAAATGGATACATGTCTAGTTGAACTAGATCAATCTGATCGTGAGGTTTTGAATTGGGCAGCGAAAGTACCTATAGTTGCATTAGGCCAGCATTGGATTATGAGACATGCAGACAGGGACGTGAGACTTGCAGTCACCTCTTGTCTCAGTGAGATCATAAGGATTACAGCTCCGGAAGCACCCTACAATGACGACATCATGAAGGAGGGATTACAGCTGATGGTTGACAGTTTTCATGGTTTGAATAACATCAGGGGACCGATCCTATGGTAAGAAGGTTAGAATTTTGGAAGTGATGGCAAAAATTAGAATATATGTCTTTTTGCTTGATTTAGATTGTGCTGATCTTAGTCTCCAGATGTTTCGACATTTTATGGCTTCTATCAGTGAAGATCATGAAGACATTATATCCTCTTACATGCAAACCATCATGGTACGCATCATTGAGGAAAGTGATGACTTTACCCAGCCCATCTTGCCCAAGTTGATGGCTGTTTTGAGGCAAGGACAGATTACCTCTTCAGCTGCACGTAAATTAGTTGACAATGTTTCCAAGCAGTGTGAGAAGAAGCTGAAACCTCTCTTGGTACAGGAGGAACAGGAGAAGGAAAAGAGACCGAGTGACTTACAGATGCCAGGACTACCTCTCAAAAGCAAGAATCAATTGAGAAGAGAACAACGTTGCTTCACTTGCCAAGAAGAGTGGTCACTTGGACATATATGTGGGCCCATAACCCACAAGTCCCAGGACAAATTTCCTTTTGATCAGGGTGCTGACCTGAACATTCAGACTGCTGAAATTCAAAATATAAACATGCCACCTCTTCAAGAAACTTGTGTGGAAGTACAGGAGGGCAAAATTGATGAAGATGAAGTTAATTCATCTTGTGGATCTCATTTTGGTGAGGGGCATAATGAATTTCGTGATAGTGGTGAGATCATAGAGCATGCTGATTTTGACATTGTTAAATCAGCAGCTGGTGAGGATGTGCATGCAGTTGATAATTCTTGGGTTGAGCATGAGTCAGTCCTAACTTCAGTGCACGAAGTTGGAGAGTGTAGTGTCAAAAGGAATGCTGATTCTGATCATTATGCCAAAGATGGTAAATCAGAAACTTTATTGTGTGCTGCTGATCACAATCCAGAACTTGATACAATGCAAAGTTGGAAGGATAAGTTGCAGGTTACAGAAGAGAAGATTGTCCAAACATTAACCCATTTGGATAGCACACACAACTTTGTTGAATATCTTCTGTGGACAGCTCAGCTCAAAGATAGGCAGATAGGGTTGATTGATGTCTCCTCTGTTGAAAGCGTGCAAACTATTAAGGTAGAAACTATCAAGCATGCTTTGGAGAAAATAAAATCTGATTACTTGCAATTGTTATCTGATAGGGATTTGGCTATCCAAACTGCAGAAAATATGTACCAAGAACTCACCAAAAAGGAGAAGATAATTAACAAACTTAACCTTGAGTTAAGTTTTGTTCACAAAGAAGAAAATTGGTCAACTGTTACAACCACTCAGAAGGAACAGCCCGAGTATGATGTTGATGCAGGTTCATTTCCTTGTGTTATGATTGGCGAAACATCTCCTGACTTCTGTGTGCAAAATGTTGAGAGTTGTAGCACAGGTGATTGTATAGACCCTTCCATGGAACCAGTTGGTGAAGTTCAGATGGACTGTATAGTGAGGTATGCTCATAGTTTTTCTTTCAGTCCACATGTTGATGATTTGACCATGTCATATATGAATGGGAAGAAGGGTTGGTATAAGGAGTTATATGTATCACCTTGGCATGAGGTGCTCTTCCCTATAGTTGTAGAATCAGTTTCTTGTTGGGTTCCTCATTTGTCAGTCCAGAATGGGTTCTCCGTTGAGCTGCAGAATAATTCAGTTGTAGTCAAAGTGGCACAGCAAAAATTATCAAATTTCAGGAATGACAAAATCCCTATTTGGCTATGGGATCCAGGAATTCCTCTGAGGGATGGATTGTTTTATAGAGTGGCAGAGCTCGACAAAGTTACCGGGGCCGGTTGTATCGGTTTGGTGACAGAGCTTGACAGTGTTTTCAGTTTTTGGGATGACAGTTCAGGGCAGTGTCTTCATCATGAGACATTCTTCAGATTTATTTGGGATCCTGGCATCATATTGCTTGAGGACAAGCAATATTTGGGAAGGGCGGACTGTAATGTCCCCTTCTAATCAGCTAGTGGGAGCACATAGAGACTAGCCTATACACGGGTTCCCGTAGGCTATGTCATATGGATGAGAGCCTTTGGAGATATTTGAGACAGCTTTTGGATTCTTAGAGCTCAGTTTTGGTGGTCGTTCGGGATCAAACGGAGCTAGGATGCTAGAATTGCTATTTTTAGCAGTGTCGGGTTTTAGGGTTTCTTGCCGAGCGGACAAGGGGATGTTGTTCTACAACGAAATGGGTATCCAGAACAGGTTTCAGTTGGTCAATCGGAGTTTCATAAGGCAGAGTTTTTAAAGCGCAAAGCTTGGCTTTATTAAGTGAATTATTAAATTCATTTTATAAAGTTAAAACTTTATATTATAATTAAAGGGAAAGAAATATGTTTATCCCACATTGAGCGCGCAAAAAAGAGTTTGCCAAGGAGGAGCCTATTTATTCGGTGGCTTGGTCTCATTTTAGACATTCTGGTTTATGTTATTTCTTCTCTTGGAGATTAAGGCCGACGGCTGATATTTCTTCATCGAAAGGGACGCAAACCCCAATCGATAACCCGACGGACGAAACCCCGAAGGACAGATCGGTTCCATTTTAGGGATCGACAGTGTGCAGATTGTTGAAGTTCTGAGGATGAAAACCCTCAGTATTGGAGAAGGGAGCTGGACGAAAACCCAGTTCTTGGCTGGTGAATTCACTCAGGATTCACGCTTATGTGATTCAATCAAAGATTCGGAGGTTTATAGTCCATCAGGTTGGAGATAATAGCAAATTGGTATGTTTATAATGATATTCTGAAGACATTTATCCATCTGGAATTTCTAAACATTGTTGTTAATTTGCTGATATGAATTAATAAGCTATTTTTGATTATGGGTTCTGCATAAAAATCGATTATTCAGTGTTAAATCCATCTGGGTATCATTGCATGCTGCTGTTATTGGCTTCTTTCATTTGGGTATTATTGCATGTTCAAATTAATCCATAGTTATTGCAAAAACACCAAACACAGAACGGGGGGGACATTACATTGATATGGATGGCCAACCTAATATATATATGTACCCTAAAGCTACGTTGGTGAAGAGACGTGATGGTTCACGTTATGAAGGGTTGTGATGGTTCACTTTATAAGTTAATAATATAATAATTAAATGATTAATAATACTAACTAATACTAACTAATAATGTTAGGATTGAGGATCCTAACATGCCATCCTCCTTAAAAAGAGCTTTGTCCTCAAAGCTCAAAGTGATAAGCTTTGTCCTTTGTTTTCCAAGAAGGATTTGTGTAAGTTCTTGGACTCTTTTAATGGCATCCTTTCATAGGCAAGGATATCAAGAAGGATGAAGCATTAGCAGGGGGTTTCCAAGAACAATAGTAGAATATTCCTTAGGAAAATCATGATGACGATGGGAGGGCAACCCTTGGGGTTCCTCAAATACTTTAGAATGATGCATCAAAAGTGATGGTAATGATTTCATATCCTTTTTTGGTTCCTTGGTAGAGCCAACAGAGAAGGAGTGTGTAGTCACTCTGCATTGGTTCCGAATAGGTTTGGTCATATGGCAAGAACTCACTATTGGTGAGGAAGGTATGTGTAGGTCTTGTAGAGTGCATGTTTGGCTAGCATTGATCACTTTGGGTATGTATACCTCATCCTTTCTTGGTACATCAATAACTTCTTGCACATCGACCTCATTGTCTTCATTACGATGAGTAGGTGCACTGGCTACTTCGGACACAACTACCTCATCTACATGCTCTATTGAGAGACAGGGATCAACTTCCTTCAATAAATATAATGTTAGTGTAACATATTTATGGTGGGGTCCAAATTGTTCATCACAATTATCACAAAGTCCTTTTGCTCGTCGTTCCTTCATCTCCTCAAAGCTAAGATGTTTAATTCATAAAGTTTGGTTATATTTGGGGGTTGTGTAAGTGCTTTGTGACCTTCCATTATGCATAGGTTTGGGAGCTATGTAAGTGGTCGACGATTTTTCCATAAGTGGTTTCCCTAATCGTTGTTGTAAATTAATTTTATCTTCAACTAATTTTTCCAATCCATAGGTTTGCATCATGGTATAGGGATTGAACCTTGTCACCTCCATTCTAATTTCCTCTTTTAATCCCCTAATGAAGCCATTGATGAGAATTGATTCATCCAATATTGTGTTGTGTTTGGTGATATCCTCAAACCGAGTTTGATACTCATGCACAAAAGTGATTTGATGAAGATATTTGAGCAATCCCCACATGACTGGGTCCCACATGGTTCTGATACCAAATGGTAAGACCTCAAGGTCTTACTATAAATGTAATCACAGGCCACTTAAAGGGGGCTCCCTTGTAATCACTTTGCCACTATAGGGGGCTCCCTCCTTGGAATCTATGATTCTTATTCTTATTATTCATGGATGATTTGATATGGATGGCCAACCTAATATATATATATACCCTAAAGCTACGTTGGTGAAGAGACGTGATGGTTCACGTTATGAAGGGTTGTGATGGTTCACTTTATAAGTTAATAATATAATAATTAAATGATTAATAATACTAACTAATACTAACTAATAATGTTAGGATTGAGGATCCTAACAATTGGGGTCTCAAATGCTCACCTAGTGGGATGCAACGTTAGAAAGCACCATTGCATGGGGTGATCCATGACCTTGTAAATTTTTCTCAAAACTCCAAAAGTTTGGAAGGAGACTAGGCCAATAATTTGACATGGATGAACCAAAGAGGGTAAAATTATTTCTAGACACTTTATGGAATGTCATTAGTCCAATGATAGATCACATTATATTAAAAAAAACTTAATGGATTCAAATAAGTGGACTTTATATTCCTTGGATTGTTTGATGGGTTGAGACAACCTTGGAAAAGGATGCTAATTAACCTTATTGTCTTTAAGCGTATAGAGTGTAGGCACCAAAAGTATGGTATGTGTTATTATATAGGTTATTATAGTGAGTGGTGCCAAGGAATGTGACACTACTTTCTATGAAGTTGGTTGATGCCTAGAACAGAGGTTATGTCTAAGCCTAAGAGTATTGCTTTGCAAGAGATAATGGTATCTCTCTTAAAACCTAAAATTATGAGTCACTTCATGTCAATTACAAAGAGAAAAATGGTACCATTTGCTATTGGTAGAGGTTCCAAGGCTTGAGAGTTAACATTGAGCCTATGGATAAGGTGTAAGTCTTAGGAAGACTACTTATGTCATTTGGAACTAATGCCAACCAGGACTATGAGTATTATGTTGATGTGAAGAGTGAGACCTATGATCATTTAAGCTAGCATCAAGAGCAAAGGTATTTTTAGGATCAGTTACTATTGGTGATAGGATGGCAAAAGTTACACTACAATAAAAGTGGGTTCCTCTATGTGAAGGCCTATGTGCTAATGTGAGAGAAGGATCCATGAAGGATAATTTAAGCTAGCTCTAGTGGAAGTAAGGAGTTATAAGTTGAGGTGCCCAGGTGAGTTTAAAACCAAGATCATTGTTAGTGCTATAACCTACTAACATCAAACATCAAACTTATTGGCACTAAGGTGAGGTAATATCCCTTGGTGTAATAAGTTTCGATAATTGTTGTTCAAAATGAGATGACACCAATGGTAAGGTGATCACTCTTGGTGGATATGCATCATGTAAATCAAGAAGATAATATTATGTATTAAGACACTACTAGATGAATTGTCTAATAACATTCATTGATGGAGTGATAAGGCCTAGCTAAATGTATTAAAAATTATAATTGTGAAACAAAATTTTTGTTAAAGTTTTTTACGTCTAAAAAAGGGTGCTACATAGTGGTATTAGAGCCTTGGTTTAACAATAACCAGATCTTTGTTGAATGGGCTTGTACTCAATGAAGTGTTGAGACAATTTATGAGTCAAAAAAAGATATTTTAAAATTACCTAAGAATTTTGAATAAATTTTAAGTCACATCCATCTTAGAATATTTTGCAACTCTAACAGACTGTGAAAATTTGCTCTTAAACAATCCTAAGGATGCTAAGGAGAAGAAAAATATAATTTAGCACTGATTTGCATGTGATAGTGCCTTAGTGCCAATTAATCTAGCAAAAGAGGCTAAATGGATATTAGTGTGAAATAAAGGGTCAATAGAAATTGATGCTAAAGCATGAAGTGAAGGGAAGATGATGCTAGTCATAATTTCCAAGGTAATTAATGTAGGTGTTTGAATTTTAAATTTAGAAGCAATTGGAGGATCAAATTAGGAGTGGAGTAGTTAATAAGAAGGTTAATTGATAGATGTGGAAATTTTCCTAAGAAGGTGAACTGGGTAATGAGAAAGTGCCAGTTGGAAAAGCTGTTAGAAGTGCCCATTAAATCTCACACAAGAGGAAAGTAGCACTTAGTCCACCTCATAACAAAAAAAAGCCAAGGTAATGATGATATGGAGGTTGCAACCAACCTATATAAATATTGAAGAGTATCAAATAAGGTTTTTTGTATGCATGCTAATAAATTCAAGAGTTGAAAGATCTATCAGCACATTGAGACTATAGAGTAAAATTTAAAAAAATAGTCATAGAAGAGAAGTAGTGATGGTGTCAACTGATAATGGAAAGGATAAATGGAAGTAAAAGGTGGAATGAGCCATAATTTCCATTCCCACTAAATAGAATGGTGTTGGGATCTGGACATCCAATATTTTTTACCCTCCTAATGTGGATTTTAATAAAATATTTTTGAAGATGGCAAGAGACAACTACACGAAGGAGGACATCAATAAATATGCATATATTATTTCAACAAAGTTATTGAATGATGTCTTGTTTGCAAAATCATAAGATATGACATTTGAATAAGGTTGGAATGATATTAAAACAAAGTTCATTGCTCAAATAAATTTTTTAGATTAGGTCAAGATCCCAAACATCCTTAAGTTTGAAAATTTTACTATCCTATTACTTAATCAATACCACAATGATGTATTATGGTTAGACAAGTTCTACTACATTAAAGAGGTAATGGTGAACCAAGTTTTGAGCCTTTGTATAGACAAGGAACACCCTATAAGGTATTATAGGAAGAATTTTATGGCATCCAAGGAGGTGTTTGAATCTATACACCTTACACCAATTTTAAGAGTCATGGTAGTGGATAAATATCATGCCTTTAGGAGGCAAAGGAATGGATGGAGTAGTTCCAAATATAAGGAGATAACATATGCTCCAAATAAGGTTAGGAATTTGAGTGACACAAAAAAAGAAGAGTGAGGGCATGAATATGCCAATAACAAAGTTAATGTATATAGAAATATTACAAGCATCCACAAGGGTGATGTCTTATATGGCAATACTAGCATTTCCTATAGCCCCACTTAGTGCTAAGAATAATAGGCTTAATTAGATTAGGGCCTCAACATATCTGATTCTATGGTGTCAATATAGTCCCAAGAGAATGATGCTAGATACTTCTGAGTTTCCTACAAAAAATCTCCTAAGGAGGACAAGAGCTTACATGTGATATCCTTGGATGAGGAAAAGGTAACAACAATGGTAACAAAGACAACAAATGTGGTAGAAACAAAGTTGATTATAGGCATGAAATTTGTAGTAGAAGAAGGTGCCAAGGTCATGTTGTTGTAGGTTGAGGTAGAGACAAGTGAGGACTCATTCAAATAGGATATCAAGGACTTGACCAAAGAAGGATCTAAGGAATCAGTCAAGGGAGTTATAGTTGAGATGAGGAGCATAGAGGGATTAACAATAGTAGTGATATTTTCTATCCTTGTTGGTTTAGTGGAGGGGGTAATAAAGCAAATATGATCAAGTGAAAGGTCAAAGGCCATGGTTTCCTCAATAAAAAGTAGTGGAGGAAAGACAAATCTAGTACCACCTTGCATGGTTGAGTGGTTTCTAGAGTGGCATGAGCCCTCTTGAAGTAAACCAAGTTTCACTTGTTTTTGGTATCTACAAATTGGATTCTCAAAAATATTATGGTGATAGGTGATATGGTGTGCACTTTGTTACACAACAAATTATGGCAAAAGAAAATATTTTAGCCACTAAAGTGTTACAATATTATGCCCACAAAGCTCTGACTAGGGATACCATAAATTTATTACCATTAGAATATCAAAATAATTAGGTGGTCAATATTATTTAAGGGATAAAACCATCTTTATCAACAAGGAGTAATCCCAATCTTGTGAAGATATTATACAACACTATAAGAGATATACTCTATTGATATCATGAATTGCAAAAAATATTGAACAATCTATGGCAATAGAAGGAAGGAAATAAGGTTGGTATTACACTAATCACACCAATGGTTGATCGTAGTATTGCACTACCTGGAAAAATGCCAAAAGGATGTAGAGATATTGGTTGGGAGAAAATGGAAATCAAGGTTTTTCACCTAAAATAATGATAAAGATATCTATACCCTATAGAATAAATTCAAGGGCAACATGATGATAATTGGTTAGGATGATCCAACCATGAAAGGATCCTAGGAAGAGGTCATGATTCTTATGTAAATCATTAGGAAGAAGTAGAGGACAATGAGCAAGTAATTAAGTATCTAAAGGTTTTTTTGGAAGAAATGAAATCCTATACTAACATGATGAAGTAGAAGATCTGAATGTGTGGTAAAATTACCCAAAACATTTTGGTGAACCCTAATGAAATTGTGGTGGCCATAGAGAACTGAATGAGATATAATAATTTATGCATAGATATTATCAAAATATTGTATTAATGTGTAGAAATTTGCATGGGACTCAGGTTAGTATCTAACTCTTAAGATATCAACATTGCACAACTTCTTATTATTGGATAAGTCCAAGCCATCATGAAGTTAGTTAATCCCTCTAGTCATCAATTTTTTTAGGAGTTTTGGTATTGCATGAACCATGAATTACAGGGATTTTTTTTTGTATGGGATCTTGAAATGGTTGATATCACTTTGCATAAATTTATTAATAAGCATAGCTCAATTAGCTAGAAAAAAATTAATTTTGTGCCATGAGATTGTTTTAGTAGACACCAAAGAATACTGGTTGGTGCAAGGATTGTTTTGACAGACACATTTTCATTATAAGAGTTCTATTGTGATTTTTTCATTCAATATAGGTCAATTATAAATAATGAGACATAATTTTAAAATAAAATCATTAAATAATAAATAAATGGTCAATTAGATGTACTTTTGCAGTTATATATGTCTAGAATGTTTTTTTTGGTTACTTGAGTGAAGTGTGTAAGTTTAATTATGTTTGTTTGAAGCAAAGACTATCATAGATCTAATGAGTTAATGGTGATCCTTTAGGACTTGTTGGACAAAATAATGGTCAATATCATGTTGCTATAGTTATATCTTTAATACAATTCATCTATCTAGACTATCAACCTCCACGAAGAAATTCTTGTAAGGGGAGAGGATGTAATGCCCATCTTATTGACCCCATTGATGAACTAAGTTTTGAGGATGAATGCTAGGACAATGCAAATAATAGTGATGCATGATTTAACTAGATGGACAATGAATGAACATTGTAGATTGAAATGATGTACCTTGTTTGATGATATTTTAATAAGTTGAATTTGATGTTTTTTTAAGACTAATGCTTACGTTAATAAATGATATTTGTGAATTAAAGTATATTATGATAATTTTATGGATTATACTCACAATTTGAAAAAGAAAGAACTTATATATTTTTCAGGTATTGAAGGCCACAATTGATACAATATAAAGCAATCCAAAAACATGTATGCTTGTTGTATTACCATTATCTTAAAATTATCTTACCTGAACTCGTCTTGTCAACCATAACCAATTGTGATGTAAAATTACCCTATGTTATACATCAAGGTTAGGATATTTAATGTACATTTTCAAGGAAAGGAGAGGATAACCATACAATAAATTGAATGGAAAAATAAAAGTGACATTAATGCATTAAATATAACACCTTGGGCTAATGTGGATGATCCCTCATTTTTAGCTACTTTTTCTAAGTGTCAAAAATCAATAATTGTTTGTCACATACCATAGTCAAAAATTATAATTTGACCTTGCACATAAGGATTAGAAAGGGATTTGTAGTTGAAAAAAGGTGAAACAAGAACTTTGTGGGGGACGAGGGAGAAAAAGAAAAAGAGGAAAAATAGAGAGAGATGCTCTACATGGAGATACATAGATAAGGGACACACAAAGGAGAGAAACACTAGGAGAGACACTAATATGGATACACACATAAATAGATGGAAGATACTAGAAGAGGAAACCACAAATTAGTGATAGGGGGAGAACAACATGGAAGATAAAATATAGAGATAAAAAAGATGAAGAATAAAAGAGATAAAGCAAGAAAGAAACATACTTAGAGGAGAACAATCCTAAGATGTGGAGGACCTCACGAGGAATCATATCTAGTAATATAGGCCCTTCAAATTATTTTGTAGGATGCTAGGGTAAAATATTACCAAATAGATTAATATTTAACTATTAATAAGAAAAAAAACAAAGATATCTAAGGGGAAATATTTAAGGCTCCTTTCCTTGACTATATTTTGTGATGAGTTTTTATATAGAGTTTAGTATTGTGGTTGTCTATAAA
This sequence comes from Wollemia nobilis, assembly GCA_028583015.1. Classification (NCBI taxonomy): domain Eukaryota; kingdom Viridiplantae; phylum Streptophyta; class Pinopsida; order Araucariales; family Araucariaceae; genus Wollemia; species Wollemia nobilis. The sequence goes on along the minus strand of JAQPPZ010001723.1, from coordinate 520,751 downwards.
TGGGTTTGTATTTTTAGAGGGGGAAATATTGCCCTACCATGTATGATTCTCGGTTGGATCTACTAGGAGTCGAGGTGACCATGAGGGTGTGTTATATTCTCTACACTCAGGGGCTTGGGGATCGAAGGGTTCACCAAGAATGGTTTAAGGACTCACTCCAAGTCTAGGGATGGAGATGTTTGATGTGTATATTGAAAAAACACCTATGTTTGGCCTTTCTAAAATCTAAGCTATGGAAATGAAAGAATAATGCAAGATAAACAAAGATGCAAGAAGACAAGAAACTAACCCTAGAATGATTCTTGATTTTTAATGATGACTAAACCCTAACTTGCAATAAAATAGATCTTTTCTCTTTTGAGCAAGGTTTTAAGAGAATGCATAAATAAATTTAACCCTAGGATGCAAACTATATGCTTTTACTCTTTCAAATGCCTAGAAATAAAAGATCAAATATTTTATTTTTCTTTTATGATCAAAATCTAAAATAGAAAAGAACAAAGACACTCAAAAAATAACCTAAATATCTACTAGGGAACTTACCTAATTTTATGGTTGATCCTAGCTTTAACTTGCATCTAGAATATCCAAATAACTTCAAACCTATAAAATAACTTACAAAACCCTAGAAAATTTGATCAGTGTTTGGGGGCTTACTTAGGTCATTATATGACTGAGCTTGGAGGTATAACAATCAAGCCCCCTTGGTCCTTTTAGTTGACCATTTAAAAATAAAATAATATTTGACCTTTGGAATAAGCAAAAGCAATATGGAATGGACATGCAATAATGAAATGAAATGAAATAGAATGTAGGTGATAGAAAGCTAAAATGCAAGCAACAAATTAGGGTTTTGGGAAGTAAAAATTTACCCCCAAGCCCTAATTGACCAAATTCATGCCCTATAATGAGGGGATATGAATATGGCTTGTCCAAATTTACACCTTGTATAGATGGGGCATGAATTTGGTTTAGATGCACTTTTTGGGTCCCAAAACACCAAAAAATATGATGCAAAATAATAAAAAATAGAGCTAATGACTAATAATGCAAGTAAAGAACTTGGTTAGCTGATGGAGGAAGTAAGGAGCAATGAGAATATGAAGGAAGCACTCTATAATGGTAGACTTATCCAACCATAAAGACTCCTCCACTTGATCCCCAAGGGTAGCCAACACCAAAGCAGAAAAATAATAAAATAATAATCCATAGTAGAAGAGCACTTGTTAGTGAATGAATGAGCAAGTTAAGATCTAGGATTCTCTAGAGGATATTAGATATATGGGGAAAATAGGAAGTCCAATACTCTATTTATAATATGTTTGGAGGGCTAAAAGGGTAGGAAAATGAAAGTTCACTATGGGCAAGGGTCGACACCAAAATGGGTCGATGAGGGGTGGGGTTTTTGAGAGAAAAACCCCTAGAATACCAAATTCATGCCCAATAATTATAGGGTGTGAATTTGGTAAGCCAAATTCATGCCCCATATGGACTAAGAAAAGGAAACAAAGGAAGAGGGGAAACATGCCCCAATTTTGCACTTAGTAAGCTTGGGTGGCTTCCTAGGGATCTAAGGAAATATTGACTCATTTTGATGGGTCAATTTTCCATGTCTATATTTTTCCCCCTCTTTGATGCATTTATGGCCAAATAAATGCATCAAAGAAATATGTAGACTCCTATGGGAAAAAATGATGAACACACAAAAATGGGTGGTCGGGTTTGGATGGAGGGGTGATGCAAAAAGGGGTGTTATCTTGAACACTATAAATTTGCATGCAAATTGAGGTATTACTACCATTAATGCCTCTAAGGTTAGGGTGCCCCCTTGAGTTTTTGAAGGAATGTAAGATTCCTAAAAAAACTTGAAAAAGGTGCAAAAAAGGAAGCAAAAATAAAAAAAAAGGAAAGAAAAAAGAAGAGAAAGAGAAAAGAAAAAAGGAATAAGGGGAGGAGAGAGAAGAAAGGGAGGGAAAAAGAAAAGAAAGAGAAGAAAGAAGGAAAAGGAGGGAAGAAAAGAGGAAAATGAGGGAAAATGAGCTCATTTTCATCACACGAGGAGAAAAGAGCTCTAGAGAAGAAAAATGAGAATGATGCTTCCAACTCACTGTGTTATCATTGTGAGAGGTGATGCTTGGCACTACTAACTAGGTGAAGGTATGGATCGAAACCCACTTGCTAGAATTAGATGTTTCACCTACACACAAATTTAGCAAATTTTTTTTTGACTTTTTAAGCAATTTTTTTCAAAATTTATTATGGAGCATGAATTTAGTCGAATATTGGTCAAGTGCCCTTGCCAAATTCATGCTCGGTCATTTTAGGCATGAATTTGGTAAATTTTACAAAAAATGCACTTTTTTTTTGATGAAATGTGTGAATGTTGTTATTTAGATTGTGTAGCTAGATGTACTCGAGAGTAGAGAGTGGTGGTTGAGGACACTCAAGGAGGCTATGAGAGAGCTCATAGTGGTAGAGAGGGAGACACTAGAGAATGTGGGGCTACTCCATCTAGAGATGCCCCATATTGAGGCTGATAGGGCACTATTGATGGCTCTAGTAGAGAGATGGTATCTAGAATTATCCACATTTTAGTTATCGATAGGGGAGATGACCATCACACTAGAGGATGTGTGGTGCATCTTGAGGATCCCCATTAGAGGGAGGATTATTTACATGGTATGAGTGTTGATGGTGGCATCTAAGATGATGTTGAGGGATCCAACACATGTGATCCATCAGAGTGGATTCCATGTCGATGAGATGCCATATTGATATGGAGTTGGGGCACTGATATCTATACTATGTGGGGTGGTGGTAGGGATGTTGGTGTGCCACATGAGTAGGTGACACCTACCATGGGCACTAGTGGGAGTAGTGGTAGACATGCAATATCAGGAGTTAGATTCATATGGGGACCATATGTGTTGGCCGCTTGTATAGGATGTTGCATGACATCATGTATAAGTGATAGATAAGGTTGATCTATATGATGTTGCTCTAGGTGTGGTGCTAGGAGCACATAGTGGTCTAGAGGTTGAATGCACTACTAGGGCCATTGCCCAATGTGGAGCTACCAATAGTATATAGGTGGAGCTGATACTATGAGCATGGGCATAAGGTATATGTTGGTGTCTTACCACTAGGGAGGTAGGTGATAGATGAGTTATGAGAGCACTAGATCATATGGTGACCATGGCATCTACACCTTAGCTGGGTGAAGGATATAAAGGATCTAGCTTGGGTGAGGAGGATTTGATGGGTCATCACTAAGAAGGGTGAGTGAGAGCTATATCGATTTGATTGAGTACAATGCTAGTTCGACATTCTATAAGATATTTTAGACCTTGGAGACTATTAGTTTAGGAGGGTGAGGAGGGACCCACCAGGATTTAGAGATGCTCTTGATGTGGGTGAAGGATGGAATGACCCACTATATATGGATCTAGAGGTGGATGATGTTGGGGTGGCCTTTGAGTATAGGATATGGTATAGGAGCATTGCACCCTTAAGGATCTCCCCACTAGTGCTAGTGTAGAGATGCTAGGTTATGAGCCAATGAGTGTAGCTAGTACTTTGAGAGGCCATTCGATACACCATAGAGTGATAGTAGAGGGGAAATCCCATTGAGACTAGTATGGGCATAGGTTTAGGTGGATATAGTGATAGCCATGAGGGGATGATCACCATATCTGGCTCAAGGGGAGGGGGAACTATAGGAGTTGCCCCCATAGTGACATAGGTAGGACCTAATGAGGTTGGAGGTCTGAGGGAGATAAAGGTACTATAGGCCATGATGGTGGCTATGTAGGTAGATATGGATACCATCATACAGTGTTGGACTAGACTTGAGTAGGGAGATATGATGAGGGTTAAGGTAGAGCACCTTAGAGGGGATATGGGCTAGTTGGAGTGAGAGTAACAATATGCCTAGGTAGAGGGGATGGTTATCATTGTAGGTAGCCAATAGAGTGAGGGAGGCCACCTACTACTAGTAGAGCTATAGAGGATGAGGGAGTCATATGAGATGGTAGTGTAGAGGGAATCCTACTACTAGATGGTATACTTCCATGTCATTCTAATATATTAGAGGGTTCCTCTATCATCATCTATATGATCATAGAGTCACTCATAGTTGTAGTATGATCTGGTTCATGATCTATGAACATGGCTCCTCCACCACCTCTAATAGGTAGAGTAGAGGGGATAAGCTCACATGGCTAGGGTAGGGATCAGGATGACATGTCAATTTTGATTGTGGTATGCATCCTTAGGGATGGTCGAGTGTGCCAAGCTCTCTACTATGGCACATCGATCGATTGGCACACACTTAGTGCTTTCAAGTAATACAAGCTGCTTTATTTTATTGTGTTTTATGTGAATGATATTTTATTATGGTTTTTTTTATTTTTGTTTTTTATTGATGCATGATGATCATGAACATGATGAATGCAATGCATGATGATCCTAACTAAATGAAATGCATGAATGAATCTAACTAATCTAAAATGAATGTAAAATGAAATGCATGAGTGAGTGGATGAAAAGAAGAAAGAATAAAAAGAGAAGGGAAGAAGGAAAAAATGATGATAGAAGAAATAAAGGTAGAAGAAGAAGAAAGCAAAGCTCTAAAAGGTCAAAAAGAAAAAATAAAAATAGGAGTGGAACCCTTGTAAGGATGTATGCTCACAAATGATCGAGATGGAGGTTACCCCTCCTTGTGGCCATGAAGCTATCCTATAAGGGTGTTATGCTCATAAATATGGTCAAGTGTGGAGTGATACCTACTATGGGTGTAGTGCTCACTGATGGCTAGAGATGAAGAGATACCCGCTAGGATGTATGCTCATAAATGGTAGAATGGAGGCTTCCCTCACGTGTGGCCATGAAGCTTATCTTGTATGGGGTGAAAATATGTGATTGATTTTCCAAAATGAGTACTACTTGATAGGGGTGTGGTGTGTGCAAAATATGTATGAGTAAAGAAAAGCATAATAAAATAGTGTGTGTGTGTGTGTAGAAGAAGATAGAAGAAAGAGAGAAGCAAGAAGAAAAATAGTGTGTGTGTGTCCTTAGTGAAATTTTAAGAGCTAAGAGGTGTGCATAAGATAGTTAGTGGTCGTATGAATACCATAAATGATATTCATGTGGTATCTACCCTATCTCATGAGGACCCCTTAATAATTAAAATATCAATAAGTGTGAAAAAAAAGTAGAAGAAGGAATATATATCCTTTGTCTTGGGGAGGATAAGAAATGATTAAAACTTTCAAGGAAAAAGGACATACAAGAGATGAAGAACTATATCCCTTGACTTGGAGAGAAATTTGATGATCATTTTATACTTTCAAGGTCAAGGAATATAAGAGAAGAAAAGAGAAGAAGAAGAGATGAGAGAATGCAATTATGAAAATGCATGGAGATGGGCCCTAGGTTGGGGATTCTCTAGGCATTAGAGCCCTAGTATGAGTGCAATGCATGTGAGCTAAGACCTAACTAGGTTTCATCACTTGCCATCCTCATGAAGTCCTCAAAAATCTATATGATCAAGTAATCATGCAAATATGATCAAGCAACAATGCAATGATATGATAAGAAAAATGTAAAGTGGAATATAATGTTAAGAAAACCATGTAAAATATGATAGGTAATCATGTAGTATGAACAAGCAAACCAAATGCAATATGAAAACTAATCTAAATGTAATATGAAAATGTAAGTAAAGTTATGCATAGTATCTCTTTAGATGCATTATGTTCATTGGTTCTTTAAGTTCTTTACCATCTAAAGAAGCTAAATGATAGGCCCTTAAGCCAAACTTGGTTGTTATGATAAAGGGACCTAACCAATTGGGCTAAAACTTACCTTTAATATCTGAATGAGCATTGGTGTTCTTTTGGTTTTCCTTGAGGACAAGGTCCCCAACCTCAAAAGAATGATTGTGAACTCTCTTGGAATAAGATCTCTTGAGCCTATTCTGATAGGCTCAAAGATGCTCTAAGGCATGAATGCACTTTTCATCTAGCAACTCCAATTGGTGCAAATGATCAAAGTGATACTCATCATCGATCGAGGCATATTGCAACAAGATGCACAATGAAGGGACCTCTAACTTAAATGGAAAAACTACCTTAGTCCCATAGACCAAGACATATAGAGAAGCACTTGTAGGAGTTTGCACACTAGTATGATAGGCCCACAAGGTAGGATAAAGTTGGATATGCTAGTAATCGATCTTACTAACCAACTTCTTGAGGATCTTGATCAAAGACTTATTGGATGCTTCAGCTTGTCCATTACCCTAAGGGTAATATAGAGTTGACCACCTGTGTTGAATATTGTACTTAGCACAAATTTTATGGATATCCTTGTTCTTGAAAGGAGTGTCATTGTCAAAAATAATCATCGAAGGAATCCCAAACCTATAGAGGATCTAGTTGAAGATGAACTTGGAGACTTGAGCTCTAGTCACCATGGCTAGGGGTATGGCTTCGACCCATTTAGTGAAGTACTCTATTATTGTTATGATAAAATTGTGACCATCAGATGATATTGGGTTAATATTCCCTATGATGTCCAATCCCCACATGGAAAATGGCCAAGGAGAAGAAATAACTTAAAGGTTTTGAGAAGGAGCATGAACAAGGTTGTCATGGCATTGACACTTGTCATAACATCGAACATGGTCACATGCATATTTCTCCATGGAAGGCCAATAATACCCCATTTGAAGGAGCTTCTTGGTAATGGCATTACCATTAAAATGGCCTCCATATGATCCTTCATGAGCCTCACTAAGAGCTAGTTGGGCTTCATCGAAGTTAAGGCATCATAAGAGGATACCTTCAAAAGAATATTGATATAAAGTATTGCCAATTATAATGAATTGACATGCTCTTTTGTATAAAATATTATGTTGATTGTGATCTAAACCATCAGGAATCGAACCATCCTTAAGGAAATTAAATATGTCGTTATACCATGGCTTATATGGGGAAGCTTTGATGGTCAAAACATCTAATAGAATAAGACTAGAACTAAGTGATATGGGCTCCTAGAGTTGTCTAATGATAATCGATGCTTGATCATCTTCCAACTCCAAGAGAAACAAGGATGCAATAGTGACCATGGCATCCACATGGTGGTTGGAGGATCTAGGGATAGACTCTATGGTCACTCGATCGAACATGGATAAAATCTTGGTGATAATATCTTTGTAAGGTTTTAGCTTATCATCTTGAGTCTGATAAACATCATTAATCTGATTGACCACAAGTTGAGAGTCACCAAATATTAAAATAACTCTAACCTTCAAGGCTAAGGCTGCTCTAAGACCAAGGATCAAAGCTTTATATTCTATAGTATTATTCATGTAAGAGAAATAAATCTTGAAGGAAAGGGGATGAGTTATTTTTGTGGGGTAACTAGAATAATTCTAGCACTAGTACCCTTTAAGCATCAGGCTCCATCAAAAAATAAAGTCCAAGACTCTAGCTCTTTGGCTTCTACACTAAGGCACTCATCAAGAAACTTGATGACTAAAGGATGGGTAACTTCTAGGGGAGTGGAGGCTAACTGATCAACAATCACCTAACCCTTGATAGCCTTCTGACCTATGAAGGTTAGGTCAAACTCACTAAGGGCTAAAACCCACTTAGTAGCTTGACCTAAAAGGTGGGGCTTAGACATTAAGTAGTGCAAAGGATCAAAATTTACAACCACCAATATCTTATGGCTGAGCATGTAGTGTCTTAACTTCTGGGAAGCAAACACTATAGCAAGGCAAAGCTTCTCTAAGGGAGTGTATCAGGTTTCATAGCTAACCAAGGTTCTACTGATATAGTAGATAGCTCACTCTTTGTTTTGATCATCATGTTGAGCCAACAAGGCTCCCAAAGCATGAGTTATGGCTGCTATGTAAAGCATCAAATGCTTATCTGGTCTAGGAGGAACTAAGATAGGTGGGGAAGTGAGATACCTTTTGAGTTCATCAAAATATTGTTGACACTCAGAATCCCATTAGAACACTACATCTTTCTTAAGAAGCTTAAGAAAGGGTTGACACTTATCGACTAACTAAGCTATGAATCGATGAATAGCTTGAAGTCTACCTTGCAAGCTATGCAACTTGGTTAGGGTGTAGGGAGGAGGTATGTTAGTGATAGTCACTATCTTAGTGGGGTCCACTTCAATACCTCACCTAGAAATGATGAAACCTAACAACTTGCTAGATGTGACTCCAAACACACACTTGGAGGGCTTAAGATGAACCTTGAACTATCGAAGCCTTTCAAAAATTCATCTTAGATCATGAACATGATCCTTTCGATGTATGGAATGACCTAGAAGATCATCCACATAGTCCTCTAGAATATCATGCATCATGTCATGAAAAATATAAGTCATAGCCCTCTGATATGTGGCACCAACATTCTTTAAGCCAAAAGGTATAACTTTATAATAGAAGGTACCCCATGGTGTGATGAAAGTTGTCTTGGCTTGGTCCTTAGGGGTAACCATGATCTGATTGTATCCTAAGAAACCATCCATGAGCGAAAGCATTCCATATTTGGTAGTGAAATCTATGATCATATCTATGTTGGGGAGAGGAAAATCATCCTTGGGACATGCTAAGTTAATGTCCCTAATGTTGGTACATATTTTGATTGTTCCTACCTTCTTAGCCATAGGAATGATGTTGGAGATCCAATCAGAATAGTCGATAGCTTTTATGAAATTGATATCAAGGAGTTTTTGGAGCTCCTCCTTGACTAAAAGGGTGACCTTAGGATGCATCTTCCTAAGTTTCTACTTAATAGGCTTAGCACTAGGCTTCACTACCAAATGATGCATAATAAGGGAGGGATCAAGCCCTAGCATGTCGACATATGACCAAGCAAAAATATCATGAAATTCCTTCAACAAATTGGTCAATTGCTCCTGCTCATCCATGGATAAGGCTTTACCTAACTTAAGGATTCTAGGGCTCTCCTCAGAACCTATGTTAACATCTATGGTCTCCTCAATGAGAATATGAGACTCATCCTCATAAGGAGGTAGGGTAGGGATCACTCCTAGTTGCTCAAGGTCCTTGGGAGACATAGAATTAAAATCCTCTTGAGAACTAGAAGACTCGACATGCATGACACAAGGGATTGACCCATCAAAGAAGAAGTTATTTTAAAGGATATCCTCATGATCCATGTCACAAAGAGTATCCCCTTTAGCATACTCCCTAGGGTCACAACTAACTTAGGATGCACCAAAGTTACCACATTGTAAAATAGAATGTTAGTGGGATAAGGTGGTCCCTCATCCTCATCACTCCACTCCAAGCCTTGATGATCTAAATATTCAGCATAAGTAATAAGGTGATCATCATCATCAAATGGTAAAGGTTGGTTTTTATTAGGGATGTAGCCTATGCCACATATCCTAGGCTAAATCTCAACTTCCAAAGGCTCTTGAATACCTTTCTATTGTGGCCCCAAACCTTTACCTATATATCCCATACTAGATAGGATTTTCTTGGGAAGTGGGTAATCATTGGATAGGTAACAATGGGTAAAATAATGCTCTATAGGAAGAGGGTTGCTACCATGAATATTTTCTTTGAGGGATACTCCTATGAATATAAAGGTACACATGCCAATGTGTACAACTTCACCTTTCTTATAGGGTAAACCCATAGTCCTCGGTGAAGGTGGTAGCTTGGCAAGATCTAGAAGAGGTTCTTGAAGAAATGGATTGACTTGATCTTATGATGAAACATTGATTAGTGGTTCCTCACTCACCTTTAGATTTTCAAGTTGCTTGGTGATGTGAGATGAAGAAATTGATGGACATAAATTGAGATTAGATTGAGCTTGCTCAACCATTGAACAATATTGAAATGGATGAGGGTCACCTAAAATGGTGACAAGTTGATCTTTGAATTTGAACTTCAAACATTGATGAAAAGTAGAAGGGATAACCCTCATCACATGAATCCAAGGGTATCCAAGAAGAAGATTAAAATATGTAGGGCAAGATACCACATAAAACAAGGTATCTAAGATCTTAGGTCCAACCCTAAGGGGAGAGATATAATATCGTAGGCCTCTTGGGACTCATTGTTGAAAGCTTTGATGATGATATCAGATTTAGTTAAATCTTCCTCTTTTAATCCAAAATTTTGGAAAATTTGATAAGTGCATAGATTGAGGGAGGAACCATTATCTATCAATATTTTCTTGATAAATGTTTCCCTAATAAATGTAGTGATGTAGAGGGAATAATCCCCTTGCAAGTCTGAGGAAGGAATATCATCATCTAAAAATGTGATATGATGTATCCCAAGGGAACCTACAACATCAGCTATAGCACTAGGGGAAATGTCTTGAGGAATATATTGTTGTCTTAGAAGCTTCAACAAGGCTTCCCTATGAATAGGAGAAGTTTGTAAAAGTTCTAAGAGGGAGATCTTAGTTGGGGTACTAGCTAACTATTGTTGAATGTCAAAGGAGACTTTAGGTTGTGGCTTCAACACTAAAGGTGGGTTTTCTACTCTTGTGCTCCTTTTTGGGTACTCTTCAAAACTAAGGGTGGTTTTGAAGGTTGATTGGATGTAGAACTCATCTCCTATTGAGATCATTGAGTTGGTTGAGCTTGAGCTTGTTGCCTTGTAGTTATTGCTATCATACCAACCATATTGTTGTAGGGAGGTGGCACATTATGATATGACACTTGATTAGCTACCTGTTGCCCATGCTTAGGTAGGGGGTCTTGGAAGATCCCCATGTCTTGATTAGTTGTGGGTGCTTGTTGAGTAGGAGGTTGATTTTTTGTTGGAGGATTAGGTTGAGGACCCTCTATAACAAGGTGACCTTCATCAATTAAGTCTTGAACCACATGTTTCAACCTCTTACATGAATTTTTCATGTGCCCCTCCACTCTATGATACTCATAATGTTGACTAAGCTTATACCAATTAGTTATGGTATCAGGTTGCCTTATGGGAGGTAACTCAATCATATTAGCTTCCAAAAGTTGCTTTAGGACCACATTCATAGGTGTGTTGAGTCTTGTGAAATTCCTTGGTGGGGGTTTTTGAGGTTGGCTAAGCACCATATTTTGTAGGGTGTTAACAACATTGTTAATATGTCTACTATCTGTTACCCCATCACCAACTACATGCTTGTTCTTATACTAATTTTTTGTGGTCCTATATTCTTCTTTCTTTGGCTTAATTTGACCTCTTTGAATAAGGGCTTGCTCTACCCTTCTTGCTAGATCTATTGCTTGGTCAAAAGAGGTGATAGTTGTTGTTTCCAATTCATAAGATATTTGCTCTTGTAAATTTCTAATAAATATCTCTAACATGTCTCGAGGAGGTAAAGTATATCTTAATCATCCAACTAAACTTCTCCAATGAGACAAGAATTCTAAAAAAATTTCATCTTTACCTTGTTTCAACATATAAACATCTTTCATAGTCACATTTTTCTCAACATAAGCTCTAAATTGTTGAACAAACAATTCTGTTGTCTCTTCAAAATTCCTCAAAGAATGATGAGGCAGTTGATAATACCATTCCAATGCCATACCACCAAGGCTCTTAGGGAACATCTTTAGTAACAACATGTCATCATATATAATATCATGGCATGTTGTCCTAAACATCCTTAAATGTTCAATTGGGTCCTCTGTTCCCTTATAAATAGGTAAAATTGACATTGGAAAATGCTTAGGGTAGGGCCTAGAAGTGACAATAGGGTCTAAGGGTTGATTGCACATTTCCTTATAGTTGTAGGTGAAACTTGGAGGTTGAATCATATCCACTCTTGAAACCAATTGTTTCACCATATTTGTCAAACTTTGCATATTAAGATTGTTGTTGTGCAATACCCCTAGGTTCCCTAGGGGAGGGTTATAGGTAGGTTGTTGAAAGGGAACTTGGCCAATGTTGGAGGTATTGACATTGTTATGGTATGGGTTATGATATGTGGTATCTTGTTGTGGAGGATAACTAACATTTGGTGGAATAGAAGCATGAATGTTGAGATGAGTAGAATGAGGAGGAAATTGAGCATAATCTTGAGATGCACTACTAGTTGGAGGAACTTGTGGAATTCTTCCAATATTGGTGGTTATAGTAGTAGCATATGTTGGTTTATGAAAAGGATTAACATGATGTGAAGATTCAAACAATGGATTGTTATGAACATTCCTAGGAGAAATGGTTGGATGATGAGATGTCCCAACTCTTTCAAGTTGGGCTTCCTCTTCCATAGCCTTAACCAAAGAATCCTTATGATGTTTCATAAAATTCTATATATGATCAAATGATGTGAAAGTGAAGTCTCCATTAGGCCCCTCAAAAGGATCAAAGTCATTACTAGTTTCTTCATGTTCTTCCTCTTTCTAGATTATGATTCTCCCTATCAATCTGATCATCTTCTTGAAGAATCTGATCATATTCTAAAATATTTCACTTACTCCTAAGGTTGGGAGCCATTAGGAGGAAGAGAAAGGATAGAGGAGAAAACTAGCAAAAGATACACAAGAATATTTTAAGATGTTTTTAATGTTTTCTAATTCTAAGCAAATAAATTTAGTGGTCTTGCTTAAAGTTTTCAAAAGAAAAAAAAAGGAAGAGGCTTCCTATCTTGGCCACTAAGATGTGTGTTCATGTTGGGTTCACCAAATATGTAGAGGGGAAAATTGCCCTATCATGTATGATTCTTGGCTTGGATCTATTGGGAGTTGAGGTGACCATGAGGGTGTGTTATATTCTCTACACTCGAGGGCTTGGGGATCGAAGGGTTCACTAGGAATGGTTTAAGGACTCACTCCAAGTCTAGGATGGAAATGTTTGATGTGTATATTGAACAAACACCTATGTTTGGCCTTTCTAAAATCTAAGCTATGGAAATTAAAGAACAATGCAAGACAAACAATAATGCAAGAAGACAAGAACTAACCCTAGAATGATTCTTGATTTTCAATGATGACTAAACCCTAACTTGCAATAAAATATATTTTTTTTTAGCAAGGGTTTAAGAGAATGCACAAATAAAGTTAACCCTAGAATGCAAACTATATGCTTTTATTCTTCAAATGCCTAGAAATAAATCAAATATTTTCTTTTTTTATGATCTAGATTTGAAAAAAAAATAACAAAGACAAAAATAACCTAAATATCTATCTAGGGCACTTATCTAATTGATGGTTGATCTTAGCTTTAACTTGCATCTAGAATATCCAAATAACTTCAAACCTACAAAATAACTTCACAAAACCCTAGAAAATTTGATCAATATTTGGGGGCCTACTTAGGCTGCTATATGACTGAGCTTGGAGGTGCAATAATCAAGCCCCCTTGGTCCTTTTAGTTGACCATTTAAAAATAAAATGATTTTTGACCTTTGGAACAAGCAAAATCAATATGAAATGGACATGCAATAATGAAATGAAATGAAATAGAATGTAGGTGATAGAAAGCTAAAATGCAAGCAACAAATTAGGGTTTTGGGAAGCAAAACTTTACCCCAAGCCCTAATTGACCAAATTCATACCTTGTAATGAGGGGAATTAATTATAGCTTTCCAAATTTACACCTTGTATGGGTAAGGTATGAATTTGGTTTAGATGCACTTTTTGGGTCCCAAAACATCAAAAAATGTGATGCAAAATAGCAAAAAATAGAGCTAATGACTAATAATGCAAGTAAAGAACCTAGTTAGCTGATGGAGGAAGCAAGGAGCAATGAGAAGATGAAGGAAGCACTCCAAAATGGTAGACTTCTCCAACCATCAAGACTCCTCCACTTGATCCCCAAGGGCAGCCAACACCAAAGTAGAAAAATAACAAAACAATAATCCCACAATAGAAGAGCACTTGTTAGCAAATGAGCAAGTCAAGATTAGGGTTCTCAAGAGGATTTATTCTCTAGATCTATATGGGGTAAAAGAGGGAATCCAATCCTCTATTTATAAGAGGTTTGGAGGGCTAAAAGGGTGGGAAAATGAAAGTTCACCATGGGCAAGGGCCGACACCAAAATGGGCCAATGAGGGGTGGGGTTTTTGAGAGAAAAATCCCTAGAATACCAAATTCATGCCCAGTAATTATAGGGTGTGAATTTGGCAAGCCAAATTCATGCCCCGTATGGACCGGGCATGAATTTGGTAAGGCTAGGGAAAAAGGACAAAGGAAGAGGGGAAAAGGGCCCCAATTTTGCACTTGGCAAGCTTGGGTGGCTTCCTAAGGATCTAAGGAAAGATTGACTCATTTTGATGGGTCAATTTTCCATGTCTACAGTATTAGAAGATATTTTTTTCCTTGGTAATATGAATGTTGTAGTTTGGAATCTTATTAGTATGTTGTTCTTGTTTTGGTTGTTGTGAAGCTTCTTGGAATTGGTGTGTTGTTGAATGCATGGTTGACCTTTTGGACTTGTTACTTGTTAACCTATAAGTTTAAGTGTTGAGGTCAAGCTAGTGAGCTGCAAGAGGTGTGATTGAATCTCATGTTCTTTTTTTAGTTAGCCTACATGAAATTGGTGTGTTGCATAAGATGTGCAGAATAAGTCATTTGGGTTTCAAACAAGGGATTAGGCCAAAGGGTACTATGGGGTGTTGAGTGGTGTTTTCACCCAGTTGTGAAAGCACACTCTCCGGTAGGATCTGAGTCCCAAAATCCTCTGCTTGCAAAGAAATTATAACAAAGTAATTTCTCCAAGGTTCCTATTATGTTGGTTCTAAAACACCAATGATGTTGTTCAATGTAAATGCAGGGAATACCTTAGGGTTGCAAGTGGATGTTAACAAGGGGCACTGTAGTTTACTTTAATTTGGATTTGTAATGGACTCTGAGCTTTAATGGATTTTCAGTTATTTATTTAAATGACTGTAATTAAAATGCAGAAAACAAAATAAGGGTTTGAAAATGAAATACATGCAAATGAAGATGCAACTAAACTACATCCAGAATGCTGTCATCAATTCGATGAAACCGAAGATAATGAGGTTTTCTGCATGCAACCTAACCTATTGAATCTGCACTTACGCACAATCCTGATAAGCTAGGTGCGGGTTTCTAGGGGTTTTACTGTAATTTCAAATTTTAGGCCTTCGCATGAAGCAACCGAGAGGACTCGCATTAAACTCCATCTATAAACCTAAAATCTGAAAGGGAAAGATAAACATCAAATTATACATGCAAAAATGACTCCTTCTTTCTCATCAATGAGATGCCAACTCTCTGTATTTCTGTATTAAATGGTATATCAATTGCAATTACAGAATGTTCCAGGTATAACAAATCTAGAACAAATGAAGGAAATTGCTCCAAGTGCAGGCCCAGAATGGCATGCAGCCCTTGTCTCTGCAACTCTGCTAGCAGCAATTTCCAACCCCTATTCAATCTGTGCTTCCAAGCTTTATACTGTCTGGCACGGCTCTTCGGTTCACCTGCGTCGCTTCGTTTCACCTCCCAGAATGCGTCTTTTCAAATTCCCGCCTTTTCGATGCTTTTACTTCATGCTCGATGCCGAAACGTTCGAAACCTGCCGTTGCATGTAACGCTTCTGCAACTCTGACACCTGTATGCCACGTGTCTCACGCTTTCTGTGCCTTCTGTAACAGTCCCACGAAAATCATGACAAAAATAGCATGCAGCTTTGTTCGCCTTCCTGGCCGCGAAAACGCGACATGTCACGAAATCGCGACATGTCACGATATCGCGACACTTTCCTGTCAGCAGCCTTTCTTGCCGTCATGCCCAATGAAAACGTGACATGTCATGATTTCGTGACATGTCACAAAATCGTGACGCTTTCCATGTCCGTACGCCTTCGGCTGCTTCTTGTCGTGAAATCATGACGATTTTTCATTCGGAGTATCCTCGACTTTCGTCATGAAATCGCGACACTTTTCTGTTTCGTACCATTTGCCCGCAACCTGTCGTGAAATCATGACGTTTTTCCACTTCGGGCGCCTTCGCTGCATGCTGTCACGATTTCACGATGTTTTTTCCTTCCGTATGCCTCGGCTTGTTTCTGTCATGATTTCGTGACGCTTTTGTGCTTCGGACCCTTTCGCTCGATTTTGTCATGATTTCGCGACATTTCTTACACTTCATGCCTTTGGCTGCAACCTGTCACGATTTCGCGACGTTTTTCACTCGACGCTGCTTTGGCTGCAACCTGTCGTGATTTCGCGACGTTTTTCCCTCTGCGTCTTTGCTGCACTCGTCGTGATTTCGCGATATTTTTCCTTCTTTTGTGCTCTCTGTCGTGATATTGCGACGTTTTTGCTGACATGTCGCGATTTCGCGACACCTTTTCATTTTGCTTTCTCTCTCCTCTTTGGCCGCGATGTTGAGCTACATGTCGCGATTTCGTGACACTTTTTCATTTGTCTTTCTCTCTCCTCTTTCGGCGCGATGGAGCTACATGTCACGATTTCGTGACACTTTTCATTTTTCGATAGCGATGGCGCGATATGTCGCGATTTCGCGACATGTCGCGATTTCGCGACACTTTCTATACTTGTGCATTTTTGCCCCTTTTTCTTGAATTTTAGCATCTGGGTCACTGAGATTCCTTTTGAAAGCATGCAAAAAATATGGGTCCCCAATTTTGGGGTGTGTTGTGGATCAGCCACAACAAATGGCGACTCTGCTGTCAAATGCTCTTGAGCATTTTAGTGAGAACCCAACCTGAAACATAGCACAAACTCGAAAACATGTGTTAGCACATAAGCAATATAAACAAATGCCCAAAGATCAGAAGTACATGAATCATTAGAATCATCAAGTATTAGCTCAGTGTGTGCAATGAATTTCTTTCCCCATCATTTGAAATTGATCAACATTCCATTGTCAGTTTTGCATGAATGCATATGCGAGATTGTGAATGATTTGTGTACCCTAATGAATATGCTAGGAGATTTTGCTTTTATAAAAGGCATAGTCATTCTTCTAGTATTATGTACAAACATTCAAGATTGCCAAACCCTCTTAGGATCCACTAATGAATTGTTTTATTATATCCCAAAGTTGGTTATGAGTCCCTACTATCTTGAACCCATGTGCAAGTGAATGTGAAATCAGAACTTTGGGGAATCAGACTCCCAACCAACCGAGATGAAAGTTTAACCCTATCCTTACTATTCTGATTTAGAATTCATTACCTCACTTTGAGCAAAATAATTTAACCAATTATGGAAGAAATGGTCATGCTAGTCTAACCCTTTTGGACAAGCAGTGGTCTTGTTTTTAGACAAGACATGCTGCCATGCATGGGCATATCTAACCCCACAATCCAAAACTTATCTTCATTTCTTTGGACCTTGGGGATGACTACCCATCCTTTGCAGAGGACATGTAGTACGATCCTTCCAATCCAATATAAAGATGAGATGGGAAAAATTTTATTATTATTTTTTTTTACTTCTTGGACCTTAGGGATGACTACCCATCCTGGCTAGGGACATGTAGTACGATCCTTCCAATCCAAACTTTAGGTGTAAATGGAAAATATTAATTTTATTGCTTGGACCTTGGGGATGACTACCCATCCTTTGCAGAGGACAAGTAGTACGATCCTTCCAATCCAAGATTTATTATGAAATGAGACATAAGAGCTTTGGGGAATCAGATTCTCAACCTAAGCGAGATGAGAATTTATGCCCTATCCTTACTACTCCATGTAGGTCAAATCAAAGCCTTGGGGAATTGGATCCTCAACCTAAGTTCGATGAGGATTTAACCCTATCCTTACTACTCTGATTTTAGGCTTTAAGCTCTATGGAAGTGGTCAAAACCACTGTTTTAAGGATCATGTTGCATAATAGGATAGACATGAAAACCACTTTCGCCCAACCTTTTCTTCCAAGTTAGGTTTTGATCATTTTGCTTAAGATCCTTTTTAATGTATGAGACGTGCTTGGTTCTAGATATCTCAAGACTCAGTTTCCAACCTTAGGATTTTTCTTACATTTATGTTATAACACAACCCTAAGAGGATTTGACATACTTTAATGATTTGTACCTAAGATGCATATGCAACTAAGATGAAATGTATGTAAAGTGAGATGGAACATGAATGCATTATCTCTTGAATTGCAAATGAAATGGTTTGTCATGCAAAACTGACTCTTTCATGCATCACAAAATCAAACAATATAACTTAAGATGCTTGTGTTACTTGTGGAGCTTTTACAGGACAATTCCAATATTTCATATTCTCCTAACCTTAAGCATAAGTTGACATCTCAAATTTTTTTTTTTTTTTTCTATCAAAATAAACCAAAACATGTCAATTGAAATCAAATCCACAACCAAAATCCTAGCTAGACTAACAATCCTAAACAATAAAAACAAAAACTGAAAATCCCCACCAAAACCGAAAGAATAATATCAAAATCTCACAACCTAAGGGCTAAAATAATGCTTTAAAATCTGCCCATTAACCGGTAGCATAAAATCTCTCCCTTCTAAAGTTTTTAGCCTGAAGGTATTCTTCCCAAGAATCTCTGAAATCTGATATGGGCCTAACCAAAGACAATCAAACTTTTGATGATTCCCTTTTTCCTCATGTCTTTTGTCCCATAGTAATACCAAATCTGAAATTCTAAATGATTTAACTTTGGCCCTTCTGTCAAACCATCTTTTGATAACTTCCTGGTGTTTATTCATGTGACTCATGGCTTCTTCTCTCTTTTCATCAAGGTGCAGCAAATGACTTGACCTGGCTTCAACTTGATCATCCGTCCCCAAGTACTCTTGTATGAAATGTAAGGTCTGCAACTTCAAATTTGCAGGAAATATCGGGTCTTGCCCATAGACCAAATGATAGGGAGTATTCCCTATGGATTCTTTCACTCGGTCCTATCTCGCCCAAAGGGCAAACTTCAATTGGCTGTGCCAATCCCGAGGGTTCTTTTCCAAGCAACTTCTTAATGGTATTCAACAAATTTTTATTTGAAGATTCGGCCAACCCATTTCCTTGAGGATAATAATTGGATGCAAATTTTAAGCTCACTTTGTTATCGTATGCCCAATCTGCAAATTGCGTAGAAATAAACGCTTTACCATTGTCACTGACAATAGCATCGGGCATTCCAAATCTTGTTATAATATGGTCCTCAAGGAATTTAATTACAACGTCTGTGGTGGCATGTTTAGTAGGAATCGCCTCTGTCCACCTTGTGCAGTAATCTATAGCTGTCAATATGAATTTATGAGAATCAAAAGAATTTGGGTTAATAACCCCAATGAAATCTAGTCCCCACTATGCAAATGGCCTCATTTCAACTACAGGTTGTAACGGCATGGCTGCATTTCTTTCTCTATTGGCAGCCACTTGACGGATATGACAAGATCGTACATGGGCATGTGCATCTTTGAAAATGTGTGGCCAGTAGTATCCTGCTCTCAAGATTTGATGCGCTGTAGCATTTGCCGCACCATGACCAGCTCCATGTTTCCCGTGAAATTCCTGCAACACCCCGGCAGCTTCTTCTTTGTTCGGGCACCTCGGTAGATCCCTTCATGATTCTTCCTGTAAAGAACACCAGATTTCATCAGATAATTGATAGACTTAAGCCTTAAAGCTCTTCTCTGGGTTGAATTCAGATTAGAAGGACACTTACCAGTCAATAAAAATTGCACAATATCAACATACCAGTCATCCTTAGCAATGTATTCTGTGTTCGAGTATTGGCATGTTATTTGAGGATTATTTTCTGCGATCGCCTTCGCCGGTCCTTGTCCTCGAACTAGCTTCATAGGTTGGATTTCGAGATCAAACTCTTGGATGGTGGAAATCCATTTCCCTCTTTTCTCACCTAGTTCATTTTGTAAAAACATGGTCTTAACAGCAGAGTCAGGCACGATGGCAATAACTCTGCTGTGTACAATGTAGTGCCTAAATTTTTTCACCGTTTTAAAAAGTGCGTACATTTGCTTATCAAGGATTGAATACCTTAATTGAGCATCTTTCAAGGGGGCACTTAAAAATGCTATGGGTTTTTCTGCACTATCCTCGCCTTTTTGGGTTAAGACACTCGCCAAAGAGTGTTCTGATGCAAAAGCATAAATATAGAAAGGCTTGGAGTAGTCTGGACTTATAAGGACCGGGGCCCTGGAAATGGCATCTTTGATGTTCTGGAAGGCCACTCTACTTTCCTCGTTCCATTTTACATCCACATCTTTCTTGAGCATCTTGTTCAGAGGTTTGGCTATCTCAACAAAGCTAGAGATAAACTTCCTCACAAAATTAACCTGCCCAAAGAAAGATCTCAATTCCTTTTTACTACTCGGGAGAGGTAGGCTTTGGATAGCTTGTATCCTTTCTGGGTCGATGGATATGCCCTCTTTTGAAATGATGTGACCAAGCAATTTTCCTTCTGTAACTCCGAAAATGCACTTTTTGGGATTTAAGGAAATTCCATGTTCTCTGCATCTTTGAAGCACTTTCTTTAAATCTTTGACATGGTCCTCTCTCTTTTTCAAGAAAATTGGGATATCATCCACGTACACGATGATACATTTGCCTATGAGCCCTTTGAATGCATAATCCATGGCGCGTTGAAAAGTTGCACCAGCATTTAACAATCCGAACGACATTCTCTTATATGCAAATGTCCCCCACTTGGTAGTGAAGGCTGTTTTCATCCTGTCATTTGGATGTATAAGAATTTGGTTGTATCCAGAATACCCATCAAGAAAGGACATCATTTCAGATCCATTTACCATTTGTAGAATTTCATCAATTGATGGCAATGGATAATTATCTTTTTGAGAGGCTTTATTAAGATTTCAAAAATCTATGCACAGCCTAATCTCTCCACTCTTTTTCCTTACTGGGACGAGGTTAGCAACCCAAGTTGAGTGCCTAACAGGAAAAATGATTTTCGCTTCCAATAATATTTTAACCTCCTTTTCGATCAAAGGCTCCAATAGCGGGTTAACAACTCGTTGTCTTTGCCTAAAAGGCTTGGAGTCTGGCTTCAAAGGGATGGTATGTGTGATAATGTCTTGGTTGTATGTCTTCAGCTCATTGTAATTCCAAGCAATGCAATCTATGTAATGCTTCAATGCCCGCATTATGTTGCTCCTTTCTTCACCTGTACATGCCTTTGCAATGTACACCTCCTTTGGATTGTCTGCACTCCCTAGATTAATTGAATCACATGCATCTTTGGGGAGTGGGACTCTTTTACCTTTCTTGGGCTTGCATCCCATGTCGAACATTTTTTCCAATGAAACCACGTCTTTAGGTACTTTGTTGGATTGATACGCAGTTTCAATTTCATTCTCTGTTTCATCTTGCCACCTTTGTTCCTCATCAATCACCTGATTTTCAAAAATACCCGAGTTCGTGACAAACTTGAAGATGTGTCTGTCATTTTCGAAAACCTGAAAATTCTTGACATTGTCGGGTATTGATGGACAAGGAACCAATTCAATGGAGAACTTTTTACATCTTTTTATATCAACCGGGTTTAACATGCCCGCGGTGACTGCAAGAGAGTCTGCTATTCGATTTCCTTTCCTAGAAATAAGGGCTATATTGAACGCATCGAACTCCTCAATGAGGTCCATAACCCTAGTTCTATAAAGGCTTAGTCTCCTGTCACGGCATGTATACTGTCCTTTGATTTGCTTGACTACCAACTCAGAATCTCCCAAAACCTTCAAGCATTTGACTTGTTTGCTCAATGCTAGACGTAAACCAAAGATCAATGCTTCGTATTCTGCCACATTGTTCGTGCAAGGAAATTGCAGTCTGTAGGCAGCCAATAATGGTTTACCTCCTGGGCCAGTGAGCTCGACTCCAGCTCCTGCTCCCTGTCTAGATTTTGATCCATCGAACCTGAGCAACCATGTGCAATCATTCTCCTCAGAAGAGCCACCATGACATATTTCCTCTTTAGGCTCTTCAGCAGCTTCCTCAATATCAAGTGCATAAACCCCCAGTTCTGGCTCAGAAAACTGAACTTCATTCGGCTTGTTAAATTCTGTTATGATTTCTTTGAGCCTCGGTTCATTTTCCACTCTGATTTGGTTTGCAATTCCTTTCCATGGTAGCCACATATGTGAGCAGTCTGTTGAAAAATAGCCATTCAGAGTTTTCATCCAATCCCTCGCAAGTAACATTCCATACCTACTTGGGATATTAACAACCAGAATGTCAACAACCTGCTGGACCCCGGGTTCAGAATTTAATTGAATCTTGACATCATATAAGGTCCCTACCACATTTACCTCTGAACGGTCCAATTGCAAGACCTTACATTTGGATGAAACAGGTTGCAGACCTAGCATTTTACATATCTCTCGAAGGCATGAGGTTGCTCGTGGCACCCGTGTCCACCAAACAGTTATGCAAATTCTTACCCGCAATTCTCAGAGTCAATAAGAATGGCGGGACATCCCTTCTCTCCTTTCGCAAAATCAGATGGGACTCAACTCCCTTTTCCTTCCACATTTGATCAGGTGAGTTCAAAGCTTTTATCAACGCCTCCTTTTGGCCAGGCAATCTAGCCGCGTCCAAGAATGAAAGGCTAGATTTGGACTTCTTTAGATCCTCCACTATGTCATAGTTTGGTTTTTCGAATTTGACTGTCTTCTGCATGTCATTAGACGTTTCTCTTCTGAGTGGAGGGGGAGGATTATTATTTGCTTTAGTATCTGGAGGAAGAATAGAATTGTTTGGAGGTGTTGATGAGGTTTTAGGGGCTTTAGATTTACTTCTCAAATGGTATCCATGATTCCCCTTTCTGAAATCTCGAAAAGCTTGCACCTCTTGTTCCAAAATTTCGTCTTCTTCTTCCTCGCTCTCACCTTCTTGATGATATACTGTTTCCATTACCATAATATTATCATCTTGATGTTGCGATGGACCCTCATTTGATACCAGTTCCAAATCATCGACTTGTGCCTGAAGACAATGAGTGTATCTAGCAATTTCAGGACAATTCCTCTCATTGTGTTCTTTTGTGTTGTGCAACCTCCACCCCCTTTCCCATGCCAAATCTGAAAGATTCAAAAGAGAATTGGATTGGCTAGGTCCTGCAGAAGTATCTAGTTGATTAGCAATGGGAGCTGGGACTCCCCCATTGTTTGGCTTGGTGTTCCAGTGCCTCCCTCTATTGTTAAAATTTTGATTTGAGTGAGGGGCATGAGACTCATACTTCTGCTGTTGAACCCTGTCATTGCTCAGTTTATGAACTAATTTCTTGAGCTCTTCTACTTCTGAATAAATCTCCTTTGGTGGAATCACATTGCTGTTAACCCCCGTTGGATTCGCATAATTGATGGGGTCTTGATTCAACACTTGGGTCGGGTTCTGAGGAATTTGATTCCCGTATGGATTGACACTTTGAATCGGGGTTGGATTTGGAAAAGGAACTATGGCCTGAGGATTGACTTGGCTAGTTCCTTGCATAGTTGATTGACTGTTCTACAAAAATGCAGGGACAGGTGGAATGGATGTGATTGGTTGGATTGGAATGGGTGCATATGCAGGTGCTGGTGGATACGGCTGCTGATATGGGAAGGCGTTCATGCTTGGCATTTGAGGTGCCATGACTTGACTTGCCAAGGGAGCTTGACCATATGGAGCATACTGTCCCATCATAGGCATCTGGGTAAACCCGTAGCCTTGTGGTGTCATTTGCTGCTCGATAGTCATGGCTTCATTATAGGCTAGAGCGAGTGTGGTGACTTGAGGATTTCGTCTTGCAAACATGGCTGTCATGGGGTCCAATGCCCCAAAATATATCTGCAAAGCCACTGCGGGATCGATGGCAAAATGCCGAACTGCTCTATTATAGCACTTTTGGAATCTCTGATTAAACATTCTGATCGGTTCCCCCTGGCCCCTTTTGCATGTAATAAACTGATTGTAAATGGTTGCGGGATCCAAGGGTGACCTAAATTGATTAACAAAGGCATTTTCCATTTGGGTCCAAGAAGTGATTGAACCAGTTGGCAAGCATATATACCATTCATATGCTATTGGATCTAAGCTCATGGGAAAAAGTCTGCAAGCCACATCTTCATATTGAACTTGCAGCCTAATTAAAACATCCCTATAGGCTTGGATATGTTCTTCTACTGTTCTTGGGCCATCTGGTTTGTACTTAGGCAAAAATATTTCAATGTTCTTGGGGATTTCATGGATATCCCCAGCAATATTCAAAGGAGTATTGTTAGCTCCATACCAAGGAGCTGCTGGAGCTTGAGCCATTTGACTCAAAATTGATGAAGACAAACCTACAATAGCAGTAGAAATATTACCGACAATAGGAACACTAGTGGCAACTGATATTACGGGCGTAGGTCCACTCGATGTTCCTGGAGAAAACAGGTCTTTTGTGACTGGTGAGCTTACGACTTGCTTGGTTTTATTCTTGGGAGTACCAATAAGGTCATGAAAAATGGTTTCTCCGGTTGTTTGGGACCTGGTCGCAATACGACGCGGTGGGTCCAACCTGCCTGATGAAACCCTCGATTATTTCAAAGAAAAAAAACCTGCAACCAAAGAAAACAAAAGCTGCAGTTTAGCTGTTTGTGAGCTTTAAGAAAAGATTTCAAAATTAAATCAAAAGATATTATTCATGTATGAAACCAAAATAAAGTAAACCGATTTGGGCCCTCCTTCTAGCGCCAATCTGTTGAGTGGTGTTTTCACCCAGTTGTGAAAGCACACTCTCCGATAGGATCTGAGTCCCAAAATCCTCTGCTTGCAAAGAAATTATAACAAAGTAATTTCTCCAAGGTTCCTATTATGTTGGTTCTAAAACACCAATGATGTTGTTCAATGTAAATGCAGGGAATACCTTAGGGTTGCAAGTGGATGTTAACAAGGGGCACTGTAGTTTACTTTAATTTGGATTTGTAATGGACTCTGAGCTTTAATGGATTTTCAGTTATTTATTTAAATGACTGTAATTAAAATGCAGAAAACAAAATAAGGGTTTGAAAATGAAATACATGCAAATGAAGATGCAACTAAACTACATCCAGAATGCTGTCATCAATTCGATGAAACCGAAGATAATGAGGTTTTCTGCATGCAACCTAACCTATTGAATCTGCACTTACGCACAATCCTGATAAGCTAGGTGCGGGTTTCTAGGGGTTTTACTGTAATTTCAAATTTTAGGCCTTCGCATGAAGCAACCGAGAGGACTCGCATTAAACTCCATCTATAAACCTAAAATCTGAAAGGGAAAGATAAACATCAAATTATACATGCAAAAATGACTCCTTCTTTCTCATCAATGAGATGCCAACTCTCTGTATTTCGTATTAAATGGTATATCAATTGCAATTACAGAATGTTCCAGGTATAACAAATCTAGAACAAATGAAGGAAATTGCTCCAAGTGCAGGCCCATAATGGCATGCAGCCCTTGTCTCTGCAACTCGCTAGCAAGCAATTTCCAACCCCTGTTCAATCTGCGCTTCCAAGCTTTATACTGTCTGGCACGGCTCTTCGGTTCACCTGCGTCGCTTCGTTTCACCTCCCAGAATGCGTCTTTTCAAATTCCTGCCTTTTCGATGCTTTTACTTCATGCTCGATGCCGAAACGTTCAAAACCTGCCACTGCATGTAACGCTTCTGCAACTCTGACACCTGTATGCCACGTGTCTCACGCTTTCTGCGCCTTCTGTAATAGTCCCACAAAAATCATGACAAAAATAGCATGCAGTTTGTTCGCCTTCCTGGCCGCAAAAATGCGACATGTCACGAAATCGCGACATGTCACGATATCGCGATGCTTTCCTGTCGCAGCCTTTCTTGCCGTCACGCCCAATGAAAATGTGACATGTCACGATTTCGTGACATGTCACGAAATCATGACGCTTTCCATGTCCGTACGCCTTCGGCTACTTCTTGTCATGAAATCATGATGATTTTTCATTCGGAGTATCCTACGGCTTTCTGTCATGAAATCGTGACACTTTTCTGTTCCGTACCATTTGCCCGCAACCTGTCATGAAATCGTGACGTTTTTCCACTTCGGGCGCCTTCGCTGCATGCTGTCGCGATTTCGTGACGTTTTTCCCTTCGTATGCCTCGGCTTTCTGTCGTGATTTCATGACGCTTTCTGTACACTTCGTGCCTTCCGCTCGATCTCGTCGCGATTTCGCGACATTTCTTACACTTCGTCCTCGCTTTGATTCGACGTTTCGACTTTCCACTCGATTTTGCTGACACTGTCGCGATATCGCGATGTTTTTCACTTTGTCTTTCTCTCTCCTCTTTCGACCGCGACGGAGCAACATGTCACGATTTCGCGACACTTTTTCATTTTGCCTTTCTCTCTCCTCTTTCGGCCACGACGGAGCAACATGTCGCGATTTCGCGACACTTTTTCATTTTGCCTTTCTCTCTCCTCTTTCGGCCGCGACGGAGCTACATGTCACGATTTCGTGACACTTTTTCATTTTTCGGCAGCGATGGCGCGACAGGTCGCGATTTCGCGACATGTCGCGATTTCGCGACACTTTCTATACTTGTGCATTTTTGCCCCTTTTTCTTGAATTTTAGCATCTGGGTCACTGAGATTCCTTTTGAAAGCATGCAAAAAAGATGGGTCCCCAATTTTGGGGTGTGTTGTGGATCAGCCACAACATGGGGATACCAAGATGTTAGTATGGAGAAAAGAGAGAGAACTTCTCCATGTTGGGTGTCAATAGAAGAGGAGTGTATGGAGAGTATCTATTGTAAATTGATGCTAAAGCATGTGTAGCATCTTAAATTATGAATAATATGGTTATATATGTGATTATGGAGTAAGTGTGGCTTATTTAGCGCTAACCTAATTTGTGAGGCTTTTAGTGTTAGAAATAGATTATATTACATCATTTGGGTCATGTAAATGTACCTTTCTTGGTACATACTTAGGACATTAGATTACTTTAGGGGGAAGTTATCTAGTTACTTCATGCAATGTAATAAATGCACAAGTGTCAATGTGCAAGTTGTATATGTGCAAGGTGTCCCTTGTACAACTAGGTAGAGTGTTGGCCAAGGAACCTATCTTCCTATATAAAGGACCATAGGTAGTAGTATGATATACATATTGGGATATTGAGATAGTGCAGTGTGGTAGTGTGAGCTATAAGCTCAGAGCTCATTCGTGAGCAGTAGCTTAGATCATGGAGTGTTCATTTCCTCCATAGCTACTTTGTACTCATTTTATCATTTCTATTTATAGCATATTTTTAGTCATCTCGTAGATTTACTTTCTTTCTTATTATTCTGCATCTTGTGATTGCTATCTCCCATTACATGTTGTATCAAAATCTAATAGTGGTATCAGAGCTACGGTAGATCAAGCTACAATAGATCAATAGGAAAACCACCATTATCATTGACCCTGAGTTTTTTGTCAACTTGATGCATCGTTGGACCAGTCACTGTCAAAAACTCTCAAAAGAGTCTAGGTGGTAGAATTAGGGAGAGCCACAAGTGAGGACTAAAAGAAATATCAGTTTCAAAAATACTGAGATTGCATATGGCTAGAGTCTTTCCATAGAGTTGCAGGAAAACTCGTGAAGACTAGGACTCAACATTTGATCCACTAGTTTGATGAATCAACTAGTGAAGCTCATCTAAGAGATCAAAAAAATTTACCTGAAGTTTATTTTATTGTAGGGAATTAATTCTCAGATGATTGGGACACCTCCTACAATAGAAATCTAGGAGATTTCAACTTCGTTTCCCAAAGGTCGGAGTGCCTTCATAGTGCAGATATTAGTTGTTGCAAAGAGGAGAATACTTCAGAAGAAACTTCTGGAAAAGAATCATGGTGAAGTCAGGAGATAGGAGATCTCCATTGCTAGATAGAGAACTTCACAAAAATATAAAAGGCCATAGAAGCCTTGATTCAGAAGAAAAGGCCATAGAAGCCTTGATCCAAGAAAAGGCCACAGAAGCCTTGATATTGAAGAAAAGGCCATAGAAGCCTTGATATTGAAGAAAAGGCCACAGAAGCCTTGATACTAAAATAGGCCATAGAAGCCTTGATCCTGAAGAAGACTCTAGAAGAGAGTATCTAATTCAGAAGTATATTTTAGTACTAATACTTTGTTGTAGGAAAAGGAGATTCAATGAGTTGGGAAAGCTTCCTACAAGAAATTTAGGAAGAGTATCTTCTTTAGAATCAATCTAACACTTGAAGCAAAAGAGATTAGGAGAAGATCTCATTGAAGAACTTCTAGACTAGGAAGAAGAAGAAGGACTAGGAGAGTCCTACTTGAATCTAGAAGTAGTAGAATCAGAGATCTAGGAGAAGGTCTCACCGCCAACACTTCCAGAAGTAGAAGGTTGAAGATAAGGTCTCAAGAAAGACTAGAAGAAGTTGTAAGATCAAAGACCTTGGTGAGGTCTCGATGAGCATCCAGTAAAAGGCTAGGAGAGCCTTACTAAAGAAATCATCAAAGGAGAACTCACTGGAGAAATCCACTACCAAGGAGAAGCCCTTGATAGTGAAGGACTTGGGACAATTATCGCCATCTAACAACAAGCCCAAGAAGAAGAAGAATTTGGTAAGGAGTGCCAAATATCTGAAGACCTCAAGGATCTAGAATCTTGAGAAGAAGACTTGGGATAATTATTTCCATCTAAAAACAAGCCCAAGAGAAGGAGAATTTGGCAAGGAGTGCCAAATCTGAGTAGAAGAAGAATCCAGTGAAGACCTCAAGACATTCAGAATCTTGAGAAGAAGATCCTGCTTGAAGTCAAAATTCGACAAGAAGACTTGAAGATAGAAGGAGCTCACCAAATCTAGGAGATTTGAAGATTACCTCTCATAGCAAGAGGGCACCACTTCAGAGACACATACTTCTCCAAATCTACAACAGAAGGAGGAGACCACAAGAGGAGAACAAGCCACCAAATCTTAGGCTCATGAAAGAAAGTTCGAGACCATTTTTTGGTGAAGGAGTTGTTCATAACAGTCTACAGAGAGCTGCAAGATCTTACTCAAGGCAGCAACTTGGTGATCTCAGACACCAAGATCTACATCCTCTACAGAAGCAGCAAAAGAGCTACAAAATATTTCAAAAAAAGGTAAGCAACTATTGGTGCAAGTAGATTCATTAATTGGATTACTTATCAGATTTGTTAAAGCACCTTAATTTGGATTAAAGTTGCAAAAAGGAGATTTGAATTACAGTCTTCAAAAAGTGCAAAAAGAAAGGTTCTTTTTAAGGTTCATTTGCACATTAGGATTTGATTAGATTTCAGAATTACAACTATCTATCAACTACCTATCATCTACTTTGGAAAGCAAAAGAAGACTATCTCCTACTATCTTGCTTATAAGGAAATTGCAGAATAATTCTTGAAAGATTCATTTCAGATTATTCTTGATTAAGTTGCAGTAAATTGATTAAGTGCACTTATAAGTTATTTTGAGAGTTATTTGGAGTGATAAGGTGTAATTTTTAGTGCATTAAAAATAAAATATTAGTGGGTTCATTTGCACTACTGTATTACTCTCAAAAAGCTTAGTGTTTGTGTTCTTGAGAAAGGCACAAAATCAGAATTTGTCAAAGTGTCTAAAGATACTATTGGTGCACAAAAATATGCAACTCATAGTGGCCAAGAGAAGCCACCAAAAGGTTAGAATCCTCTAAAACTTGGAGAAGAAAACAACTAACCGGAATCAGAAATAGAAGCTTCAAAGATTGAGACTTGGTGAGTCTCAAATCCAAAGCATTACAGGGTTTGGTGCAAAGAAAAAAGTGCAGAAAATTGCATCAAATAAAGAGCTTCTATCTAAGCTTGGATTTATCATAAAAGTATCCAAGAAAAAAGGGGAAGGTGTCTAAACAAAGAGACAACCTCAAAACCCCTACACTGCATTCAAAATTCTGCCACAAAACCAGAAATTTAGACCTGCAAAAGGAGTGCAAGGAAAGGTGCAATAAAGGCATCTTATTTACAAATATTGGTACATTATATTGCACTTCTCTAATACGTTCTATGTAGGAAAGAGGGCAGATTTGAAGGTGCCATAAAGGCACAACATTCTCAAGAAGAGCATAGCCAAATACGAGCATCAAGAAGCCTCTCAAAAGGGCCTACATCGTGCATGGGTTGGACAACCATAACAGGTGACCTACAAAGCACAAGAGAAGAGGCACATTGCTCACTAAAGGAGACATATCCAACATCATAGAAGCAAGGTAAATCAAAGCAAGAAAACTAGAAATGTACGTCCAAGCAAGGAGCATTCAATACTACCATTGGAGCATCAAGAAGTCTCCACCATAGCGTTGCCGTTCAAGCTCCTCCATCACTCCACCAAAGCTCCTCCATATCTCCACCAAAGCACCACCACAAGCATTGCTTGGCTGGAACCATCTCAGCACCATCAAAATACAACAAAGAAGAAGGTGGAAAAGTACGTAGAAAAGCTTGCAAGAAGGCGTTAATAAGAATAGGGCATGCAAGTGATATTTGTCATCCTCCAAAGGAAACCCTAAATGCTCTCAAAGGTACGTTGGAATTTCATGCATGTGAGGAAGCATTACAACAAATATTTGGCACCCATAGACCACGTGGAAGAGGAGTTACATTCATCCATAGGTGTTACCTTACGGACAACACAAGAAGGGATAAAATGCTTCAGATGTTACACTTGTAACGAACGTCCAAGAAAGTGCTGAATGTAACCGTAGTGACACTTGTCACTAGGTTGACCGCCTATTAAAGGCACCTTGGACTAGGAAGAACGCAGCAATTTAGTGAAGCCTTTCAGCTGCATTTACGTCCAAGACATGGAAGTCATCACAACATGGAAGCAAGGAGTAAAGCCGTCAATGCTCTGGTCCGAATAGGTCAAAGGTAGAATCAACAAAGGCCATATTTGGAACATTAAATACAAGCCAGGTTCCAAGCAGCTCCATTGGAAGGTACAGTCAAAGCAACGACGTCAAATATTGCAACATTTCAGCATCGATTATTGCTTGATATAAGGTAAGGTTTACTCCCATATTATGTGCTTTCATCTCTTGGGAGTTATAAGGTTTTTAAACTTAGAGGAATATAATCATATTGAAAGCCATACCTCAAAGGGAATCATTTATCAAGCTAATATAATATTTGCAATATTAAACTTAGGAGTAATAAGGTTTTCTACTAGAAATTAATCTTAAATATTGGCAAATATTATTGTGATCTAATTTTTCCAAAATTAGGGAGTTATAAGGGTTACTACATCAAATTAATTTATTGGAAATTAGATACACTTAAATTAAATCCTAAAGGGATATTAAAGAGAGTTTTATCAAAGCATTTCAAAGGTTGGAAATTTATAAATATTATTGTCTCAAAACTTCTCAAGAGAGACAAAATAAATCCAACATTAAAACCTCTTTAAATTTGGGAAAAGTGCTTAGTTCAATAGGAGCAATAAGGGATAGTAAAAGTTGATTTTGATATTTACAAAAACTTTACAAAATCAACCAAAATTGAACTACAATTTACAAAAGCACTTTATATCTTATCCAAAACATACTAGGGAGTCATAAGGCATTCTACAAAACTTGGTAATATCAACATTTATAAAAAATTATCAAGTTGCAAATCCATTAGCAAAATATAAGCTTTCTACAAAACCTAAAAATCCTTAAGAGTATATACTCTCATTACTAGGGAGACATAAGGAAGCCTACAAAAAACCAAGGATTAATAAAGGTTTTATTAAAAAATAAGCTTATATATTAGGATTCTATAAACTTTGAGTAGGGAGCTATAAGGTAGCCTTCTCTATTCAGGTAATACAAATGACTACTAGCATGCTAAGCAACACTCTTAGTGGAAAAGTAAGAACCTATACAATGCAAAATAAGCTCTAAAATTAACAACTAGGGAGATTCATCCAGTGAATCTTATACCAAAGGAGACCTAAAACAAGAAAAAATGATCAACAAGATTTTATACAAAAAGGAAAATATGGAATAACTTAAATTATGCATATATGGTTAGAAGGTCTTATTAAGGAGATAGACAAATATGATATTCCTAAATTAGACTTCAAAGTCATCAGATCATATCTATTATGCACCTATTGTTAGTCTCACAATGACACTGAGAGGGGGGGTGAATCAGTGTAGCTTTTTATACTTAAATCTACAACTCTTAAAGCCAAAATAATGAAAACTTAAAACCAGATAAATCAAGTATAACAAGAGAACATCACACAACACAAGATGTACCGAGGTTCACCAATTTGGCTACTCCTCAAAAAATGATTGTTTGGACTCCCATCCAAATCCAGCCTTTGTAAAGCACCAAATTTACAATCAATTTACTAGCACCCACTAGAAGGAGCACCAACCCCTGATTTATCTGCACCAACAGAAAGGAGCAACAACCCCTGATTTATCTACACCAACAGAAAGGAGCACCAACCCCTGATTTACCAACACCAACTGGAAGGAGCACCAACCCCTGATTTATCTATACCAATAGAAAGGAGCACCAACCCCTATTTTACCAGCACCAACTAGAAGGAGCACCAACCCTTGATTTATCTACACCAATAGAAAGGAGCACCAACCCCTGATTTACCAGCACCAACTGGAAGGAGCACCAACCCCTGATTTATCTGCACCAACAGAAAGGAGCACCAACCCCTAATTTACCAGCACCAACTATAAGGAGAACCAACCCCTAATTTATTTGCACCAACAAAAAGGAGCACCAACCCCTGATTTACCAGCACCAATTGGAAGGAGCACCAACCCCTGATGCCAAGCAGCAACTTGGACTTCAATTTTGAATCTAGAATATTGACATAAAAATGCCTTCGCTTTTACAAGACCCTGACTGGTCTATTGCTTACCCAACCTCTCTCACTGTTCATGAAACACACACATCTTCTACGCTCTTACAGCCGCACTTCACCCTCTTTCAGCCGCCTCTTAGTCCTCTTTTCGTAGCACACACTTTCTGCACTCAGCCTTCTTTCAGCCGCTTCTCTACGCTCACTCTATGCACTTAGCGCTCTTTTCACCGCTTCTCTGTGCTCACTCTACACACTTAGCACTCTTTTCGCCGCTTCTCTACGCTCACTCTATGCACTTAGCACTCTTTTTGTCACTTCTCTGCGCTCACTCTATGCACTTAGCGCTCTTTTTGCCGCTTCTCTGCGCTCTTTCCACCACACTTCAATTCTCCAAGCAACACTCCTTTTATAACAATATTTTCATAATGTAACTCTTGGTCTTCGTCGGCTTTCAATATTTTCATAATGTAACTCCTGGTCTTCGTCGGCTTTCATTATTTTCATAATGTAACTCCTGGTCTTCGTCGGCTTTCATTGCACCTTGGTGCTACGTGTTGTTCAGTGCTGCCACTATAGACTCTGTCCGCCTGTCAACTAATGAAGATGTTCGGTATATCCACCGTTCGAAGATTTCATTCTGTAATAGTCCCTGTAACCGCCGTACTGACTTTTGTCACACTTCTTATTTTAGTTGGGTTCTTCTTCTTGCATCGCAAAAATGCGACATGTTGTGAAATCACGACATTTCTGCCTCTTTGTCTTCTTTTGTTGCTTTTGGCCACGAAAATTCAACATGTCGTGATATCGCGACATTTCTACCTCTTTGTCTTCTTTTGTTGCTTTTGGCCACAAAAATACATGTCGCGATATCGCGACATTTTTGCCTCTTTGTCCTTTTCTTGACTTTAGCCCGCGAAAATACATGTCATGATATCGTGACACTTTCGCCTTCGTACTCTTCATCTTTGCTTTTGGTCGTGAAAATGCGACATGTCGCGATATCGTGACACTTTTTCTCTCTTGCTCTTTCTCTTCTCTTTTGGTCATGAAAATGCAATATGTCACGATATCGCAACACTTTTTACTTCTTACTCTTTCTCTTGCAACATGTCACGATATCACGACACTTTTTCTTTCTTACTCTTTCTCTTGCAACATGTCGCGATATCATGACACTTTTTCCTTCTTACTCTTTCTCTTGCAACATGTCATGATAACGTGACACTTTTTCCTTCTTGCTCTACATGTGAAATCGTGACACTTTTTACTTGCTCTTTCTCTTGCAACATGTCACGAAATCGTGACACTTTTTCTTGCTTGCTATTTCTCTTCCAACATGTCGTGAAATCGTGACACTTTTTCTTGCTTGCTTTTTCTCTTCCAACATGTCATGAAATCGCAACACTTTTTCTTGCTTGCTTTTTCTCTTCCAACATGTCACGAAATCGTGACACTTTTTCCTGCTTGCTCTTTCTCTTCCAACATGTCGCGAAATCGTGACACTTTTTCCTGCTTGCTCTTTCTCTTCCAACATGTCGCAAAATCGTGACACTTTTTCCTGCTTGCTCTTTCTCTTCCAACATGTCACGAAATCGTGACACTTTTTCCTGCTTGCTCAACATGTCGCGATATTGCGACACTTTTTCTTTCTTGCTCAACTTGTCACGAAATTGTGACACTTTTTCCTTCTTCCTCAACATGTCGTGATATCGTGACACTTTTTCTTTCTTGCTGTACTTTGCTTTTCCTTTGATCTTTAGCATATGGGCCACTTCGGTCTTCTTGGAAAATCACTGTACATACTCTAAATAACCTCTTAACTCCTATCCACTGCATCAACCGATCTATCTGACTGTGTTGACAACAATGACAATATTGTCGCTGCACCTTGCTCAACACCTATTGCAATCAATATGGTCATGAAAAGACCAATTGGTAGAGTTTCCATCCTTGCAAATATTGTGATTAGACAAATCACTCATATTTTTCCTATCATTTCAAACACATTTACTATAAGGGCCATGAAATAATATTACTACAAAGAATAAATTGTTATCTTCAAAACTTATTTTAGAAGGATCTACTAACATCGAGATCAAGGTTGATACTTATGAAGGGTAGAGAAATAGGTCTTACATAGGTAAAAAATAAAGGAGAAGAACCTATTCAGATCCACTCATGACATGCAAAATCATGAGAATAATTGTTCATCAAAAATACCTGACATCAAGAGATAATAAACTGGAAAATATTAGGGGCCATGTCACGAAGACTGAAGCTGAAGAATCAGAATCGGAATATGAAGAACACAAGCTTATATTGAGAGGGGGGTGAACAATATAAGACCACTTTTTACTTTTCTTTCCCAAATAATATTATGCAATATATCAATGGCAATATCAATAGCAATAATCAAAGCAATGCACAAATCACCACACACAATAGAGACACCAATTTAATATGGTTCACCCAATGTGGGCTACTCCATGGAGAAAATATTTCACTAAATTTTTCTCAACAAATCTCTTGGAAATCCTTTCCCTATTACAATGTTTATGGACCTCTGTCCAAAGGAGACACCAATCCCATAATCAAGTTCATGGATATATATCCATAGTGATGCAGGAGCATCCAACGAAGAAAAAGAAAAATACTGCCAAGGAGAAAAATTGTCGCGATATCGCGACATGTTTTGGCAAAGAAGAAAAAGTGTCGCGATATCGCGACATGTTGGCAAAGAGAGAAAAAGTGTCGCGATATCGTGACATGTCGCATTTTCATGACCAAAAGGCGAGAGAAGGAGCAAGAGAGAAAAAGTGTCGCGATATCGTGACATGTCGCATTTTCGCGACCAAAAGGCGAGAGAAGGAGCAAGAGAGAAAAGTGTCGCGATATCACGACATGTCGCATTTTCGCGACCAAAAGAGAAGAGAAGGAGCAAGAGAGAAAAAGTGTCGCGATATCGTGACATGTCGCATTTTCGTGACCAGAAGAGAAGAGAACGAGCAGGAGAGAAAAGTGTCACGATATCGCGACATGTCGCATTTTCGTGACCAGAAGAGAGAGAGAACGAGCAAGAGAGAAAAATGTCGCGATATCGCGACATGTCGCATTTTCGCGACCAAAAGAGGAGAGAGAAAGCAAGGGAGACAAAGTGTCACGATATCGCGACATGTCGCATTTTCGCGACCAAAAGAGGAGAGAGAAAGCAAGGGAGAAAAAGTGTCGCGATATCGCGACATGTCGCATTTTCACGACCAAAAGAGGAGAGAGAAAGCAAGGGAGAAAAAGTGTCGCGATATCGCGACATGTCGCATTTTCGCGACCAAAAGAGGAGAGAGAAAGCAAGAGGGAAAAGTGTCGCGATATCGCGACATGCTGCATTTTTAGGGACCATTACAGAGTGACAGTGTGACAGTTAACGAAAGTCAGTACGGCGTTACAGGGGCCGTTACAACGGTTACAGGGGGCGGTACAACGGTTACAAGGGCCGTTACGGAGTGAAATCTTCGAGCGATGGTTACAAAGAGAAAATATCATTATAAAAGGGGAGGCAAAAGGCATGCACAAGGGTTGGAAAACTACTAAAGCAGAGTTGCAGACGTGAAGGCAAGAGAGCCATTCTGGACCTGCTTTGGAGCATTTTTCTTCCATGGGTTGGGGAGGCCTAGAATTTGTAAAAAATATTTTTGTAAATATTTCCAAGTTTATGAATGAGAATTGGGTTTTCTTTTTGTCCAAGTTTGGCTCTCCATCAAGTGGTATCAGAGCGGGAGTTCCTGAGTGTGTAAACAGATCGTCGGACGTGAGGCAGTTTACACCAGGATCTATGGAAGGGTTATGAGAAGAGAGTTCCTAAGTGTGTGAACAGATCGTCGAAAGTGAGGCAGTTTGCACCAGGATCTGTGGTTAAGGTTTGTGAGAGAAGTGAGCAGAATGCCTCCACGAAGAAACCATGGTGGTGGGAGAAATGTGGTACCTAAAGGAGATTTCAGAGCTTTGCAGAGGCAAGTGCAAGCCCTGCAAGAGGAGTTGCAAAGAGGGGTTGAGCCAAGGAAAGAAGACCGTAGTGAAGATGAAGCTTGGGAGGCTGATGATCCATTAGATGAAGAAGAAGCAATGGATCCTGCAGAAGCTAGATTATTTAAGGCCATATGTCAGATCGAGAAGAGGCCAAAGTTGGATGTCTCCACGTATTCTGGGAATCTCAATCCAGAGGAGTTGATTGATTGGATCAATGATATGGAGGAGTATTTTGAGTATGAGGAGGTTGTAGATCCAGATCGGATCAAGTTTGCCAAAACAAAGTTGAAAGGCCATGCTAGCATATGGTGGAAAGGAGTGCAGCTAGAAAGAAATAGAAGAGGAAAGGGAAAGATAACCAGATGGGATCGAATGGCAGAGAAGTTGAAGAGACAGTTTATTCCTGCAGATTACGAATTGGATCTGTTGAGGAAAATGCAGAGTTTGAGACAGTCAAGCAAATATGTCAAAGAATATACAGAGGAGTTTTACAAGATCTCAATCAGAACTAGCCATTTAGAGGCTAACAAGGAGAAGGTAGCCCGTTACATCAATGGATTGAGAACCAGTATTCAAGAAGAGTTGAGTCTGGTTAGGATGAGCACCATTGAGGATGCTTACTAGTTTGCTCTGAAAGTTGAAGAGAAGTTGAACAGAAGGTTTGAGGGTAAGCAGAAAGGAAGAGATCGTGGTGGAAGAACTGGTGGAGGAATAGATGGAGGACGAGATGAGAAGAAAGAAGAAGCTAGTAGCAGTCAAGATCAGAAGGGAGATAATGATTACAGATCCCGTAATCAAAACAACTACCCAAGAGGAAGAGGTAGATATAGTCGAGGAAATGGAGAAAGAGGGTTTCGTGGAACCTGCTTCAATTGTGGGGAAGAAGGACATCGAGCATACGAGTGTCCACAACACCAAGAGAGGACAAATAGGAGGCCTGAAGGTAATGCCCGAGCTATGGTCGTTGATGAAGGTGTTGAATCTGAGCACTCTGAGGAGGCAGAGAGAGGAGAAGTTATGGTCACAAGGAAAACCTTGTTGAATGAGGAGAAGGAACCAGACCAGAGGAAGAGCCTGTTTTGCACAAGGTGCAAATGTTCAGGTAAGGTCTATAATGTTATTATAGATAATGGTAGTATTGATAACTTAGTCTCTGAAGAAATGGTTACTAAGTTACAACTAGAGAGGAGGAGACACCCGCATCCATACCGGATTGCATGGTTGCAGGAGGACCATAGGGCATTGGTCAGTGAACAGTGCTTAGTCAAGTTTAATATTGGGAGATACCAGGATGAGGTTCTGTGTGATGTTTTGCCTATGGATGCTTGCCATTTGTTGTTGGGGAGGCCATGGCAATTTGACAGACGTGCGGTGCATGATGGGCATGTGAATACTTACTCTCTGGCGAAATATGGAGTGCGTCACAAGTTGAAGCCCTTGCAGGCAGTGGATGAAAAGGTATGCAGTAGTGCTAGAATCTGTTTGGTAGATGGTAAGAAATTTTTGGATGGCCTGAAGAGGGATTCTATGTGTTATGCATTAATTCCTACTGTTAAGAAGGTGACAGAATAGTACAAAAGTGAAGGTCACTTCTCCATCCACCCCGGTTGTCTGATGTAGGAGCATCCAACGAAGAAAAAGAAAAATACTACCAAGGAGAAAAACTGTCGCGATTTCGTGACATGTTTTGGCAAAGAAGAAAAGTGTCGCGATATCGTGACATGTTGGCAAAGAGAGAAAAAGTGTCACGATATCGCGACATGTCGCATTTTCGTGACCAAAAGGCGAGAGAAGGAGCAAGAGAGAAAAAGTGTCGCGATATCGCGACATGTCGCATTTTCGCGACCAAAAGGCGAGAGAAGGAGCAAGAGAGAAAAAGTGTCACGATATCGCGACATGTCACATTTTCGCGACCAAAAGAGAAGAGAAGGAGCAAGAGAGAAAAAGTGTCGCGATATCGCGACATGTCACATTTTCGTGACCAAAAGAGAAGAGAACGAGCAAGAGAGAAAAGTGTCACGATATCACGACATGTCGCATTTTCGCGACCAGAAGAGAAGAGAACAAGCAGGAGAGAAAAGTGTCACGATATCGCGACATGTCGCATTTTCACGACCAAAAGAGGAGAGAGAAAGCAAGGGAGAAAAAGTGTCGTGATATCATGACATGTCGCATTTTCGCGACCAAAAGAGGAGAGAGAAAGCAAGGGAGAAAAAGTGTCACGATATCACGACATGTCGCATTTTCACGACCAAAAGAGGAGAGAGAAAGCAAGGGAGAAAAAGTGTCGCGATATCGTGACATGTCGCATTTTCATGACCAAAAGAGGAGAGAGAAAGCAAGAGGGAAAAGTGTCACGATATCGCGACATGCTACATTTTTAGGGACCGTTACAGGGACCATTACAGAGTGACAGTGTGACAGTTAACAAAAGTCAGTACGACATTACAGGGGCCGTTACAATGGTTACAGGGGGCCGTTATAGCAGTTACAGGGGCCGTTATGGAGTGAAATATTCGAGCGGTGGTTACAAAGATAAAATATCATTATAAAAGAGCAGGCAAAGGCATGCAGAAGGGGTTGGAAAATTGCTGAAGTAGAGTTGCAGACGTGAAGGCAAGAGGCCATTCTAGACCTGCTTTGGAGCATTTTTCTTCCATGGGTCGAGGGGGCCTGGAATTTGTAAAAATATTTTTGTAAATCTTTCCAAGTTCATGAATGAGAATTGGGTTTTCTTTTTTTCTAGTTTGGCTCTCCATCACATAGGAGAACTCCTTCTCCTCTGCTCTGGATTGTGATTCTCTAGAAGACTATTGCCTCCACTACTCTGGCTTGTGGATCTCTCTCCACTAAATAATTCTATCCTCACTCAAAATAAATCTATCCTCACTGCCCTGGCTAATGGATCTCTATCCACTAGAGACTACTATCCTCTAGTCTATCACCTCCAAAGCTTGCTGTTATCTCTGTCTCAAATTTGCACTAAACATAGTCCTTCGGTGTAGAACAAATCTGCTCAATTTTTTTCTCTGATCTACACTAAACATAGTCCTTCAATCTAGCATAAATTTGCTCAATATCTATCTTTGATCTACACTAAACATAGTCCTTCAGTATAGCACAAATCTACTCAATCTCTATCTCTGATCTGCACTAAACACAGTCCTTCGGTCTAGTGCAAATATGCTCAATATATATCTATAGTCTAACACAAACCTGTCCTCAAATTTACACCAAAATATGTCTCAAATCTGTCCTCAATACTGAACTCAAAGCTTGACCCAATTACAAATAAACTCTACTATATCTGCCCAAACCTCAGCTTAAGGTATGAACAAATCAATCAATCAACTCTGCTCACAAGTCTTCTCAAATACTTACCTCAAATATGTCCAAAAAGTCCTTACTAGAACTTGTCTAATCTCCTCAACAAGTATTCACCAAGACTTACCTCAAATCTTCTCAACAAGTCCTCACTAGAACTTTTCCAATATGCTCAACAAGTCTTCATGAAGACTTACCTCAAATATTCTAAAAAATTCCTCACTAGAACTTGTCCAATCTTCTCAACAAGTCTTGATCAAGACTTGTCTCAAATCTACTCAACAAGTCCTCACTAGAACTTGTCCAATCTTCTCACTAGCTTTTACAAAAGCTTGTTCAAATCAACTCAATCACACAAACAAGTTTCACACAGAATATTGTTCTAATCTCACATAAACATATAGAGAATGGTTAGAGACTCAATATGTTTCACACTCACAATAATGCTCAATCACTTTCAATATCTCTCTTGTTTTTACCACATAAACATATAGATAATTGTTAGAGACTCAATATATTTCACTCACAACAATGCTCAATCACTTTCAATCTCTTCTTCAACTCAATCCAGAAATAAAGAACAATTTTTTTCACAGAACTTGAACTATCACTCCAACACTTCCAATCAACTCCACTCAACCAATCACTCAATGAAATATTTTTCAACAATGCTTATCAAACAAACCTCACATAACAATTATACTCATGATCTTTCAAAAATCCTAATCATGCACATGAAGGCTTACTCAATATTTCCAACAATGCTTATCAAACAAGGTTTCTATCATCAACCTTTATTCTAGAAAAACCTTCATCAATCAATATTGGATATCTCAAAACCAAACTCAACAATGCTTATCAAACAATCCTTTTCACTCCAACTTAGCATTGACAACATCCAATCCAACAATATTTTACTCACAAGGAATATGTGCCCATACCTTTTATTTTTATGAAGATATGTCTTCAAAACTTGTCTTAACCACAATCAAATTTTCTTTGCCAACACTAGGGTTAGGTTACCACAACCTATCTCAAGATCTCCACAAAATAATTTTCTTAAATATTATTTTCCATACAAAATATCAAATCCTTTTGTACACCTTATAATCTCCAAACTCACAATATTTAACTCAATAATTTCACAATATCAAAACACTCAACAATTTTCCTTGCACACCTTATAACCTCCACACTTTATAAAACAAGTTTCAATCACCAAAATTCAAAATAAAATATTTTAATTTTTCTTTACCTTATAACTCCCCTAAGCACTCACGACAATATCAAAGCACTTTTAATTTTCAACACCTTGAAGAATAAAATTAAATGGCATACCTTAATTTTTTTTTCCTACAAAAAAATATCTTTGGCAAATTCGACCACGTGACCTTGCACTCACAACACCCTAGCTCCAAGCTAGGCCACCAAGTGGGCCGCATGCTCACATGAGATAAATGATGCACGTTGTCCCAAAAATCCACCTCACAAAAATTCCAAGCAAGTCAAACATAGGCCTCTTCCTCACACAAAACGTTGATCACGTGGATCAAATCGCGATCTCCTCCACGCAAGCCTTAACACTCTCCCAACTGTTGCATGTGCTACCATCATTGATGGGATGTCAAATCACCATGCGACCTTTATTGCCTTGTTTCCCTCCAAGCTCTTCGAAATGCAAATCATCTTCTTCCTAGATGCAGTGCTCAATATTCTCTTTTTATCTCGCATTCGAAGGTGTAAAATCGACTTTAGGAAATGGATTTTATTTCCTATATATATGCACATTGTTCTTTACTTCTCACATCGGCCCATTTTCGAATTTAAAAATTTGAATTTAGTTTTTAAATATTAAATTTAAAAACCTTTGCCTCCACTATTAATTTAAATTAAAATTTTAATCAAATATTAAAATATTTTAATTTAAATTAAACCTTTGAAAATTGCTCATGGGTCTTTTCAATTTGGACTTCATTTTTCTTCACCTTGTTATTTGGCCTGAAATATTATAATAATAGAATATTATTATTTAATTTAAACTTTCTTCTCCTTGCTCGGGTCTTCATCCTTTGGGACCTTTTTAGGCATATAATATTAAAAATAAATATTATATCCTATTCCTTTCCAATACCTTCTTGCTTTTGGAAAAACCACTTGATGTCCTTAATGACGATGAAATTAAACCAATATTATTTTGACATCAATGACAACAAAACTACTCAAAATTTCCAACAATATCCCCCTTTGTCATTGATGGCAACCCCTTTATTTTTACCATTCCTTTTTCTTTTTCAAAATCTGTTTTCCTTGAGAAACTGCTCCCCCTAACTGAATGCTCTCCCCCTAACTCAAATCTCCCCCCTTTTTCATCAATGGCAAAGGGCCACCTTTGGGGCTTGGGGCTAAGAATGAGACTCTTAGATTAGCCCCTCCTCCACATACTCTTGAGGTTATTAATTCTGGGGTGGGAGTATTTCTACTCCCAACATACACTAATATTTACCTTTGTCCACTTTCTTCCTCAATTGATTCTTTTGATTCCTCTGACTATTCCTGTTCCTTCTTGTCTTTGGGATTTGTGCTCTACACCACATTGTTGTATGCCCATTATTATTGCACTTATAACACTTAATGTTGTTATTCCTTAAAGGTGCAAATGTATTAGGGTTTCTCCTGGTGAAGCCCTATCCATTCCTGTCATGAACCCTGTAATTTACTGTCTTGTGACCAAACTGATTACAAGAGTAGCAATACCCTTGAAAAAATTACCTATTTTTGAAACTTCCATATTCTTGTATTTTATGTGTCCTGCATTGTGTAGCCTTGTGCCCAAACCTATGACATGAGAAGCATATTATATTGAAACTACCTTGCCTTGACCCCATTGGTATCCTAGTTTATTTTACCCTATGTTGGTTCCTGTTCCATCTGTTCCTCATTTGTGCATTGTTCATTTCCTTGTTGAACTTTTTGTTTTCCAAATCATCCTCAGAGGTCTCACTCTCTCTTACACTCTCTTCTTCTAAAAATTCTTCTTCTTCGAAGCTTGATATTGAATCCTCTCCTTGTTTTCTTTGTACCTATTCAAAACCAAGACCTATCTTGCTTGATGTAGGTTTTTGTGTCTTGATAATCTTATCCAATTTCTTTGAGCTTCTCCCAAACTTGTGTAACTTGTCCTTAGAATATTTTACTTCTTTCCTTAGTGAATCTACTTCATGATTTAACTTTTCACATTCTAAAACCTTTGCTTCTAACTTCTCTTTGAATCTCCTTGTCTTAGCTATTGAGTTAGTTATATCCTCTATAAGATTTCCTTTCTCTTCATCACATTCTTGAAATTTAATCTTGAGTTTTGATTTTTGCTTTCTTACCTCCCTTAATGCATCAAGGACATGAATAATCTCACCCTCAAGATCAACTTCTCCTTTATCTGACTCTTCCTCTATTTTTTTGCCTTTTGGATCATCTTCATTCCTTTCTAATTTATCTTCAATAGGATCACCTCCTTCTTATTCTATTGCCAAAATTAAATTTTCTTCTGGTACTTCAAGAGTATCTTCATATTTATCATCACTAAAACTGAATTCATTCTTTGTACAACTTTCTTCAAGATGACCAAAGTTACCACATCTAAAACACTTGATAATCA
Organism: Wollemia nobilis; assembly: GCA_028583015.1. Classification (NCBI taxonomy): domain Eukaryota; kingdom Viridiplantae; phylum Streptophyta; class Pinopsida; order Araucariales; family Araucariaceae; genus Wollemia; species Wollemia nobilis. Next base: position 476,951 of record JAQPPZ010001723.1, on the reverse strand, counting down.
TTGGTGCCCTTTTTCTAACATCATCTTTTTATTTTGCTAGAAATAGTACTTCATATTTATAATGATTTGAGGAACTTTCATCACTATCACTTGAGCTCTTACTTGCCTTTTCTGCATATAAACTCTTTTTGTACCTTTGGAAAACTTCTTTCCTTGCTTGCCTTGTCCATCCTTTCTTTTCTTTTGGTATTTGTGTTTTCTTGTTTCCCTATTCTTATAATCTTGTTTTTATTCATCATTGCTATTTCCATCCTCTAGACAATCAGATGCATAGTGACCATATTTTTTGCAATTGAAACATCTAACTGATTTCGTACCTTTATACTTTCTTGAGTCCTTGTTCCTTCTGCCATAATTTTCTTCTTCATCACTATATGACTCATTGCTTGAATCTGAATTCTTACCCTTTTTCTTCTTATTAACTTTGAAGGTTGCTTCCTTCTAGGAAATATGTTCCTCTTTTATTCTCATCTCAAAGGCTGTGAGAATACCATGTAATTTATCCCTTCTCAAAATTTCAATATCTTTTACCTCTTCTATAGCTAAAATATTTTCACTAAACCTTTTCGAAAGTGACCTTAATATCTTATCACAAACATCTATTTCTTCAACCTTAATTCCAAGTCCTTGCATGGAGTTAACAACCTCATCCACATAAATTAGATATGTCGTAATGTTTTCCTCGTACTTCATCTTTAGGTCTTCAAATGTTCTCTTAAAATTTTGCAACTTTACCCTTTTGACCTTTTTATCTCCTTCATATATGCCTTGCAACTTATCCCAAATTTTCTTTGCTGATGTGCAATGCATAACCTTTATAAACTTTGTTTCATGTAAACCTCTCAAAATTCCATTCATTGCTCTTGAATTGTGATGATGTATAAGCTTACCATATTTATCTATAGGTGGAGTTGTTGGTGGTATGTATCCATTCTCAACTGCTTCCCATATTTCATTTCCACATGCCATTAGATGAAACTTCATCCTTGTGCTCCATAGTGCATAATTGTTCCCATCGAACAATGGTGCTAAATTCGTTGAAGATCTAGTCTTAGAATCCATCTATTTTCTTGTACACTTTTCCTTCAAGCTGTTAAAATATTTTGAAGGAACTCGCTCTAATACCAATTGAAGAACACAAGATTATATTGAGAGGGGGTGAACAATATAAGACCACTTTTTACTTTTCTTTCCCAAACAATATTATGAAATATATCAATGGCAATATCAACAACAGTAATAAAAGCAATGCATAAATCACCACATACAATAGAGACACCAATTTAATACGGTTCACTTGTATCGCTCCAAATTTTTCACATCCCTACCTTCAGGCTATAGGATCCATGACTGGAAGGAGGATTGGAAAAGGATGGCATGGTACCTCGGACTGAGAGGCCTTGCGAAGGTCCCGCATCTCAAGGGAGGTGTATTATGGTGATTTTTCGATGGATGGTGGGTTCACTAGGAAACATTTAATGGCAGTTTCCATGCCTAGGTTGGGAATGTGTTTTATATGTTCATTTTTATTCTTAAACATCCATGTCCTAGGTTTGGCCAAAATGCGTCTAAGTTATTCTATATGAAGATGCAGATTAAATGAATACAGAAAAGCAGATTAGGACAAAAAAATAGAGAAATTAAGCAAGATTAAAAATCATACCTAATCCGGATGTCTGATGAAGATTCTGATTCTTGAAGCAGTCAGGATCGCCTCTGATTTTATAGGATCATCTACTATTAGACAAGATCGTCTAAGATCTGACGAATTCTTCAGAGACCTGCAAATAGAGAAATAGGTGCAAAACATAGAAAATACAACAATGCTAACAGAGGGAAATAATGTAAAATGACAATAAGAACATCAAACTAAAAACTATAAACAAAAACATGAATGCATCATACTGATTAAATAATAATTATGACTTAATTATGCATTTGATCTAGATGGGTGAACTCCAAGATGCAAGATAACATAAAATAACAAATAAACTAGCTAATTGCAGAACAAAACAGTAGATTGAAGAGAGGAAAATACAAACTTTGGGCACTGATTGCCTCAATGTTGACTGCAGTCAAAATCGTCTCGCATTGGTATGAAATCGTCTCTGATTCGACAGGATCTCCTCCGATCTAAACAGGATCGTCCGCAACGATGTAAGCTTTCTCCAACTGAAAAACACTAAGGTACCTACAACAAAATTTGAATAGAACTAATGCAAATAACAATTTAGGATGCTTTAATGCATGTGAAGTCAGTTTTCAGAGAATTTTAGCCAGGGGGGTGCTAAGGGGAGGGCTTAGGATTAAATAAGCTTAGGAGGGAGGTTAGGAGGTTGGAGATCATCCCTATTTGGGATATCTCCAATGGGGAAGGGTCTCTAACGACGCAGACACGCTTCTACCCGGATTAGAGACACCGTTGGAACAGAAGCTAATTGTGCAAAATCAGTTTTGGGACAAGATCGTCTGGACGTCCTAGCCTAGACAAAATCGTCAGATCTGGGGTGATATCGTCTGATCGGCGACGATATCATCAAACGGTCAAAACAACCTCTAAAAATTGTGCGGGAAAGGAGGAAATGGATTACACGACGGTTAACGGGTGGTTTGGGAGATTAAAATTTGAATTTGAATATTTACTAGAGTAATTGTAATTATTAAGGTTTTACTACACCAATTTTAGGGTGCTACATTTTGCCCCCTCTTTAGCAAATTTTTTGAAGAAAATGCATTAAAGATGAGTTCTTATCGATCTACAAGAAAGCAAAAATTATTTCCATTTTTAGGCGACGATTCTTGGTCGAATCGTACGATAGCTTACTATGGTGCCCCCTCCGTGTTTTTACCCAAATCGAACGTTTGAGGTAAAAACGTGGAAAAGCAAAATTGTTTTTAATTATTTTTGAATAAAATTAAGAAAAATAGGGTAAAACCCTAATTCATTTTTACTGTTCATTTTTCTGGTTTTTAGAGCTCTGCAAGCAAAAAATGGTGGAGACAACGCACAGATCGACAGAGGTCCGACGCGGGCTACGGGTAAGAGTCTAAACTTAGCTTAGAATGCTTGAATTTGAATTTACATGCTTGTTAGGTGAATTTTGATCAATTTTTGAGCATCGCGGCCGTTTTTGGGCCGTCGACGTCGTCGGGATGAAATCGTCCCGATTTCGACGAAATCGTCTCAAGTTCGCCGATTTCATCTAAGGGCGAAATCGGCGAAAGGGGGACGATTTCGTCAAATTAGGGACGATTTCGGCTTGCGAAATCGGAGACGATTGTGCTCAAATGTGGGACGATATCATCCAATTGTGGACGATATCATCAGTTGTATAAAATTGAACTTATTTTAACTTGCATTTTTAATTAATGATTTGTTTTTTATTGTTGTTTATGTTGCAGAGAGGTTTGCTAAAGAGCAGAGAATGGAAGTACGGGGGGTTGAGAGACGACTTGGCCGCTCTAACACAGGCAGAGCGGGATCAACTGGCACAAGCCGGCTTACAGCATGTGGCAAAAATGCCACAAGTGTCTACAGACATGGGGCTACTGACAGCCCTAGCAGAGAGATGGTATCCGGGTTCTTCTTATTTTTGGTTATCGATAGGGGAGATGACTCCCACACTGGAGGATGTATGGAGGATTCTGAGAATCCCCATACAAGGACGGTTGATCACTCCTACGGTAAATCAGGGCCATGCTATGATGCGATTGTGTGGTGACCCGATCTTCACCCTAGAGAAGGGTGGAGTTAACATTGAGGTGTTGCGTCAGATGCCTGGGGCATCTAGACTCACACAGGTTTTGGTCGGAGTAGTTGGTGGACTTCTACTGTGCCACCAGAGTGGGTGCAGGGTACCATGGGTGCTAGCAGATGTGATCTGTGACATGCGAGACCATGGCTACAGATTCTCTTGGGGTAGTTTTGTTCTATGCCGACTGTACAGGATCCTGCATGGGGTCATGTACAAGGGCGGCCGATGTCTGGTGATGACATCGCTTCTACAGGTTTGGTGCTGGGAGCACATTGCAGTGCGGAGGCCGATAGGGCTTCTTTTGATAGGGATTGATGGGGAGAGGCCCCGAGTTTTCTACTGGTGGCTTCGGAGAGGGGCACAGCGATGGATTGACCTATCGATGTCCCAAAGACTGCTGGATGACCTTGTCCCAGACCAGATCACCTGGAGGCCATGGCAAGAGCACCTAGGGTGGGCCGAGGATGGACAGGAGTTGGATCGCATCAGGAGAGTCTACTGGCTATGGATGGAGAGGGGAGAGGTGGAGCTCCACCGCTATGACCGAGTTTTGCGACAGTTCGATCTATAGCAGGGGATCCCATCTCTTAGGGATTACGAGTTTTCTCGGACTATCCGGGATAACACCATAGTGAGCAGGGCTCCAAACATGCAGCGCTTCTGGAGTTAGGACTCATATGATTCTCCCATTAAGCCAGTGGATAGGGACAATGCAGGGGTAGCCGATGGCTATGATGCCTAGTACGCAAGCATCTGCCCTCCTCGGATGATGAGGTCTCAGGGTCCGATTCATGCAGTTGTGCGTCGAATAGGGATGCGATGCCAGGCGGCTATTGAGGTAGCCCAGGGTCATGAAGAGAGAGGGTATAGGAGACCACAGTCATAGGAGAGGCCACGACAGCAGGAGAGGAGGGTGGAGAGACCCCCTTCTCCACAGAGAGAGAGGCCACCATCACCTAATAAGGGCAAGGGTGTCGACACTAGGGAGAGTAGCGAGACAACGACTCTTCGAGCGAAGACAATACATATCCAGGCACAGGTGTAGACCCTACAGGAGGAGGCTGTACAACACCGAGCTAAGGTGACACAGCTCAGAGATGAGATTGCATGCCTTAGAGCATGGGGCGGAGGGGCGAGCACTGGGGAGTTAACACGGGCTATTGCCCAAATCACTTTCTATCAGACATTATACTATCATATGGTGCCAGAGGAGGATAGACTACCACTGCTAGCTAACATCACAGATCTGATCTAGATCGGGTCGTCGAGGACTTCGTCTCGATCGACGACTAGGACTCGCAGTACCACACATACTGCGATGGGGCCACCTCGTCCACTGTAGGGCGGGGGAGGAGATGAGGCTGAGAGCTCGAGGGGTTCTCGAGGCTAGACTACTACACGACATTACATAGATTGATATGATAGTATTTATTATTTTTTGATATAGAGGATTGAGTATGCCGAGGTACAGATTATGGCATACCAATCCAATTTTGATATGATGTATATATACTGTTGATAGATATATGAGATGAGATATGTTTTTGATCATATGACTTGTGTCTTATGTACTTTTATGATGTGTAGCACCCTAAAATTGGCGCAGTAAAATTACAATAATTACATTCACCTTAGTAAATAATTTAAAATTCAAATTTAACCTCCCAAACCGCCCGTTAACCGTCGGGTAATCCGTTTCCCCCTTTTTCGTGCCAATTTTAGAGGTTGTTTTGACCGTTTGACGATATCGTCGCCGATCAGACGATATCGCCCCAGATTTGACGATTTCGTCTGGACTAGGACGTCCAGACGATCTTGTCGCAAAACTAATTTTGCAAAGTTAGCTTCTGTTCCAACGGGTCTCCAATCCGGGCAGAAGCGTGTCTGCGCCGTTAGAGACCCTCCCCCGTTGGAGATCTCCCAAATTGGGATGATCTCCAACCTCCTAACTACTCCCCTAAGCCTATTTAATCCTAAACTATTCCCTTAGCACCCCCCTGGCTGAAATTATCTGCAATTTAACTCCATCTACGTTGAAACATCCCAATTTTCATTTGCACTGGTCCCATACCAATTTTGTTGCAGGTACATCACTATTTTTCAGCCGGAGCCAGCACACATCGTCGTCGACGAACCTGTTCAGATCGGAGGCGAACCTGTCCAATTCGAGACGATTTCGTACTGATGCGAGACGATCTCGACTGCAGTCCATATTGAGGCAATCAGTGCCTGAAGTTTGCACTTTTCAAACTTTTCTCTACTATTTTATTCTGCAAATTAGATAGTTAATTCAGTGTTTATGTTATTTTGCATTTGGAGTTCACCCATTTAGCTTAGATTGCATATTAAGATCATGATTTGTCATTATAATATTGTAATTTGTTTGAATTTATGTTCATAACTATTATTCAGTATTCATACAGTCATTTGGTGTCGTTTCCCTCTGTTAGTACAGTAGTATTCGTTGTGTTTTGTATCTATTTTTTTGCTTGCAGGTCTCTGACGAATTCGTCAGATCTCAGACGATTCTGTCAGATCTCAGATGATTCTGTCAGATCTCAGATGATTCTGTAGAATTCCAGATGATCCTGACTGCTTCAAACATCAGAATCATCACCGGACATCCGGATCAGGTATTCCGCATTTGTACTCTGTCAATTCTCTGTTTTATGTCTTTAAATCTATTTTTTGTACTCATTGAATTTGCATTTTCATATAGATTAATCTAGATTCATTTGGCCAAACCTAGGATATGAATGCTTAAGGTTAAAAATGAACACATTAAAACACATTCCAAACCTAGGCGTGGAAACTGCCCTTAAATGTTTCCTGGTGAACCCACCATCCGTCGAAAAATCATCAAAATACACCTCCCTTGAGAGGCGGGACCTTCGCAAAGTCCTCTCAGTCCGAGGTACCGCGACATCCTTTTCCCATCCTCCTTCCGGGCACGGATCCAATAGCTTGAAGGTAAGGATGCGAAAAATTTGGAGCGATACATTTTGGTGAACCCGACGTGAATGCATCATAACCTTTTGAAAAAAAAAAAAAAATATATATATATATATATATATAAAATATATACAGAACAACTAAAACATAGATGCATTTTAGATCCTTTAACTTTGAAATCATGTTTAGATGGTAGCTCCTAAGAAAAGGTTAGCAGTTACTATAAACGTAGAAAACCAATTGGCAGCTATAGAAGTCAATTCTGTCCTTAGTGTGCCTGAAACAAGTAGAAATCAATTCCTGTGGAACGAACTTGATAGAAGACTTAGTCTCATCTCATCTAGGTCCACACAACTTAAGCAAATCAAGAGGCTAGTCCTAGATAGAATCTTGGATCCTCATCAATTAGTTTTTTATCATGAACTTCAGAGAGCCTGCCATAGATGGTTAGCTTATAGGAGAGCTCTAGTATCTTCAGAATTGTTCACCTTCGAGGAATACCTCGAGAACGCAGCCATTGTGCACCAGTTCCTAGGTTGTGTAGAAGACCAAGAGGTTGTTCTTACAGATAGGGAAAGATGGAGTAGAGTTCCGCGAGCTGTGTTATATCGAGAGTATTGCCATGAGCTTTACTTTTATCAACCAGCATCTGAAACAGACAATATCACTATAGCTCTTTTCATCAAATTTTTAAAAGAAAACTTTCAATTTGAAGAAGAACACTTCATGACTCCTGAACAACTCGAACCTATTAATGATATTCATAAATTGTTTATAGAAAACTAGATTATTACTTCAGTATTATTTCTTGCATTTATTGTGTTATTTGTTGTCTTTATTATATTATTTCAAAAAACTAAAAAATTAAAAACTTAGCAAAAATTTAAAAACTTCATTTCAAATATTGCAGTAGGTATATAATAAATATATACCTCTTAATTTGTTGCATATATATATATATATATATATATATATATATATTTTCTGAAATCAAAACTTAGCACCATGCCTAAACTTAGGAATGGTAAAGAAACTTTAGGAGAAGAAGAAGATTGGTTACAAAATACAACTAAAGACCCAAATGTCCTTCTTGGAGATACAAATCCGGAAGGAGAAACTCTAGGTCAATCAGACGAAGACTTAGGTGAAGATAAGGAACAAGAAGGAAGTGTTAAAGAGGATGGATCCTCATCCCCTAGAGTAACTCCAAATGGAACTATTGTTTTTGACAATGCAGAGCATTTCAAGAAATTTCTCAGTGATAACATTGAGGACCTTAATGTGGCAATACGTATTGATAAAGGGCAAATTAGTAACACTCAAGCAGCCATGGAATATATGTGTAATATACACACTAACCCCTTGTCTTTCATTGATCAAGAAAGTGACAAGGTTGGGCCATCCAATACGGATATGGTCACTATGGCTCAAAACATGTCAAAACAACAGGTTACCCAACCTCCTAAGGAACCTGTTATTCAACCTAAAATCACTCCCACACAAAAGAAAATTCCCTTCACTACTTTATTCCGCCAAACTATTGAGCAATATGCTTCAAGTAAACAAAAACCTAAAACAAAGCCAAATACAAACTTTCAACAATCCGGAATACAACATAATCCAACTTCAAAATTCCTTCATAATATTGTTCCTACCAATGCTTTACACAATAGTAACATGGCATCTAATCTGCATGTTCCTCCATCATATGCCCATAAAACTCATGTCAATGCCCTACCGAACCAATATGGGGGGCAAACTAGTAATCTGGAAGCCATGGTGAAACAATTAGCTTCACGTATGGACCGAGATAGATCCCTACCGTCCCTCGTATAATTATCGAGAGATCTGTAGTCAACCTTTGGATCCCATAGTTGTAGCTCAACCATACCCTAAGCATTTTCCCATGCCCATCCTACCCATATATAAAGGAACCGAAGATCCCATAGAGCATCTTCGCATGTTTAGGATAGCATGTCACGACATATCGCATGACGACTTGCTATTACTAAAAATGTTCCCAAAAAGTTTAGGTGGAATGGCATTAGAGTGGTACTATCAATTGCCCACTCATTCTTTGAGAAACTTCGAAGAAACAGCGGAATCATTTGTCCATCAATTTAGTGCCTACATCGAGAGGCATGTAACTATTAAAGATTTATACAATTTAAAACAAGACAAGGATGAATGTTTTGCCGATTTCTTAGCTAGATGGAGGCAATTGACAGGAAAACTGCACTTTGTGCTGCCTTATAGGGAAATGTTGGACATTTTCATCAACAATTTACAGGAACAGAGATATCTTATGAGCTATCAACTGCTACTTTAACTACCTTCGATCAAGCTATAGATTTAGCTCGAAGAGTAGAAGATGCCCTCATTAGGAGAGGCCAACTTAGGAAGAAGGATGATGAGAAAACATCTAGAAATCAATATAAAAACAAACAAGTTGTCGGTGATGGAGTCAGTGACAGCAGGAATGTTGCTAATATCAATGCAACAAAGACAACAAAAAAATTCATATTGAAACCTCTGATAAGCCTCCTCGAGAATTCACTAGATTAAATCAACCCTTATCAACTATTTTACCTCAATTACTCGAAAGAGGTTTGATCCAATTACCAACTATCCAGGAACTGACCCAACTATACCCGGATACGGAGTCGACTTGCACTGTGATTTCCATAGAGGACCTGGACATTCTACCAACGCTTGTAAAAGGTTGAAACATAAAATACAAGATTTGATTGACAATAATGAAATGGAAGTGCAAGCCTTCCAACCTAAACAAAACCCTCCCAATAATACTCAAAAGACCATTCCCCAAAATCAAAATCAAAATGCCAATCAAACTCTAGACATATTTCAACACCCTTTACCAAGACATGGTAAAGAGGTAGCCAATCAAATCGAACATCATAATGTTCCCCCTCCTACCCGATATGTAGGGACCATTAGCGGACAATTACCTATTCAGGATCCTCAAATATTTGACACGACCTTATCCCTGGTTACGACCAGGCCCTTACATAATTTTCAAACTTCTGATTCTAGTGATATAGAATCAGATAGTGAAAGTGAACTAGACATTACTTCAAACCAATCGAATAGTTCTGAAAATGAATCAGATCCTATTCAACCCGTCACAGATGCTATGGTTCCAGGAAGAACCATTCCCTAGAAGAGTCACTACTCGACCTTCTTCTAATATATTCCTTTCTAATGAACAAGCCATTAATGCTCAATCGAGACCAGTTCAGCGTCTTCACTATAACATTGTAGGTACCATTGGAGTCGTTACTCGACAACAAGCTCAAAACTCTCAACAAGAACCAAACCAGAATGATGGATCAGCTCCATTCGTTTTGAAAAACCCCAATAAAGGGAATCATGTTCCTACTGTTCAATCTAAACCCCCTTACAATATTAATGAGCAATTGTCCAATACTACGGCCAGAATTTCCCTTTTGGATTTATTAAGATCCTCTCCCACCCATAGGGATGAGTTGATGCTTACATTGAGCCAAATGATGGTACCTCAAAACATTCAACCTGAAGCTATGGCCAATACTATCATCACTCGAGAGATTGATTGTATTGACTTCCGGGATAAAGATATCCCACAACACGGTTTACATAAGGACAATCCCTTATACATTACTTGCTCTAATTGGAGATGTAGTTGTCAAAAGAGTTTTGATTGATAATGGCTCATCTCTAAACATTTGCACTTTTGACTTCTACCAACGATTTGGCTTTAGAAGTGATGAAATGAAGAAAAGCGATATGATTATCAAAGCTTTTAATGACGAAACACAAGAAACGTGTGGAGTTATTACCCTCCCATTGCAAGTTGGTCCTAGAACCCTAGAAACAACCGTGTTTATTGTACATTGCCCAGCATCGTACAATATACTTTTGGGTCGCCCTTGGATCAACGCCATGCGAGCGGTCCCATCAACCTTACACCAATGTGTTAAATTCGAGTTTAAAAATCAGTTGGTCACTATTCATGGTGACCCTAGACCTTTTGATATGTGTGCTTTGGCAGAACCCGTTGGAGTGCAATTTTGCCCTGCTCTGTCATCCACACATCCTAGTTCTTATTTTTCATCTAAAACTGTGAAACATACACCTATAACTTCACCTATTTCCTCTCCATTAATTTCATCCTCCTATATAGATCAACAACCCTCTAAACAAATCATTTTAGAACCTCAAAAAGATCTTAAGTCTACAACCAATCCTTCAAGTTCTATCCCTATAAATTCAAAACCTATAGACACACCTATCATACCTTCCACATCTAAAGATATAGGTAATAAGCCTTCTACATCTTATGCCCTTTCTGATGAACTTTTACCAGATTTATCTACAACCTTAATATCAGAAAAAATGAATGCTTTCATGCGAGATTCAAACCTTTTAAATAACTTGCCGCCATCTCCCCGTACTTTGGGCCTCCCACAACCTATGGGAAGTACTTACCAAGTCGGAAGTTGTGCCTTCATTTATAAAGGATATGACTAGGGAAGAATCCCTCGGAATATCAAAACTCATCATGAGGGATATGCTCGGTGTTATTTTACCAATGATTATATTAAAGCTAAACCCATGATGCTTAAAATGGGATATGAAGGGAAAGGCTTGGGACCTTTCCAAAATGGCATGAAAGAACCTTTCGAGGTAGAACCGTGGCCTACCTACTGTGGCGTGGGCTTATTTCCTAGTAAGGGTCAACCCTTTCCTTTTGAGGATGATGATCATCTCATATGTTATCAAGATTATATGGATAGGCATGTTGATTTGCCTCTTAAAAATCAATCGTTTTCATGCAACATGCTATCCATCGCATACCCTGAAATGATTGCTGACCCCGATGAAGAGTTGGAAGGAGATATCTTCCATGATGTCTCTGTTGAAGAAATGTTACACAATGGATTTTATTTTGATGGTTCTATACCAACTATAGCCCAACTTGAAGCCACTAATCCTCAGAATGAATTATCTAAATTAACCTTACAAGAATTACAAGAATTGGGCGTTTCACCCGCCCCACCTAATTTTGAAAGAGATCTACACATGGAGGTAGAAAACGTCATTAAAATTAATATTGGAACTGAGGACAATCCTCACATAATCAATATTGGATCAGAATTAAGTCAAGAAAAACAAGAACAATACATTGCGTTCCTTAAAGAGTATGAAGATGTCTTCGCTTGGACATATGAAGATATGCCAAGTCTAGACCCTTCTGTAGTCATGCATCATCTAGTGGTCCATCCGGATGCTAAACCTGTTAAACAAAAACTTAGAAAAATGCATCCCAAAGTGGCTCTGCTAGTCAAAGGGGAGTTAGAAAAACTCCTGAATGTTATCTTTATACAAGCTATTGATTATGCTATGAATGGATCTCAAACGTAGTTCCGGTCACCAAGAAAGAAGCTACCAAAGTTAGGGTTTGCACAGATTTTAGAGATATTAACGTTGCATGCCCTAAAGATGACTTTCCTCTTCCAAACATGGATCAAATCATTGACTTTACTGTCGGGAGTGGGATGATGTCCTTAATGGATGGATTCTCTGGTTATAATCAGATCAGGATAGCTCCTGAAGACCAGGCTAAAACAGCCTTTATTACCCCACGGGGTACCTTTTTTTTGGAAAGTGATGCCATTTGGCTTAAAGAACGTCGGTGCAACTTATCAACGAGCTATGACCTATATTTTTCATGATATGATGCATGATATCCTACATGATTATGTAGATGATATTATAGCTCGCTCTATTATTGAAAATAATCATTTAGATGATTTAAGGAAAGTCTTTAATCGATTACGAGAATATCTCATTCGATTAAATCCAGCAAAATGCATATTCGGAGTTAAATCCGGCAAACTCTTAGGGGTTTTAGTTTCTTTACGTGGTATTGAAATCGACCCTCTCAAGATTGCGGCCATCACTGATATGCCCGCACCTACTAATATATCTGAGTTACGAAGTTTACAAGGTAAACTTCAAGCCATCCGTCGCTTCATCGATAAGCTGGCGGACAAAACTGGTCCCTTTCTTAAACTCCTTAAGAAAGATGTCCCTTTTAATTGGGACAGAGAATGTAGAGAAGCTTTTGAACTTCTCAAACAATACCTCCTTAATCCACCTGTGCTTTCACCACCTAAATCTGATCGCCCATTTCTCCTATATATTTCAGCTTCAGATTCTGCCTTAGGGGCTATGTTAGCTCAGCTTGATGATGAAAAGCGAGAACGTGCTAATTATTATATTAGCCGAACCTTCATCAGTTATGAAACCCGCTACACAGCGTTGGAAAAGCTATGTCTAGCAGTCGTGTTTGCTACGCAAAAATTATGACATTATATGCTTAGTCAAAAAACTTATGTCATTGCTAAATATGACCCCTTAAGGTATCTCATGAGTCGACCTTATTTATCGGGTCGCACAGCCAAGTGGGTTCTTGCTCTAAGCGAGTTTGATCTCACATTCATAGGACAGAAGTCTGTTAAGGGTCAAATCATAGCAGATCAATTAGCTGTTGCACCCTTAGAGTCTACCCATCCCCTCATCATCGAGTTTCCAGATGAATGCCTTCAATTAGAGGCAGACCATACCGAACAATGGTCCTTATACTTTGATGGAGCCCGATGCATGAGTGGGGCTGGTGCGGGTATTATTTTAATATCTCCGCAAAAACATCTTATTCCTCTGTCCTTCAAATTGACATTTGCTTGCACCAACAACACTGCTGAGTATGAAGCTCTAATCCTTGGATTACGAGCTGCCCTAGCACTAAAAATTAAACACCTTTTAGTTTTTGGTGATTCTCAACTAGTTATAAACCAAATTAATGAAGTTTATCAAACCCGAGATGATAAACTGTGCCCATATAAGGCCTATGTTTTACAATTAATGTCTTTATTTGATCAAGTTACCTTAGAAGCTATTCCTCGAACTAGCAACCGTGCAGCTGATGCTATGGCCGTAGCTGCATCTCTCCTGCCCTTGGAGTTAGATGACGAATATGCCACTATCATTATTCATCGACTCCAGGAACCCGCTTCAAATAAGTCATGCTTAGAGCCTTTGGATGTGTTTCTAATCAATGAAACTACTCCCGAACCTTGGTATACAGACATATTTGATTTTCTCCAAAATGGGACTTTCCCTGCCAATTCTAATAGAAACCAGTGTCGGTTATTACGTCGACGAGCAAGTCGATTTGTAATAATTGGCAATACTTTATATAGGAGATCTTTTGAAGGTATCCTATTAAGATGTTTAAACTTAGAAGAGTCTAAATCAGCCTTGAGTGAAGCCCACGATGGATCTTGTGGAGGACACTTTAGTGGTAGTGTCATTGCTAAAAAGCTCCTTCGGATAGGATACTTTTGGCCTACCATGGAAACAGATGCACATGAGTATGTGCGCCATTGCGACAAGTGTCAAAAACATGCTGACCTTGTCCATGCGCCTGCACAAGAGCTGCAGGCTATTTCTTCTCCTTGGCCCTTTTCTAAATGGGGCTTGGATATTATTGGCAAAATCAATCCTGTGTCATCTGATGGACACAAGTTCATCATAACCGCCACTGAGTATTTCACGAAGTGGGTCGAAGCTATGCCTTTAGCTTCCTGCACTGGCACACAAGTTTCTAAATTTATTTTTAATCAAATCATTTGCAGGTTCGGAATTCCTGCCAATCTCATCTCTGACAATGGAACTTGTTTCAAAAATAAAGATGTTAAAAAATTATGTCAAAAATATAAGATTCAACATCGTTGGTCCACTCCCTATTATCCTCGGGGTAATGGTCAAGCGAGAAGCATCTAACAAAACCTTAATCAAAATTCTCAAAATATTGGTCAATAAACATGGCCGTGATTGGCACATTCAATTATATCCAACCTTGTGGGCCTATCGAACTAGTGTTCGAACCCCCACTGGAACTTCACCATTTGTTTTGGTATATGGTGCTGAAGCAGTTTTTCCATTTGAATTGGAAGTTCCTTCTTTGGCTCTGCTACTTCAAGATACCGAAGTAGGAGACGAATATCGTGCTGGCAGACTCAGTCAGCTGGAACTCCTAGATGAAAAATGCATCAATGCTTTGGAGCATCTCCGTGCTTATCAAAACAAGCTTAAAAGATCATATGCTAAGAAAGTTCGTCATCGATCCTTTGAGATTGGCGACCTTGTTTTAAAAGAAAATAAAAAAAAATACAAATGCAACTAAGGAACTTAAAGGTAAATTTGAGCCCAATTGGCTTGGACCATACATTATTACTGCTAAATTTGAATCAGGAGCATATAAATTATCTACCTTAGATGGTAAAGAACTTAAAGAACCCATGAATATTTTGCATCTTAAACGTTACTATGCATAAATTTGGTCGTTTCATCCTTGTATATAATTGTTTTCAAAATATTTATCTTATATTTCTTTCAAATTTATAAAAATCCAAAAACATCAAAAATATTCATAATCATCCAAAATCTTCAAAAACTATCTAT
Organism: Wollemia nobilis; assembly: GCA_028583015.1. NCBI lineage: Eukaryota > Viridiplantae > Streptophyta > Pinopsida > Araucariales > Araucariaceae > Wollemia > Wollemia nobilis. The sequence continues at coordinate 461,715 of JAQPPZ010001723.1, read as the reverse complement.
TGCATTTATTTAAAGCACTTGTTAAGTTCTTTTTGCTCAAAAACAAAAATAAAACCAAAAATCAAAATAATGATAAAAATATAATAACAGCTATATACTTGACTCTTTCGAAACCAAAATAAAATAAAGAAGAAAGAGAGAGTCAACATTCTCAAAAACTTCTCAAAAAATCATTTATATATATTTTCTTACAATCATTGCAGTTATATGTTTCAAATTATTTTGGGATAAATTAGCATTTACTTGGAATCCCTCACTTGCACACTCACAACAATAAATATCTTGGTTTTATCTAGCATGATTACTAATCTCTCTTATATCAAAGTCCACAAAATTCAATTAAATAAAGTTTGAGCATAGAGAATTGATCTTGTTATTTACTTAAACCAAGCACATCTTTTCACAATAAAATGATTATATTTGTAATTTCCATGTTTTGCTACATAGTAGAAGTGATTTCTTGAGCGAAAAGTTTCCCCTGCTATCCTATCATGCACATGGTCTAGAATCTTTGAGAATTGGCAAAAGGACAAGCTCACCCCTACCCAGAATAAAAATCCCTTGCTCTACAGCTAATCCGAGCAAGTATCCCTAGCAAAGAAAAAGAAAAGAAAAAGTTCAAGAAAGAAAAAAAGAGAAAAGAAAAATGTTATTTTATATCATTTCAGCAATGTTCCAAGCATTATCAAGCAAAAGAAATACAAAAAGAAAAATAAGCAAAAGAAAACAGAAAGCAAAAGCAAGAAAGCAATAAAATCCCTTCCCTACCCTTTGAAAAGAAAAGAAGGGTTGATGAGCTTGAATCCCTGGAATTCTCAATTATTCAAAAACTGTGAGGTAAGCCCCATAACAGGTGGTTTGTGCCCAACCTGCTTGGCCTTGGGTAACTCCTAGCGTGGTGATATGTCTGTCACATTAGCGACCTTCTTTTGTACAGACCTATGTCTGCTTATGGATTAGCTAGCTCTTGATAATCCGACCTACATAGTAGTTTAGTATGGTTATATGCATCTACATCATGGTTAATGAACACTTATTTGGTTTCTTCAAATCACTTGTATCATATTATCTTGCTCAAAGCTGGTAAATGAACAATGCAATTGCACACACATTTGTATTTGAGAGATTTTGTGTATCATTATGATAAATCAAGATCGGAAATGAATTCACATATGCACATGGGATTCCTTATAAATCTAACTTTTGTCTTCAAAATAATTTGAAATATTATTTTTGCAACTTGTTTGGAATAAATCAAGTACAGTTGTTTACCACAAAGACAACTATATAATAGAAAAATCAAAAATTTCTTTCAAACTACACAAAACATATACATATATATCTGGTTGACTTTCGCGACGATGGTATAGTTTCAAAACCAAAATTGGAATTTTATGCCTAGCGCAAGTCCTCATTTTCATATTTTCTGTTCATCAAAAATCAACCATGCAATAAAACTATCTTTTTTGGATTTTCGCGATGATGGTATAAGTCTATACCTACATATTCTATGCCTAGCGCAGACCATTGTAACAATTTTTATTCCCCATTTATTAAAAAACATGAAAACCATATGACTTAATTCATTATGTTACACAAATTATGCTTTTCAAAAGCAAACACATTTTCATTATTTCATGTCATTATGTCAACCTACAATTTTGCAATGATGGTATAATTCCTAAAGAATTATCCAAAAATTTTATCATACTTAGGAATTTATGCCTAGCAAAAATCATTTTAAAACATTATTTCATGCACAATATTTCTTATGAAATCTGCAAAACAAACCATCATCATCATCATTTGCCCCATTGCACCAAAGTCTTAAGGCAGTCTCTTAAGCACTCTTGTTCTTCTAACCATATTTCTATCCTGGGATTAGCTTGACGGCCGAGTGAGCAGCGACTCCATGAAATGGTCTATAATAGCGACAATGTCCTTTGAAATTATTGTTAGAAGTCTCTTTTTATTTTTACATCACATTACAACCAATCAATTTGTTACATCAGATTATTTCATTTCAAATATTACCAGCATGACATCAAAATTATAATATTTTAAAATAAAAAAAACAACATAATTTCTTGAATCATCAATCCAATTATCAAAACAATCAATCAAACATAAAAGCATCATAAGCATCACATAATACAAGTCATATGATCAAAATTATATCATCTCATATATATATCAACAACATATATACATCATCAAAACTGGATTGGTATGCCACAATCTGTACCTCGGCATACTCAATCCTCTATAAAAATAATAATACAACAATGACAGTCTGTACAATGTCAGTGCAGCCCTCTAGCCTCGAGAGCCCCTCGAGCTCTCTGCCTCATCTCCTCCCCCGCCCTGAGGTGGACGAGGTGGCCCCATCGCCGTCTGTGTAGTCCTCGTCCTCGACCGGGACGTGGTCCTCGACGACCCGATCCTGATCGGATCTGCGATGTTAGCTGGCAGGGGTAGTCTATCCGCCTCTGGCACCAGTTGGAAGTATAATGTCTGGTAAAAGGTCAGCTGGGCGATAGCCCGTGTCAGCTCTCTAGAGCTTGCCCCTCCGCCCCATGCCCTGAGGCATGCAATCTCATCCTGCAGCTGTGACACCTCAGCCCGGTGGCATGCAGCCTCATCCTGTAGCGTCTGCACCTGGGCCTGGAGATGATCTCTCTCCGCTCGGAGAGTAGCCATCTCGCTACTCTCTCCTGTGTCGACACCCTTGCCCTTATCGGGCGATGGTGGCCTCTGTGGAGATGGGGGTCTCGCCTCCCTCCTCTCCCTCTCTCTCTGTCGTGGCCTCTCCTGTGCCTGTGGCCTCCTCACCTCTCTCCCACCGTGACCCTGGGCTGCCTCCATCGCCGCCTGGCACCGCCTCCCTATCCGACGCACAACCGCATGGATCGGACCCTGTGCCCTCGTCATCCGAGGAGGGCGGATGCCTACGTACCAGGCATCATAGCCATCGGCTACTCCTGCGTCGTCCCCATCCACTGGCTGGATGGGGGCATCATCCGTGTCCTGGCTCCAGAACCGCTGCATGTCGGGAGCCCCGCTAACTGTAGTGTTATCTCGGACAGTTCGAGAAAACTCATAATCCCTCAGAGATGGGATCCCCTGTTGTAGACCGAATTGCCACAAAACTCGGTCGTACCTGTGGAGCTCCACCTCTCCCCTCTCCATCCTCAGCCAGCAAACTCGCCTAACGTGAGCCAACTCCTGTCCATCCTCGGCCCACCCTGGATGCTCCCTCCATGGCCTCCAGGTGATCTAGTCCGGGACAAGGTCATCTAGTAGCCTCCGGGACATAGGCAGATCTATCCGTCGTTGTGCCCCTCTCCGGAGCCACCAGTAGAAGACTCGGGGCCTCTCCCCGTCAACCCCTGTCAGAGGAAGCCCTATCGGCCTCCGCACTGCAATGTGCTCCCAGCACCAAACCTGTAAGAGCGATGTCATGACCAGACATCGGCCGCCCTTGTACACGACCCCATACAGGATCTTGTACAATCGGCATAGAACAAAACTGCCCCAAGAGAATCTGTAGCCGTGATCCCGCATATCGTAGATCACATCTGCGAGCATCCACGGCACCCTGCACCCACTCTGGTGGCACAGCAAAAGTCCACCAACCACTCCAGCTAGAACCCGTGTGAGTGTAGATGCCCCAGGCATCTGGCGTAGTGCCTCGATATTAACTCCGCCCTTCTCCAGGGCGAAGCTCGGGTCACCACACAGTCGTCCCATAGCACGGCCCTGATTGGCCGTAGGAGTAATCAGCCGTCCTTGTATGGGGATTCTCAGAATCCTCCATACATCCTCCAAAGTGGGAGTCATCTCCCCTGTAGGTAGCCAAAAATAGGAAGAGCCCGGATACCACCTCTCTGCTAGGGCTGTTAGGAGCCCCATATCTGTGGATACTTGTGGCATCTCTGCCACATGCTGCAAGCCGGCCTGTGCCAGCTGATCTCGCTCTGCCTGTGTGAGAGCGGCCAAGTCATCTCTCAACCCTCCATACTTCCACTCCCTGCTCTTTAGTAATCCTCTCTGCAAACATAAACAACAAAACAATAAACAATCATTAATAACAATTCAAGTAAATAATAATGCAAGTTAAAATTCAATTTTGTGCAATTGATGATATCGCCCACTATTGGACGATATCGTCCCAAATTTGAGCATAATCGTCTCCGATTTCGCAGTTCGAAATCGTCCCTAATTTGATGAAATCGTCCCCCTTTCGACGATTTCGCCCTCGGGCGAAATTGCCGAAATTGAGACGATTTCGTCGAAATCGGGACGATTTCGTCCCGACGACGTCGACGGCCCAAAAACGGCCGCGATGCTCAAAAATCACCTAAAAATTACCTACAAAGCATGTCAAATTAAATTAAAGCATCCTAGTTAAGTCTAGACTCTTACCCGTAGACCGCGTCGGACCTCTGTCGATCTGTGCGTCGTCTCCACCATTTTTTGCTCCAGAGCTCTAAAAACCAGAAAATGAACAGTAAAAATGAATTAGGGTTTTACCCTATTTTTCTTAATTTTATTTAAAAATAATTTTTTGCTTTTCCACGTTTTTACCTCAAACGTTCGATTTGGGTAAAAACACGGAGGGGCACCATAGTAAGCTGTCGTACGATTCGACCAAGAATCGTCGCCTAAAAATGGGAATAATTTTTGCTTTCTCGTAGATCGAGAAGAACTCATCTTTAACGCATTTTCTTCGAAAAATTCGCTAAAGAGGGGGCAAAATGTAGCACCCTAAAATTGGCGCGATAAAATTACAATAATTACATTCACCTTAGTAAATAATTTAAAATTCAAATTTAACCTCCCAAACCGCCCGTTAACCGTCGGGTAATCCGTTTCCCCCTTTTCTATGCCAATTTTAGAGGTTGTTTTGACCGTTTGACGATATCGTCGCCGATCAGACGATATCGCCCTAGATTTGACGATTTCGTCTGGACTAGGACGTCCAGACGATCTTGTCGCAAAACTGATTTTGCAAAGTTAGCTTATGTTCCAACGGGTCTCCAATCCGGGCAGAAGCGTGTCTGCGCCGTTAGAGACCCTCCCCCATTGGAGATCTCCCAAATTGGGATGATCTCCAACCTCCTAACTACTCCCCTAAGCCTATTTAATCCTAAACTATTCCCTTAGCACCCCCCTGGCTGAAATTATCTGCAATTTAACTCCATCTACGTTGAAACATCCCAATTTTCATTTGCACTGGTCCCATACCAATTTTGTTGCAGGTACATCACTATTTTTCAGTCGAAGCCAGCACACATCGTCGTCGACGAACCTGTTCAGATCGGAGGCGAACTTGTCCAATTCGAGACGATTTCGTACTGATGCGAGACGATCTCGACTGCAGTCCATATTGAGGCAATCAGTGCCTGAAGTTTGCACTTTTCAAACTTTTCTCTACTATTTTATTCTGCAAATTAGACAATTTATTTAGTGTTTATGTTATTTTGCATTTGGAGTTCACCCATTTAGCTTAGATTGCATATTAAGATCATGATTTGTCATTATAATATTGTAATTTGTTTGAATTTATGTTCATAACTGTTATTCAGTATTCATACAGTCATTTGGTGTCGTTTCCCTCTGTTAGTACAGTAGTATTCGTTGTGTTTTGTATCTATTTTTTGCTTGCAAGTCTCTGACGAATTCGTCAGATCTCAGACGATTCTGTCAGATCTCAGACGATTCTATCAGATCTCAGACGATTCTGTAGAATTCCAGACGATCCTGACTGCTTCAAACATCAGAATCATCACCAGACATCCGGATCAGGTATTCCGCATTTGTACTCTGTCAATTCTCTGTTTTATGTCTTTAAATCTATTTTTTGTATTCAGTGAATTTGCATTTTCATATAGATTAATCTAGATTCATTTGGCCAAACCTAGGATATGAATGCTTAAGGTTAAAAACGAACACATTAAAACACATTCCAAACCTAGGCGTGGAAACTGCCCTTAAATGTTTCCTGGTGAACCCACCATCCATCGAAAAATCATCAAAATACACCTCCCTTGAGAGGCGGGACCTTCGCAAAGTCCTCTCAGTCCGAGGTACCGCGACATCCTTTTCCCATCCTCCTTTCGGGCACGGATCCAATAGCTTGAAGGTAAGGATGCAAAAAATTTGGAGCGATACATGATGCTTTTAATGTTTTGATTGATTGATGTGATGATTCATGTAATTATGTCGTTGGAAATATTATGGTTTGAATGTCATGCTGTAAGATTTTAAATGAAATAATCTGATGTAACAAATTGGTTGTTTGTGATGTGATGTGATAAAAGATAAAAAGAGACTTCTAACAATAATTTCAAAGGACATTGTCGCTATTATAGACCATTTCATGGAGTCACCGCTCACTCGGTCGTCAAGCTAATCCCAGTATAGAAATATTGTTAAAAAGTAAAAGAGTGCTTAAGAGACTGTCTTAAGACTTTGGTGCAATGGTGCAAATGATGATGATGATGGTTTGTTTTCAGATTTTCATAAAAATAGTATGCATGAAATAATGTTAAAATGATTTTTGCTAGGCATAAATTCCTAAGTGTGATAAAATTTTTGGATAATTCCCTAGGAATTATACCATCATTGCAAAATTGAAGGTTGACATAATGACATGAAATAGTGATAATGTGCATGCTTTTTTGTTTTGAAAACATAATTGTATAACAGAATGATTTAAGTCATATGGTTTTCATGATTTTTAAATAAATGGGGAATAAAAATTGTTACAATGGTTTGCGCTAGGCATAGAATATGTAGGTATAGACTTATACCATCATCGCGAAATCCAAAAAGAAAGATAGTTTTATTGCATGGTTGATTTTTGATAAACAGAAAATATGAAGAGGAAGACTTGCGCTAGGCATAAAATTCCAATTTTGGTTTTGGAACTATACCATCGTCGCGAAAGTCGATAATATATATATATATAATATATATATATTTTTGTGTGTGTGTGTGTATGTGTGTATGTTTTGATTGTATGGTTTTGAAAGAAATTTTTGATTTTTGTGATTATGTATGTAGTTGTCTTTAGACTAAACAACTGTATTTTTAAAGAAGAAAATGAATTATTCCAAACAATTTGCAAAAAAATATTTCAAAGTATCTTAAAGACAAAAGTTAGATTTATAAGGAATCCCATGTGCATATGTGAATTCATTTCCAATCTTGATTTATCATAATGATACACAAAATCTCTCAAATACAAATGTGTGTGCAATTGCATTGTTCATTTACCAGTTTGAGCAAGGTACTATGATACAAGTGATTTGAATGAACCAAAGAAGTGTTCATTAACCATGATGTAGATGCATATAACCATACTAGACTACTATGTAAGTCGGATTATCAAGAGCTAGCTAATCCATAAGCAGACATAGGTCTATACAAAAGAAGGTCGCTAATGTGACAGACATATCGCCACGCTAGGAGTTACCCAAGGCCAAGCGGGTTGGGCACAAACCACCTGTTATGGGGCTTACCTCACAGTTTTCGAATAATTGAGAATTCTAGGGATTCAAGCTCATCAACCCTTCTTTTCTTTTCAAAGGGTAGGGAAAGGGATTTTATTGCTTTCTTTTTGCTTTTTTTTTTTTTTCTTTCTTTTGTATTTTTGCTTGATTTTTGAGATAATGCTTGAAACATTGTTGTAATGATATAAAATAACATTTTTCTTTTTCTCTTTTTCTTGAACTTTGCTTTTTCTTTTTTTTGTTCTATACTAGGGATACTTGCTCGGATTAGCTGTAGAGCAAGGGATTTTTATTCTGGGTAGGGGTGAGCTTGTCCTTTTGCCAATTCTCAAAGATTCTAGACCATGTGCATGATAGGATAGCAGGGGAAACTTTTCGCTCAAGAAACCACTTCTACTATGTAGCAAAGCATGGAAATTACAAATATAATCATTTTATTGTGAAAAGATGTGCTTGGTTTAAGTAAATAACAAGATCAATTCTCTGTGCTCAAACGTTATTTAATTGAATTTTGTGGACTTTGATATAAGAGAGATTAGTAATCATGCCAGATAAAATCAAGATATTTATTTTTGTGTGTGTGAAAGTGAGGGATTCCAAATAAATGCTAATTTATCCAAAATAATTTGAAACATATAATTGCAACATTTGTAAGCAGATATATATAAATAAATACTGTTTTTGAGAAGCTTTGAGAATGTTGACTCTCTCTTTCTTCTTTATATTATTTTGGTTTCGAAAGAGTCAAGAATATTGTTGTTTTGATTTTTATTTATTATTTTTGAAAGAATTAACAAGTGCCATAAATAAATGCAACAAATAGTTTTGAGGATTTTGATGATTTTGAATGTTTTTGGTGTTTTTGAATTTATAAATTGAAAGAAATACAAGATAGTGATTTTGAAATATTTTAAACAAATATATACAAGGATGAAATGACCAAATTTATACATAGTAACGTTTAAGATGCAAAATATTCATGGGTTCTTTAAGTTCTTTACCATCTAAGGTAGATAATTTGTATGCTCCCGATTCAAATTTAGCGGTGATAATGTATGGTCCAAGCCGGTTGGGCTCAAATTTACCTTTAAGGTCCTTAGTTGCATTAGTATTTTTTTGATTTTCTTTTAAAACAAGGTCGCCGATCTCAAAGGATCGATGACGAACTTTTTTAGCATATGATCTTTTAAGCTTGTTTTGGTAGGCACGGAGATGCTCCAAAGCATTGATGCATTTTTCATCTAGGAGTTCCAGCTGACTGAGTCTGCCAGCTCGATATTCATCTCCTACTTCGGTATCTTGAAGTAGCAGAGCCAAAGAAGGAACTTCTAATTCAAAGGGAAAAATGACTTCAGCACCATAAACCAAAACAAATGGTGAAGTTCCCGTGGGGGTTCGAACACTAGTTCGATAGGCCCACAAGGCTGGATATAACTGAATGTGCCAGTCGCGGCCAGTTTTATTGACCAATATTTTAAGGATTTTGATTAAGGTTTTGTTAGATGCTTCTGCTTGACCATTACCCTGAGGATAATAGGGAGTGGACCAGCGATGTTGAATTTTGTATTTTTGGCATAATTTTTTAACATCTTTATTTTTGAAACAAGTTCCATTATCAGAGATGAGATTTGCAAGAATTTCGAACCTACAAATGATTTGATTAAAGATAAATTTAGAGACTTGTGTGCCGGTGCAGGAAGCTAAAGGCATAGCTTCAACCCACTTCGTGAAATACTCGGTGGCGGTTATGATGAATTTGTGTCCATCAGATGACACAGGATTAATTTTGCCAATAATATCTAAACCCCATTTTGAAAAGGGCCAAGGAGATGAAATAGCCTGCAGCTCTTGTGCAGGCGCATGGACAAGGTCAGCATGTTTCCGGCACTTGTCGCAATGGCGCACATAATCATGTGCATCCTTTTCCATGGTAGGCCAAAAATATCCTATCCGAAGGAGCTTTTTAGCAATGACACTACCACTGAAGTGTCCTCCACAAGATCCATCGTGGGCTTCACTCAAGGCTGATTTGGATTCTTCTAAATTCAAACATCTTAATAGGATACCTTCAAAAGATCTCCTATATAAAGTATTGCCAATTATTACAAATCGACTTGCTTGTCTACGTAATAACCGACGTTGGTTTCTATTAGAATTGGCAGGGAAAGTCCCATTTTGGAGAAAATCAAATATATCCGTATACCAAGGTTCAGGAGTAGTTTCATTGATTAGAAACACATCCAAAGGTTCTAAGCATGACTTATTTGAAGCGGGTTCCTAGAGTCGACGAATAATGATAGTAGCATATTCGTCATCTAACTCCAAGGGGAGGAGAGATGCGGCTGCGGCCATAGCATCAGTTGCACGGTTGCAAGTTCGAGGAATAGCTTCCAAGGTAACTTGATCAAATAGAGACATTAATTGTAAAACATAGGCTTTATATGGGCGCATTTTATCATCTCTGGTCTGATAAACTTCATTAATTTGGTTTATAACCGGTTGAGAATCACCAAAAACTAACGAGATGTTTAATTTTTAGCGCCAAGGCAGCTCGTAATCCAAGGATTAGAGCTTCATATTCAGCGAGTATTGTTGGTGCAAGCAAATGTTAACTTGAAGGACAGAGGAATAAGATGTTTTTGTGGGGATATTAAAATAATACCCGCACTAGCCCCACTCATGCATCGGGCTCCATCAAAGTATAAGGACCATTGTTCAATATGGTCTGCCTCTAATTGAAGGCATTCATCAGGAAACTCAATGATGAGGGGATGGGTAGACTCTAAGGGTGCAGCAACTAATTGATCTGCTATGATTTGACCCTTAACAGACTTTTGTCCTATGAATGTGAGATCAAACTCACTTAGAGCAAGAACCCACTTGGCTGTGCGACCCGATAAATAAGGTCGACTCATGAGATACCTTAAGGGATCGTATTTAGCAATGACATAAGTTTTTTGACTAAGCATATAATGGCATAATTTTTGCGTAGCAAAAATGACTGCTAGACATAGTTTTTCTAATGTTGTATAGCGGGTTTCATAACTGATGAAGGTTCGGCTAATGTAATAATTAGCACGTTCTCTCTTTTCATCATCAAGCTGAGCTAACATAGCTCCTAAAGCGAGAATCTGAAGCTGAAATATACAGGAGGAATGGGCGATCGGGTTTAGGTGGTGAAAGCACAGGTGGATTAAGGAGGTATTGCTTGAGAAGTTCAAAAGCTTCTCTACATTCGTCGTCCCAATTAAAAGGGACATCCTTCTTAAGAAGTTTAAGAAAGGGACCGGTTTTGTCCGCCAGCTTATCGATGAAGCGACGGATGGCTTGAAGCTTACCTTGTAAACTTCGTAACTCAGATATATTAGTAGGTGCGGGCATATCAGTGATAGCCGCAATCTTGAGAGGGTCAATTTTGATACCACGTAAAGAAACTAAAACCCCTAATAGTTTACCGGACTTAACTCCGAATATGCATTTGGTTGGATTTAATCGAATAAGATATTCTCGTAATCGATTAAAAACTTTTCTCAAATCATCTAAATGATTATCTTCATTAATAGAACGAGCTATAATATCATCTACATAATCATGTAGGATATCATGCATCATATCATGAAAAATATAAGTCATAGCTCGTTGATAGGTTGCACCTGCGTTCTTTAAGCCAAATGGCATCACTTTCCAACAAAAGGTACCCCAGGGGGTAATGAAGGTTGTTTTAGCCTGATCCTCAGGAGCTATCCTGATCTGATTATAACCGGAGAATCCATCCATTAAGGACATCATCCCACTCCCGACAGTAAAGTCAATGATTTGATCCATGTTTGGAAGAGGAAAATCATCTTTAGGGCATGCGGCGTTAATATCTCTAAAATCTGTGCAAACCCTAACTTTGGTGGCTTCTTTCTTGGTAACTGGAACTACATTTGAGATCCATTCAGCATAATCAATAGCTTGTATAAAAACAACATTTAGGAGTTTTTCTAACTCCCCTTTGACTAGCAGAGCCACTTTGGGATGCATTTTTCTAAGTTTTTGTTTAACAGGTTTAGCATCCGGATGGACCACTAGATGATGCATGACTACAGAAGGGTCTAGACCTGGCATATCTTCATATGTCCAAGCGAAGACATCTTCATACTCTTTAAGGAATGCAATATATTGTTCTTGTTTTTCTTGACTTAATTCTGATCCAATATTGATTATGTGAGGACTATCCTCAGTTCCAATATTAATTTTAATGACGTTTTCTACCTCCATGTGTAGATCTCTTTCAAAATTAGGTGGGGCGGGTGAAACGCCCAATTCTTGTAATTCTTGTAAGGTTAATTTGGATAATTCATCTTGAGGATTAGTGGCCTCAAGTTGGGCTATAGTTGGTATAGAACCATCAAAATAAAATCCATTGTGTAACATCTCTTCAACGGAGACGTCGTGGAAGATATCTCCTTCCAACTCCTCATCGGAGTCAACAATCATTTCGGGGTAAGCTATGGATAGCATGTTACATGTAAATGGCTGATTTTTTAGAGGCAAATCATCACACCTATCCAAATAATCTTGATAACATATGAGTTGATCATCATCTTCAAAAGGAAAGGGTTGACCCTTACTAGGAAATAGGCCCACACCACAGCGGGGAGGCCACGGTTCTACCTCGAAAGGTTCTTTCATGCCATTTTGGAAAGGTCCCAAGCCTTTCCCTTTATATCCCATTTTAAGCATTATGGGTTTAGCTTTAATATATTCATTGGTAAAATAACATCGAGCATATCCCTCATGATGAGTTTTAATATTCCGAGGGATTCTTCCCCAGTCATATCCTTTATAAATGAAGGCACAACTCCCGACTTGGTAAGTACTTCCCATAGGTTGTGGGAGGCCCAAAGTACGAGGAGATGGCGGCAAGTTATTTAAAAGAATTGAATCTTGCATGAAAGCATTTGTTTTTTTGATATTAAGATTGTGGATAAATCCGGTAAAAGTTCATCAAAAAGAGCATAAGATGTAGAAGGATCATTCCCTATATCTTTAGATGTGGAAGGTATGATAGATGTTGATAATGTGGAAGTGTTAATAGATGGGTCTATAGGTTTTGAAATTATAGGGATAGAACATGAAGGATTGGTTGTAGATTGAAGATCTTTTTGAGGTTCTAGAGTGGTTTGTTTAGAAGATTGTTGATCTATATAGGAGGATGAAATTAATGGAGGGGAAATAGGTGAAGCTATGGGTGTGTGTTTCACAGTTTTGGATGAAAAATAAGAGTTAGGATGTGTGGATGACAGAGCAGGGCAAAATTGCACTCCAACAGGTTCTGCCAAAGCACACATATCAAAGGGTCTAGGGTCACCATGGATAGTGACCAACTGATTTTTAAATTCGAACTTAACACATTGGTGTAAAGTTGATGGGACAGCCCGCATTGCATTGATCCAAGGACGACCCAAGAGTATATTGTACGATGCGGGGCAATGTACAATAAACATAGTGGTATCTAGAGTTCGAGGACCAACTTGCAATGGGATGGTAATAACTCCACACGTTTCTTGTGTTTCGTCATTAAAAGCTTTGATAATCATGTCAGTTTTCTTCATTTCATCACTTCTAAAGCCAAATCGTTGGTAGAAGTCAAGAGTGCAAATGTTTAGAGATGAACCATTATCAATCAGGACTCGTTTAACGACTACATCTCCAATTAGAGCAGTAATATATAAGGGATTATCCTTATGTAAACTGTGTTGTGGGATATCTTTATCCCGGAAGTCAATACAATCAACTTCTCGAGTGATGATAGTATTGGCCATGGCTTCAGGTTGAATGTTTTGAGGTACCATCATTTGGCTTAATGTAAGCATCAACTCATCCCTATGGGTGGGAGAAGATCTTAACAAATCCAAAAGGGAAATTATGGTTGTAGTATTGGATAATTGCTCATTAATATTGTAAGGGGGTTTAGGTTGAACATTGGAAGCATGATTCCCTTTATTGGGATTTTTCAAAACAAATGGAGCTGATCCATCATTCTGGTTTGGTTCTTGTTGAGAATTTTGAGCCTGTTGTCGGGTAACGACTCCAATGGTACCTACAATGTTATATTGAGGACGTTGAACTGGCCTCGGTCGAGCGTTTATGGCTTGTTCATCAGGGAGGAATTGATTAGAAGAAGGTCGAGTAGTAACTCTTCTAGGAAATGGTTCTTCTAGAACCATAGCATCTGTGATGGGTTGAATAGGATCTGATTCATTTTTAGAACTATTCGATTGGTTTGAAGTGATGTCTATCTCACTTTCAGTATCTGATTCTATATCACTAGAATCTAGAGTTGGAATATTATGTAGGGGCCTGGTCGTAACCAGGGATAAGGTTGTGTCAAATATTTGAGGATCCTGAATAGGTAATTGTCCGCTAATGGTTCCTACATATCGGGTAGGAGGAGGAACATTATGATGTTCGATTTGATTGGCCACCTCTTTACCATGTCTTGGTAAAGGGTGTTGAAATATGTCTAATGTTTGATTAGCATTTTGATTTTGATTTTGGGGAATGTTCTTTTGAGGATTATTAGGAGCATTTTGTTTAGGTTGGAAGGCTTGCACCTCCATTTCATTATTATCAATTAGATCCTGTATTTTATGTTTCAACCTTTTACAAGCGTTGGTAGAGTGTCCAGGTCCTCTATGGAAATCACGGTGTAAGTCAGCTCTATATCCGGGTATAGTTGGATCAGGTTCCCGGATAGGTGGTAATTGGATCAAACCTCTTTCGAGTAATTGAGGTAAAATAGTTGATAACGGTTGATTCAATCTAGTAAATTCTCGAGGAGGCTTATCGGGAGGTTTCAATATAAATTTTTTTGTTGTTTTCGTTGCATTGATATTAGCAACATTTTTGCAATCAGTGACTCCGTCACCAACAACTTGTTTGTTTTTATATTGATTTCTGGATGTTTTCTCATCATCCTTCTTCCTAAGTTGGCCTCTCCTAATGAGGGCATCTTCTACTCTTCGAGCTAAATCTATAGCTTGATCGAAGGTAGTTAAAGTAGTAGTTGATAGCTCATAAGATATTTGTTCTTGTAAATTATTGATAAAAATGTCCAACATTTCCCTATAAGGTAGCACAAAGTGCAGTTTTCCTATCAACTGCCTCCATCTAGCTAAGAAATCGGCAAAACATTCATCCTTATCTTGTTTTAAGTTGTATAAATCTTTAATGGTTACATGCCTCTCGATGTAGGCACTAAATTGATGGACAAAAGATTCAGTTGTTTCTTCAAAGTTTCTCAAGGAATGAGTGGGCAATTGATAGTACCACTCTAATGCCATTCCACCTAAACTTTTTGGGAACATTTTTAGTAATAGCAAGTCATCATGTGATATATCATGACATGCTATCCTAAACATGCGAAGATGCTCTATGGGATCTTCGGTTCCTTTATATATAGGCAAGATAGGCATGGGAAAATGCTTAGGGTATGGTTGTGCTACAACTATGGGATCCAAAGGTTGACTACATATCTCTCGATAATTATACGAGGGACGGTAAGGATCTATCTGGTCCATACGCGAAGCTAACTGTTTCACCATGGCTTCCAGATTACTAGTTTGCCCACCATATTGGTTCGGTAGGGCATTGATATGGGATTTGTGAGCATATGATGGAGGGACATGAAGATTAGATGCTATGTTGCTATTGTGTAAATTGTTGGTAGGAAAGGTGTTATGAAGGAATTTTGAAGTTGTATTATGTTGTATTCCAGATTGTTGAAAATTGGTGTTTGACTTCATTTTAGGTTTTTGTTTACTTGAAGCATATTGATCAATAGTTTGGCGAAGTAAAGCAGTGAAGGAAGTTTTCTTTTGTGTGGGAATGATTTTGGGCTGAATAACAGGTTCCTTAGGAGGTTGGGTAACCTGTTGTTTTGACATGTTTTGAATCATAGTGACCATATCTGTATTGGATGGTCCAGCCTTATCACTTTCTTGATCAATGAAAGACAAGGGATTAGTGCGCACATCAAACATATGTTCCATGGCTGCTTGAGTGTCACTAATTTGCCCTTTATCCATATGAACTGCCATATTAAGGACACCAATGTTATTATGGAAAAATTTCTAGAAATGATCTACGTTGTCAAAAGCAATAGTTCCATCTGGAGCTACTCTAGGGGATGAGGATCCATCCTCTTTAACATTTTCTTCTTGTTCATTGTCTTCACCTAGGTCATCTTCTGGTTGATCTAGAGTTTCTCCTTCCGGAATTGGATCTTCAGGAAGGACATTTGGGTCTCTAGTTTTATCTTCTAACCAATCTTCTTCTTCTCCTTCAGTTTGTTTACCATTCCTAAGTTTAGGCATTGTGCTTAATTTTAGATTTCAGCAAATATATATATATATATATATATATATATATATATTTATATAGCAACAAGCTTAAGAGGTATATATTAATTATATACCTACTACAATATTTAAAATGAAAGGTTTTGGTTTTTCTTTTTATGTTTTTTTTTTTTTAGTTTTTCTTTGTTTTTGAAATAATATTGTAAAGATAACAAATAACACAATATGCAAGAAATAATATTGAAAACAATGATCTAATTTTCTATAAACAATTTATAAATATCATTAATAGGCTCGAGTTCTTCAGGAGTCATGAAGTGTTCTTCTTCAAATTGAAAGTTTTCCTTCAAAAATTTAATGAAAAGAGCTATAGTGATATTATCTGTCTCAGATGTTGGTTGATAGAAGTAAATCTCATGGCAATACTCTCGATATAACATAGCTTGAGGAACTCTATTCCATATTTCCCTAATCATAAGATTAGTTTCTAGGGATTCTACATGAATTAGAAATTGGCGTATAGTAGCTACGTTCTCGAGGTATTCCTCGAAGGAAAACAATTTTGAAGATACTAGAGCTCTCCTATAAGCTAACCATCTATGGCGAGGCTCTCCGAAGTTCATGATAAAAGACGAGTTGATGAGGATCCAGGATTCTATCTAGGACTAGCCTCTTGATTTGTTTAAGTTTTGTTGACCTAGATGAAATGACACTAAGTCTTCTATCAAGTTCGTCCCACAAGAGTTGATTTCTATCTGTTTCAGGCACACTAAGCACATAATTGATTTCTATGGCTGCCAATTGGTTTTCAACATTTATAGTAACTGCTAATATTTTCTTAGGAGCTACCATCTAAACATGACATGCAACTTATTAATTTTAAATGATTTGAAATGCATCTATGTTTTGGTTGTTTTTATTTTTATTTTGTTTTTGTTTTCAAAAGGTTTAAAATGTATTCACGTCGGGTTCACCAAAATGTATCGCTCCAAATTTTTCACATCCCTACCTTCAGGCTATAGGATCCGTGCCCGGAAGGAGGATGGGAAAAGGATGGCGTGGTACCTCGGACTGAGAGGCCTTGCGAAGGTCCCGCCTCTCAAGGGAGGTGTATTATGGTGATTTTTTGACGGATGGTGGGTTCACCAGGAAACATTTAATGGCAGTTTCCACGCCTAGGTTGGGAATGTGTTTTATGTGTTCATTTTTATCCTTAAACATCCATGTCCTAGGTTTGGCCAAAATGCGTCTAAGTTATTCTATATGAAGATGCAGATTAAATGAATACAGAAAAGCAGATTAGGACAGAAAAATAGAGAAATTAAGCAAGATTAAAAATCATACCTGATCCGGATGTCTGATGAAGATTCTGATTCTTGAAGCAGTCAGGATCGCCTCTGATTTGACAGGATCGTCTGCTATCAGACAAGATCGTCTGAGATCTGACGAATTCGTCGAGAGACCTGCAAACAAGAGAAATAGGTGCAAAACACAGAAAATACAACTATTCTAACAGAGGGAAATAATGTAAAATGACAATAAGAACATCAAACTGAAAACTATAAATAGAAACATGAATGCATCATACTGATTAAATAATAATTATGACTTAATTATGCATTTGATCTAGATGGGTGAACTCCAAGATGCAAGATAACATAAAATAATAAATAAACTAGCTAATTGCAGAACAAAACAGCAGATTGAAGAGAGGAAAATGCAAACTTTGGGCACTGATTGCCTCAATGTTGACTGCAGTCGAAATCGTCTCGCATTGGTACGAAATCGTCTCTGATTCGACAGGATCGCCTCCGATCTGAACAGGATCATCCGCGATGATGTAAGCTTGCTCCGGCTGAAAAACACTAAGGTACCTGCAACAAAATTTGAATAGAACTAATGCAAATAACAATTTAGGATGCCTTAATGCGTGTGAAGTCAGTTTACAGAGAATTTCAGCCAGGGGGTGCTAAGGGGAGGGCTTAGGATTAAATAAGCTTAGGAGGGAGGTTAGGAGGTTGGAGATCATCCCTATTTGGGAGATCTCCAATGGGGAAGGGTCTCTAACGGCGCAGACACGCTTCTGCCGGATTAGAGACGCCGTTGGAACAGAAGCTAATTGTGCAAAATCAGTTTTGGGACAAGATCGTCTGGACGTCCTAGCCCAGACGAAATCGTCCGATCTGAGGCGATATCGTCTGATCGGCGACGATATCGTCAAACGGTCAAAACAACCTCTAAAAATGGCATGGGAAAGGAGGAAACGGATTACACGACGGTTAACGGGCGGTTTGGGAGGTTAAAATTTGAATTTGAATTATTTACTAGAGTAATTGTAATTATTAAGGTTTTACTGCGCCAATTTTAGGGTGCTACATCACCCAATGTAGGCTACTCCACGAAGAAAATATTTCACTAAAATTTTCTCAACAAATATATTGGGAATCCTTTCCCTATTACAATTTTTATGGACCTCTATACAAAGGAGACACCAATCCCCTAATCAATTTCATAGATCTCTATCCACGAGAGAACTCCTCTATTCTAGTTGGTTATTCTCTGGAAGACTACTGCCTCCACTACACTGATTTGTGGATCTCTCTCCACTGAATACTTCTATCCTAACTTAGAAGATCTCTATCCTCACTACCTTGGCTAATGGATCTCTATCCACTGGAGACTATTGTCCTCTACTTTATCACCTCCAAAGCTTACTCTTAGCTCTGTCTCAAATCTACACTAAACACAGTCCTTCGGTCTAGCACAAATCTGCTCTATTTTTGTCTCTGATCTACACTAAACACCATCCTTAGGTCTAGCACAAATTTACTCAATATCTATCTCTGATCTACACTAAACACAATCCTTCGGTCTAGCATAAATCTACTCAATATCTATCTTTGATCTGCACTAAACACAGTCCTTCGGTCTAGTGCAAATCTACTCAATCTCTATCTCTGGTCTGGCCCAAACCTATCCTCAAATCTTCACCAAAATCCATCTCAAATTTGTCCTCAAGCCTTAACTCAAAGCTTGACTCAATCATAAATCAACTCTACTAGATCTACCCCAAACCTTAACTTAAGGTTTGAACAAATCAATCAATCAAATCTGCTCACAAGTCTTCTCAAATACTTGCCTCAAATCTATCCAACAAGTCCTTGCTAGAACTTGTCCATTTTGCTCAACAAGTATTTACCAAGACTTACCTCAAATATAATCAACAAGTCCTCATTAGAACTTGTCCAATATGGTCAACAAGTATTCACCAAGACTTACCTCAAATCTACTCAACAAGTCCTCACTAGAACTTGTCCAATCTGCTCAACAAATCTTGACCAAGACTTACCTTAAATCTGCTAAACAAGTCCTCACTGGAACTTATCCAATCTGATCACTAGCTTTTACAAAAGCTTGCTCAAATCAACTCAATCACACAAACAAGTTTCACATAAAATCTTGTTCTAATCTCATAGAAACATATAGAGAATGGTTAGAGACTCAATATGTTTCACACTCATAATAATGCTCAATCACTTTCAATATCTGTCTTGTTAAACATATAGAGAATAGTTAGAGACTCAATATGTTTCACTCACAATAATGCTCAATCACTTTCAATCTCTTCTTCAACTCAATCCAAAAATAAAGAATAATTTATTTCACAGAACTTGAACTATCACTCCAGCACTTCCAATCAATTAAGATCAATCAACTCCACTCAACAAATCACTCAATGAAAGCTTTTTCAACAATGCTTATCAAACAAACCTCACATAACAATGATACTCATTATCTTTCACAAATCCTAATCATGCACATGAAGGCTCAATCAATATTTCCAACAATGCTTATCAAACAAGGTTTCTGTTGAGAAGCAACACACCCCCACTAAAAAATGAATTTCCATCCTTTGAAAATATTGAGCTTTCATTTTGCAGTAGGGACCCTCTTGATGTTTTCCAGGTTTTAAATTCCAAATTTTGCTTGCCTCCTTTTTCAAGTTTTGCATATACAAAGTATCCAAATACTTGCATCCGGCTTTGATTTATTTCAGAATTCATTTTTCACATGTTAGAATCATTCATGAATAAAGAAAATCTTTCAGCGATATGAAAAAAATGCAGAATACAGATAGATAAATTCATTAGAAGCCAAAACTTTCCATTTTTGGAAATGTCGCGATATCGCGACGGGTTTTGAAAAAATCAGCTAAGTCCTGAGAATGTCGTGAAATCACGACACTTCCATTTTTGGAAATGTCGCGATATCGCGACACTTCCATTTTTGGAAATGTCGCGATATCGCGACACTTCCATTTTTGAAATGTCGCGATATCGCGACACTTCCATTTTTGGAAATGTCACGAAATCGCGACGGGTTTGGAGAGAAAGCAAATGCGTACGGAACGTAGCGATTTCGCGACATGTCATGAAATCGCGACATGTCGCGGTTTCTTTGCGACGGGAGGCAAAAGGGAAGCAAAGGAAAAACTGGCAAGAAGAACCTAAGGCAAGTCGAAAGGAAGCAAGGCAAGAGTACGTCGCGACATCGCGACAGTTAAGCAAGAAAGTGCCCGAGGTCCTGAAAGTGTCGTGATATCGCGACACCTTTGGGACGTCGCGACATCGCGATAAGAAACGAGAAAGTGCCCGAGGTCCCGAAAGTGTCGCGATATCGCGATGCCTTCGGGATGTCGCGACATCGCGACAAGACAGGTCCAAGTCAAAGCAAAGCAAGCAGAGAAGCAAAGGGAGCCCAAAGGTCAGCAAGGACAGCGAAGAAAAAGTTGCTAAGGCTTAAGCCTTGGGTGTCGCAAAATTGCGACGTCACGATTTTGCGACGTCGCGAAATCACGACACGCCAAGGGCAGAGGGGGGCCAAGGTACAGACCGTCGTGATTTCATGACGTGTCACGAAATCGTGACGGGTCCAAGCAAAGCAAGTGGAGAAATGGTAAAGGCCAGGCCACATGATGAAGGCAACGCAAGGTAAGGCCAAGTCATAAGAGGTGTCGCAAAATCGCGACGTCGCGAGATCGCGACACCAGTTAGAAGGCAGCACCAAGTCGCAAAAAACGTAGCGATTTCGCGACATGTCGCATTTTCGTGGTAGTAACGGCAAAGAAGCGCCCAGGGCAGAAACAGGTCACGATTTCGTGACATGTCGCGAAATCGCGACATGTCGCATTTTCGCGGCCATGGCAGGAAGACAGCACAGAATGGAAAACAGCTGGAAATGGACACGTGTCATGATTTTTGTGACACGTGTCAAAACAAAGCAAGCCTACGTATAATGAACTTTAGGGTTTTGATTGAACTTTAAAGTTTTGATTTAATATTATTAAAATACTAATCCTTCTTTTGTCTTTTTTGCAGGAAGCCATCTGGCACTTGCATGATAACGGGAGAAATGGCCAGAAAGACAAAGTTAAGCGCAGATTAATCGAGGACCGTCATATTGAAATGAGAGATGCCGGGAATTGTTGGTTTCATCCAGATTTTACAGATCTGGCCGCAAAGAGACTTTACGGTGACTAAGCAGCTGCCCATTTAATGGAGTATGTCAGGAATTGGCCGAAAAATGAAAATATCTACACACAGTTGCCGAAATTTGCCGATAGATGCATTTAATGAAAATTTATGGTAGAAGTAATGGCGTGCAGAGATTTTCAACTCAGGGATGGCTCTACGGAGATGAAATGTCAGAGAAGTGGTGACTCATCCAAAATTCCCAAGGGAATTAATGAGGACATTTACACACAGTTGCGGGTGGATGCAAGTGGCATTCGAATTCTGCCTTCTCCATTTATGGCAAGTAACTGCACTGATTTGCAGGATGGTTAAGTTTTATCGCAAGCTTTATTTTTGAAGGCTTTATATTGTAAAACCCGGGTAGTAGGGTTTAAGATGATAAGATTTAGGGTTTGAGAAGAAGATATTTCTGAAAAGATCAAGGTCTGTCCTGAGTCTATAAATACTTCTTCTAAATGTAATCGCAGGAGGCGGAGACTTAGAAAAAAGGCTATTGAAGCAATTTCTTGCAAATCTTGTTAAATGCTTTATTCTGGACTTGGAGTTGATGTGCTTTTTGCTTTCTGTGATAGCGTGGCCAGGAGCCTAATCTCTTTCAGACTGTGCTAAGTTCATCTTCTTTTGTTTTCATCTCATTAAAGTTTATTAAATATATCTTGTAAATCCG
The DNA here is from genome assembly GCA_028583015.1 of Wollemia nobilis. Lineage (NCBI taxonomy): Eukaryota > Viridiplantae > Streptophyta > Pinopsida > Araucariales > Araucariaceae > Wollemia > Wollemia nobilis. Next base: position 439,649 of record JAQPPZ010001723.1, on the reverse strand, counting down.
TGATATCAAGATTAAATATGTTGTTGGGCTTCGGTTGTTTTATTGTATGCTAGGGAAAACCATGGATTTAAGGTTCAAGTCTGTTCTAATTGCTCTGTCCTCACTTGTGTGAGCTATGCTTGCTTGGTGAATGATACCAATTTTAACCGACTTCCCTTCTGTTTATGATTTTCTTTCAGATCTGTTCCATCTCTGTCTTATGCTCTTAGTAGAAGGTGATCTTAGAAAGCTGGACACCTTCTTCTTTGATTTGTTCTATTGTGAAGCTGATAGTATAAATAAAATTGGTAGTTTTGTTTTTACAGCTAAGTTTGATAAACTTCTCTTTCTGCCTTACCCTACCCTCTCTGTTTTACCATGAAATGATCCATTTTTATTTTCTTTTAAATTTGTCTTTTATTTAAATCTGCTGACCCATAAGAGCTAGATCAAAGAACTGATTTTAAATCCGATTGTCAACAAGATGACAACTTCTAAAAACATTATTGAACAAGTTCGAGAACCCATTGTAAGGTAACGAGACAGTCCATATTGAAAACTATTCCAGAAGTGAAAAAGAGTGAATAGACATTCGACCCAACTCCTGTAACTCACACCTTGGATAACCAGCCAGATCCTAAAGTGAGTGGGATTTATCCCTTATAAGTGTTATCAGAGTTTCATGCTCATTCTTCATAGGGTGTGTATAAAATTCGGACCAACATTTAAAAATGGTGCTAGAAGGAGGGTTGAACTTACGTTCTTAGTGTGCTTGAGTTGAGAAATCTGATTGTATGTGGTATTTGACAAATACTGTATTTTATCCAAAGTCTGGTAGCCAATTTTCCCTCCTCCTCGCCCTTTAAAATTTTATTGTTTGAGTTTTTCTGAACAGCAGAACTTAACACCAACATTTAAAAATGGCGCTAGAAGGAGGGCCCACTAAACTCCGTTCAGTATTGTAAGTTGTCTGTACAATATTTAAAATTGCCAGAAAAGAGGGCCAAGTTCAGTAGTCTGTTAAGGATTGTGAGATTATAAGTTGCTTGTGAAAAGCTAGATTCTACATACAGGGTAACAAGGTCCCACCCCAGAGTCGGAGAGCTCCTTGTGCCTGAATTAGAAACTCCAAGAAGAAGTAGCCTCAGAAGGGCCAAGTCTCTGTACGAAACAGTTTTATCACCACTGGTAGTTACTCCAACTACAACACGAAATATCATCGTCAATCAAGTAGTAATGGCAAATTGGTTGGGTTCCACTTGCTTTAAATATCTCGGGTATAGCCCATGACTCTGCCAGAAATCCGGAGAGATATCTTCCCGAGATACAAGCATGATGGGACTAGGACAGCGAGAAGAACATCTAGTTGCATTCAAGAATGCTTTGAAATTGTTAAATGTACAGCATGAAGATGTTGCTTGCAGATTGTTTCCGTTCACTCTCCAGGAGGGAGCTTATGGCTGGTTTCTAAATCTCACTAATGATTCTATTACCGGTTGGAATGACTTGGAAAAGGTTTTTGTGTCACGGTTTGGTGAGGTAATAGATCCCAGTATATTATATCAGCGGTTTTCTGGTATCAAAAGAGAATTAAATGAATCTGTCAGATCTTACAATGTTAGATTCCAGAAAGCTTATGGTAGACTTATTGGTTATTATGTGCCGAATGCAGACCTGGCATTAGAGATTTTTAGAAATTCTCTAGATCCAATGACTTCTATTTTCTTGAAAAGAGATCCCTCTATTACCAATTTAACGAGAGGCTTACAAAGAAGCTTTGATTACGGAAAGACGAGTTGGGACCCCAACCTTTAAATGCTCAACAAATTCCTTTGGTCACACAAGCTGCCCCTATTTTCAATCCCATACCACATCGAGATGATGTTGCCGGTGTGTCGAGACTCTACCATCAACAAGTCCATTGGCTGTAACACCTGCTGAAAATGTACAGAACCCAGGTAAAGAAGGTGATAATGCAAGAGTTGAAGAAGTCTCAAAAATAGTTCAGAAGTTGGCCAATGATTTTTTGAGTTTTAAAAGGCAGGTTTCTACTGGGGAGAACTCAAACAGGTATTCATATCAACGAGAGCAGATTCAATCGGCCCCCATACGAACCTAATAAAGATTACAAAGGTAAAGGTCATGATGTGAATATTTGTGATTTGGCTTTGCCCTAGCCGGTGCGGGAATACATGCTACTTCTCGGCACGGGGAGTTGGATTGTTTGGAATTTTGTAACGCCTTTGAAGCTTTGTCTAGGGAGTTGATTTCTCCTGAACATCAAAGAAGCTGCGGATGGCCCAAGTTCATCCGGCCACGGTGCGGCTATGGTCTTGGATTCTTTCACTTTCCCGGGTGAATGCGAGAATGTAGTTGAAATGCCTATGGATGAGGTGCGGGCTTTTCAACAATACGGGAGGGACAACTACAACCTCAGAAACAGAAATTCGGAGCCCAACACTACATCTACCCCTCCGGACAACTCTCACAATGTTCCTCCAGATCCATCTTCAAGCAATAATCCATCTCCACCCAAGGGAGGAAATCCGAGAGGACCAGATGCTTTTGTCCCTCCACTCAATAAGGGATATAACATAGTGGAGGACATGAAGAAGATCAAAGCCAACATCACTCTTCATGAGTTGGCCCAAATTTCAGAACAGAGGGATAACTTGATTAAAACATACTCTGGGCCTACTACAAAATCTTTGGACAAGGGAAAGAAGATGGCAAATGCAAATGTAGCCATGTATAAAGAGAAAAGCGAGGTTCCACCCTTTTCTCGATTGTTCGTATTTTTGGGAAAAACTTACACAATTGTCCGGTAGATTCGGGTGCTTCGGCTAATGTTATGCCTTTGGCCATTTGTCGGCGATTGGGTTTGACCCCAATGAAATCTGAAAGAAGAGTTGTCCAATTGGACAAATCGAGAGGTTAAAGTAGTAGGAGAACTTCAGAATATTCATATCCGGTTAGCATCCGAGCCAAGGGCTCAACATAGAATTGAAATTCGGGTTGTGGATATCCCCGTGGGGTACGGGATGCTTTTGAGCGGGGATTGGTCGAGATCTTTGAACGGATACTTGGCAACAGACTTTTCACACATGTGGTTGTCCATGGAAAGGAGTGGCAAATCAATTACGGGTTGAAAGAGAACCCGAGATACAAACATACGATTACTGAATACAATGCAGAAAATGAGGCTGTAAATATTCTTTGAGGTAGATATTGGAGTTTACAATTTAACAACGGGACAAAATGAGAAGTTTAGTAAAGCTCATCCTGTTCATAGTAATGAAGTCCGGACGCTTCATGTGGATGGGGCTAAATCTAAACGGGGTTACAGTACGAGGGCAGTCCTTAAAGGGCCTGAAAGTCAGACATATTTTATGTCTTATCGCCTACAGTTCCCTTGTACAAATAATTTAGCAAAGTATGAAGCTCTGGTATTAGGTTTGAAATTTGCTTTGGACAGAAGTGTAAGAAATATTCAAGTTTTTACGGATTCAAAATTGGTGGCTAATCAAGTTAAAGGTAAATTCTAGTGTAAAGCATCTTATTTAAAAGGATACAAACACCGGGCTTGGGATCTTGTAGAAGATTTTGATGCTTTTAATCGACACACATACCTAGAGAGCGAGAATTCATGTGCGAGATGTCTTGGCTTCTTCAGCCGCAAGTTTAAAACCACTTGGAAGAATTTAAATGGAACAAGTTTTCAATTGAGTTAGTCCCTTGTCCTTCGAGTCCCAAATAATATAGATAATTTTTAGGTTTTCTCTGATGACCAGCAGATTATAAATTTTTTACAGAGTACTAACACATTTGAAAATGCTATAATCGATGATGGACAAAGGGATACTCTGCTTGGAGCAGATTAGATGATGACAGGGGGAATAATAAGGTTGAAAGATAACGAGAATTCCAAAAGGGATGGTGGAAGCTGGAGCGGCTCTTTGATGTTGACCAAATCGAGGCAAAAGGTGAGTTCTGAGGATTCTATGGGTGCAACAAACGGTGAGACCGAGAACACTGAACGTGGGGGTCGAAGAAGATCCCAGGCACATCAAGTTGGCTAAAAGCTGTGATCCAGAAATAAAAAGAAGTATGATTGATTTTCTTCACAGGTCCAAGGATGTTATGGCCTGGTCTTACAAAGACTTAAAGGTATTTGATCCGAAAGTTTACACTCATATTATACCTTTAAAAGAATTTTGCAAACCTTTCCGAAAAAAACAGAGGCATGTCAATGCTCTGCTAGAGCCCCTCATCCAGAAGGAGGTAGAAAAATTATTGAGTGCCGCCATAATTTTTCCCGTTAGGCATTCTACTTGGGTGGCCAATTTGGTGCCAGTCAGAAAGAAAAATGGAGAGATCCGCTTGTGTGTGGATTTTAGAAATTTGAACAAGGCATCTGAGAAAGATAATTATCCTCTGCCTTCTATGGATGAAGTGTTGCAGATTGTCAATGGTTCGGAAATGATGTCTTTCCTAGGACGGTTTCTCGGGGTATAATCGGATATTGGTTGACGAGGAAGACGGGATGAAAGCTGCTTTCACAACTAAGTGGGGAACTTTTGCTTACAAGAGGATGCCATTTGGATTAATAAATGTCGGAGCTACGTTTCAACGGGCAATGGATCATGCCTTCAAAGGCCTTATGGGTAAATGCATTGTTGTTTACATGGATGATTTAACAGTCTTCTCTAAATCTCGGTTTGACCATGTAAAACACTTGGAGTCTGTGTTCAACAAATGCAGGGAGTTCGGCATTTCTTTGAATCCGAAGAAGTGCATTTTTGGTGTAACGGAAGGAAAGCTCCTTGGGCACTTGATCACAAAATATGGCATTTCCATGGATCCGGACAGAGTTGAAGCCATATCCGGCATACCCTTTCCCAACTCCAAGAAAGAGTTGAGGTCCTTCTTTGGAAAAATTAATTTTGTCAGGAAGTTCATCTCCGGTTTTGTAGAGATAGTCAAGCCATTTAATGACATGCTAAAGGAAAGCTGCTCGGATTATCCGGACACACAGAAGCTAAAACAGCGTTCCAAGAAATCAAGACCGCCATCAAGCAAGCTCCAGTTACGGTGAGCCCAGATTTCAGTGCAGATTTTTATCTGTACACCTTTTCTTACGAACACACACTTGCTGCAGTTCTGACCCAACGGAGAGAAACGGGGGAGCATCCAATTGCTTTCAAGAGTACCAATTTAAAGGGGGCTGAGCTGAAATATTCTCGTTTAGACAAACAAGCTTATGCCTTGGTGAGAGCAGTTAAGCAGTTCAGGCACTACATACTAAGAAGCAGAGTTCATGCTATAGTTTCGGACCCAGCTGTTAAATACCTATTAAGTCAGGACGAATTGGGTGAACTAAGAGGTAATTGGGTTACAAGGCTGCAAGAATATGACTTAGAAATTTGGCCTGCAAAATTGATCAGAGGACTTGGTTTGTCCCGACACATTGCCGAAATACCTGTACGAGAAGAAGTTAATCAGTTAAATTCTGAATCTGATGACTGGTATGGAGATATTATTCATCTGCTGCAATTTGGAGTTTGCCCATCTCACTTGAATAGAACCCAAAGGAGAGCACTAAAACTGAAAGCTGCTCATTATCTCCTCAAAGGAGGTAATTTGTACGGGAGAAAATTATGCTTGGCATTTTCTTAAGATGCATTTCTCAGAGTGAAGTCAATGAAGTCATGTCCAGTTTTCATGAGAAGTTAGGGGCAGGGCATTCCTCAGGATCTGCTACTGCGCATAAAATATTGAGGGCAGGCTATTACTGGCCTACGTTATTTAAAGATGCCCATCAGCATGTGAGAACTTGCCATCAGTGCCAAACTTTTGCAGCCAAAGAGGCCAATCGGGCTCTACCATTGCGGCTTTGTTGTAATAAATAAACCTTTTATGCAATGGGGACTTGATTTTGTGGGAGTGATTAATCCAAATTCTTCGAGCGGGGCATAAGTATGTTCTAACGACTACTGATTATTGCACAAGATGGGTCGAAGCGGCGACCACCATAAGAAGTACGGCTCATGAAGTGATCGAATTTCTAGAGTCAAATGTCATAACCAGGTTTGGGGTTCCTCTGAATTTGGTGTGTGATAATGGACCAGCCTTCCAATCATTGGAGTTTGCAGAATGGGCATACCAGATGGGGATAGTTATCAGATTTTCATCCAACTATTATCCCCAAGGCAATGGACTAGCTGAGTCCACGAATAAGAATTTAATGAATGCCATTAAGAAATCTGCAGCAGACAAACCCAGGCGATGGCATACATTATTGAAATATGCACTTTGGGTTGACGGGATAAAATATAAAGTGGCTCTCAAAACTTCCCCATTTGCTTTGTTGTATGGTACTCGGCCCATTGTTCCCATCTCTCCGAAATTACCTACTTATCAATTTGTCTTAGACTATTTTGAGGATCAAGCGGATACGAGAGGCCCGTGTTTTGGATCTAACTAATTTGCAGGATGAACGACTCCAAGCCCTGGAACATTTCAACCGGCACCAAGAAATCGTCAAGCATTGGTTTGACAAAAGAGCCAGAGTGAAAGCTTTCAGGCTTGCAGACCTGGTGCTTCTATGGGACAAGGCCCATGAAAAGAAGGGTAAGCATACAAAGTTGTAGCCGCTGTGGATAGGGCCATACCAGATCGTTGAGATCCTGGGTAATAACGCATTTCGTTTACAGGACCTTGATGGTAATTTTTTGGACCTCCCTGTTAATGGTCAATACTTAAAGCATTATTTCTCGGTTGTTCCATCCAATATATCGTTTGAATGAGTCACAAAGAAGTTGTAACATGTGTATACATTGTAAATAAGCTTTAAAGAAGTTTTATTTTATTTTGTTTTAAAGGTCTGTACAGTTCTGTGTTTTATTTTCTTTCAGGTCTGTACAGTTCTGTGATTTTATTTTATTTTAAAGGTTTGTGCAGTTCTGTGTTTTATTTCCTTTGAGGTCTATGCAGTGTTATTTTATTTTATTTTGGAGGTCTGTGCAGTTTTATTTGATTTTGAAAGTCTGTGTTTTATCCTCTGGGGTCTGTACAAAGTTTGTTTTATTTTATTTTATTTTATTAAGTTTGTTTTATTTTATTTTATTTTATTTGTTTTATCCTTGAAGTCTGTACAGTTTATTTTATTTTAAAATTCTATTTTTTAAGTTTTGCCTGAGCATCAATGAAAAAGTCAGCCTTCTAAAATTGTTTTCATTCTGAGTTCTAAATCCAGTGTCCATTCTGTTCATTATCCTAATTGTGAGATAGTCTATTTAAACTGAACAGTGGAACTATTTTGTTATTCAGAACAACAGTGGAAGGATGATTGGATTTTGTGTCTTGCTTGCCACGGTTATTTTAATTATAAAGAAAGCTGCTATCTTGTTTGGTTGGAGAAACTCCTAGGGAATCCAAGAAAAGTTGGTCATAAGAGGGGACTATGATTCGTGAAATTATTTGAGTATCCATAGAGGCTATCAGTACCCAAGCTGAAGCAGTTCCAGACTGATGAGATATTAAAAGAAAAATTGTTGTTCTTCTTTTAAAGGCTTTTCAGACTTCGGTATATTTCAAAGAAGAGAGAGAGAAGATGAAAGTTGAGCAAGACAGCATAGAATTGGCACTCTGTTATTTCCTATATATATAAAAAAAAAAAAAAAAAAAGAGAAGAAGAGAAGGAAAAATTAATGTAATCAAAGAGACAGCCAAGACTTCAAAAGATGTTTTTCTTTTACCAAGTTGTAGATTCTACCTTACAGTTGTGAATCTGGGTCATGTAAATCTAAAGGGTAACTTTGTCGGGGCTGTAAAAGGCTAAACTAGTAAACCGAGCTCTACTCGGTTTCCCCTTTTTACAATCTAGAAAAGGCTGATCAATCCAGAGTTCAACATTTGGAGGCCCAGTCATTCTTGAAGAAAGTTTCATATGCTTGTAATTGCACATCGAAAATCTTCCTTGAATGATTCAGCCTAGTATGTCCTTGGGAAATTTTGACAACTATCGGCTAGTAGTTAAATTGTTTTGAAGAATATCTGTGGCAAGGCATGGTACATGGTCTATGTTGTTTTGAAACTAGAGTCCTGGGTTCTAAAATAATGCTACTATTTTACCCATGAGATATCGCCATTTGTTGAGAAGCAACACACCCCCACTGAAAAATGAATTTCCATCCTTTGAAAATATTGAGCTTTCATTTTGCAATAGGGACCCTCTTGAGTTTTCCGGGTTTTAAATTCCAAATTTTGCTTGCCTCCTTTTTCAAGTTTTGCTTTAAGTATCCCTTGCATCGGCTTTGATTTATTTCAGAATTCATTTTACACATGTTAGAATCATTCATGAATAAAGAAAATCTTTCATTGACATGAAAAAAATGCAGAACAGATAGATAAATTCATTAGAAGCCAAAACTTTCCATTTTTGGAAATGTCACGATATCGCGACACTTCCATTTTTGGAAATGTCGTGATATCGCGACGGGTTTTGAAAAAATCGGCTAAGTCGAAAACGTAGCGAAATCGTGACACTTCCATTTTTGGAAATGTCGCGATATCGCGACACTTTCATTTTTGGAAATGTCGCGAAATCGTGACGAGTTTGGAGAGAGAAAGCAAATGCGTACGGAACGTAGCGATTTCGTGACATGTCATGAAATCGTGACATGTCGCAGTTTCGCTGTAGAAGGAGGCAAAAGGGAAGCAAAGGAAAAAGGCGAAGAATTTCAGGAAGTCACGTGTCACGAATCGCGACAGTTAAGCGAGAAAGTGCGAGCGAAAGTGTCGCGAATTCGCGTAGTATGAATCGCGAAAGAAAGAGAAAGTGGAGCAAAAGTGTCGCGATATTGCGACGCCTTCGGGACGTCGCGATATCATGACAAGACAGGTCCAAGTCAAAGCAAAGCAAGCAGAGAAGCAAAGGGAGCCCAAAGGTCAGCAAGGACAATGAAGAAAAAGTTGCTAAGGCTTAAGCCTTGGGTGTCGCAAAATCGCGACATGCCAAGGGCAGAGGGGGGCCAAGGTACGGACCGTTGCGATTTCACGACATGTCACGAAATCGCGACGGGTCCAAGCAAAGCAAGTGGAGAAATGGTAAAGGCCCGACCGCATGGTGAAGGCAACGCAAGGTAAGGCCAAGTCAGAAGGGGTGTCGTGAAATCGCGACGTCGCGATTTCATGACGTCGCGAAATCGCGACAGTTCGAAGGCAGCACCAAGTCACAGAAAACGTAGCGATTTCGTGACATGTCGCGAAATCGTGACATGTCATGTTTTCGCGGTAGTAATGGCAAAGAAGCGCCCAAGGCAGAAACAGGTCACGATTTCGTGACATGTCGCGAAATCGTGACATGTCGCATTTTCATGGCCATGGCAGGAAGACAGCACAGAATGGAAAAGCAGTGGAAATGGACACGTGTCGCGATTTTTTGCGACACGTGTCAAAACAAAGCAAGCCTACGTATAATGAACTTTAGGGTTTTGATTGAACTTTAAAGTTTTGATTTAATATTATTAAAATACTAATCCATCTTTTGTCCTTTTTGCAGGAAGCCATCTGGCACTTGCATGATAACGGGAGAAATGGCCAGAAAGACAAAGTTAAGCGCAATTTAATCGAGGACCGTCATATTGAAATGAGAGATGCCGAAAATTACTGGTTTATCCAGATTTTACAGATCTGGCCGCAAAGAGACTTTACGGTGACTAAGCAGCTGCCCATTTAATGGAGTATGTCGGGAATTGGCCGAAAAATGAAAATATCTACACACAGTTGCCGAAATTTGCCGATAGATGCATTTAATGAAAATTTATGGCAGAAGTAATGGCGTGCAGAGATTTTCAACTCAGGGATGGCTCTACGGAGATGAAATGTCAGAGAAGTGGTGACTCATCCAAAATTCCCAGGGGAATTAATGAGGACATTTACACACAGTTGCGGGTGGATGCAAGTGGCATTCGAATTCTGTCTTCTCCATTTATGGCAAGTAACTGCACTGATTTGCAGAATGGTTAAGTTTTATCGAAACTTTATTTTAAAAGGGCTTATATTGTAAAACCCGGGTAGTAGGGTTTAAGATGATAAGATTTAGGGTTTGAGAAGAAGATATTTCTGAAAAGATCAGGGTCTATCTCGAGTCTATAAATACTTCTTCTAAATGTAATCGTAGGAGGTGGAAATTTAGAAAAAAGGCTATTGAAGCAATTTCTTGCAAATCTTGTTAAATGCTTTATTCTAGACTCGGAGTTGATGTGCTTTTTGTTTTTTGTGATAGCGTGGCCAGGAGCCTAATCTCTTTTGGATTGTGCTAAGTTCATTTTCTTTTTTTTCATCTCATTAAAGTTTATTAAATATATGTTGTAAATCCGTGATATCAAGATTAAATATGTTGTTGGGCTTCAGTTGTTTTATTGTATGCTAGGGAAAACCATGGATTTAAGGTTCAAGTCTGTTCTAATTGCTCTGTCCTCACTTGTGTGAGCTATCCTACTGGTGAATGATACTAATTTTAACCGACTTCCCTTTTGTTTATGATTTTCTTTCAAATCTGTTCCATCTCTGTCTTATGCTCTTAGTAGAAGGTGATCTTAGAAAGTTGGACACCTTCTTCTTTGATTTGTTCTATTGTGAAGCTGATAGTATAAATAAAATTGGTAGTTTTGTTTTTACAGCTAAGTTTGATAAACTTCTCTTTCTGCCTTACCCTACCCTCTCTGTTTTACCGTGAAATGATCCATTTTTATTTTCTTTTAAATTTGTCTTTTATTTAAATCTGTTGACCCATAAGAGCTAGATCAAAGAACTGATTTTAAATCCGATTGTCAACAAGATAACAATTTCTAAACATTATTGAACAAGTTCAGAACCCATTGTAAGGTAACAGACAGTCCATATTGAAAACTATTCCAGAAGCGAAAAAGAGTGAATAGACATTCGACCCAACTCTGTAACTCACACCTTGGATAACCAGCGAGATCCTAAAGTGAGTGGGATTTATCCCTTATAAGTGTTATCAGAGTTTCATGGTCATTCTTCACAGGGTGTGTATAAAAGTCAGACCAACAGTTTCTATCATCAACCTTTATTCCAAAAAAACCTTCATCAATCAATATTAGATATCTCAAAACCAAACTCAAAAATGCTTATCAAACAATCCTTTTCACTCCAACTTAGCATTGACAACATCCAATTCAACAATATTTTACTCAGAAATAAGAGGTACCCATACCTTTTATTTTTATGGAGATATGTCTTCAAAACTTGTCTTAACCACAATCTAATTTTCTTTGCCAACACTAGGGTTAGGTTACCACAACCTATCTCAAGATCTCCACAAAATAATTTTCTCAAAAATTATTTTCCATACAAAATATCAAATCCTTTGGTACACCTTATAATATCCAAACTCAAAATATTTAACTCAATAATTTCACCATAACAAAACACTCAACAATTTCCCTTGCACACCTTATAACCTCCACACTTTATAAAACAAGTTTCAATCACCAAAAATCAAAATAAAATATTTTAATTTTTCTTTACCTTATAACTCCCCTAAGCACTTAGCACTCACAAAAATCTCAAAGCAATTTTAATTTTCAACACCTTGAAGAATAAAATTAAATGGCATACCTTAATTTTTTTTGCCTACAAAAAATTATCTTTGGTGAATTCGACCACATGAACTTGCACTCCTAACACCCTAGCTTTAAGCTAGGCCACCAAGTGGGTTGCGTGCCCACATGAGACAAACGGTGCACGTTGTCCCAAAAACCACCTCACAAAAATGCCAAGCAAATCAAACGTAGGCCTCTTCCTCATGTAAAGCATCAATCGTGTGGATCAAACCATGATCTCCTCCATGCAAGCCTTAACACTCTCCCAACTGCCGCTTGCGCTACCACTGTTGGTGGGATGTCAAATAATAGTGTAGTCTTTATTGCCTCGTTTCCCTCCAAGGTCTTCGAAATGCAAATCATCTTCTTCCTCGATGCAGTGCTCAATATTCTCTTTTTATCTCGCATTCGAAGGTGTAAAATCAACTTTAGGAAATGGATTTTATTTCCTATATATATGCACATTGTTCTTTACTTCTCACATCGGTCCATTTTCGAATTTAAAATTTTAAATTTAGTTTTTAAATATTAAATTTAAAAACCTTTGCCTCCACTATTAATTTAAATTAAAATTTTAATCAAAGATTAAAATATTTTAATTTAAATTAAACCTTTTGAAAATTTCTCATGGGTCTTTTCAATTTGGACTTCATTTTTCTTCACCTTGTTATTTGGTCCTAAATATTATAATAATAGAATATTATTATTTAATTTAAACTTGCTTCTCCTTCCTCGAGTCTTCATCCTTTGGGCCCTTTTTAGGCATATAATATTAAAAATAAATATTATATCCTATTCCTTTCCAAGACCTTCTTTCTTTTGGAAAAAACACTTGATGTTCTTAATGATGATGAAATTAAACCAATATTCTTTTGACATCAATGACAACAAAACTACTCAAAATTTCCAACAGAATATCAAAATCTAGAGGACCCAAATATTGTAATACAAGGGGGTGTTATAAATAGATTATATTACATCATTTGGGTCATGTAAATGTACCTTTCTTGTTACATACTTAGGACATTATATTACTTTAGGGGGAAGTTATCTAGTTACTTCATGCAATGTAATAAATGCATAAGTATCAATGTGCAAGTTGTATATGTGCAAGGTGTCCCTTGTACATCTAGTATGATATAAATAAAGGAGACGTAAAACAAGAAAAAATAGTGTTCCTTGTATAAATAAAGAACATTATATTACTTTAGGGGGAATTTATCTAGTTACTTCATGCAATGTAATAAATGCATAAGTATCAATGTGCAAGTTGTATATGTGCAAGGTTTCCCTTGTATATATAAAGGGCCATAAGTAGTAGTATGATATAAATATTGGTATATTGAGATATTGCAGTGTATTAGTGTGATCTATAATCTCAAAGCTCATTCATGAGCAGTATCTTAGATCATGGAGTGTTCATTTCATCCATATCTACTTTGAACTCATTTCCATTATTTCTATTTATAGCATATTTTTACTGATCTCATAGCTTTAATTTCTTTCTTATTATTTTGCATCTTGTGATTGTTATCTCCCATTACATATCTAACAATTAGGAGCTCAAATGCGAGTGCAGTTGGTTTGTGTACACTCTTGTGTTGTTGAAATTTTGTCATGTGTGCTTATAACCAAAGGAGGGAAGATCTCTTCGAAGAAGGATGTGGTCCTTAATTGGATATGATCAAAAGAGGTGAGACCTCTCCGAAGAAGGATGTGGTCCTTAGATAGGATATGGTTAGAGGAGGCATCCCCCCTCCAAAGAGATATGTAGTCCTTGGAAAATTTGTAAATGGTTAGAGGAAGCAAGGTTTCTTCATTTATGGTAATGGTATATACATGAAAATAAATTGTGAGAATGACAAACTTGGTTTAGAGCATCTATTTTGCAACTCATATTATAGTTGTACTATAAATAATTCATTTACCTCATTTTATGCATTATGTGCTTTATTTTCTCCTTATGTTGATGCATTAATGTCTATATATGGATTGATTTTAGGCCTAGAGGAACAACTAATTCATAGGCACCAACCCCACTATGTGGATGGTTAGTTTATGGGTCTCTATGATTAAATATGCCTTAATGGTTGTGTTGTGGTTTATTGGTTTTTATGTGGGAGTATCATGTATTTTTGGTGATAATGTTTTGGTTAGACCTTACAATAACCAAAATCCCTATATTATCCATTTTTTTTTCTTCTAGGGCTTGGAGGGAGGTTGGGTGGTAAATCTTTACCTTAATTGTGGTCTATCCTTGATGGTCATTAGACATGGGAGGCATTAAACACATTCATTTTGATCTAGGTATGGAATCCACCAATCATGTTTTTGAAGGTATAGTACCACCAAACCACATTTAAATAGGTATAGTGGCATAAATACAGATGAATGAGTGTGAAACACACCAAAAAATACTTTGAGATATTATTTAAATGATTAAGCCTTGGGAAGGTGGTGATGATTGTATTGATTATTATGCTTTTACCTATTCCTATAAAGTGACTATAGGGTATGTTCTACGAAAGTATTGTATATATTTTTTGTGTATCTAGTTGTGATTATATGCTTGTCATGCATATTGTAAAAAGTAGATCGCATATTCTAATTGAATTATGATCCTCATGTATGGTTCTAATATTTAGATGAAGGTATTAAAATGAATTATAAGTATCATGTTAGTAGGATTATCTCTTCATAATTGAATATATTATTTAGCATCATGATAGTAGTTGTGCATTATAAGGAAATAAGTATAAAAAATATTAAAGGAACCTCTATTTACTTTATTATTATTTATGTTAACAAATTAAAATGGAAATATATGCCATGCTTGAATGCGGTTATGAACTGACTAGTTTTGGATGTGGTACCTTCATGGAAGGGGATGAGGGTTGGTAATTTATAAGATTTTTAAGTTGGATAAAGGCACCAAGCATATACACCTTGGGCATCAATTGAGGCCTTAGATCCTCACCTATTGGAATACATCTTTAGGGAGTACTATTGCATGGATTGACATCAAATTTTATAGATTTCTCTTAGAACTAAATTTTTGATGGAGCCTAGTCTAATCATCTAATTTGAATAAGCTAGAGATAGTAAGCTTATTTCTTTTCACTTGATGGGGAGTCATCAATCTAGGAATGGATCTTGTCAGATTGAATTCACTCTTCATGGAGTCAAATAGATGGACTCTATGTTCTTTGGCTTGTTTTATTGGTTGGGACAACTCTAGAGAAGGTCGCCAGTGAACCTTCTTGCTTTGTAAGCATTAAATATAGGTGCTAAAATTATGGTATTTGCCATTGTCTAGATAATTATTATGGGTGATATCCTCAAACCGAGTTTTATACTCACGCACAAAAGTGATTTGATGAAGATCTTTGAGCAATTCCCACATGACTGGGTCCCACATGGCTCTGATACCAAATGGTAAGACCTCAAGGTCTTACTATAAATGTAATCACAGGCCACTCAAATGGGGCTCCCTTGTAATCGCTTTGCCACTATAGGTGGCTCCCTCCTTCGAATATATGATTCTTATTCTTATTATTCATGGATGATTTTATATGGATGGCCAACCTAATATATATATCTACCCTAAAGCTACGTTGGTGAAGAGACATGATGGTTCACGTATGAAGAGACATGATGGTTCACGTTATGAAGGGTTGTGATGGTTCACTTTATAAGTTAATAATATAATAATTAAATGATTAATAATACTAACTAATAATGTTAGGATTGAGGATCCTAACATGCCACCCTCCTTAAAAATATCTTTGTCCTCAAATCTCAAAGTGAGAAGCTTTGTCCTTTGTTTTCCAAGAAGTATTTGTGTAAGTTCTTGGACTCTTTTAATGGCATCCTTTCGTAGGCAAGGATATCGAGAAGGATGAAGCATTAGCCGAGGGTTGCCAAGAACAATAGTAGAATATTCCTTAGGAAAATCATAATGAAGATGGGAGGGCAACCCTCGAGGTTCCTCAAATACTTCAGAATCATGCATCAAAAGTGATGGTAATGATTTCATATCCTTTTTTGGTTCCTTGGTAGAGCCAACGGAGAAGGAGTGTGTAGTCACTCTGCATTGGTTTCAAATAGGTTTGGTCATATGGCAAGAACTCACTATTGGTGAGGAAGGTATGTGTAGGTCTTGTAGAGTGCATGTTTTTCTAGCATTGATCACTTTGGGTATGTATACCTCAACATTTCTTGGTACATAAATAATTTCTTGCACATCGACCTCATTGTCTTCATTGCGGTGAGTAGGTGCACTGGTTTCTTCGGATACAACTACCTCATCTGCTTGCTCTATGGAGAGACAGCGATCAACTTCCTTCAATAAATACAATGTTAGTGTAACACATTTATGGTGGGGTCCAAATTGTTCATCACAATTATCACAGAGTCCTTTTGCTCGTCGTTCCTTCATCTCCTCAAAGCTAAGATGTTTAATTCGTAAAGTTTGGTTATATTTGGAGGTTGTGTAAGTTCTTTGTGCCCTTCCATTATGCATAGGTTTGGGAGCGATGTAAGTGGTTGAAGATTTTTCCATAAGTGATTTCTCTAATCATTGTTGTGCATTGATTTTATCTTCAACTAATTTTTCCAATCCATAGGTCTACATCATGGTATAGGGATTGAACCTTGTCACCTCCATTCTAATTTCCTCTTTTAATCCCCTAATGAAGCCATTGATGAGAATTGATTCATCCAATCTTGTGTTGTGTTTGGTGATATCCTCAAACCGAGTTTGATACTCACATACAAAAGTGATTTGATGAATATCTTTGAGCAATTCCCACATGACTGGGTCCCACATGGCTCTGATACCAAATGGTAAGACCTCAAGGTCTTACTATAAATGTAATCACAGGCCACTCAAATGGGGCTCCCTTGTAATCGCTTTGCCACTATAGGGGGCTCCCTCCTTGGAATATATGATTCTTATTCTTATTATTCATGGATGATTTGATATGGATGGCCAACCTAATATATATATATCTACCCTAAAGCTACGTTGGTGAAGAGACATGATGGTTCACATATGAAGAGACGTGATGGTTCACGTTATGAAGGATTGTGATGGTTCACTTTATAAGTTAATAATATAATAATTAAATGATTAATAATACTAACTAATAATGTTAGGATTGAGGATCCTCACATGCTAAGGAGTGTGATACTACTTGCTAGGTGATAGGGTAACACTAAGACCCTGAGGGTGGTGCCAAGGCTAAGAGTATCACCTTGTAAGAGATAATGGTATCTATCTTCAATACTTGATATTGGTAGGTACTCCATGTTAATTCTAAAAAGAAGAGTGTAACCATGGGCTATTGGTAGTGGCACCAACCCATGAGGATTAATGTTAAGCCTATGGAGGAGACACAAGTATTAGGAATATCACTTATGCTAGTTGGCACTAACAACTAGGATTGGGATTCTATCATTGTGATGAAGAGTGGGCATGATTATTGTTTGAATTGGCATCAAACATGGAATTATTAACATCAGTTACCATTGGCACCAAGACACCACAATAGAAATGGGTTATTATATGCAAAGATATAGGTTCCAATGTGATAGAAGGATCTATGAAGGTCATTTTAAGTTGGCTCGAGTGGAAGCAAATTTTAGTGAGTGGACACAATTGGCATCCAAGTGAGTTTGGAGTCAAGGTGTTATTGGTGTCATAACCTATGAATGCATAACACTAGAGTTTTTGATGACAAGGCAAGATAATAGCCATTGGCATCATAAGTGTTGATGATTATTGTAACATAAAAAACAACACCATTGTATTATATTTGGGAAAGTGGTCCCTTGGGATACAAATTGACCTTTTCAGGGTGTATTTACAATAAGATGTCCACTAGGAGGTAATCCCTTTTACAAATCAAACATGGTGTATCCGTCTCTTCATGCTACAATCAAGGTTGTTGGTGGGTTTGTGAGTTGTGACCATTGTCGAAATGAGCTTTGTACCTTGAGTTGAGCTGTATACCTGTACACATGGAAGCAAAAAATATGTTAGTAGCACCTATTTACAATGATTATGATAAAATGACTAATACAAAATGAAAATGAAATAAGATGATTATTATGATTGCTTACATGAGCACAATCTGGGTAGCATAACATTAGCATTCTCCTCATCCTTTTTTGGTCATGTGATGGTGCCTTTATAGGCCTTTGAGGGTTTTGGAGGGAAGTATAGGTGGCAAGCTAGGGTTGCCAAGTGGCAAGGACTGGATAGCCACCTATCCTCGGTAGTTGCAGTGAGTCACTAGAAGTGTCTCACTTAACTGGGGAGATGTGGAAAGTGGGTAGTTGGAAGTGGAGTGATGTGTGAAGTGAGGTGTAAGATGTGGCAAGTGGGTAAGTGGAAGTGGAATGAAGTGTGGAGTGTTTCCCATGTGAATGGACAAAGGGGACAAGGGTGTATGAGAGGTGGCAAAGAGGTGATGGTGATGTGGCCAGGACACATGTCAAGTGAGGAGAGAGGGTATCCTAGGAGGATATTTCCCAGATTTAATAAAATCTAGAAAATATAATTATGTGCCAGATTTTATGCCTAAATAAAAACTTAGGCACATAATGTTATGCAGAACTAAAATGTGTAATGTGGATGAATGATGTGTAGGAATTATATGCTTAATTTTAGACTTAGGCATATATTATTATTCAAAATTATGATGTGCAATGTGAATGATGTGTAGGAATTATATGCCTAAGTTTAGACTCGGACATATATTATTATGCAAAATTTATGTGATGAAATGCAAATGACTAGATTTTGGTGTCTAAAATTATCATAAAAATGAGATGACACCAAGGGTAAGGTGATCAATCTTGTTGGATATGCATCCCGTAAATTGATAAGGTAATGTTATGTGTTGGCGTGCTAGCAAATGAGTTTCCTAACATTATTCATCGATGGAGTGATAAGGTCTAGCTAAACATATTAACATAATAATTTAGAAATATAAAAAGGAGTTTGAATAGGAATGCTATGCAATCTTCCTTATTACTTAGATTACAAAACAAAATTAAATTAGAGTGCATCTATCTTATCAATTTAAAGAAAATAAAATAACCAAAATAATGTACCCATTACACGATAAGTTACGTTGGGAATGAAAAACCATAGATAATAATGATGAGGAACTAACATAGATGCAAAATCCACTACTATTGAAATTAATATTTCACATATGGAAGTTTTCATATAGAGGTATAAGGAATTAGGAGTTCCTCCAAAGCTTTATTCACACATAATTAAGTTGGTTTAGATATCACATACATATAAAGTGTGCATCATATTGGGTGAATTCAAGGTACATTGGTTGACTTTATGAAAAAATGAATGAGTACATTCTACCAAAGCTATCCTCAAGGTTTCAATGAAGTGATTTGTGATTTGGTTTTACCATGGTAGAAGTGCCCCAAAAATAATTAGATAAGATAGCAATTTGTGGAAATCACTGAATTTGAATGTAATTACCAAGGATCCATTTGTGTTGCTTCTTCTTGATATAATTTTGGAAGTGGAAAGAAATGAGCTATATTCATGTTTGGATGGATTCCAAACATACAATAATATTAGTGTTGCAAAGAAGAAAAATTTTAAAATGATGTTTATCTTGGAGGTTTGTTTTGATACCTATAACCAAATGCCTTACGGGTTATATAATACTCCAACAACACCCTAGAGAACCATCTTGTTTGTGTTTGAGGAAATGTTCACAATGACATTGAAGACTTTATTTATTGACTAGTCCATACATGTATTTAGGATAATTATTTTTTAGTGCATAAACTTATGTGGGAAAGGATGATCATCCTTGAACATCAAAGTGTACATTAACAATTATATATAGAAAACTGGTATAGCATGTTACAAGCAATCACGTTGACCAAAGTCCAATGTCAAGCATTATATAATTATGGTGTGTTGTATTTTGTTATATTATATTGTGTCAATGTAATGAAATAAATGATGTAATAATGACAATGGTTTACATATGTAGTTTTTAATTGGTTA
This sequence comes from Wollemia nobilis, assembly GCA_028583015.1. Lineage (NCBI taxonomy): Eukaryota > Viridiplantae > Streptophyta > Pinopsida > Araucariales > Araucariaceae > Wollemia > Wollemia nobilis. The sequence continues at coordinate 419,987 of JAQPPZ010001723.1, read as the reverse complement.
TGTGGGATTGAAATGGGCCCCACACAATTTACATCATGATAGGGTTATGCATAAGGGGTAGTACTAAAAAATTAATTATAAATTCGAGATGAATCAAGGTGAATTGTGTATAAACTTCGAGGCAATTTTTTTTTTAAATTATAGAAAATTTATCAAAATATGGCAAATTTTCAAAAATTTTGCACGTAAATTATAAAAACTTTTGGGAGCACTTTTGACCTATTAAATCATCCTAAAACTTTATAAAAAAAAGCCACCATTATATCGGGCTCAAAAAGAGCTTTCCAACTAGTACAAATATGCCTATGTCTGGATATATATTGATGCCTAAAAATGTAAAATTATTGTCAGTCGCCTTGTGACAGTTGCCACATGGTGACTATCACATGGCAACTATCACAAGGTGACTGATAATAATTTCATAGTTTTAGGCATCATATATATCCAAACATAGGCATATTTGTACTCGTTGGAAAGCTCTTTTTGAGCCTGATCTAATGGTAGTGTTTTTATGAAGTTTCAAGATGATTTAATAGGTCAAAATCTATCCCAAAATGATATTACTTCCTTACCACCATATTTGGGGCTACTTTTGACCTATTAAATCATCTTGAAACTTCATAAAAACACCACCATTATATCGGGCTTGAAAAGAGCTTTCCAACGAGTATAAATATACCTATGTTTGGATATATATTAATGCCTAAAACTATGTAATTATTGTCAGTCACCTTATGACAGTCGCTTATGTCAGTCACCTTGTGACAGTCACCACATGACGACTATCACATGGTGACTATCACATGGTAATTGTCATATGGCAACTATCACATGATGACTATCACATGGTGACTATCACAAGGTGACTGTCACATGGTGACTGATAATAATTTCATATTTTTAGGCATCAATATATATCTAAACATAGGCATATTTGTACTCGTTGGAAAGCTCTTTTGAGCCCTATCTAATGGTGGTGTTTTTTTATGAAGTTTCAATATGATTTAATAGGTCAAAAGTATCCCCAAATATGGTGGTAAGGAAGTAATATCATTTTGGGATAGATTTTGACCTATTAAATCATATTGAAACTTCATAAAAAATACCACCATTAGATTAGGCTCAAAAAGAGTTTTCCAACAAGTACAAATATGCCTATGTTTGGATATATATTGATGCCTAAAAATATGAAATTATTATCGGTCACCATGTGATAGTCACCTTGTGACAGTCGCCATGTGGCGATCACCATGTGACAGTCGCCATGTGGAGATTGTCACAAGGCATCTAACACAAGCGACTCTTATAAGGTGACTGTCACATGGCGACTGTCACAGTCAACCATGTCAATCACCTTTTGTCAGTCAAGTTGTGTCAGTTTCTTGCTTGTATCATTCACTATCAGATAAAATTAATGTTTTAATTGTATGAGTGTCGCTATCAGGGTTACCTATATATAATGGGGTATAAGAGGCGAATTGGGCAAGATAAGTTTTATTTAAATAATTTTAAGGCAAAATTTATGCAGGAAACCTTATGGTACCGGGGTGAATTTACGCTAAAAAAATTGATCCCGTAATTTTCGGGCGAATGGGTTGACCTATAGGGTCCCAAAATTAGTAAAATAAAAATTGTAAAAATCCTAACATTCACTCTAAATTGTAAAGTTTGCCACTGTACATAACCCTGCATCATGATAATGTTACCACAATATTTCAACAAACCACATAATAGTATTTCAACAAACCAAACAGTAGTATTACAACATGGACATTATGGTTGTATCACCTTCCAATATTCAAATCTAGGTCTTCTTAAAAGTTGAGCTATTTAACTAGTTGACCTCATGCCATTTGATGAAAGGTCAAATTTCACCTATGGGATTTGAACCTTGGTTTAAAGTGTAGAACTCCTTGTTTCCAACCACTTTCCCTAAATATCATGGGTGAAAATGTTAACTTTTACCCATGGGATTGGACCTTGGTTTATGATGTGACATTATTTACTCCAAACCAATTGCCCCAAATAAGCCACATGGTCTATATATAGTTGTTATAGTTTTTGTGGATACATTAATTTGTGTTGTATGTAGATAATTGGATGGATATGGTGATTGCATTCCAACATCCTCTACCTATATAAATTAAATGTACCTAAACATCTAATATTAACCATTGTGCTTGACAAAAAACATTCTCCCAAATGTATTTTTTGGCTTTCGAGAATACAATACATTCATGTGTTTGTTTATCACTAGTAGCATAATGCATTGCATATGTAAGTGAGTGATCTCTTCCTAGTTTGTCTTTGCATAGCATTCAAAATACCCATTATTGAATTATTATGTATTATGTGACATGTTATTGCATGACTTAAACACTTGCACAAACTACCCATGATGTCTAAGGTAAGGACCAAAATGGATCTTTGATAAAATCAAACGTCATTTATGACTTATCACTGCCTAAGGATATAAGCCACAACATAGCATTTTTGAAGCATGTGTATTATATCGAACTCATTAAAAAATAATAATTTTATGAAGTATTAACACCCTTTGGAATATTCATTAAGGAAGATACACATTTGAACAAGGTTCTAAGTAACAAGAATTTTTATAAATTGAAAATCATGCTAATTAGTCCACTTTTGTTGGCTCATCACAATTAGGAGGATTTCCACACTTATGCAAAATCCTCAAACTATGCAATTGGTGTACACGAGCTCATGTAGGGATCCATAAATTGGATCAACCATTGTATTTTAGAGGTAGATTACTCACAACCAAAATAAATTATACAACTATAGAGAGAGAAGTGACTTGAATGGCATATTCAGTTCAAACTTCTAACACCATTTAATGATTAATTTGTATGTTATTTTTTTGTTTTTATTTTTACAATAAAAAGGCTCTGAATATATTAAAATTGAGAAGAGATTACAATACTTACAAGGCCTAACCACAAATAGAGTTAACCAGGACATCGACCAACTCACCCATGGAGCCAAAAATGTTTTCTTACCAATCTAGACAACAAAAACATACAACTCTAAAATGCCTAGAACAAAAATAACTATAAAAAAGTGAGATGTTGACAAACCACTTCCTCAACTCACAACATAGATAGGAACAAAAATACTAGAAACCTCACATCCAACTCTTTCCTCCAAATAACTGCACACTATCCCTGAACAACAAAGGACAACAAATAATCTAACTAGTTGAGCGAATAAATTTCTAGAGAGTGATTCTTTATTTTTTCAATGATCAATTAGAGCAATGGTAAATTTGTAGACTCTCAACAATTAAGTGCATGGTTGTCTATTCTAATTGATCTACATATGAAGTGAACTCCCTATAAACATGGTGAATTTGGAAGGACTTAAAGAACTTTGTCAATTAATCGCTTCCTCTTTCATGTCCTTAAGGACCAAATCATCTACTTTCCAATTTTACCCTAAGGATTCTATGATTAACTTGGAGTCACCCTTGACAAAAATCTCTATTATATTTTCTTGCAAAGCAATTTTCAATCCTCTCAATAGAGCTACCATTTCTATGTAGTTGTTTGTGTTCAACCCTAACCCTTTAGAGAAGCAAATGATCTTTTCCTATAAAGGTCATACTAGTTTCCCCATGCCCCTGATCTACCCAAATTTCAAAGGGAAGATCCATAAAAATAGGTCACCGTATATTCTTCTATGGTGTCAATACCTACTATTTATATCAAAGGAATATACTGGTTCAAATTCAAACCAAAGGCCTCTAAAATTTCTTTTTGCTCCCTAAAACAATGTGCAATTATTGGTACTTTAGTTGGAAATAAAATAATAGCCTGTTCTCTTACAAAATTGATTAGATTTGCCCATATTCTTCCTAATTTTATGACCTGATCTCTAAAGCATTTGTCATTGAGCCTTCCATAACTACCACATCAAGCAAAAAATTATAAACCTGCACAATTCTTTGATGGATAAGCAGTTAGACATTTGATTCAACATATCTAGAGCATCTATAAAGTACTTTAACTCTTGATCAATATATTTAAAGAGCTTTAGGAACTTGGTCCAAATATCTGCTAACACTGAACAATTAAAGAGTATATGATTTAAAGTTTTTCCTTCTCTTTTACAAAGGTGACATTGTTTAGACCAATCACAACCCTCTTTCTTAGATCCTCGACTATTAGAATCACACCATGAGCCACCAACCATCCAAACATATGGATTTTTTGAACCACCCTAGACTTCCAAACATGCTCCATTGACACCTCTAAGGAATTATCTTCATTGTCCTAAGTAGTTAAGAACCTATACACAAATTTTGCTGATAGATTCATTGGTCTTTCATTCTCCTTCCATGTTGGTATATCTTCCCCCTCTTGGAGAAAAAAATTCTTGTTTCCCAAGTGCTCTTTTAGATAGTTAAAATAATCTTTCAAATTTTTTGAATAGAGGTTTGCCAAATCTGTTTTAAAAACACAATCTCCCCACCCTGTTGTATGGGTCATTTTCACAAAGAAATCCTTGACTTTATAAATGTTTTGTTGTAAGAAATGAATCCTAACATTTTTAAGATATGTAAATTTTTCTAGGGGTTTGGACCCAACCAAGAATTGAGTGAAAATATTTAAGTCACCTTCTTTCACCACCAAAGTCATATTCTCCTTAATGATCTTCAATCCTGTCAAGACGTTTAACAAAATTTTAGTACCTCTTTATCCCATATTGAGGTTCAATAGGACATCTTTTGGTCTACCTCCACCACAATATTTCTTCAATAAAATGTTGTACCAATGAGCCTCAAATTTTATAAACATTATCCAAGCATTTTTAGTGGCTAAAGACTGGCCAACTTTGTTAAGTTTTCTTATCCCCAGACCTTCAAATTTTTTGGGTCTATAGATCTTAGTCCAATTCACAAGGTGATATTTCTTCCTACTAGTTTTGCCTCTAAATCAAAGAAAAATTCTAAATTCTTTTTCCATTTTACTTATTATAGTCTTAGGAGCTAAAATTAAGGACATCCAATAATTGAGGATTGCAGACAAGGTTGCCAAAATTAGTGTTATTTTACCTGCCATATTCAAAAATTGATTTTTCCAAATACCTATTGTTATTTTTATTTTCCCTACAAGGTAAAACCAATCCATAGCTTTATGGTTACCAGTTTTGATAGGAATACCTAGATATTTGATTGTTGAATTGTCTTCTCCTACTTGGAACTGTAGAATTTTATAGATTTTTCTCTTTGAATGGAGTGGTGTATTGAGGAAAAAGATGATACTTTTTTTCTTATTTATCACACTCCTAGAAGCTAAAGTAAAATCTATCAAAAATTTTCAGATAGCCTTGGTTGTTTGAATGCTAGCTAAACCCATTAATAATGTGTCATCTGTAGAGAGGAGATGAGATGTCTCTTTCACATTGGCAGTAGCATTTAAGCCCTAAAAATTATGCTTTTCATAACTTACTTGGAAGTATCTACTCAGCCCTTCTAAGACTAAAGAAAACAAAAAGGATGATAAAGGGCATCCTTGATGAATTCCTCTTGATGTCTCAAAGGAGTATGACCCCCCATTTTTTTGATTGGTTGGAAGGGGTTTTGAAAGGATCCCGAACCTTTTACAAGATATTACAATAAAAGAGAGTCTTCAAAAAATAATCTTTTGAATAAAAACAAAGATCATCAAAACCAGTGAAGACAATCAAGATGTACTCCATAGGACCATCTAAAAAGAGGTCAAAAATTCAAAAAAGTTTTTCCCTCCAGAACCAGAGAAAACTAACACGTAAAAAATGGAGCTTGCACCTTGGAGCGAGAATAGGGGAACACTAGGTCCCACCAAAACCAGAATAAAAAAATCAAATTTAAAACTCAAATCTTGCTCAAAAGTGAAACTAAATTCCCCCAAAGGAGAAGCAGCACAAATAGGAGAAGCCCCATTTATTAAAACTACAATATTTGGATTACATATGCATCCTTTCACCTAGTTCATCCATAGATCATTATATTCTATTTTCTTTAGCACATTTCTTATAAATTGCCTATCCAACCTATCATATGCATTAGAGAGGTCCACCTTGATTTCCATAGCTCTATTTTTATTTATCACTACAAAATGTAAAGTTTCTTGAGCTATTACAATATTGTCTTGTATGTGTCTACTAAGAATGAATCCACCTTGTTCCACCGATATCAAATCATTTATGAAGGGCTTCAGTATGTTAACCATTAACTTGGTTATTATCTTATTAAAGGTATTGCAAAGAGAAATTGGATTAAAAATATCAAAGGCTACTCCATATCTATTTTTAGGAATGAGTGCAATGAAATAGGTATTGATAGCCCCTAAAAATGCACCATTCTGTCTGGATTCTTCAAATGTTTTGACCAAATATTCTTTTATGATTTCCCAACAGGCCTTATGGAAATTAACCTAAAAACCATCAGATCCTAAGGCCTTATCCAAGTTCATACTCTTGATTGTATCATAGCCCTCTTCATTTGTAATGTATTTCTCTAGTTCCTCATTTATTTGCGGTGTGACTATTTTTGGAATGCAGTTGAATTTTTTTGTTGATCTTCTTCATTGTTTTATATTCCCTCATTTAAGAAAGACTCAAAATAATTGATTGTTTCTTTCTTAATTAAGCCTTGATCTTTGACCTCCTCTCCCTTTGTGTTCTTTATCATGGAAATATAATTGACTCCCCTTATTTGATTAGATTCCTTGTGGAAGAAGGATGTATTTGAATCTCCTTTCTGAAGCTAAATTATTTGATATTTTAGCCTCCAAACCTGCTATTCTCTCTCCTCTTCCTCATTAATGATTTATTTCCATTTTTTCTCTTCTTGGAATAAATCATCTTCCCAACCTTCCTCCAAGGCTTTCTGCTCGGTTTGAAGTAATTTTTATCTTGCCATTCTCACTTGTTCTTGTTGATAAGATCCGATATTTTGAGTCCATATATTTATAACTTTTTTTATATTATATAGCCTCTTATGGAAATGAAAAATTTGAGACCCATGATTAGGGGGACCATTTTCCCACCACAATTTGACCTGAGAGAGAAACTCTTCATGCTATATCAACATGGATAGAAATTTGAAAGGAGTATTTTTTACTTTCAGAATGAATTGATATTCAACAACCACTGGCCAATGATCAGAGCTAGTTCCTTAAACCACCCTTGTTTCCATAATAATGGAGTTAGTAATTAAGATTTTATATAATAGAAACCAGTCCAACCTTTCAGAAATCATTGCTTTCCCTTTTCTTTGTTACTCTAGGTAAACCAACCTTCTCTGGGTGGAATGTCAATGAGTTCAAACTGTTGAATTCCCCCAACAATTTTGGATTGTACTTGATCATTGTTGTTGAACCATCCTCATTTATTTTCATTCCTATCTAGAATAGAGTTGAAGTCTCCACCCAAAATGACATGTTGACTTTGTAGAGACTCCACTAGATTCCACTCTTGATGCCATAGTTCAAGTATGGCAGTAGTATTGTTAGGTCTATATATGTTAATTAAATTGAAAGTTATATTTAGAGATGTTTCAAGGAATTTTAAGAAGATCTAATTGCTTCCTAATATTTTTTCCATAATTTTAAAGGTAATTCTTTTCCACATAATGGCTAAACCACCTCTCTACCCACTTGCATTGATTACCACTATTTTATTGTCTTTCCAAATTTGATCTTTTATCTATATAAAATCTTCTTCATTCATATTTATCTCTTGTATTATGATAATATCCGAGTTTTCTTAGCTAATTTTTTGTCTCAAAGAAATTCTTTTTTTAGGGGAGCCAAGACCTCTAATGTTCTAAGAAATGAACTATTGGATCCACAAAATCCAACTTAAAAATGACCCCTATTTTAAAAATTTTGAGAGGTCATCCTAGGTCTAGGTTTTTCTTTAACGTTTTCCAAATAAAATTGTTCTCTAAAGTTTATTTCAAATAAGATGAGTCTAACTTTTAATTTTTGTCTGCTTTTTTTTGTTTAATCTTGAGGTTTTTGGTTTTCATTTTCAAGAGGTCATTCTCAAAATTATTTGATCAAATGTCTCTAAGGTTTCAAAGGATTAATGGTTTCTTAATAAATTCTATTTCCATATCCTAAGTCCAATTAAATGAATCAAGATACCTTAGGTCCACCGATTTAATTTTCTTGAGTCATAGGTTATTCGTTCACCACATTTTCCCTTAAATATTTCATATTTCTAAGGTTTGAACTTATATCCCTAAGTCTCCAATTTTACCACCCAAATATATGAAAACATTTCTAGAAATCTATACTCATGCTACACTTCATTAAGCTTCATCCGATTTAATTTTTTCCTAAGCTTATGTCCCTACTCCATATTTTATTTTTATCCTCGAAAAGGCCTAAAATACATACCATGGAACAAAATTATTTAAATCACCTAGGCTTTTCAATCAAAAGGAAGATAAATGGCTCGAAATACTTCGGTCGACAGATGATGGATGACCCAAGGAGTTCGATCGACTAAATATGGCTAAAGAAGGATGATTCAACTAATAGATCATGTGTGTCTTAGAACCTCCTACCAAAATTATATGGATGGTATAGGATGAATTAGTTGAACCTGATGAACAGTCAAAGAGTATTCGATCAAACAATAATGTGTGGCTGAAAAGATTCTTTCAAAACGTAAGTCAAAACCAACACCCAAAAATCATCGCCTGAGGTACATAATATTTTTTATTTTTATAAGGTCTCAAGGGTATAATCATCATTAAAATTATTTTCCCCATTTTTCCCATGATTTTTGTTGAGGTCATAGTCCACAATAATATCTAGTCCTAAACCCATTCATGGATCATAAATCTGAAGTTCCCCTTTTTAGCCTAAGTCATAAAAATTTTAGTTGAAAGGTCATGCAAGGGTCCATGCATGTTGTCTCCCTTGGTTGCATTCGAGATACCTTGATTTTTCTATGGATATAAACCTAGGTTGCAACCACTAAGTTCACATATGTTCATTAATGAAGTCCTTAACCTATAGTCGAAAGTCACTTGGATCTAAGAGAATTACAAAGGTCTAACCACATTGTTTCTCCTTCCTATATTTTCATATCATGGTCACATGAGTCTTTTCTAAGGCCAAAATTTAATGAGTTCTCCTAAGGTCAAAGTGTGTTAATATAAATTCCCCCAAAATTATAAATATGGGTGCCTATAGACTTTTGATCGAACCGAGGTGGATGACTAAGGTTTATCCTATTGAAACTTGATAAACAGTTGAGAACGCTTCAACCAGATTAGGAATGACTATGAAGAGTTTTTATTGGAAGTTATGGCAAGAAAAGAAGATAGTAATAATCGATCGGTTGAAGGTTGACGACCCAATGAGATTCGACTGAGAATAGATCAATGGATCAAAAATCTTAGGTCATAAATAAACTGATAACATAGAAGAATAAAAGAAGAATTATTGAATATGTTCAATCGATGATAAATGAATGGAATATAATGCTCGATCGATGACATGCACAAAGTGGTGCTTCATTAATAGAAATAATTTTATGGGCCCTCCATCCAAGATAAATCAGCAGGACAAAAGCACTTGATGTAATGAGGATCTTGCTAACTTCGATTGGGTCCAATAAAAATAGTTGTAGGCACACAGATCAAGTACGATTACCTCCTTAGATCTAGCGAAGCGTGTGGTTTAATAAAATGTGAGTTTATCAAACGATTCATATTTGAACAAGTGTTCAATCCAATGACCAACTGCATAAACCAACCAAAAGGGCAAATATCCATGATAGGTCATAATATTACAGAAGGTGATGTGGTCAGCTAAGTATGGCAAGGGCACAATGATAGTTGGTGTAAATTTAATTATGCTTTGTATGAGAGAATGGTTTAAATACACATTAACAATCACATCAAACACAATGAACATAAAACAGTCACAACTAAGTACAAAGAGCCGAAGGAGAATTCATAAAGTGTGAATTATAGAGGGTAACATGGCTTCGTAAAGCACCACAACCTCTAAAAGCAAGGTGGAGCTGCTAGAGGAATAAATACCATTTTGAAAGTTATCAAGAAAAAGAAGCTTGGAACAAGTATGGGGAGAAGAAGACTTCTTTGAGTTTAGTTTCAAAGAAAGATCAAAGGAATGGCAATGCCCTCCAGCCCTGATAAGAGGTATCTTTCAGAGAGCTTACAGAGATAGAAATAAGAGAAGTCCTTTTTGCAACAAATTGAGAAGCAACTTGGCCAAACTACTTTACCCCAAGGTATACTTTTCTTTCGATCTCTTGTCATGGCTAGTCGTATCATATGACCTGAAGACTAGAGCGATAGTGAACAACAATAACAAGATCCTCTATAGACTAAAACCAGATAATATTAGCCAAATATTTCAACTAGAGAAGGCCACATTGATCTATGATAAAAATGTAGTTTTTCAACAGGCCCAACACATGATTAGCACCTATTTTTACACTATATTGTTTGATTACAATCAACTGGTGTCAACTCACTTCCCTGTTCATAAAAGAGCACTACGTAATTGGGAAAAATATTATGCAGATATAATAAATATAGTGATGGGAATCAAAGACCTGAATTGGGTTGAAAAATAAATCATATTTTTATAGCTCAGTGTAATAAAGTGAGGCAATTCTTTGTGTATAGATGTGAGAATCTGATCAGCGATACCATGGATAATAAATTCAAGAAATTACAAAAGGCCATAGATGAACATCAAGATATTATGCCCCACTTCTTACATTACTCCCTCCTCATCCACCTTATAGTAGGTTAGTTGAGTCAAAGGGCGATCACCAAACTAGGAGGTGTGCCAAAAGTAATGATTCAAGAAAGACAGCCTTGTATCCATGAAGGTGCATCTAGCTACTCCAAATTTTTTGATAGATTCCTACCCTCAATATATCACTCACTTTGTAATAAATAACCCTATAGGCTGAGCCTAGATATTATCAAATTCTTATATAAGAAGAATGCAGGGGACTACTTCTTCATAGATAATATCACTTACATAATAATATATGGGGCCAAGATACCTCCCATTTACCAAGTTTCTAATCAAAGTTAGTAGCTACATTGGAAATTATAAGACAAATTGCAAAATAGGCCAAAGTGAGAATAATAAATAAATAAACTAAGATTCCATGGATCACTACCCCTTGTAATATGGGACACCATGTTTACAAAGGATACCCTAGTATGTTAGGATCCTTGTAGAAGATGAACTCTTTTGGCTTTGCTGAGATTACATGGTAGTCATATGATCCCTATGAGTATTATAATAAGTATGAAATCGAGAAGGATCCTGTAGCACACAGGGGAGACCTATTTGAAGATATCATTCAGCTAGCCCTAAGACATGGATAGTTGTTGGAGAACATATGGAACAATAAAGATCTCAGATTGATATGGTGGGAAATTATGATGTGAAATTGAAATGATTAAGGGAAGACATAGTGGAGAAAGTTACCCCATTGATACCAGTCATACCACCAGAAGACTTTCAATATCCTATCTTGGATATTATCGCTCATGAACCTGAACAGGTGGAGATATTAACAGAAGTAGTTTACCAAAATACAATGAAAATAAAATATCCCCTTGTTACTCAAAGCACCTAGAACACCTCAGGTGTTGGGAAAGGAAAAGAGATTATCTCTATTTCACCTCCTACAAGCCAGCCTCTCACTAAGGACCTAGCTAAAGCATTAATGTTTCCACAATACCTACAATAATTAATCATAGGTTTACCTAAGGTAAGACCCACAACCTTGAGAGTAAACGATAGAGAGATAAGAATATTCATAGTAACTTGGAAGAGGATACAATATAGTGAGAGGTTTTATAACCTCCTCAAGGATTACCATATTGAAATTCAGAGCCCCTCTAGTTCACCCACACATAAGAAGGCCAGAATAGAGATGGGTCCTACTAAGCCTATAAGTATCACTCTAATCAAAAGGAAAGAGGTCGAAGAGTTCACCCCTTTAGAGGAAGAGCACATATAGGCTATATTAGAAGGGAGGGTGATAGAAACTCAACATGAAGACAAAGGAGAAAGCTCCCTTCCCTCCTCCAAAACAACAATAATTTTCCTACTAAAGGTGTGGAATCACTTTAGATAAATCTTGCAATAGGGGATGCAAAGGTCATAGGAGGAACAATGACCTTATTAAAATATGGAGTACATGCACAAGCACAAACTATACTTTTTGTATAATAGGAGATAGTAGGATGGAAGGCTAAAGTGAACCAATTGCAGACAAAAAATACATGTCTACAAATTGATAACGCAAGACTGTAGCTTGAGGTTAGAAGACTTCAAAAGCAAACATCATTAGTAGGCAAATAGTTTGATGGTTCACTGCTCACAAAAAAATTCAAAGAGAAGATCATCACTGAATTAAAAGTTGACATCAACATAATTCACCAAAGTAGCAAAAATCTTAGGGAATCCACAAGCAACAATAAGGAAATAAAGCCACTCTTGGAAGAGATAGAGAAAAGGGCTATGATAATTTGGTCGATCTATCAAATATGCTAGGATAAATACAACCAAATAAATACTAAACAAGTGACTATTGCAGATGGCCAAATTCATAATTGCAAAATAGAATTTGACAAAGTCACTACTTTCCTTAATGAAAGGGTATGACTAAAAGGTGTGATCAAGGATATAGAAAGCTAGGAATAGAACATTGACAAGAGTAGGGCACAAGCAGGCATTAGTTTGGAAGAGCTTATCAACCCTGTAGGATATGACAAGTTTATCATCTAGAAAATAGAAGAATTGGTATGCTATGATGCAAATGAAGAGAAGTTGGCCGAATAACTTATCACCCTATCAAGAGCAACCCAAAACATAATAAAAATTTTCAAAAGCAATGAAGTCACAATAAAAGAGCACAAAAACAAATAATTAATAATACTTGATAGAGTGGCCAGAGTGGGTTATTTTTGTGATGAAGCATGGGTGCAAATTGTTGACTTAGTGGGAGCTAGTCAAAAGTAGAAAAAGAAAAAATCAAGAAATTTTGGACATTTTGAGTTCCTAAGTCAAAATTGTCATTGATATCACCAGATAAAGTCATCATTAATCTCGAGGAATTCAGCAGGAAACAAAGGAGTCAAAAATGGTTATTTGATATCCAGGAAGCAAGCCAAAAGATCAAGAGAATCAGTGTAGAAAATAGAAGTTAAAAAGGAGATATAATATTTATTTTATAAATAAATATTATTTATGACATGGAATATAGTGAGAAGGAAGCAATTTATCCAAGGCATCAAAAATATATAATATTATAATAATGGTTATTATAATATTAAAGTGATATGGTGAAAACCCAAATAAAATATTTATAATTCTCATTATAATATTTTATAAAGCAAAGTGGGTTTTATAAAGTTTAAATATATTTTATAAACCCAAAGGTTGGGTTTAAGATAAAAGGCATTCGAAGCCTTTATAATCTCCACCGACGTCGTGGAAGATAACATGGAGAGAGCTGACATATTCAAAGTAATGGAGGAAGCATATAAATACAATGCCCAAAGTCCAAATTAATAATCCTTGCTCAAAATTAAAAGATTGGCATGCGAAGATAAGAGTTCCTAAGTTTTTGTGAAAGTCGTGACAACAAAGCATTTAAAGGAGGAAGCTTTAATCCTCGAAGTCACATAGGACAACATGGTCTAATGGTATTTTGGGAAGCACGAAAGCGTTGGCTTGTGAGAGGGTTTGCGTTTGAATTTCGATGGGTGCATCGTGAGTTGTGTTGGTTAAGGTATCTATGGCACACGTTCTTTTGCCCAAGTCGGAAGGTGTTAGGAGATTAAGAAGAATGTGGTGCTTCGTTAATCACAAACAAGCACATAGCTTGTACGACAACTTTGACCGTGGCTAAGGCGCATGTTGTGGGCAAGGTTGAGGGTTTGATTCCCTTCGAAAATGAGGTAAATATTTTTGCATTAAAGTTTGTTATTTGCCTAAGTTGGGAGGTATAAGGTTTGATTAATGTAATTGTTTGGTAAGGTTGCTTTGTAGAAAAGTGGTGGTTGTTGAGAATTATCATTTGGAGCTATAAGAGGATTTATGGTTTTAATTTTTAATAAAGTCTTAAATTGCTATATTGATTTTTGGAGGATTAAGACTTTGTAGGTATTGTGTTAATTTGAATTAAGGGTTTTTATGATTATTGTGAGGGTGTTGATTATTAATTAAGTTGGAGTGATAAGGTGTAATTTTGGTATTATTTTTGTGTTATGTTGTGTTGAGAAAATTATCTTCTAACCCTTATTGAGATTGGCAAATAAGTAATTGTGAGTGTGGAAGATTTGTGAGATCAACTCCTTGTCAAGCAAAAATGTATGGGCAAATTCATTTTTGGTTGAGTTGGTTGTTTTAAAATAAATTTTGGAGTGAAAAGGATTTGATTAGGGTTTCCTTTTTGAAAGTTTTTGAGTTATTGCTTCAAGGTTTTTCTAAAATTGAGAGCTGTGGTTAAAATCTTGTTTGACAAGCATTGTTGAAGCCATTGGGTGTGTGAAGAACTTGAGTTAGAAAATAACATGAGTATCATTGTTATGTGAAGATTGCTTTATGAGATTTTTTTTTGAAGTGAGTTGTTGTGCAAATAAATTGAACTAGGGTTTGAAAATAACATGAGTATCATTGTTATGTGAGATTTATTGTTGAGCATTGTTGGAAAGATTTTGAGTTGGTGATTGGACTAGGGTTTGTGAGAAAGGGTTGTTTCTTTGAGTGATTGGTTGAGTAGAGTTGATTGAAGCCTAGTTAAGTGGATGTATGAAGTGATTGTTCAAGTTCCATAAAAAAAACTATCTTATATTCTGATTTGAGTTGAGAAAGTGATTGAGCTTTGAGTATAGAACATATTGAGTCTCTAAAAATTCTCTTTATGCTTCTATGAGATTGATTTTAGAGAGTGATTGAGTATAGAACATTTTGAGTCTCTAACAATTCTATTTATGTTTATATGAGATTAGACAAATTTTGTGTGGACTTGTTAAGCAAATTTGAGGTAAGTCTTTGAGAAGACTTGTGGACTGATTTTGTATGAGATTTTGTGGAAGCTTACAATATAGATTTGGTTAAGTCCTAGAGAGGACTTATTGAGCAGATTTGGATAGGTTCTAAGTGGATCTATTAAGCATATTTAAGTAGGTTCTGAGTGGACCTGTTGAGCATATTTGAGCAAGTTATAGAGAGAACTTGTAGTGTAGATTTGATAGCAGAGTTTGGTACAAATTTGAGGACAGGTTTGTGCTAGACCAGAGATAGAGATTGAGCAAATTTGTGCTAGAAAAAATGGACCGTGTTTAGTATAGAATTGAGATCGAGCTTTGGAGGTGATAGAGTAGAGAGGACAATAGTCTCCAGTGGATAGAGATCCATTAGCCAGGGCAGTGAGGATATGTCTTCTGAGTGGGGACAAGAGTCTTCAGTGGAGAGAGATCCACAAGCCAGTGCAGTGGAGGCAGTAGTCTTCTAGAGGATCACCAGCCAAAGTAGAGGAGAAGGAGTTCTCCTATGGATAAATATCCATAAACCATATTTAGGGGATCAACATCTCCTTTGGACAAAGGTCCATAAACATTGTAATTGGGAAGGATTCCCAAGATATTTATTGAGAAAATTTTAGTGAAATATTTTCTCCGTGGAAGTAGCCATCTTTGGGTGAACCACGTTAAATTGGTGTCTCTATTGTGTATGGCATTTTGTGCATTTCTTTTATTACTGCTATTGATACTAATATCTATACATTGCATAATATTTATTTGGAAAGAAAAGTAAAAAGTGCTCTTATATTGTTCCCCCCCCACTCTCAGTATAAGCTTGTGTTCTTCAATAAATCTAGTCAAAACCCATCAAAGGCAACTAGTAGTGTGGTACCCATAGAAGATGAGAAGGGAGAAACAAAAGGAAAATAAAAATAAATAGGGCCAAACTAGCAATAAAATCCAAGTGATTGATAGTTGGATCCAATTTTGAGAAATTAACAATCATTTTCAATTTTGAGACAACTAATATCATACTATAATACATCCAACTAGTAAAAGGGTAGGATATGGTGATAATTGGAGGGCCCATATTGAGGTAATTTTGATAATTATAGAGCCACCAAAACTATAATAAGGATAACCACAACCATAATCATGATCAAGATTTTGTATAGCATATTTTTGCTAAGATGTATACTTGAGTGATCAGTTTTTTGTTGTTGTATTTCCCCTTTGTGTCTTTCTTTCTTGTCCATATCTTATTCCTCCCATTACTGTGCAGGTCCTGATAGAGAAGTGCTCAAGAAACTGAGATCATTTCTAGATATTGAGCTAGAGGTCTAGAGACTCAACTGTTACCAGATTGGAATGAAAGAGTGAAAAGTCCTTGTTACATCATTTGAATGAGGATTTTTATTGTATTAATAATTTAAAAAGTTCAATGACAATTCCAACCATCTCTTCATGTAAAAATTTCTGATATTAATACAATTTTGGGTTTCTTCTCTATCATATCTCTATGTTTAGTCTTGTGTGTGTCTCCTTTACATATTACATTATTTGAATGTGTGAATGGATGCTTCTTTCATTGATAATAAATTATGTTTATTATAATATTTGAATGAACTTAATTGAATCAATTCTTTCTTTCCTTTTTATTTATGTTACACCAAATTATTATAAAATCTTGCTACAGTATCCCAAAGGATTAAGGCACTGGTGTTGGGATCCAAATTGCCATCAAGAAAAAGCTTGATATTGTGACTATTATCTTCCAATTATCTTATTAGGCATGCATCCACTAATCATAGTTTATACCATGACATTGGATGGATTAAATATTGCTATAATCGAACCTCCATAGTAGGCTTATATTACTTGTCAATTAATAAGGTGTTGAATCATTTAAGCTCAGTTAAATGTTTAAGATATAGGTATATAAATGAGTTAGTGTTAAGAAATAGTAAATAAACAGTGGATGGATAGAGCTAACAACATAGGTATCTACAAGAAAAACCCGTCTTACAAAATGATTTCCAGTGTCCCACACTTGATATTAATAGCATTCGAAACAAGTGATCTTCATCATTACAGACAAAACAAATATATACTTCAAGAAAGCTATTTCAATATCAAGATACTAATAATCCAAATTAGCAAAATAATATCAGTATCAAGATTTAACAAAAAATAACTTCTTGCAAGCACAGATTCAACTATGAAAATATTTCAATTGCTCTAAGCTAGCAATCCAATATCAGCGAAATAGAATAGAAAAGCAATCCACAACTTAAATCTCTCCAAAATTATAGAAGACACTAGTTTGAGGTAAACATCCAAGTAATATTCATTCTATTGATCTTGCAGAAAAGTATTACACACCAGGGCAAGCAAACACTCTAGAGTCGACCCTTCAAAATGAGGGTTCGACCTCCTTTTATAGTTTTTACATGCTTGAAAATAAATTGAAATAAATGGAACATTACAAAGAAAATGAAATGTTAGATCAACCATATGCTAAGGTGGAAGCCTCTGGTTTGCATTTGATAACAAAAGAAATTGTGCGATCCTATGCTCCTTTGTAGTTTAGCCCCTACAACTTGCTAGTTCTTCATGGCAGTTTGGCTCCAGGCTATCGAAACTATGATCTCGATCATCTTTCATTCTTGTAGACATTATCTATCATAGATATGCAACTATATTTTCTTGGTTCTTTGTCTCAATGATGCTTTGTCTTCTTGCTCAACCAGCTCATGTTGCAAAGGCTCTATTTTATGTGTTGTAGATATAGTTAGAATGATCCAACAGTTGATCTACTCATGAATGACCAAGATTTAACCTTTAAATTCTTTGATAGCTCCATAGCATGGAACATGTTATAGCCCACTCCTCTTAATAGCTTCTCACATCCTTTGACCACTTTGACCATGGGTTGGAGCACATGAGGCTTTAGCATGAAAATATACTTAGAGGTGTATGAGATGGAATATTGCGCTAGGAAACGACTCTTATTCTTCAATCTACTTTAGATTTGATTCATGTTTGCAGTGTAAAACATGATATACAATGTGCTATAGTCCATGCCTTAAAACTTGTGCCTCCAAATTTGACTGTGGTTGACCGTGGGGTAGAGCATTGCTTTGTGTTGCACAGGATATAACATGTCTTATGCCATGTAAAATCTTACACTGGCCCATGACTTTATTATTCACTTTTACAATGTTTGACCATTTTGACCATAGGCTAGAGCATTTGCACTGTACCGCTATGAAATACACTTGAACTCTTGTGGGGTAGAACAATATTGAAGTAGCCTTTAGCTTGCACGGGCTAGAACAATATGCATTATGCTATGGTTTGGAAGTAGCCAAGTGCAAACTTTGACTGCTTTGACTATAGACTAGAACCATGTCAGATGTCGTGTAGATTAGAACATGCTACAGACCGCTAAGCTTTTAGACTTAATCAAAAATATGTTGTGATCCATGATTTCAAAAATTACAAAGTGAACTTTGACCATTCTGACCGTGGGATAGAACATCCCATCCTACACCGTTGTAAAATATATTGGATCTCGTGCGGGATGGAACATCCTTCTTTGCTTTATAAAATATTTCAAAAAGTTTTCTAAGGATGTGGTCATTTTGGGCCTACATTCTAGTGCCTCCTAGGGGGTTTTGCTCGCAAAGCCTGAGAACTCAGAGTCTTATCCATTGGGAATCAAGAGTCAAAAATAATGAAGTCTGTAGACTATGCTTCATAGAATAGCTTCTATGTGACTATTAATCTCTAGAACATTTATGAAGATACTCAAAGAGTAATGGTTCACATGGAAACCATGTTAGAAATAATATACATCAAAAATCTCACCATGGGCACCACCTTAGTCTAGAAATATGGACTTATATCCCCTTTTATAACTTTGGTTAGTTTGGAAAAAATGCCTTCATGTATTTTTCATTTTCTGCCATAGGCCTCACACTTTTATTGTTGTTTCTATGACAATATTAGAACCAAAAAAAAACACAATATATACATGAATGTAAAATGTTAAAGTCTACATCCACCACAAATCTGCTTATTATTTTTCATTCTCTTCTTGATTATGCTCCTAGATCTATTCATGTTGTACCTTCTATGTATCCTCAACATCCTTCTCTAATTGCTCTTTAGCTTGATCTTCCTCAACTTCTTCTTCTTATTGAGAAGTATCGTGCTTATCCTTAGGGTTCAGATCTATTCCAAACAACTGAATCATCATTTTTAGAGTTTGCAAGGCTTGATTCCAAATAGCGTTAGTAGGGTTGGAGGTTTTTTTAATTTGCTTATGAACATATTCCAACTTGGAGGTCTCCTCATAAGTCGCAGAGTTACCTTTGTTTACTAGGTCTTCCATTAGATCCTTGAGCCTAGTTAAGTCTTTTATCATTTGAGAGACCTACTCTTGATCAATCAGATCCTCCCAACTGTCTATCTTAGATTCATCTTGAATGATTGAGGCTATACTCTTTTTTATCTCTACTTTTGATAATAAGGTATTGCTTTCGATCCATAGTCCTCCAAAACTGTACTGTGTCATTTCTTTGTTGATATCCAAAATATCCCGAATTGTGTCTTCAATTTTATCAGATAACAACTAGCTCTTCTAGAGAAATATGTTCTTCTCAACCACAATCCTAGCAGCTAATCTAAGTGCTCCATGCCTTATTGGAAATATGCTTTGCAGCTTCACTAAATCTGCTCTCATATAGCTTGTATATATATTCTTCTGATATCACCATAGGTTGTAGTTCCTTTGTGAATTTTCCCAAGTCTTCCTTGGTATTTTACAATAAACAGTTGGCATCATCCATGCAATCAATTATCAGCTGGATTTATGAATACTTCTCAAGGATTTTAGACCATAAATCCTTCCTAAACTTCTTTACTCCTTTTGAGAAGCTTGAGGCTTTAGCCTTCTCAATCTGAAGTTGATGATTCAAAAATTGTATTTCTTTAGCTTGGTCTTCATTATTTTTCTTCTACTCTTCAACTTGTCCCTTGATTTTAATAGCCTTATGATACCTATTTTTCTAACTTTTGACTTCATTTATTATGACATTTTCCACCTTCCTTTGATTATTGACTATCTTCTCCAGCTTTTCTATCTTTTCTTCCAGCTTTCCAACCTGATCCTTGTAGATGTTGATCTTGATATAAAAAGTTTCAAGGTGAGCTTTTGCTATGACCAGCTCATCCTCCACCAGTTATTGCTCAATATCTTCTATATATTATTCCAGATGATAATATTGTACAGTCATATATTCTTTAGGTTTTCTCACTAGAGTGATGATGGATATTTTGATTCTTTACCTTGTCACTGGATCAACCGTCATTGTCTTACTCTTTTTAGCCATCTTCTTTGAAGGCTTAGAGAGTTTATCAGCCCAAAAATCTTGAATATTCTATGAAACCTCCTTTCCTTTTTGTAAATAAGCTAATGTAGATTAGCTTGTAAGGGGAGGGAAAGCTATAAGATAAGGGAGTTCAAACTTAGAAGCTTATGAGAATGGGGTAGTGGTGATGACAATTGAATTTGTACTGATTGCAGGAGTTGCAATTGGGATGGAAGTTGAAATCATGGAATTGGTTGGAAGGTATGATAGGTGTTGACTTCTGATGTTACTAATGGTGGTAACTCTGAGGGAAAATATGAAATAATAGGAATGATGTGACTAGTATTTCAGATGAATATGGAGGAGGTGGATTGGTTTGACCCTCTATGGTAGCTAATGGATTATGTGGTGAGTCATGAGGGGGAGAGGGTACCTTTTGTTCCAACTTTTCTTGAGAATGGGAAGGGGATTCCTTTGGGGAAGGATAAGGAGAAGAAGAGAGAAATAATACCTTTGCCTACAGAAGTAGGATTCTCAAGAATCTCCTCTACACTTCAGTGTTGTTCCTGCTGTACTGATAGCTCTACAACTATAATAGGGACTTGTTCAACACTATGCCCCTAATCCATTTTCAGCTTCTTGCATACCTCTTTTTGAGCTTCTTCTATTGAATATTTTGCCTTTATTTTGAAAACTTTAAACACCGTAGGCTTCTCACTCTCTATATCTTCCTCAGATTGATATTCCTACAATGCAAATTTGATGGTTGAAGTTGTCCTAGCTATAGCTACAGTGGTGAAACTCACATGAGTGAACATGAAATTATCATCTTTATTTTTCTAATTTATCTCAGTCATAGGAGTTTCTCCACCCAGGGTTATGTAGTTTCTCTTGTGATGGTTCGAATATTTTTGGGGCTTCTTTCGTTGTTTATGGAGCATTTGTCTCTACTTCCTAAATTTCTTCCTAGGAAGGTGGGGAAAGAGAGTCCGATGTTGCTTGAACTTTCTCCTTTTCTTTTGTTTCAGCCCTCATGTAGCTTAATACCAAGTTCTTGGCATATTTTGCCTTCCAGGTCTTAATATGCTTTTCATACAACTCAAAAAATCATTATCAGCCTGTTGGCCCACTCTAGCCTTATTTGTACCTATTTCCACTCTCATTATCCACCAATATGTAATTTTACCTTCATCCCATACTTTTTTCCTCTAATTTTCCTTAATATTAGACTCTTTCAGATAATGGTCTTTGTTCTTCGCAGGGTTGAAATCAACTATCTATTCAGAAAAGTCTCTCCATGGGGGCAGTTGTTCCATTTTAGCAACATTCCACTCCAACGAAGCATTTTCTTTATTATTCCTACCTTCCTCAATGTGATGTCTTGAAGTCTTTTCAACCTTGAGAGTTTTTTCCTTGTTTAGGTTGATGTTCCTCTTTGAGAACTTGTCATCAGGGTCATATCTCCATATTTGTGGGATGTACAACAAACCTAATCTCTCCAAATATTGGGTAATTTGCTCACCTTGACCCTTTCTTGTTATCGTTATTTCATCCTGTTGGTATTTTTGCCACATTGTTTTTGTTGTTGTTGTTCATGCAAAGTGTTGCATAAATTATAGAAATACTCACTCCTCTATGTTTTCCTACAATTTTTTGTGCCAAAGCAAGTAAGTTCAAAGTTGTCGCAATATCGCGACATGTCGCGTTATCGCGATTCAAAAAATCAATGGAGAGCACGGAAGGAAAAGTGTCGTGATATCATGACATGTCGCGTTATCGTGGTTCAAAGAGGAGAGAGAAAACAAAGTGGGAAAATGTCGCGATATCGTGACGTGTTGTGATATCACGGTCAAAGTGGTCAAATAGAGTAAGGCACCAAAAATGTCGCGATATCGCGACATGTCACGTTTTTGCGACGTTCGACGGGGAAAAGAGCTAAGATAGAAAATTGTCATGATATCGCGACATGTCGCATTTTCGCGACTTGTCACAGTTTCATGTCAGAAGGCAGCAAGAGGAAGAGTTAAGGCAAAATTTTCGTGATATCACGACATGTCACGTTTTCACGACCTAAAGATAATATGAAGGGCAAGGAGGAAAAATGTTGCAATATCGCGACATGTTGTAGTTTCGCGGTAGTCAGTGGCAAGAAATTAAAGTGCTTGGAAGATGTCGCAATTTCATGACATGTCATATTTTTGCAGTAGGAAAGCGAGGAAGGAGCAAACAAGAGAACATGGCAACGAAGGTGAAAGTAGAAAGATGTCGCGAAATCGTGACATGTCGCATTTTCGTGACTTGTCACATTTTTCGTGAGGAGGAAGCAACAAAGTTCAAGGCAGGAGAAAGATGTCACGATTTCGCGACATGTCACGTTTTCGTGACTTGTCGCGTTTTCGCGGAAGTGCATGAAGGAGAAGGCAGAGTGCAAGAAGATGTCGCGATTTCGTGACATGTCATGTTTTCATGACTAATGAAGAAGATAAGCCAAGCAAGGGAAAGTGTCACGATTTCGTGACATGTCACGTTTTCGCGACCAAGAGCAACAAAAGAGAACAAAGAGGGAAAAATGTCATGATATCGCGACATGTCGCATTTTCGTGACCCGTCGCAATCTCGCGCTGGAAAGCAGTAATAATGGTCCAATGGAGTTCTGCCCCCAGTTTCTTCATATTGCAGTTTCCCAGAATTAAAAGCTCTCCAGAATTAAATGTTTTTCTGCTTACCTATGTGCACAAGATGGGAGAACATGCTAAGGCATGTAGTTTTCCAAGTCACCAGAATTGAAGATGCCCCCGATATTAAAAGCTCCTGTTCATGATTTCCTAACGCTTCAAGCATGCCCCGAGAATGGTCATTTAATGAAGACATATGGTTCCTTGTTTCCATTCGGTTTGTGATTTCTCCAAGGCAGGTTTAAGGGGATCGTTTCTCTTTTCAAGTGCATATTTTGTAGATCTCAAGAAAGTCTGTTTTATGTTTTAAATGTTGCAGAGAGGCAAGACCTCTATAAATATCAATGTATATCTCAAGAAAAAGGATCGAAGAGAGACATGTTTTGCAAGAAAACTTATCAAGTTCTCTGCGTAAATAAGAGATATTTGGCCTCTGATTTTGCAAGCAACTTTATGTGTGATTTCCTTCTATCTTATGCATTTCTCATTTATGCTCGTATTTCTTATCTACTGTTGAAATTTAAATTTTGCATCTGAGTTTGAATATTGCTAGTGAGGAAGTGAGTTTTGGAATGCAATCCTGGAGGTTATCTATGCAAGGTTGTAAGTAAATTAGGTTATTATCTTTTATTATATGTTGTTCATGTGCTTGAGGTGAATTCTTCTACTGTTAATATTTCCCCGATCTTACAAATTTGGCCTGTGGCCATATTTCCCATCTCTTTCCATTATTTCCCATTTCTTTTCGCATATTTCCAATTCCTTTCTTGCAACTCTAGTCTTCAACAATATAAGATTTAGTAAGGGAACCAACCCTCTCTGGAGATTGGTCCGGGAGACATTTCTTTCTCTCGGCCTTTCAATGTTGGCCGGGTCTAGGGTGCATATACGTATAAAATCCTTTCCTGTGGCAGATTCGTGACCAACAGTTTTTGGCACGCCCGGTGGGACAGACTGTTTCTGTCTCAGAAAGATCCATAATCGGTGGGACTCTAAAAAAGTTTCACTTTCAATAGTATTGAGGTTTAATGTTCGCCTTCATGCTATAGAGTTAGAACATTTGGTGACTCTGCATTACCCAAAAATCTCTGAACGTGGAGACAGTGAGAGCTGTACTTCATGATCACGAGATCGAAGTCTAAAAAAGTTGAAAATCTTGTTGAGTTTTTTGAACTTGACAACACAAAAATAGGTGAACACTCTAGGTTGGTCTCCCCACCACTTACATCCTCTGCAATATCCTCACAAATTCCTAGTACTGCTACTAGTTTTCCACCTTCTCAGCCACACACACTAGTCCCAATGGCCCAGTATCCTCCACCAAGGTAGTTCTCAGCATGGAATAGTTCGGGAGCCTTGAACTTACAGGCACAAAATCCAGTCCCTCAAGCTGCTTTGAAAGCTTTGCCGACCTATGATGGTACTGGTAAGACTGCGTATGAGCATATTCAAGATGTAGCCTCTTTGGCGTCCATCCATGACATAACAGATGAAGATGTGATGGTAAAATTGTTGGTATTGTCATTGAGAGGGAAATTGTTGTATTGGTACCGATCATTGCAACCAGGCACTATTGCATCATGGGATCAGTTAGGAGAACTGTTAATCAAGAATTTTCATGAACAGGCTGATCCATTTTCATTGCTGCATCAATTTAACGCAATTCAAAGGCATCCGTAGGAGGCGATAGCAGATTTCAATGTTAGATTTACCAGAACCTGGCAGAGAGTTCCTGAAGGTCTTCGGCCCACTCATGAGCAGGCTGCGTTCTATTATCTCCGAGCTTTCAACATAGACATTGGCTTGGCTATCCGGCAGTCCAACGTGACTACATTCCCAGAGCTATTCGAACAAGCGCAAAAGGTGGAAGCAGACTTGATTGCCATAGGTAGGCTTCCCCCAAAGGTAACAATGCCTATCTTACCTGATATTCCTCAGCATTTGTATTCTGGTTCATTTTCACAGCCTATGCCTTCCATGTATCCTGTTCCATCATGGAGCTCAAGTGCACCTCAGATCGCACCCATTCCAGTTCCTCAGCTCCCTGCTCCAACTATTCCCCAATTGCCTGTGCCTAGCATTCTACCATTTCCAACTCCCACTTCATTCCCAGCATTACCTGTGCCACCAACGCCTCTACCTTTACCGACACCTCCTGCACCTTCAAATCTTGATCCTTATACAACGCTTTTACAAGAGGTAAAATCTGCCAATTCAGCTATAAGAGCAATGGGAAACAAGATCACACTTATTGAAATAAAGCAGGCCGAGAGAGATTTCCAACCTAGGAGATTTCAACTTTCGTCGATCACTAGAGAACAAGCGGCTTCAACAAGCAAAGTGCTTGAGAAGAACCCGACTGTGTTGACGAATGAGGAAGCTGGCCCTACAGAAAGAACATATTGGTGCTCTACATGTAATGATCCACATGGTGAGGAGACTTGCATGGTTCATTTGAACTATGTGCAAACATTGGCCGCAAGCTCTTCTGGAGGACAAATCAACATGATTACTGAGGTAGATCATAACTTTATGGTTTTTTCTGAAGAACAAGTCTCAGTTCTCATGAGAACTGGGAAGAAGCCTGTCATGATAGATCCAGTAGAGATAGAACCATTAAGGGTACCGGCTGATCCAAGGATGCAAAGTGAGAAGAAACAAGCGAAAGCTCTTGCTTCGATATCAAATCCAGATGCACCTGTTCCATTAAAAGATCCTGTTCCACCACGAGCAAAGGAAAGAGTGCAAGAAAAAGCCTCAACTTCATAGGCAAGAGCTGAAACAGAGGAACAAGCCAGAGAAAAGCTCAAATATCCATCTTTGATTAAAAGACTACGGGTAGAAGCCACTCAGCAATATCGGAGCAGATATGAACCTCCTATTGAAAAGAAGGAGTTTGGTGCAGCTACATACAACATTGTTGAAGAATTGAAGAAGATTCCAGCTAAGGTTAGTCTCTATGATGCATTACAATTACCTGGGCAAGTTGATTTGTTACAAGAGTCATTGAAGTCTATGAAATATAATGAGAAGAATCCTACCCAGACCATTTTTGCTCAAGCATTAACTACTTCAGCCACTGGAAAAAATAGACCACCCCCATTTTATTTGTCACTTAGGATGGAGGGTTGGATTGTGCATAACTGCATGATTGACTTCGATGCTGCGACAACTGTCATGCCAAAGGCAGTTTGTGAAGTCATGGGTATGGAATATACAAGAAGTAGCCCTAGTGTCTTGCAGTTGGACGGGACTCCCATGAAAATAGTGGGTGTAATCAAGGATGTTCCTATTGTTTTACATAGTATGCCTCAGATTACAGTAATTCAGGAGATAGTTGTGGTTGATTTGGAACCATATTTTAGTATGTGCTTATCGAGAGAATTCATTGCCAAGCTGGGAGGCTACCTTTCTCTGGATTATTCTCACTTGGAAATTCCTTTCAAAGGAAGAAGAATTCGGATCTATAATGAAAAGCCTTCTTCTTTTCATATAGAGAAGATGGAAGAAGCAAAAAAGTCCACGCATTCTGTCAACTTGATGACTGAAGAATTGGAAGGTCCTGATTTGATGGATGAAGTTTGCTTAGAGGATGAGTTTTCAATGCTTGACTTTAATGCCATGATGGAGACTGAAATTGGTTGTTACTCCATTACAAAGCCTGAAGAGGTTGAAATGAAGATGCCTCTTGATCAAGACTCTGTGCCCGATCAATTATGGACGTTGTACTTTGATGAAGCGAGCTGCACAAATAATGCAGCGGAATATGAAGCATTGTGCCTAGGTTTGAGGAAGGCGAAAAAATTGGGGATTGAACAATTGCAGATTTTTGGTGACTCCGAATTGATTGTGAATCAAGTAATGAACAAGTGCAGCTCCAAACACCACTATCTCAAGCAGGTGGTGAGAAGGCCAGAATCAGTAAGAATGGTGTATAGGTCCTCTATCCCAGAAGCTGCCACCATCAAGGGAAGGACCTTGGAGCATGAAGAAACTAAAGATCGACTGAAGTACAATCAGATTTGGTCCGGACACTGCAGGTTCACCGGATAAGCACCCAAAGCTGGGTTTGTGGTGGCGGCATGCCAATCATGTCGCAAACTTTTGTATATAGTAAAAAAAAAAAAAAAAAAAAAAAAAGTGTTGTGGAGTTCCTCTGTGTACATAAATCGTCAACTTCGGCTCCTTTTGCATGCGAGCCCGTAGGTATGTTTATTTCTCTCTTTTTCTTTTCCCTCCCAACAGATAGTGGCTTCCATCTACTTCTTTCTTCCACTTCCTTATTTTCATTCCCTTCCTCTTTCACTCCTTCTTCCACTGTCCGTACTCAAGCCACTACTGTTGTTTCTACTCCCTCTCTCTGATATTCCCGTTTCTTCATTTTCCCTTTCTTCTAAATCCTTTGTTTTTTTAGCACTCCTCCATAGTTCCCACCACTTTCTCCATCCCATCTACTTCCATTTCATTTTCTATTTTCTTGAAATCCCCATAGCTGGTAGCACAGTAGCGCCCTCTTCAGTTGTTGTATCTACCGCTTCTACTCCTCCATCTTCCACCATTCCATCATTCATCATTCCCGTTCCACGGCCTGCACATCTGCTGGTCATCACTCCGTTCATTCCCATTTTTGCAACCTAGGTGCTTTTCACTATTGCCATGGAGACCCTTTTTATAGCACCCGATGATTACCCAACTCAACCGAGCTAGGCGAAATGCAGACCCACTTGAGTGCCGAATGTCAGCAAGAGCTTGTTGCAGTAGCCTGCAGAGATGTCCACCATCAGCCAGCACTTCCTGATTCTGTTCCTCCAGTTTCTTGACTCTGTTGCCCAATGCATAAAGGCCTGGAGTTCGTGCATACAGCAGAACTGTATACCCCACGAGCCGCCAAGAATGTTGGCATTTTTGCCACATTGTTTTTGTTGTTGTTGTTCATGCAAAGTATTGCATAAATTATAGAAATACTCACTCCTCTATGTTTTCCTACAAGTTTTTGTGCCAAAGCAGGTAAGTTCAAAGTTGTCGCGATATCGCGACATGTCACGTTATCGTGACCAAAAAATCAATGGAGAGCACAAAAGCAAAAGTGTCGCGATATCGCGACATGTCGCGTTATCGCGGGTCAAAGAGGAGAGAGAAAACAAAGTGGGAAAATGTCACGATATCGCGACGTGTTGTGATATCACGATCAAAGTGGTCAAACAGAACAAGGCACCAAAAATATCGCGATATCGTGACATGTCACATTTTCGCGACGTCCGACGGGGAAAAGAGCTAAGTATAGAAAATTGTCGCGATATCGCGACATGTCGCATTTTCACGACTTGTCACAGTTTCGCGTTAGAAGGTAGCAAGAGGAAGAGTTAAGGCAAAATTGTTGCGATATCGTGACATGTCACGTTTTTGCAACCTAAATATAAGATGAATGGCAACGAGGAAAAATGTCGCGATATCGCGACATATCACGACATGTTGTAGTTTCGCGGCAGTCAGTGGCAAGAAAGCAAAGTGCTTGGAAGATGTCACGATTTTGTGACATGTCATATTTTCATGGTAGGAAAGCGAGGAAGGAGCAAACAAGAGAACATGTCGCATTTTCGTGACATGTCACGTTTTCGTGATCTGGAGGTGGCAACGAAGGTGAAGATAGAAAATATGTCACGAAATCGTGACATGTCGCATTTTCGTGACTTGTCACGTTTTCGCGAGGAGAAAGCAGCAAAGTTCAAGGCAGGAGAAAGATGTCACGATTTCGCGACATGTCATGTTTTCGTGACTTGTCGCGTTTTCACGGAAGTGCATGAAGGAGAAGGCAGAGCGCAAGAAGATGTCGCGATTTCGTGACATGTCACGTTTTCGCGACTAATGAAGATAGACAAGCCAAGCAAGGGAAAAGTGTCACGATTTCGTGACACGTCGCATTTTCACGACCAAGAGCAACAAAAGAGAACAAAGAGGCAAAAATGTCACGATATCGCGACATGTCGCATTTTCGCGACCCGTCGCAGTCTCGCGCTAGAAAGCAGTAACAACGGCCCAATGGAGTTCTGCCCAGTTTCTTCATATTGCAGTTTCCCAAAATTAAAAGCTCTCCAAAATTAAATGTTTTGCTGCTTACCTATGTGCGCAAGATGGGAGAACATGCACTAGAATTGAAGATGCCCCCAATATTAAAAGCTCCATGTTCGTGATTTCCTAACGCTTCAAGCATGCCCCGAGAATGGCCATTTAATGAAGACATATGGTTCCTTGTTTCCGTTCGGTTTGTGATTTCTCCGAGGCAGGTTTAAGGGGATCGTTTCTCTTTTCAAGTGCATATTTTGTAGATCTCAAGAAAGTCTGTTTTATGTTTTAAATGCTGCAGAGAGGCAAGACCTCTATAAATATCAATGTATATCTCAAGAAAAAGGATCGAAGAGAGACATGTTTTGCATGAAAACTTATCAAGTTCTCTACGTAAATAAGAGATATTTGGCCTCTAATTTTGCAAGTGACTTTATGTGTGATTTCCTTCTATCTTATGCATTTCTCATTTATGCTCGTATTTCTTATCTGTTGTTGAAATTTAAATTCTGCATCTGAGTTTGAATATTGCTGGTGAGGAAGTGAGTTTTGGAATGCAATCCTGGAGGTTATCTGTGCAAGGTCGTAAGTGAATTAGGTTGCGCTCTTTTATTATATGTTGTTCATGTGCTTGAGATAAATTCTTGCTGTTAATCTTTCCCCGATCTTACATTTTTGGCCTGTGGCCATATTTCCCATCTCTTTCTGTTATTTCTCGTCTCTTTTCGCATCTTTTTAATTCCTTTCCTGCAACTCTAGTCTTCAACAATATAAGATTTAGTAAGGGAACCAACCCTCTCTGGAGATTGGTCCGAGAGACGTTTCTTTCTCTCGGCCTTTCAATGTTGGTCAGGTCTAGGGCGCATATACGTATAAAATCCTTTCCTGTGGCAGATTCATGACCAACACATCCACATTTCGAGAGTAAGTCAACAAACTTTTCCTCCCTCTGCCAGAGTCAAAATTTAAGTTGATAAAGTCTACTTGCCTTAAGTACTCCAGGGTGAATAGCCTACTAGGTACAAAATGAGACAACAAAAAATGTTTTCTAGTAAAACCATAGAGTCTGAGATAGTGCCTTCTGTAAGAATATACCAGTCCCCTTCTTCGGCATCCTCTTCTCATATCAGTTCATTAGCCAAATATGGAAACCTAGGGTATTTCCCATACATGATTTTCAAGGCCGATCCTAGAAATTCCAAATTGAACCTGTAGTAGGATTATGTGCTCCTCAAATGACTAGTCTAATAATAAACAAGGATAGGATCTCCTTTATCATTCTTGTCCTTTATTGGAATCTAGGGCATCATGTGCCTTACGATAGCATAAAACATCCACACCAAATTCAAACAATGCTAGAAGGAAGGGTTTTCTGAATCTTTCTTCATCCTAACCAACTGCTCATGCATTCGTTTGGAGAGAAAGGCAGACCAATAAAAATAAATTGACTTGATACCCTCTTCTTCAGCTTTGGGCCTGTACATTTTCTCATTCAAAATGTAACACATAGTGGCTATCTGCCAGTCTCTCACATACCAATCAAAATCTAAACCCTCTAAGCAGGAAAACATGGAGAAAAGCTTGGGATTGACAAACTGTTCAATGGGAATTGGGGTTGTAGGCAATGTTCTTTTTGACTTGATGGTTTTGAACTGGCTGTAAACCCACTTCCTAAAAGGCTCTCCTTCATGAGCATATTTTTGCAAGGAATAATATCCAGTTTGCTCTATTATATCAAAAACTTTAGGTCTCACAGGTGGTTCTACACCTAAAGAAAACAAATCATGGTAGGCCTTGGCTATGATACTAAATAGGATTTTACCATTAGTCATTTTTACTGCTTTCGCTCTAGGGTCATAAAACTTGATAATTGTAGAAACCAATTCAAAATAGGGGAGCACTGTATTACAGATGTAAAAAGATAAAAAGGAGCAAACATCGCATTTACCTTGAACTGTCATAGGTTCTCCCTTTCAATATTTTTTGTTGATATCTCTTCTGAGCTTAGTTCTTCCTGAAAATGTTAGTCTAGTGTTGGCCACTACCTCTGCTTTATCAATATAGCATTCTGATTTAGTAGTTGCTGGCCGCTTCTCTTTTTGAGCCCTTTTGGAGGCCATTTTCTATGAAAATTTACTAGGTGTTCGCTCTCTTTTGTTCTTGCAAATTGTCTTACTGCTTTGCTATGCTCTCCCTAGTAGGTGAATGTTGCTTGTAAAAATGGATGACAATCGACATTTGAGCTTTAAATCCTCCCACATGCATACCTTCTACCATTAATGCAAACATTGGAAAACTACCCATTGCACACTTCTCAAATCAAAATATGGGCGACTTAGCGGTGGAAGATATCATGTTGTTCATTGATTGGTCATGGCCTAGAACATGCTTTCAATTGCGATGCTTTTCTATCTCTTTGCTTCTTTTAAGAGCAGTGTGGAGCATAGGTTGTAGCCTACGACCACTTTTAGCATATTGAGCATGGCATGGAACATATGTTGTAGCCCACTGCCACCCTTAGCTCTTTTTTACAATCTTGCCTTGTAGCTTTTTCTTTCTTATATATATATATATATATATATATATATATATATATATATATATATATATATATATATATATATATATATATATATATATATTTATTTATTTATTTATTTATTTATTTATTTATATATATATATATATATATATATATATTTCTCTATCAAACACTCTTAGAATAGAAAAACAAAGGTACAATATAAATATAAACATATGTTACAAGAAAATATTTATTATTAATAAAAGTAGGGTTAGAGATGGAATCCATTAACTGGGATCGATTGAATGTTTCCATCTAAATCTTCAAGCTGGAAAGAGTTTTTTCCTTAACCTCAACTACTTTGAAAGGACCATCCTAGAAAGATTCAAACTTTTGATGATGTCCTAGCTTAGCTCTCTCTACATTCCACTTTAAAACAAAGTCTCCTACTTTAAATTTTCAAAATTTGACTTTCTTGTCAAACCATCCCTTGATATCAAATGAGTGAAATTGTAAATATTCATATGCTTGTGTCCTCTTTTCTTCTAACTGGAATAGATGTGTCAATATAATTTCAACTGGACCCTAATTATATTCTTCTTCTGAGTCTACCAGCTTGAGAGCCATTATTTCCAAGTGAATAGATAGGATTGCTTCTTTACCATACACCAATGCACAGGGAGAGGTTTTGATAGACTTATTGATGGTGATCCTATCTACCCATAGAGCATACTCTAACAATAGGTTCCAACTCCTTTTGTTATCCTCTAATGATTTGTTCATAATTCTTAGTATATTTTTATTAGTTGATTCTGCTAATCCATTCCCTTTAGGATAGTAACTGGAAGAATTCTTTATGGTGATACCATACTTGCTAGCAAACTCAATGTATTTAGCTCCTATAAATGTTGGACCATTATCGATTACTATAGCTTTGGGGATGCTAAATCTTGTAATCAAGCTTTCCATGAAGTCAATTACCACTTTCTGATCTGATTTCTTTGTGGGGATGGCTTCTACCCATATGGTAAGGTAATTTATGGCAGTCAAAATGTATTTATATCCTTCTAAGGAATTTGGATTTATTGTCCCAATGAAATCCAAGCCCCATTGTTGAAATGGCTCTTCTACCTAGATAGGCTTGAGGGGAAATGATGCATTTCTGGTCCTTACCATATACCTCTGACATTCATCGCAAGCTCTTGTCACTTTGAAAGTGTCAACAAAAATATTAGACCAGTAATAGCCTGCCTTAATTATTTTTATAATTGTGACCCTTCCTAAAAAATTTCCTCTAGACAATCCCCCATGGAATTCTTTAATGAATTTTTGCTTCTGATCATCCTTCAAACATCGTAGGAGGACTCCATCCAAATTTCTCCTACATAGTCCTTCTGGTAGTAAGACATAATTTAGGGTTTGAAACCTATATATCCTCCTTTTTTATGGGTTAAGATCTTGAGGACAAATCTCTGTCTAGAAATATTTGGTCATCTGATCAACCCAGTCTAAATATCCTGATCGAGGATATTCGGTCTGGTCTTCTGTCACTGGTTGAAAAGCTGTCATTTGTTTTATGACCACCTTTGCTATCAACCCTTAGCACAATGCTCTACCTCTAACAATATTGGTAAGATGAACTTCCATGTCATACTCCTGGATCTTGGTAATCCAACCTACTCTTTTGTCTCCCAGCTCACCTTGTAAAATTAAACTTCTTACATTTGGGTGAACTACATACACTAGAGTTTTACTTTAAGTATTACCTAAATGTTTTTAATAACTTCATCACTGCAAAGACTTATATTTCGATGAATTTATATTTGATTTGATACTCATGGATAGTTTAGCTCTAAAAAAATATGGGATGTTCTTCTCCATCATCATTCTTCTGAGTAAGCACATATGCATAGCTCTCTTTAGCTCCATAAGCATATAGAATGAAATTCTTGCTAAAATCAAGATTCACCAGAACTAGAGTAATATAAATATATTGCTTAATGATCTCAAAAGCTTGTTTTCTTACTTCAATCCACTTGAAATATACATTTTCCTTCAGTAGCTCTAAGATAGGTTTCACCTTTTGAGCAAAATCTGAGATGAACTTCCTGATAAAGTTAATCTTCCTAAAGAAGAATTGCAAATATTTCTTTTTCATAGGTAATGGAAGGGTGAGAATTGATTTAACCCTATATGGTTCAATATACATCCCTTCTTTAGTGACCACATGGCCCAATAGCTTCTCTTCGTGAACTACAAAAAATGACTTCTTTGGGTTAAGAGAGATACCAAATTCTCCGCATTTTTCAAACACTTGTTCCAAATGTGTCAGGTGATCTTACTTCTTATGAGAGAACACATTCATGTCATCCAAGTAAATCAAAAATGACTTTGTTAATAAGCTCTCCAAAGGCATAATACATAGCTCTCTAGAATGTGGCTTCTGCATTGGACAAACCAAAAGGCATCCTTTGATATGCAAAAGTACCCCATTTGGTAGTAAATGATGTCTTGAATTGATTCTCATATTTCACCCAGATCTAGTTATAACCAGAGAAACCATCTAGCAGTGAGAACCTCTCTGTCCTTGCAAAAATCTATATAATCTGATCAATCTGAGGGAGAGGGTAGTGCTCCTTCATTGATACCTAGTTGAGATTCCTAAAATCTATACATAGGTGGATGTCTCCATTCTTCTTCCTCACAAGAACCAAGTTAGCTACCCATGTGGAGTGCTTAATTGGATATATAATTTTAGCCTTAAGTATTTTAAGTAGCTCTTCTTTAATTATGGATTCAATCCTGGGATTCACAAGCCTTTGCTTTTGTGTGAAAGGATTTGCATCTGGTGCTAGTTAAATTGTATGTTGGATCACCCTTTTGTCATATACCTTAATACCTTCATATGACCAGGCTACAATGTCTTGATATTTTAGGCACATCACTTTAATCTCCTCTACCTCTTTTGGAGAACAATGGATACCAACTTTGAGATTCTTTTCCTTCTTAATTTTGATCTCCCTATAGATTTTTCATTGATATCCATAGCTTTTATTTTCTTCCTATCTTCGTTATCAAAGAGGCTTTCAAGTGTGACCAATCCTCTTGGGATATGGTTGTTTTTTATTTGAATAATATCTTGTTGATCAAATTCATCCAGAAATTCCTCTTGAACAATTGATAAATAAGCCTCTCTTACTAAGAATTTGATGATTTTTTCATCACTTTCAAAGACCTACCAAAAAATCTACCTATCTGGGACTCCAGGTCTGAAAATTAATTTGATCCTTTTGTCTTTAGCAACTCCTATATATGTAGAATGGTTAAAATTAGATCCCCTAACTACCAAAGAATTAGCTAGCATGTTTTATCTTTTGGATACAAAATGGATGCTGATGGCATCAAAGGATTCCATAAAATCCCACACCTTATTTCTATATACCTTAAGGTAATGGTGCTTACTGTTACATCTCTCTCTTGCTTGATTTACTATAAGCTCAGACTCATCATATATATTCAATGTCTTGATACCCATGCTCTCAGCTTGCATCAGCCCTAAGCATAAAGCTTCATATTCTGTAGC
Source organism: Wollemia nobilis (assembly GCA_028583015.1). Lineage (NCBI taxonomy): Eukaryota > Viridiplantae > Streptophyta > Pinopsida > Araucariales > Araucariaceae > Wollemia > Wollemia nobilis. Next base: position 384,712 of record JAQPPZ010001723.1, on the reverse strand, counting down.
ATTGTTGGTGTAGGACCATGTCAATCTGTATGCAAAACTCTTTATACCTTCTGAGTGAGACTATAAAACTACACCAGTGCTAGCTCCATTTCTACATCTTGCACCATCAAAGTGCATGGTCCAAGTCTCTGTTTATCTCAAATATTGATTGAATATACCTAATATTTTTTTCTCTGCTTCTAAGGAGATGTTGTATGTGCTCATTTCTATTCCAAACTGGCTATAATCCTCTCTAAATGGCAACTCATATTTGACCTCTAGTTCTTCAAAACTTTCTACTATTTCAAAATCATCTATAGGTGTGAGGTTACACATGTCTTACTCAATATTCTCAATGCAATATGATACATGTTTCTCGGGTGTGATACTTATTCTCTTTCCTTTGAAGGGAATCACCATACTAGAGTAATCTAAATACATACGTCCTCCCAATTTTGCAGTGAACTCTCTATAAAGGCATATACAAAAATAGGTCTTTAGGTCTACAACCACAATATCTTGTACAATGATCACCTTTAGGGCTCTATGCAATCTCATCAATACATTTTTTATTACCCCAACTATATTTACTAGTGTCATGTCCAACTGCAAAACTCCAGGGCACTATCTGGTATACTCCATACCCATATCCTTGTAGACTACCTTGGGCATAACCATGGTGGAGGCCCCTGAATCAATCATATAGTTGTAAACTATCCAACCCTCCATCTGCAAGGAAATATAGAATGAGGGTTTATTCTTTAAAGCAGCAGGAGACATCTTATCTTTTCTAGTAGACACACTAAGGATGGTAGAGGCCTACTTTTCTTGGGGATTATTACTCAAAGAAGCTTTCAGCAGATCTATCTGGCCAATAATAAAGAGGGTATCATCGAGGCTAGCCTTTGAGGGAATCCTTTTCATCTCTTCTACAATGTTGTACTCTGATTTCATAAAAGTGAAATTCTTAGATTTTTTCTCTAGCTCACCATACTTCCTCTTGTATTTTTGTGTGGATTCAATCCTTTGCCTCTTAGTTATGGAGTAAAATTGAAGCTTTTCTTGTGCTTCATTTTTGTATCTCATCCTATATTTGTCAAATATCCTAGGGAAACTGACCTCCTTTTCTTGGCATTTCGGTACCATGTCCTTTCTTTTAGTGGCTTGAGGAATAGAAAATTGGTCTTTACTTTGCAGAGGAGGATATTTATTCTTCTGATAAGGGACTTGAAACTACCCCATCTTCTGCAGATCAACCTACAATGTCTTCTTTTTGGATCTTTTCATGATAGTAATAGGTCATTCATTAGGGTCTTGCCCAACCATGATCTGGTCTGATTGCCAAAGCATATTGACTCTGCCTTTTTTATTTCTCTCTACCTTTTCCATGGCTTGCTACACATGATGTTGATACATAACACATGACTCTGAGTCATGGGGATAATTATACACAAGGCACCATACATTCACAAGGCTAGTTTTAGAGGAATATTCTGGATCTTCTTGAATCGCATTAACTTTGATTTCGATGCTATTGATGGTGCCAGTATTTTGATATTTATTGAAATAGGGAAATATTCTTTTTTATGATCTCTCTATCTCTCTCTTCTCCATCAAATTCATCTTGTTACTGATAGTTTTCAAAATGTTTTGAATATCAAGAAGCACATAATATTTTTGAGGTGTTTGATATGGAAGAGGAGGGAAAGAAACTGAAGTAGATGATGATTTGGGAAGGGGAATTGGAGTCATATTGGGAGTCGATGATGACAAAGGAGGAGGATCCATGTAAGAGGATGCATTTTCTTGACCTTGGATATTAGGAATTTCAGAGCAGTAAGGCATCACAGTCTTTGGGGGTAACCTCCCTACATTGATAAGAATATTCTCAACTTGGATGACTACATTATAAACCTAGGTAAAAGTATATATCCCTACCTTTTGAGTTTGTAAATCCAATTCTGATCCAAGGGCTCTAATATAGTACACAAAAGCAAGGGTTGTAACTGGCTTGGCTTTAGGTGGAATTCTCTTCCAAGTTATGCTAAATCTCAGATTAAAGTTTAAAACTAATTCTTGTTGATGTTTTTGCATGGATGTAAACTAATTTATAAGGGATAAGGGATCAAAAAACTCATTGAATTCCTCTACAAAAGGTTCTGCTAAATCTACCCATGAAGTAATGCTATTTTCCTTCACGGTCCTAAACTAGTGTAAGATTTTCCCTCTAAAGGATAGGGCCAATATTTTGACTATGACATCTTCATTCCTTATGTTGTGAATTATTGCTAGATTTAGGATATCTTGGCAATGCTTGTAAGTAGTTTTTCCTGACCCATCATAGGTAGGTATGGCGTTGGATACATCTTGGGTAATATCATGCATATGAGCAAGCCTCAGGGGCTAGCTATATTGCAACTAGGATACTTCTACAGGGACAAGTTTGGGGCCATGTTGGCATTATTTGATATATTGTGAGCCATATTTCTAGCTGTTGCTCTAGGTGGAGGTGGTCTTGGAGGCACATTAGGTTGAATTTATAAAGGATTTTCATCTGACTATAAATTTGGGTTCAAATTTCTTAATATAGTAGATCCCCTCAAAGGAAGCTCATAATAGATAAAAGACTATGGGTTATTCTTCATATATGACATGGTATGCATGAAAACTATGAGCTATAAAAAATGCTTTTCTAGATTCTTGAATTCATGGAGTCGCCAGGATAATTTATTGATCACCACTTTGAGGTCAAGATAATTCACCAAATCTTGATTCCTTCGAGAAAAGATAAAGTTAGAAATAGTGGGTTAACTATCGTTCTTGTTAACATGTCCCATTGAGTGTGCCAAAAACTATTGGAATCCAAATTTCCATCAAGAAAAATCTCGATACTATCATTTTTATCTTTCAATTCTTTGATTAGGCATGCACCCGCTAATCACAGTTTAGACTGCAACATTGGATGGATTAAAGATTGCTCTAATCCAACCTCTAGAGTAGGATGGTATTCCTTGTCAACTAATAAGGTGTTGACTCATTTAAGCTTGGTTAAATATTTAATATATAGGGATATAAATGAGTTAGGTTTAATAAATAGTAAATAAACAGTGGATGGATAGAGCTAACAATAGAGGCATCTACAATAAAAACCATATTACAAAACAATATTCATTGTCCCACACTTGAGATTAACAACATTCAAAACAAGTGATCTTCATCATTACAGATAAAACAAATATATACTTCAAGAAAGCTATTTCAATATTAATATACTAATAATCCAAATTATCATAATAAGATTAGTATCATAATTTAACAAAAAATTACTTCTTGCAAGCACAAATTCAACTATGAAAAGATTTCAATTGCTCTAAGCTAGCAATCCAATATCAGCAGAATAGACTAACCATAGCAGCAGTAGCAGAAAAGCAATCCACAACTTGAATCTCTCAAAAATTATAGAAGACATTATTTTGAGGTAAACATCCAAGTAATGTTAATTCTATTGATTTTACAGATAAGTATTACATTGCAAAGCAAGCAAACACTCTAGATCCAACCCTTCAAAATGATGGTTCAACCTCCTTTTATAGTTTTTACATGCTTAAAAATAAATTGAAAGAATGGAACATTACAAATAAAATGAAATTCCAGATCAACCAGATATTGAGGTTGCAGCCTTTGATTTGCATTTGATAACAGAAGAAATTGTGCGATCTTGCACTCCTTTACAATTCAACCCCTGCAACTTGCTAGTTCTTCATGGCGGTTTGGCTCCAATCTATCAAAACCGTGATCTCAGTCATATTTCATTCTTGTAGACATTATCTATCATATATTTTCAACTACATTTTTTTGGTTCTTGGTCTCATTGATGCTTCATCTTCTTGATCAACCAGCTCATGTTGCAAAGGCTCTATTTTATGTGCTTGAGATATAGTCAAAATGATCCAGTCATTGATCTGCTCATGAATGGCCAAGATTAAACCTTTAAAGTCTTTGATAGCTCCGTGATGTGGAACATGTCGTAGCCCACTCCTCTTAATATCTTCTCACATAATTTGACCACTTTGATCGCAAGTTGGAGCACATGAGACTTTAGCGTGAAAATATACTTAGAGGTGCGCGAGATGGAACATTGTGCTAGGCCACGACTCTTATTCTTCAATCTGCTTTAGATTTGATTCACTTCCATGGCATAGAACATGATCTAAACTATGTTATATTTCATGCCTTGAAACTCATACCTCCAAGTTTGATTGTGGTTGATTGCGGGGTATAGCACTGCTCTGTGCCGCATGGGATATAACATAAGTATTATGTCATGTAAAATCTTGCACTGTCCCATGAATTTATTATTTACTTTTGCAATGTTTGACCATTTTTCCCGCAGGCTGGAGCATGGGTGTTGTGCCACTACAAAATACACTTGAACTCTTATGGGGTAGAAAAAGCTTGAAGTAGCCTTTAGCTTGCATGGGTTAGAACAATATGCATTGTACCGTGGTTCAAAAGTAACCAAGTGCAAAATTTGACTACTTTGACTACGATCTAGAACCATGTCGGATGTCGCGTGGATTATAACATGTTGCAGACCGCTAAGCTTTTAGACTTAATCAAAAATATGTTGTGATCTATGATTCTAAAAATGGCAAAGTGAACTTTGACCATTTTTATCATGGGATAAAACATCCCGTCCTACACTGCTGTAAAATACATTAGATCTCGTGTAGGATGGAACATCCTTATTTACCTTAGAAAATATTTCAAAACATTTTCTAAGGATGTGGCTATTTTGGGCCTACAACCAATCATACACATAAGGTATAATTGAATTGTTATAAGCAATCTTGATCAAGAAAACATAATTTTTACATATTTTTATCTGGATGAGCATGAACTTAATGATATACATTTAGTATCACCTCAAGGGTTTCCTTACCATACCTGGTCTGTCTAGAATCATATAAAACTCTATTCCTAGGTTAAAGAGGTAGGTCCACTAGAGCCTATAATTGTTGCTTGGTAGTAGGTTTTTCTTGTAGCGTGACAAAAAAATCCTAAGGATACAAGAAAAATCTCCAACATGAACTTCATTTAGTTGATTTTTCCCTTGCTTTCATCCCGAGTCCTTTGTCCTCAAGCGTGAGCTAGGTCCCATCAACAATGATTCATGATTTTGCTTCTCTTGCATTGTTTTACTATTGGGTCTACCCACTATTTTAGGTGTGTCTCTTGTATCTATTTCACATTGTGTTTTTTGGGAAGCCATTTCAATGTCATGAATAGTTTGAGTTTGAGATGACTAGTTTGAATTTCTCACATTATCTCTTTCAAAATTATTCTTAAGAGGGATAAATTTAGGGGAAGAGGAATTCAAACCTAGAAAAAGAGACATTTTTCCAGATTCTATAATATTAACCCACTATAAATTGAAGTCACTTTGTGCTCCCCCTTTTTCTATTGTTTTTTTATTTATAGATTTTTCATTTAGATCCTCTTAAGTTCCTCCTTAATGTAGTTGAGTCCCTTTGTTGAGACTATCTTCAACTATGTTCACTTCAGATTCCCCAAACTACTATAGTGCCTCAATTTTGTTGTAGGTTTCCTTTTGAAAATTTTGTTGTGAGGTGAACAACCCTAGTTTATTTTGTCTCTATCCTCTTTGGTTGCGGACTTGCTGGTAATCATCCTTATTAATCTCTTTTACCTGATGTTCTGCTAGAGGGATTTTAGGACAATAATGATAAAAATGGCCATACTCATGGCATCAGAGACATTTGAAAGGAATACATTCATAATCTATTTTTTGTTCAATCTAGGAGAAGTCCAAATTAATCATTACTACTTCTAGTAATCCAATTTGAATGTTTACCTAGACACAAATGTGGATCACTACCAAATTTACATCATTGCTTTCTACACCTTTGATGAAGTTCCCCAATTTATTGCTTATTTCCTCCATGACTGAGTTCTTTCTCAAAAACCTAGGTAAAAAGGGTAAACATACCCAAAATTGCACTTCCTTGGGGTTCTCCTCTAACAGATTGGAGTTGATATGCCACAAGGCTAGGTAAAAACCACTTATGCTCATGAAGTAAGGGCCCTTCTCAAACACCTTTTCTCTATCCTTTGGGAAGCTAAAAACAACAATGAAAAAACCCTTACCTTCCATGGAAATTGTAATGCTTCCCTGCACCTTTGGCTTCCAATTGACATCATCCCAAGCCCTAAGTGTAGTATCTCTAGACCACATTCCATAGAAATTACCAATTAGTGTGTGGTTCTTAAAAATAACAATTTCCTCATTGACCTCTTGGATTATCACTTCCACTGATGGATTGCCATCCAAATTTTTCACAAAGACCTGGTTTTCCTTCCTCTTTTCTATCAATTTTCCTACCTAGGATATTTGAACCACCCTCTATGCTTCAAACAAAACTACATTTGATGAACCTCCTATATTTTGGGTTGGGAGGGGCATCGCGACCCCTCCAAAAGCACCTTTCATAAGTTGTAGAGACCATTAAAACAATGAGGGACTCACAGAATTGCTAGGGTTTCCCTCATTACCTGCAAGCACTTTCTCATGACTCTTTTTAATTACTCTTGATGTTTTTTTTTTTTTATCATCAAGCACTATTGTATTTAATGACAAAAACCAATCATACATAATTGAACATCATTTTTCTTGAACATAATTTGGTAAACCTCTTCTTAATTTCAAAGATAATACTTAATCTAGTTTACATTGTCATCATATTATTTATGCCCACAAGGACTTCATACCTTCACCATGTTATTAACAATGAGTGTCACTGCCAATACACAATAACTCCTTAGGAAATATCAAAATGCCTATTATTATTATTATAGGTGTTTGTGTTTTCAATGGTCATAAAGAACAAAAAAACCATGTTATAGCATCACTTAAAAAAAAATAGAGACTAACCCAGGTGTTGTAGGTGAGTTGGATAGGAGAGGGTAATCCTCCAAGGGAGGTCCCAGGTTCAAATCTTCACCCTACCAAAAATTTGTATTGGGTATCTAAAATCCAATTGATAATGTTGGTGCGGGCAGGGTCGGGTGTGACCCCCGGGTGACTTTGATGGTGTAGAACCCCCTGTTCGTGGTCTTTCAGACCAAGGCGGATCCGCAAGGGGTTTTTCGCTTTAAAAAAAAATAGAGACTACTTGACTTGGCAAATGAGTTGATGATGATTATCAAGCTTCCTGATTGTTTTAAATTGTAGTATCTCATAAATGGTGTAGTAATATTAGAAAATATCTCTCCATATACCAAATACTAATATGTCCCCTAAGTAGAAATAAATAAGAGAATTATTTTCATCAACATCTATATTGTTTCAAATGATTAATTGTTTACTCATGTGGGGAAAGAATGCAGGAAGATAAGATATTTCTATTGATGTCCATAAATGACCTATGTAGGCCAATGTGACTCATTGAAAAGAGTTGTTACAAATTACAATGCATTGTAGTAGCCACAAATTACTATGAAAAATCTAGTGTAAACTACTCCAAAGTGTATCAACTATATGGTATAAAATTATAGCCTCAAAGGTTACCCAAAATGGAAAAACCCTGACATGTTAAAAATAATGATTAAGAGAGAGCTAGAAGTCAAGCTACAACATAGATAGAAAGGAACTCCAGTGGACCCAACCACCAACAATAATCTATAGTGGGATGTAAAGCAGAATTACAAATGTCATTATGACCAACTATCCCAAAGTGCCATTTTAGGAACCTTCCACTTAAAATAAGCATGTCCATGCATATATTGCAATAATTAACAGAAAAATAAGAATTGAAATAACAATATTATAATACAAAATGAAAATGTAGCAACTTTATTACTAAATAATATAATTCACAATACAAAATCATGGGCCTCTTCAAGGGGGCAACCTCCTTAGAAGCAAATATCCATTACAATATTAAAAAATGGCATGATACATTTCAATTTAGATCTTGTATTTTTATATACTATTATCAGCCCTAACCCTAATGCTTAAGGGTCAATCCATGTACAAGTGGGGGCTGAGCTAGTAACACCTAATAAATAAATAGTTACATATTTTATTAATTTCTTACAATAAGTAGCACTTATATCACATGGGCCCATATGCACTAGGTGCCTAAGGTTCCAAATACACATTTACATAATAATTTTAGGATAGGATCATATTAGGCCCTTCCCCTTGAAAAAATGTTTGTCATCAAAGATTGAGATGAGAAAAATATTGTTGGATTTGATGGAGCAATTACCATATGGTATCTTTCGATTATAATCCCTGCCATTATATTAAAACAATAGTGATGGTTCAGTTACAGAGTGTACATGTCCAATAATCCAAAATACGCTTGGGTTCTAATATAATTTATCCTTCTTCATCTAATTTTGAAAGTGTTTATTGGACTTGTACTCAGCTTCCAAGTACCTTTTTCAAGGATGAAACATATAAAACAAAATATATCTTGGAAGAGGGTAGTAAGTTGATCTTGTAGGCAACCAATCTATTCCACTATAGTACTTAATAGGGTTCATAAATTTTGTTGCGAGTTGTTGCAATGATGACTACTTGTACAACTATAGGCGAAGGAAGACTATATCCCCTACATTAAAGTAGTTCTCCAAACAATGTTGATTAGCCTACTAGTCATGCAGTTGTAGGCTATCACCATATTCTCCTTGAGCTATTTAAGGAGTAGTGCACACTCACAAAGAGTTAAATCAACCGCTTGGACTCTAGAATTACTTGGGATATATGAGGAAGGTGATGGAGGATGTCCATATACTGACTCAATGGTGTCATCTTGGTAGCAATATGATAGGAAGTTTTATACCACCATTTTGCTAAGAGAAGCCATTTTCTCTACTAAGAAGGATGCTCGGATGCAAAGATATACAAGCACTTGTTGACGATATTTGTTTGGATATCTATATGAGGTGGTATGTCAAGCTCATATTTAATTTTGTGCTCTACAGTTTGAACAATTCTTATAAAAAATCACTAGTAAATGTGGGAAGCCGATTAAAAACTATGGATCAGGGCATGTTGTGTAGGTGAAAATGGAATCCAAGAATATTTGAGCAACTATGGAGGCCTTGTAGGGATGGATTAGGGAACATAAATGAGCATAATTCGATAGGTGATCCACCACCACAAGAAAAACTATTTTACCTCCAGACTTTGAAATTTATTTAATAAAATCCATAAATATATTTGTCCAAACATTTGCTAGGGTCAGAAGAGGTTGGAGCGTTCCTGGAGTGCATATAGTTTCTCCTTTCATCTGTAGACAAGTATCACATTTGGCCATAAAATTTTGCATATTCTTTTTCAATCCTGCTAGAAAGAAAGTGTGTTTAGTCCTTTCATAAGTTTTAAGAAACCCAAAATGGCCTATAGTTGGGGAAGCATGCATTTCTCGTAATATGGATTTGTGGAATAGAATTTTTTTTGGAATAACCACGTGACCTCGATATCTCAATTGTTGCCTATGACATGGATATCCTGGCTAACAGTTGGGATCATTTTGAAGTTGTCGAATCAAGGTTTACAAGGTAGGGTTTGTAGTTACCTCATATTGAAGTTGTTAAATCCATTGAGGAAGCAGAGTTGAGATGGCACACAACATACTTTGTTCCTCATATTTGCAAGAAAGATCATCAACCACTACATTCTCCTTTCCATTTTTACAAAGTATGGAGACTTTTTGCTCTAAAAACTATTTCAAGAAAGATCATCAACCACTACATTCTCCTTGCCCTAGTAATTTGAAGATCCATCTTTGTTGTTTTGCTATGGAGACTTGTTGCTGTAAAAACTATTTCAAATGTTGATGATCTATTTTGATTGAAAAATTTTGCCCAATAAGGTAGGGTCTCTAGTGATTGACAATGTGTAAAATTACCATTATTTTGTTCTCATAGATTGATTTAACCAGGTTTTCCTTGTCAGTGCCTTGCTCATAGAAGCCAATGATCATACCTCTTACATCAACATTGTATCAATTCCACTACCTGAAGCATCACTTTAAATAAAAAAGGTTTGGATAAATCAAGCATCGCCAACATAGGTGTAGTTTACATGACTTGTTTAAGGTTCATTAATGCTTGTTCTGCTAATATTATCCATGCAAACAAGTTATTTTTTAACATAGTTGTCAAATGGGATATGATATTCCCATAATTTTGACAAATTTTTGATAGTAGCCAGTGAAATCATGGAAACCTTGAAGGTATTTGAGAGTGTGGGGCTTTGGCTATTCTTGGATAGTCATAATTATTGGTTTTTGAGCCTTTACTACCATGAAATATCACAAGTTATTTCACACAGGTCCCAATATAAAATAGTCACAATATATAAGAGGTCAAGATAATAATATGAGTAGAATAATATGTACATCAAGGCTTATAATAAATCAAATAACATTCATATATACGTTGAAATATGAATGTAAATAGCTTGAATTATTTATGTACTATGCATGAAGAAAACTTACAATCCTAATCGCTCAAAATGTATACAATCTATTTAGCTTACTTTTTCTCTTGTTAAACTTTATTCCTCTTGTTATTTCATTCTTATCGATCATTATCTCCATAAGTAATATGGCTATTTAGATACTTGACCATCGCTCTCCTATGACTCTTGGCTTCTCATATTACCACTTGTATACAAGATGAACACTTGACTCTACAACACTTGGACATATGTGCATGACTCTTGCACTCCTAATCTAGGACACTTGTGCACATCCTCACATTACATATTTGCACTCTTACATACAAGACACTTGTGCACTTCCTACACATCGACTCAAAACTATAGACTCAATTCTAATTATAATATATTACATTATTTTGTTATTGAAGATTCTAGCCTTCAATATTGGTCTTTGTCTTTGTCTTTAATATTCAAATGATTCTGCACTGTTCATGAACCTTTGCTTCAGTCCACCTCGTTTAGATTAATGTCTGATTTAGCAATATATGGTTCTTATTTGTATTTGGATTTCTTTATTATCCTTCCTTGCATGATTTCTTTTATTATTCTTCCTTCTTCTTCTCTTTTGCATCTTCATCTATAATATACCTGGTGGTGTACCTTCTAAACATTGAGTTAGAAAATCATCACAATAGTATAGCTTTGATTTCAAATATTCCCCGTTGAAGCTAACATAAGCTTAATTCAAGTTGCACGTGTCATATTTATTTTCTTATCTCTTTTCTTGAAATATATCAAATATAAGCAATTACAAGTATATCATTAAGCATTATTCTGATGAAAATATAATGGTGTTTTGTGAATTCCACCATGCTCTAATTTTTTTCATGAAGATAACTTATAAGTGTTGTAAATTTTTCATCTTTTGCATATTTGAGAAATAATGACAAATTTCTTTTAAGCCATTTGTCATTTGCTTATTTCCATCAAAAACATCTATTAAGTTTTGAGAATAAAACTTAAGTTTGCTCATCATTTCTTCACTTTCTTCATTGAATGCATTTCTAATAATTTCTTCCATGATATGAATCTATTCAATGATTTATTTCCTTTGAAGTAGTAATCCTTATAACTCCCAAATTACTAAATAATATAAATTTTACAAATTTTAAGTTTTTCTAATCCTTTGAAGTAGAAAGCCTTTTATCTCCAATATATTAAATTTGCAAAATTTCAAAATTTCTTCAAAAACAATATATTTCAAAACTTTTCTATTTTCAAATAGTTTCAAAAATCTAAAAGACCCTTTTAACTCCAATATTTTAATCTCAAAAAATATTAATCTCTAACAATCCTTATCACTCCAACATTAAATTAATTTTTAAAAAAATCTAATCAATAATGCTTAACCCTTATTACTCCATCTATAAAATCATTCAAATAATACTTTAGGATCTTTCCCTCCAAATATTAGTTAAACATTGAAAAAAATAGAAAGTAACGTTGGAACGTTACCTAATGATGCACTGAAATTTAACGTTGATTTCCAACATAATTAGTGTTGTATCACCTTCCTTCTATTCCTTCTTAGAGTGCTCTTTTCATGTAATGAATACCTTTGAACACATTCTCTATTGCATGTTCAAAGTGTCTTTCTCTTCTTTGGATGTCTATGTTTCTTTTGCTTGAGTATTTCCTCTTCAAATACCTTCCCTTCTTACCTTTCTTTATCCTTTGTTCTAATTTAAAGATCTCTTATTCAAATGCCTTTTTGGTTTTACCTCAAAGATCTCATCTTTTTTCTATGTTCTGCTTGAATCTCTTTCTTCCTTTTATTCTTATGTCACCTTGAGACTATCTTTCCTTACTGTGTATATCGCCTTGAGGATATATTTTCTTTATTATGTATACCACTTTGAGGGCTCTCTTTTCTTCACTGCATATATCGATAGCCTCGAATGTTCTATATTTTTGTTACCCAATCTTTAGACTACTGTTAAAGTCTAAATAAATTTTGGTGTTTGCTGGAAACCAAACAAACTTGTATAGGTTGAGTGTCAGTTGAACTTTTCTAGGATTGAGTGATTGTTGGACTTCGTGTGAGATCAAAAACTTTCAAGATTTGCTGAAGACCATAAGTCTTCTCGATTTTTCTGGAACTGAAACGTTACCCTAATCTTGCTAAGGCTAAATGTTTCCCTCTTTTTTCTATGATCCTTCTCTATTGTTGAAGATGATTTCAATAAGGAACTTAATGTTCATTTGATATATTCAGCATGGGCTGAAGTTACCCACTATCATTGGCCACTCTATCAACGTTGGTCTTTGTTATCAACATTATCATTGCTACATTGGCCACTCTATCAAAATTTCTTCCTTTTATCAATGTTGGTATCCTTCCCAAACCTTAATAAAGTCGAGTGATTTATTTATCTCTGTTTGTGCTTAGGTTAAGTCGAGCAATCTATTTCCCTTTATTATGCTTAGGTGAGGTCGAGCGATTTCTTTCCCTTGACTATGGTTAGGTGAGGTCAAACGATCTCTTCTTCTAGAGTGTCTCTTTACTTGTAGAAGACTATGGCTTGCCTTCTCAACTTTTATTTGAAGAGAAGTTAGGTGTACCCTACTCCATTAATATTTCATTGGCTACTTATAATTTTTCTTATGTGCCAGAATGATCGTGCTTGAGTGGTTACACTATCTAAAGACACTTGTTGTAGACCGCAACATTATCTTCAATATTGGCCTCTCGGGCCACTATATTATTTTTCTCTTATATGTTTCTCTCTATTATCTTTAATCTTATACTTCTTGTAGCATTATCCAAGGTCTTTATTCTTCTTGAAAGGTCATTCTGGTTTATCTTTTACAATGGCACTTATGTTGGCCAAATGATTGGCCAATCCTTTCTACTGTATTATCTTGGATCTTTTCTTATATCTTAGGCCAATTTCTAAAATGATGGCCTCTTTGACCCTATCTCTTTAATATTGGCTTCTCTTGAGACTTTCTTCAATAATAGTCTCTTTGGACCTTTTATTTTTTATAACCTCCTAGGCTTCTATTAAATTATGGCATCTTGTGGGCTTTCTTCTATAATAGCCTCTTGTGGGTTTCCCTTTTATTATTGTTACAAAAATGTCTACCTTGAAGAACTTGCTTCAAAAATGATCCACGACCAAGACTCAAATGATATATAGATATATTTAGTCAACCTAGTTCTTCAATGTATTCCTCTTTTTTGCTTTGTAATATTAATCCTTCTTCAAATATGTCAAGGTCAATTTGACCTTATTCTTATCTTTTTCTTGTTGCTTGTATTTTTCAATCCAATGCTTGAAGCTATACAAATCAACCTCTATATGTTGCTTTATCCTTCTTCAAGACTATTATTTTATCAATGTGGATAATGACTTCACTTTTTCTCAATGTTGTATACAACACTCTAGTGCTATTCTTCTCTATTATTTTTTACTTTCTTATTTCTCTATTATTAGGATGCTTTGAATGCTTCTCAATCTGCTACAACTTAGAAGCTAAAATTATTCTCTATCTCTGTAGGAAGCTTCTCAAACTTTTGTAGCTATTCCTTCTACTATTATTCTAAATTCTTCTACAATGTCTTAGGTCACACCTAAGAACTCAATATGATTATCCTCCTTACTACAGAATACAAGATATTTTCAAGGTACTTTGAATGTCCCTGAATTTCCAACTTTATTTTTGAGTTCGTTTCAAATATCAATATCCAAATTTCTTTTGAGTTGGTTTCTAATATCAATATAGTTGAGTCCTAGTCTTACCTAGTTTTTCTTCAACCTAGTGGAAATACCCTAGCCTTTTCTACTCAATATGACCTTTAAAATAGAGTCCAAGTCTTCATTGCCTTAAAAATGGACAAAATCTGAATTAACCTAATCAAAATGGATAAAAGTAGCGTTGATACCACTATTGGTTTTTGAGCCTTTACTACCATAAAATATTACTAGTTATTTCACATAGGTCCCAATATAAAATAACCACAATATATAAAAGGTCAAGATAATAATAAGATCAAATTAATATGTATATCAAGGCTTATAATAAATAAATAACATTCATTTATATGTTGAAATATGAATTTAAATAGCTTGAATCATTCATGTACTATGCATGAAGAAAACTTATAATATTAATTGCTCAAAATGTATACAATCTATTTCTTCTTACTTTTTCTCTTGTTACACTTTGTTCCTCTACGATACTCTTTGTTGTTTCATTCTTATGGAGCATTGTATCCATAATATAGCCATAGTAATGTGACTCTTTAGATACTTGACTATTGCTCTCCTATGACTCTTGACTTCTCATCTTACCACTTGTATACAAGATGAACACTTGACTCTACAACACTTGGATATATGTGCATGACTCTTGCACTCCTAATCTAGGACACTTGTGCACATTCTCTCTTACATGACACTTGTGCATTTCTTGCACATCGACACTTATATAAATGGAAAAATATAAATCACACTCTAAACTAGACTCAATACTAATCTATTATATATTTACAAAAATACCTTAAAGGTACCATGGGGGTACATTAGCATGTACCAAATAATGTAATATATCTCAACAGTGATTTTCTTTGGGTCCACCTTAACCCCTCCCATTGAAACTATGTGGCCTAAGTACTCCACTTCCTATATTTGAAAGGAGCATTTTGCACACAATTGATGGTCAAATAGGAGTTGCAAGGTTTGGTCTAGATGATGTAGGTTTTTCTCCTAGGTATGGCTATAAATTAGGCTATCATAAAAGAAAACCAAAATGAATTTGCATAGAAAGAGGTGAAATATAGCATTGATGAGACTCTAAAAGGTAGAAGGTGAATTGGTAAGACCAAAGGGCATGATCATTAATTCATAATGACCTTCATGAGTCCTAAATATCATTTTTGGAATGCCTTATTCTCTTACTTTAATCTAATGATACCCAAGCGTGAATCCAACATGGAGAAAAATAGAGCTCCATGGAGTTCATTTGATAGATCATCAATAATAGGAATAAGAAATTTGTCCTTGATGGTAATTTTATTGAACTTGCAGAAATCCACACATAACTACTAAGACCCATCCTTGTGTACCAATAGAACTAGAGAATAATACGAACTAACATTGGTTCGAACAACCCTTGTTACTATTAATTTCTATACCATTTTCTTAAACTCAAACTTTTGTACATAAGGGTATTTATATGGATGAATGTTTGGTGGTAAGAAATCTGGTACAAGCTAGATTACATGATCATGGGCATGTCATGGTGGTAGACCTTTAGGTTTTGTAAATACAGATGTATTTTTATCTAGGATAAGTTGTAATTCACCTGGTTGTTTTATATTATTGGTATTTGATGTTTGTATTTCAAACAATTATGCCACTACTCCATGTCATAATTTCTTCAAGAGGTTTTCCATTCGGTGAGAAGAGATAAATTGAGAAGTCCTTGCGGCCATTCCTTAGAGAATATATTGTGTTCCCTAATTGGTGAATTGCACCCAAATATCAAAAACATCCAAATTATCAAACCCAAAGTTCGAAGCCATTGCATTCTCAACACATCACATCCTCC
The DNA here is from genome assembly GCA_028583015.1 of Wollemia nobilis. NCBI lineage: Eukaryota > Viridiplantae > Streptophyta > Pinopsida > Araucariales > Araucariaceae > Wollemia > Wollemia nobilis. Next base: position 368,643 of record JAQPPZ010001723.1, on the reverse strand, counting down.
CAAAGGAATGGCAACCATATCGACCTTGAGATTGTATTCTCCCATTTGCACCTTGATATTTTTGCATGTGCCTTTACATGGAAAGGTTTCCCCATTGGGTGTCATGACATTAAAATAATTACAAGAGTTTATGTCATAATTCACTTGTTTGACCACTCGAGGAAAAATAAAATTGTGTGTATTTCTAAAATTGATGAGTACTATGATTTGTTGGCCCTTGAAATGTCCCACCACTTTGATGGTTTGAGTGGATTTTCCTACTAGAGTATGTACTAAATTTTATTTATGGTTCCTATGGTGCTTCAGGTTCTTCCAAATGCTCTTATTGATGCTTCTCTTCTTCTTTGGACTTGCTAGTTGAGGATTCACGCACATCGAGCAAATACAATTTATATTGTACAAACTTATGTTCCAAGGAATATTTTTCATCATCATTATATCACAGTCCCTATGCTTTGCATGCTTCCATATCGTTTTGGATCAAATGTTTGATTGTAGGTGATTTATTAGCAAGGTTTGCTACTCGTCGATTTGGAAGTGGGGGTCTAGCTTGTGGAAATTTGGATGTGTGCCTTTGAGCAACAAATTTATCCTTTGCCAATTTGGCCAAACCTACTACTTGCATCATGGTTTGTGGTTTGAACATTTTCACCTCAACTTTAATATCTTCTTTCAACCCACTAATAAAACAACTTTGAAATAATTCTTCACTCAAGCCCCTTGTGCGATTGGCCAATTTTTCAAACTAAGTTTGATATTCACGAACTATTGAGGTCTATTTCAATTTGGTGAGGACTCTTATGTGTTGGCTTTTTAAGCCTTACTACCACAAAATATCACAGGTCCCAATATAAAATAGCCACAATATTAAAGGTCAAAATAATAATATAAGAGTAGAATAATATATGAGCAAATTAATATGTATATCAAGGCCTATATAATAAAGCAAATAAAATTCATTTATATAATCAAATATGAATGTAAATGGCCTAAATCATTCATGAACTATGCATGAAGAAAACTTACAATATTAATTTCTCAAAAATATTTATTCAAGCTTTATTCATTTTCTTCTTGTTACATTACTTTCTCATGGAGCATTGTCTCCATAATATAGCCATAGTAATGTGAATCTTCAAGTACTTGATTGTTTCTCTCCATATTACAAGTCACATTACCTTTGGCTTATCATCTTGCCACTTGCATACTAGTCTCTTCAAGTTATTACATGGACACTTGCACTCATTTACATGACTCTTACACTTCTACATGCACTCCTAATCTAGGACACTTGTGCACATCCTTAAATTATATATTTGCATACTTACATACATGACACTTGTGCATATTCTCTCAATCTACACTTGCACTCTAACTTACATGACACTTGTGCATTTCTTGCACATTACACTTTTACATGACACTTGTGCATTTCTCGCACATTGCATTCTTACATGAAAGGGGAAATATAAATCATACTTCTAAACTATAGATTCAACCCTAATATACTACATATTTACAATTGTACCATGAAAGTACCATGGGGGTACATTAGCATGTACCAAATAATGTAATATTCCTCAACACCCCCCTGTATTACATTATTTGGTTATTGAAGACTTTAGTCTTCAATATTCAAGTGACCTTGCATTGTTCATGAACCTATGCTTCTTTGGAATCTTCTTCATCATCTTAAATCTTGGGTCCATCCTCTTGCTTTAATTTTGCTCTGAGTTCTCCTTCATATTCATTATTTAGGTTCTCTGTGTTTGTATCTTCAAGATATGTTTGAGCTTTTTCTTCTTTGACTTCAGTTTCATATGCACGAATAGCTTGGGCTTCTTTAACGATTGATATATATGGTTCATTCCTTTTTACTTTGTAAGATAAGTTTGGACCATAACTGATCCATTTTTTTTCCTTTTTTTCTAAACATTTTATCATAAAAAAAATTTCCTTGTTGCATTTCAAAAATTCAACAATTTGTTCTATTGTTAGGAATTTGCTTCAAAACTAAGTTTTTGAAAAAGGTTGTCTAATCTGAATAATAGCATTCTTTCAAATCTTCCACAATATTTTTCTTTGTACCAACAAAATGTTAGAGAATGATATTTTCTTCCACAATATTTACATGGATAGAGATCCCAACAACTTGTTTCTATATGTCCAATTTTGTTGCACTCACTTTAACTGAATGTAATGTCCTTTCTTTAACTTATGATTCCCTATTAGTACTTCAATTTCTTTTGTCTTCTTGAGAAACAACGTAACCATTAATGTATAATTAAGGTTATTCTTCCTTCACTTTCCCTATAAATGAGTTGTATGCAATCCATGACATTTTGAGTAGTTATATATTTTGTGATAGAATCTATTTTTGATGTACTATCAAATTGAGATTTAGTAGCAACAAGATCTAATTTTGAGCTCTCAAGTGTATTTAGTGATCTTGTTATTTTCTTCTTTTTATCAAGATCATCTATCAAATTTTGAAAATAAAACTTTAACTTGTTCAACATTTCTTCACTATCTTCATTGAATGCATTTCTAATAATTTCTTCCATGGTATGCAACTCAATTCTATGATTTAATTCCTTTGAAGTAGAAAACCTTATAACTCCCAAGTTCAAATAATAACTCAAATATGAAATTTGCAAATTCTAAATTTTTTAATCCTTTGATGTTGAAAACCTTTTAACTCCCTAATTTGATTTGCAAAATTTCAAAATTTAAATACTTCAATTTTTTTAAAAACTCCAAATTTAAAAAATTTAAAGTTTTCCAAATTTTTAAAAACTTTAAAACTTTTAAATAACTATCAACCTTCAAAACTTAAAAAAAAAATACTCCAAATCAAAAACTAAAATATCATTAACTCCTTATATCTCCTGCTCTTTCAATTTCCAAATTTTTAAATATTAAATACTTACATAATAAAAAGATTTAAATTAACCCTTATACCTCCTTATATTCTAACCTTATCGATAATATTATTTGAAACTTATTTATTCCCTCCAAATATTTTAGCGTTGAATATAACATAATGTCAGATACCTAAGGATGCTCAACAAAATTATAGCTGAGCTAATTTCGCATTTAGTGCTAAGATAACGTTTAAAGCTCATTCGCCCTGTTGCTATATACTATCATTTGCACAGAATGTCACGTTCCTCTTGCTTCTTTCACTTGCTTGTTTGACCATTGGTTTCACAGGTGATTCAAAGATTGGTTTGTGTCACCTTGTGCCTTTGTTTCGACTTCTTTCACCTAATCGATTGTTGACTTCACAGGTGGTTCGCTTCACCTCATGCCTTTTTTTTTGCTCTTGTTTTTGTTGTTCACTTTGTAGGTGGTTCAAATATGGATTCATTGTCCTTTTCATATTGAACCGTTGCCTGATGCCTCTTTGGTTTACGTTGCTAAAATATTCTTGAGAGAACTAAGTTCTCCTTTATTCTCTGGTTTGTAGCTGATACTTCAAGCCTTCTTTCTCTAGTAGACTTGGCAATCTAGTTTGTCTTTCTTTACTAGTAGACATGACGATCTGGTTTGCCTTTCTTTACTGGTAAACCTGGTGATCTAGTTCACCTTTCTTCTCTAGATAATCTTATGATTTGGTCAGCCTTTCTTTAGCAACTCGTGCCTTGTAGTGGCTGGTCCACAACTAATGTTCTTTATCTGGATATTTGGCTCTACCACAACTTCAAGCATTGTTTCCTTAGAATATTTTCTCTTTAATGTGTGCTTTATTTTATTCTGAATTCCTTTCCTTGCTTCATATATATGCTTACACTGGCTTTGTAAGCCTTCTCTAGTTGCATTGTATGTATTCTTTAACTCTGTATATGATCTCTTACTCTATGAAATGATTCTACAAATACCTTGTGTATATATGTACGCAAGCCATTTGTGAATAAAGGCTTCTTGAGCCTCTTCAATAGTACAAGCCTCTCTAGCCTTCTTCAATAATGCAGGCCTCTCTTGGACCTTCCTCAATGTAGTCCTCTCTTGGACCTTCTTTAATATAGGCTTCTCTTGGCCTTCTTTTTTTATTCAATGTGGACCTCTTGATCTTTGCTCTTTCTGCTTCTTATTTCTACTATACTCTGCTTCTTTTCTCTCTGTACTACTTCCTGCTTTGCTTTGCTTTTCTTTTCTATTGCTACTTTTTGCTTTGCTTCTTTATTCTCTTGCTAATTTATGCATTGCTTCTCTATTTCATATAGGAAGCTTGTATGCCATTCAATATTTATAGGAAGCTCTGAATGCTTCTCAATCATTTTTTCTGTATTGCTTATTCTAAACTTAGAAGCTGAAATTATTCTTTATCTATGTACGAAGCTTCTCAGCCTCTGTAGCTTAATCTCTGTTGTTCCTTTGTCAATCTAAAATCTTCAATTTCTTAGGTTGCACCTAAGAATCCAATATGATTCTCCTCCTTACTATAGAACCCAATATCAATGTCAAGGTGGCATTGAATATCCCTGAATGACCAAATTTCTCTTGAGTTTGTTATGCCTTGATCTTCACTCTGTGTTCCTTTAATCCTTTCGAAAGTATTGGTTTACCTTATATAGCAAACCATAAATATCCTTTTCATTAAATTTTGTAAAGTATAATTTGGGTAATTTATATATGTTATTATAGGAAAATATATTGCATGCTCTCTCTTCTAAAATTCTTGCCTTATACTCAAATTCCTTATTGCCAATCTAATTGAGTGCATGAGACACACTTGTTAAATGATTGTCAAAGTCATTTAGTCTGTTATTAATTATCTTAAATTTTTTTTCTCATATATCACAAAATTCAATCACCTAATGTTTTTATGTTAGCATGTGTTTGATTAAATGAGGCCCTCATTTGACTCATCTCAATTTGCATTTGATTCATTTGTTCAACTAGTTGCTCCATATGGACACCCCTAGTAGCTTCGATCATGTTTAGGTGATTTGGGATTACCAAAAATAATTATGGGTGATATATAACAAAATTATTAACTTGAAAAAGTGATTAAAACAAACTATAAACTAAAATGATGATTTTTGGGTTAAAAAAAAGCTTATGGGTGCTATATACCAAAACGATCAGCTCGAAAAGATGATCGCAATAGGTTATATATCATAAAATGATGTTTTTCAACATCATAGACTTTAGTCAATCATTACCAACTAAGTGTTCTAATGGCCAATCAAGGTATTTTTACAGTCTCCATGTTTTGCCAGCTCTCCAAGGTGTTTTTCCACATTAACCAACTGCCACTTGACAACTATTAGCTCTAACAAATGCCCTTAATTGTTACTAAACCTGACTGTTGCCACTGCTCAGAGTTACAAATGCTTGTTCCAAATATTTATCGATTATTAATGTATTGTCAATTTGTGATGGAAGTCATCTTCTCAGTATGCTCAATTTTGAGTTTTGGTTGGGAAGGACTAGGATGACTAAAAACAACTTCAATAGGGATAATCTAGGCCAAGGTGTGTTTGGTTCCATGGGCTCTCTGATATACTCTCGATCATGATTAGTGGTATGCTCAATATCTCAAAGCTCTAACTATGGAGGGTTCCACCATACCCACAGGCGCACTATCATTTTTCGAGTGTACTATGAAAGTAACTTCCTAGTATGTTATTTGTAGGTGCACCACAAAACTCAAAAGATCGATATCTTCCTAAGGTTACAAGTTTCTCCTAATTCTAGGGATTCTCCCTATATACCCGAAGGTCCATAAGAGATTTTTTTCATATACAAGTGTTGTCTAAGACCTAGATATTGGATTTTGATCATCTCTCACTTCACTAGATGCTTTATGGGTAATCTAGCTTAGCCCAAAAAATAACTCTTCCATGATATTTAAAAAACTCAAGCATAGGATTTCTAACCTATTCTACTAAAATATGTAGACACCTAAAACGCGTCATGTCGAGGCCACTACTCATATGGGACATGCTAGAAGACCATATGGAAGACCTTGGACAAATACCAAGGTATAACAGTGGTTCTAACCACTCATTTAGGCAGTTTAGTCTAATCAATGTTAGCCAGGGTTGACACCCGCGGTTAACAGTACTGATCGCGCCTTAGAGTCGCGACTAGCAGTCAGAATCGGTTGGACCTTGGCCGATCCAAAATCGGTTGCAACGGCCAATTGGTTGCAGATCCGAGCATTTTAGGGGCAGAAATATCCATAAGTTTCCCTCCAACTGCTCTAGTTGTCCCTTCTTGATCTTGGCTTCCTCAAGAAGCTAAGACATAGCCCTCCTAGGTGCTATAAGAACCCCATTCAAAATGGGAGATAGAGGGAGAGATGCATAGGTGAATTTGAGCAGTGAAGCCCTGTCAAATTCAACACTCACCTAATTGCATTGTGATATTGCTTTCTTATCCCAAATTGAGAGATCAAAATGGCAATTCAATCCATGGAGGTCCTAGGAGGCTAGGAGAACCAAGAAACTCAATTACGCCAACTTCACACGCAATATGAACAATCCAACCGCCAAACTAGTCAGAGGACACAAAGGCGACCCTTGACCATCAATTTGGCAAGGATATTTAGATATTAAACCCCTGAATTAGAGGACAAACATATTTCAGGCTCAACCATAGCTAACAGTGCTCACCACGTGACATATCCGCGGTCAGGGTATTATCTTTGATTTCCTTGTTTTCTAGTTGTAGAATATTTTCAATTCCATTAGATTAAGCATAGTTCATGTTTATTTGCTTTAATAGAGACTATGACTGATAGAATTAGGTGTTTTAGTCACTTTTCTTTCATTCTTGCAATCAAGATACTAATGGTCTTTTCTATGCTTTCATGCTTTCAAATTCATAATTAGTCCATTAGTTAGATTAATTAATGTTTCCTTTACATTCTTAATGGTAGAATTATCATGTTTAATGTAGTTTAACATGTTTCTTGCACTTTCTTGATTTCATGTTGCAAAGACATATTTTGTACAATCTTCCTCAAAGAGCCTCATAAAGAGAGGTCTCCTTTATTATTTATATGCTTCTTGTTGTTTATTGCACGCAGGATCAACAGGGTTTTGACATGCAAGGCAACAAATACCTCTAATCGTGGAGAAGAAGGTCATCGACATCTTGGAGCATTTCGTGTCATTGTAGAAGGTATTTAAAGACACCTACCCTTGCGAGGGATATTTTTCTACTATAATTTTTTTATCGAATGGGTATCCCTAAGAGGGATGGATTTGTAACATGGTTTGATTCAAATTAATGGAAGATACATTTCTTTTTGTGTTATTTCTCGTTAATTTGTGTATGAATGCTCATTTTTATATGATTTACAACCATTACAACATTAGGTGTTAGCCTTTTACAATGTTATATAAGGCGATCACGCTGGTACCGCTGGGAGTACCTCCTAACCAAACTAATTTTATCTATGGAGGGCTCTACTAGCTTGCATCTCGCACTTCCACGAATGAGGACGATGATGAACCATTCATCGTGAATATTAATTATCTTTCTGACCCGAAGTATGCCTTGCAATATTTCAAGCGTTACCATTAGCATGGTTACGGTCTCGAATTATTTGATAAGGGGCGTAGGAGTTCGTATGAACCTCATTATCAATTCCCTACTGACAGGTTCGGGTTAGGATACTATGTTGGAGGACACAGTGAACTCCTCGCGGCATATTTAGACCGCTTGTACCTCAGTCTGGGGTGTGAAGTCAACTTCAATCCTTATCACCCCAATACCACCTCTTTTCGGATGGATAACCGGCTAGTGTCTTATGTCACTATAGGACCACCCTAGACATATCACGAAGATATATTGGTAGAGACCAGTCCAAAGCCTATACCAAGAGAAAACTTGGGTGAACAAATTCGTGAAGCGGTCGACAACATAGGTCTACAGGTTCAAATCGCTAGCATAGTGATAGATTCTGAGTCAAAGGATCACTCTAATGAGGAAAGAGCAGAGTCCATCTTTGAGATAGGTGGATCGAGTTGCATATATAAGAGTGGTGATGATGATGAGTCCTTGAACAATGAGCAATATGAGGACGAGATTGAGTTGGCTTATCTAGGCCCTCTTAATTTACATCATCTATTACCTTCAAATATAGTCATTAAGGATGATCAATCCTTCACAAACGATAGCAGTTATCAAGAGTGGGCTTTCATGGGGCCCCACCTTCCCAATCGCCTGATTCTAGTCGATAGTGGTGAAGGTCTCTATTACGACAGTGACGATGAAGATGAAATAGAGAGAGCCTATTTAGGGCCTCCCTACTTATGTCATCATAATGCATCATACACTACAGCGGATATGCGCAGAGATATAAATCTTCAACATCGCCTCATAGGAAGACCACTTAGTTTGTATAGGATTTATCATATGGTCTTCCCTGATCCATCGACATTCAGAGAGCTCCTCGAGCCTAGTGATTCTGTTTTTGAGTCTGTTCATAGATCAAATCCAGAGATCCCCGTGCCCTTAGAACCACATCTCGGGGATAGAAGTTATATCAATATAGAGTCACATGCACGTGGTCCTGGAGATATGATACATTCCATCAATATGATCTTCATTGATTTGACCACTCCACTTCACAACCCATTCGATCCATCCAAAATGTTGCACCTAAATGTAGATGCTATTGATTGGGATCGTGTTGACTCACCACTAGAGCCTGAAGATTTCTTTCCTAACGAAGAAATGTTGCAACTTTTTCATTTTGCGCTAGGCTGTGCACATGATGTTTATCATGTTGAGGATGTTTTCAATGCGAAATCCATAAACCCAGCAGATGACATCCACTTGATCCCTACGCCTCATCAGCTTGAGAAGGGATCCCACATGTCAGTAGAGGAAACCTTTGAAGTGGATATCAATAATGATCCCACCAATCCAAGAAAGGTTAAATTTGGAGAAAATATATCTCCTGATGAGCGTGCCAATCTCATCCCTCTGCTGAAAGAGAGACCTGATCTCTTTGCTTGGACTTATAAGGACATGCCAGGTCTAGATCTAAAATTGGTTATTCATAACTTTTTGCTAGATCTGTCAAATAAGCCAATCAAGAAAAAACTCATGAAGATGCATCCAATAGTAGCCTTAATGGTTAAAGATGAATTACAAAAGTTGTTGGATGTAGAGTTTGTCATTATCATCGACTATCCAAAATGGGTATCAAACATGGTACCTGTAGGGCACTATTAGGTTTTCCTACAGGTACTATTAGAAATGCATCGAAGTTGACCCAGCAAAGATCAAGGCAATTTTAGAAATACATCCTCCCACGAATATCAAGGAATTAAGAAGCCTATAGGGCAAACTAGCGTCCATAAAGCAATTTATCACACAGTTATCGGATAAATATCAACCCATGAATCGACTGCTACACAAGGGGATCCCATTCAATTGGGACGAGTACTGTCAAGCAACCTTTACTAAGATTAAGCAATACCTGGCAACGCCGCCAGTACTAGCTCCACCAAGACTAGATGAGCCTTTTCTGCTATATATTGGTGACTGACTTTGCATTAGAGACCATGTTAGCCCAATAGAACGTGCAAAACAAAGAGCAGGCCATATATTACATTAGTTGAACCTTGGTGAGTTATGACCTAGGATATGCATACGTGGGAAAACTGTGTTTAGCAGTAGTGTTCACTACAAAGAAATTATGACATTATATGTTAAGTCATACGACGTATGTCATCCTTTGCAGTATATGATGAGCAAGACATATCATAATACGTGTACTGTAAAGTGGATCATGCTATTTATAGAATTCGATTTGGAATTCATTAGCCAAAATTCCATTAAGGGACAGGTCATAGCTGATAAGTTGGCTAAGGCATCGCTTGAAAATAGCAGGTCCCTCACCATTGAGCTTCTTGATGATGCAATCTTTGCCTTATCAGAAGCACCTGAACCTGAAGAACCAGATAACAAAGCTGATATGACCTTGTTCTTCGACAGTTCGAAGTGTGAGCAAGGGAGTGGTGTAGGAATAGTGTTGTTCACGCTGCAAGGTGCTCTTATGCCCTTGTCATTTAAGCTAGACTTTCCTTGCACTAACAATAACGTTGAATACGAAGCTCTAATTTTGGGCCTCCAAACAGTTGTCACGGTGAATATTAAAAGGTTAAATATCTTTGGCGATTCCCTTCTCATTGTTAACCAAGTGAAGGGACTTTTTCAGTGTCGATGTCCTGTCTTGAAATCTTACAAAGATCTTGTTGATACATATTTAGCTCAATTTGAATGGTATGACATCGAGGAAATCCCTCGTTTGTCAAACAAATTCGCAGATAATATGGCATCTTTTGGATCTTTAATCCCTTAGAATTTGTCAGTCGATTTTACTACCATCCACGTAAAAACGTTGTCACACCCCGCTATGCAACGTGAATCTTTGGATAAAAAATAGTCAATCAACATGATTCAGGTAGAACCAAACCATGAGTGGTTCTACAGAACCAGAGATTTTCTCAAGAGAGCACCCTGGGGGTCACTGATCTCGTAGAGTCCTGCGAGGAATGGTACCACCATTCACCATAAGGTTTTTTTCCAATCTACATTTGCGAATATTAAATCGCAGGGGGAACATGTTGTCTTGTCAGTTGAGGCTGAGAGCTATCAGAACTGGATGTCGCAAATGTACGACTTCCTTAAGCTTGGTGTAATCCCTTAGGGATTATCGCATGCCGCAAAGCGCACATTTAAACAGAAAGTGATAAAGTATTTCTTGTTATGAGATATTTTGTATTGTTCGAAGCTACGATGGAGTTCTCCTTCATTGTCTTGAGCCCCAAGAATCATCTTGGGTAATTTTGCAAGCTCACGATGGTACGTGCGGTGGCCATTTCAGTGGCATGGCTATCGTCAAGCGCATCCTTCATATGGACTATTATTGACCCACTATGGAGGACTGCAATGTGTATGTCAGGAAATGTGTTAAATGCCAACATCATGCTAATCTTGCGCACCTGTCGTCACAGGCCTTACAGCCCATACAAGCGGCTTGGCCATTTGCTCGATGGGGTTTGGATCTCATCGGTAAGATCTCTCCTCCGTCATCGGACCGACATACATTCATTATTATGGTTACTAAGTACTTTAATAAGTGGGTGGAAGCAGTCCCGTTAATAACAACTGGAGCACATATTGCTGAGTTCATACTCACCAATATCATAAGTCATTTTGGGATACCATCCAAGATAATTTCAGATAATGGAACATCATTCAAAAAGAAAAAATTGTGAGAGCTTTGACATTCAAGTACAAGATCAAACACAGTTTTGCGACTTCATATTATCCGCAGGCAAACGAGTAGGCTGAGGCCTCGAACAAGACAGTGGTATCCATCTTGAAAAATACAATACAAGAACATCATAAAGATTGACACATCCAGCTGCCCCTTGCATTATGGGCTTACACGACTAGTATTCGAACATCCACTAGGGCAACTCCGTTTTCACTAGTATATGGCGTTGAGGCCATTATGCCCTTAGAGTTGGAAATTTTAACATTGTGCATCGCATTGAAAGAGTTCATCGATGACGACACTACATGGCAAGCTCGCCTAGATCAATTGATGCTACTTGATGAACGTCGCGTGAATGCCCTTGAGCATCTCCGCATTTATCAGGAGCGCTTAAAATGAGCTTACAATAACAAAGTCCATATAAGAGACTTTGAGGTTGGTGATATCGTGTTGAAAGAGAACCAACAAAACTCAAATATGCCGTTAGAAATGTGAGACAAATTTACGACTAATTGGTTAGGTCCTTATATCATCTTTGAGAAGATTGGACCTGGGACATACCGCTTGACATCGTTGGAATGGGTTGAACCTCTCAACATCCTTCATCTTAAAGCATTTTATGCCTAAAACCATCAAAATGCCCTAAAGGCATCTGTAAGCCCTTTGGTCATTCAGTAAAAGGCTCCAAAGGCGTCTGTAAGCCCTTTGGTCAAATCAAAAAAATTTAAAATTTAAAATTTTAAAAATTTGAAAAATATCAAAATTTCAAAAACAATTGCACATTGCATTTCATTTGCATCATCGCATTCCAGTTACCGCATGCATTTCATGTTGCATTGCATTAGGCATATCCATCCGTCGCACTTGCATTAGGATAGTTTGTATTGGTAGTCTTACAAATGACACCACATTTGTATTTCAATCATGCATCTTTGCACTATCATCATCATTCATCACCCGTGTGAGTAATTGTGTTTTTCAACACAACCCTTCTTGTTGCTATGAAGAATATACTAGGGTTTTTCGGTCATTCAACCATACCTAGTGGTCTTCTCAAGAGTTTGGTAGAAAGTCTGCTTTGCTTTTGTAGATGAGGTCTAGTTTTGATAGCCCTTAGCATATCAGAATCCTATCACTAATATCCAAACTAAACAATCCTAATTAGGACGAGGGATAGATGAAAGCTATGAAGCGGGACCAGGTATCCTGAGGCAAAAAGTTTATCTTGCTTATCCCCCTGTGTGGACGGTGTGAGAAATGTTGGCAATTGGCAAAAGGACAATCTTGCCCCTTACCCAAATAAATCCCTTGCTTACAAATGAAGGAGCAAAATCCTCTAGTGAAATCTCAGAGTTAAAACCCAAAAAATCAACAAATCAAGATCAAATTCAAAGTGAATTCAAATCAGTATCAAATCCCTTGCTCAAGAAAAAAGAAAAGAACAGTACAAAATAAACGGTGGTTTTTATCACTATAGTAAAAAATAAATAGTGATTATTATCACTTTAGATGAGCAAGTATCCCGATAAATTGAAGAAAAGAAGGGGGCGAGCTTGAATCCCTGGAATTGTCAACACTATCGTACCTTATGCATGACAATATTTTTGATACATTAGCATTTCGCTTTTGTACAAACCAATGTTTGAATGTGGAAGAGCTAGCTTCAGGTGTCCTATATCGCCTAGTGGTCTAGTCTAACCGAAATATACACCCAGGATTGGATAGACATTTGAGGATCCCCAATCGTAGCAATGGGTTGAAAGAATCCCGCCTGACATCGGGGTATGCTTATGTCTTATCTAATATACTCATTTGCACACACAGGGATAATGAATAGTCAGGGTCTATCCTAGCGAAAGCCTTATGTTTCAAAAGTCTAGTATGGCCAATATACAACTTTTGATAAGTCAAGTAGGGTGTTTGAGTCTCATGGTAAACCTCAAAAAATTCTCAAATAGCAATAGGCAATTTTCAATGCAATCATCAAAAAGCAATTCCTTTTATGAGAATTTGTTTATTAGAAATATTTGTAATATAGGTTAGATACCGGATGGATGTCATAAATGATATTTAAACGGCCATTGGCTATGTTATTCATATTCTTTTAATTTACAAAAGCTCATGAATAGAAACAATTCATCATTGCATCTCACATAGGGGTGTACAATTTATCAATTTTCATAAAAAGATATAGCAATTACATTTCATGATTGTTATATATTTTGTGGTGTCATCCATTAGATTGTTCAAACTCTTACTGCATGCATACATTATGATTTAAGTGATTAAAGCATATATGTCCATTTACATTAAAACATCATCATAGGAAAAATATGCAATACATACATGGCATAGATTATGTCATAGCAGCATAAGTTAAATGCATACAAGTACAACAAATTACACTTGCATTTAAAAACAAACATTGCATTCATATACATTCATCATAAGTAGTTCATATATACATATATATCATTACATCTAAAATCATATATCCATTATCTAGCTAGTGCATGTCATCCATACATCACATCATATAGCGTAAAATAAACATCACATCTAAGCATTGCATCCATATGCATCTCATAAATCTAAAAACAATAAAACAAATAAACTGCACATATAATAAGTCTCAAAGGTCTGATCATATATGTGTATCAAAAAATATACATAATAAGCAGTACACCGGTATGTGTCAAAAATGCTCGCAGGCTACAGTTGTGTAGGTCCTTGATTTTACACACAAAAATGGTACAAGCACCTAGCATAGCTCCGTACTAAGCAGCATCTGCGCCCCTAGTCTGTGAGGCTCCACCCTTGCCTCCACCATCCCTACGTCTGGAACTGGCACTAGAGGTCCTCTCTGATCTGTGACTCATGTGGTTGGAGCGAGACGAAGATTGGCCTGTCTGCCAAGTGTGAGTCCTCTAAGAGCCTGAAGCCATGGGCATCTCTGGAACCTCATCTCCACGTAGCTGAATCGATCCTCTTAAGAAAGTGATGTAGGCAGAATCTCGTGCTCTATCATCGATGTGTTGCTGCACTAGAGCCCGGAGTCTCCTGATCTCTGCCCCCTGATCTAGCCTTGCTAAACCCTATACTACTTGAGTTGTTGGAGCAGCTGGTGGCGCTAGAGCAACCTATGAATCAGAGGTATCTCCCCTCTCGGCCTTGAACGCATCATGATGTGCCCTAAGAGCATCTATCTGAGACTGTAGGAGGATGCGTTGGACTGTAACCCACTGTATCTCTGTATCTGCCGAGGCAATCATGGCCTTTAGAGCGGTCTTCTCCTCCTCGTAGCCGCGCCACAGAGACTGCCCTGCTGTGAGTCGAGACTGTAGATCCCCAACCTTTGCCTATAATGTGGCAATGGTGATGTCCCTATGTAGAAGCTATCTGTAGAGAGCCTACCTGAGTCTGTAGGCTGGCAACCTGGGCCCTGAGCTGCCCAACCTCGCTATCGGGTGCGGCCTCACCCTCCTCGAGAGTGTTGCCCTCCTTAGCTGGAGGTGCATCCTTTGCAGCTCCTCCCTCACCCCATCCACCCTCAATCCTCTGATGAAATCAACGACCATGAGGGTCGACCTCTGCTCCCTCCGCGTCCTCGGTTGCGTCATATGCTATCCTGCCTAAGGGGCCCTCGAAGCCTCGCCATACCCTGAGTGTCCACCAAGTGTCATAATCAAGAGTAGTTCCTGCATCTGTCAGACCTGACTCCTGAAAGTCGTCGTCCTCATCGCCTAGTTGAGTCACCATGGGCCATGCCAAGTCCCTCTCTAGAGTGAGGCAACGGTAGATGGTAAGTAGCTCTAGAATGTCTTGCCTAATCCTGAACTGTATGGTAACACGAGAAAAGTAAAAGAACTCTCGTACCTCGAACTTGCATCCAAGGAGCCATCTGTCTCTGCGTGCTCGACATAGTCGATCATCGGCCTCCTTCTAGGTAGGACAGTCTAGGTAGGAGCGCCACTCAATCTGATCCGCCTGCAGTCGCGAGAACTGTCCAATGTAGTAGTCCAAGGCCCCTGCGTGAGACCTGCTCTGAAAGCCCTCCTGCTCGTGAGGCCAACATCCTGTATAGCACTGACGCACCTCCTCAACGATGTCGATCTCGAGTGGTAAGCCGATGGGGTGCTCAATCCTGATATGCTACCACCCCCAGATCTGAAATAGTAGGCTGCAACCGATGCCTACTCTGCTCCTCTGCATGATCTAGTACAACTCATTATAGAGCTGCGCTAGTAGGGCACTCCTTCAAGACAGGATCAGAGGTTGATCAGTGTTGCTCGCCAGGACATCCTACGTCCTAGCCAGGAGGTTCCAAGGGAACCTCGCTCCAGAAGAGTCGGGCAAGACAATCTGCACGATCAGGTGCATGAAAACGGCTGCTTGTTGGGAAGATTCGTTGGGTGTACCAGTGCTCAATGTGGACCCCTCCATGGTCCGAGTGTCGTGTTGCCTCATTGCAACCACCAAAGATCATCGTGAATACTACATCCTTCGCCTCCATCGACGAAGATGTGATGGTCTCACCATCCAGAGGGAGTCGAAAGATGCGGTAGACATCCTCTAGAGTGATAGTCATCTCACCTGTTGGCAGGTGAAAGGTACTAGTCCGCGCGTCCCAACGTCGAGCCAATGCAGTCATGTAGGTCTGATCGGCCCTAATGGTGGGGAGGAGCAAGACGTAGCCAAATCCCACAACCCCGAACCAATCCTGCTCCTCCTGAGTCAGGGCACCATGCAGGTTGCGAAGGATCTCTGATTCCCTCGCCCTCGCAGTTAGAGTCTGGTCGATAGCAAGATAATAAGGCAAAAATGAATAAAAATCAATCATAAACATCAAAAACGACTTAAAAATGACAAATAAAATCATAAAAGCACATAAAAATAGAAAAATGCACTTCAAAAATAAAAATAAAAAAAATCAATTAAATCCTTGCAAAATTAAAAAAAAAAGTTGAAAAAAAAATTAATTTTTTTTTAATGGTTTCGAACCGCGGCTCAGACCCGTGGCCAAGATGGCGGTCAATTTTATGACCGTTGGGATTTAAATCCCGCCGCGGCTGACAGTCGCGACCCCCAATTTGCCAATTGGGGACCGCACTGCCAGCCACGGTCAGGAGGGAAGGCCTTTTCAGGGTCCTTCCTCATCCCGAGACCCCCCAAAAATAATAAAATAAATAATAAAACAAAAAGAAGAAAACAAAAACAAATTTTTTCAAGAATTAAACCCCTCCCCTTAAGCTAACCTAAGCTAAACCTAGCTAGGGTGAGGTTCATTACCGACAATTTAATGATGTTCATTTGACCCATTAATTAGTGTGGTTAATTTTAAACCGATAAAAATAAATAATGGTCGAGGGTTTTGTGTGCTTCTACCTTAGTCACACCAACTCCTCCAAGTTGGGCTGCCATCGGTTCAGGGGGTAGTGAGGTCAAGTTTGTAGCAGCGCTTCGCGTAAGAATTGTTCAAACACCTCTCAAAGCACTCAGGATTTGCAAGCTGTCAAGTTGAAAATGACATCGAAAATGATAGCAAATTTTTTAAATATTTCCTATTTTTGCCTGATCGCGGTTGACACCCGCGAGCGCAGAACTAGGGTTTGTCGATCGCGGATGTCAACCGCGCTAAGAAAATTTGAAAACCTAGCTGCCATTGACAAACGCGGCTAGGAAACCACAATAAATGCTTCAAAATCCCATCGTGAAGAGTTGAAAAATGTTAAATTAAAAATACCCATCTGACCAGAATTGTCAAAAACATTAAAAATAACCAAAAAATCAGATAAACTAAAAATTCAAATGCGCCTTGTACCTAGTAATTTACCCTATACACTTGGTGGTTGCAGCGACTTGTGCTCCATGCAATCTGGTAAGATGAGTAAATTACCATAAGGGCATTTGTGGCAAATTAATCATCCCTGAATTGATATGCTTCATTTCAATCCCTAAGAAGGCCTAGACGGTCGGACTGCTCCACGGGAACAAGGTATTCATGTCAATTCTTCTATGACATTTTCAGCAGATCATCGAACAATATGATTCAACACATACCTAATTGGAATTGCTATCATCTTGATTCTCTAAGAAGGCCATTGGGGTTGGACCGCTCCATGGGATAGCGATGTACAATTACTATTAACAGTTGCAATCATAGCTGATTAGGCCTAATCAAGTATCACATGCTAAATCTTAATTTGTTCAAGTCATTCATAGTGGTCAAGCGACTCGTCGCTTCAAGTAAATGTCATTACACTCTTGACTCGTCGCTTGAGGGGGTAGTCATAATATCATAATCATAATCAAAGTCAACAGAAGATTCTTTGATCGTAGATCCCTTGATCTTGTCAAAATTGCATTTGTCTTACGAATCATTGCCAATGACTATCATAAGCTTACCATTTTGCTAGGGCAAAAAGCAAATATGACAGTTTAGTTTGTAGCTCTCTTCCTTTCGGTTATATAGGCTCGAACTCCTATTGTAGCACCAAAGCTACCCGAATGTCTGATGACAAGTGCAAACTCTTTCAAATTTAAGCCTTCCATCCAGTTGGAAACAATGATTCTAGGATGTGTGTCCTTTTGCAAGACCTAGGGCATCTAATGTTGATCAGACTAATGATCATCATCCAACCTACAACATCATTTTAGGTCTATTTTTTCTCAACGTTGTTCGATTTCACAACGCATCTCAAAAGGGGCATTTGTAGACACCTAAAATGTGTCATGTCGAGGCAACTACTCATATGGGACATGCTAGAAGACCATATGGAAGACCTTGGACAAATACCAAGGTATAACAATGGTTCTAACCACTCATTTAGGCAGTTTGGTCTAATCAGTGTTAGCCGCAGTTGACACCCGCGGTTAGCAATGCTGACCACGCCTCAGAGTCGTGGCTAGCAGTTAAAATCAGTTGGACCTTGGCCAATCCAAAATCGGTTGCAATGGCCAATTAGTTGCATATTTTAGCGGTTTAGGGGTGGAAAGATCCAAAATTTTCCCTCCAACTGCTCCAGTTGTCCCTTCTTGATCTTGGCTTCCTCAAGAAGCTAAGACATAGCCCTCCTAGGTGTTATAAGAACCCCATTCAAAATGGGAGATAGAGAGAGATGCATAGGCGAATTTGAGCAGTGAAGCCCTGTCGAATTCAACACTCACCTAATTGCATTGTGATATTGCTTTCTTGTCCCAAATTGAGAGATCAAAATGGCAATTCAAGCCATGGAGGTCCTAGGAGGCTAGGAGAGCCAAGAAACTCA
This sequence comes from Wollemia nobilis, assembly GCA_028583015.1. Taxonomy (NCBI): domain Eukaryota; kingdom Viridiplantae; phylum Streptophyta; class Pinopsida; order Araucariales; family Araucariaceae; genus Wollemia; species Wollemia nobilis. The sequence continues at coordinate 350,124 of JAQPPZ010001723.1, read as the reverse complement.
ATTACGCTAACTTCACGTGCAATCTAAACAATCCAACCACCAAACTAGTCAGAGGACACAGAGGCGACCCTTGACCATCAATTTGGCAAGGAGATTCAAAGATTCAACCCCTAAATTGGAGGACACATATTTCAGGCTCAGCCGCGGCTGTCAGCCACGGCTAACAGTGATCACCGCGTGACAGAGCCGCGATCAGAGTATTATCTGTGATTTCCTTGTTTTCTAGTTGTAGAATCTTTTCAATTTCATTAGATTAAGCATAGTTCATGTTTATTTGCTTTAATAGAGACTCTGATCGATAGAATTAGGTGTTTTAGTCACTTTTCTTTCATTCTTGCAATCAAGATACTAATGGTCTTTTCTATGCTTTCATGCTTTCAAATTCATAATTAAGCCATTAGTTAGATTAATTGATGTTTCCTTTACATTCTTAATGGTAGAATTATCATGTTTAATGTAGTTTAACACGTTTCTTGCACTTTCTTGATTTCATGTTGCTATGACATCTTTTGTACAATCTTCCTCCAAAAGCCTCATCAAGAGAGGCCTCCTTTATTATTGATATGCTTGTTTTTTATTGCACGCAGGATCAACAGGGTTTTAACATGCAAGGTAACAAATGCCTCTAATTGTGGAGAAGGTCATCGACACCTTGGAGCAGTTCGTGTCATTATAGAAGGCATTGAAAGACACCTACCCTTGCGAGGGATATTTTCCTACTATAATTTTTGTATCGAATGGTTATCCCTAAGAGGGATGGATTTGTAACATGGATTGATTCAAATTAATGGAATATACATTTCTTGTTGTGTTATTTCTCGTCAATTTGTGTATGAATGCTCATTTTTATATGATTTACAACCATTACAGCATTAGGTGTTAGCCTTTTACAATGTTACAAAAGAAAAACAAATTGTGTCGTTTTTTTGCAAGGTATTTTGGCGAAAAAACATGAATGAAAATGTACCTAACAAGGAATGGACAATAAGACTAATTGTTGTGGTTGCAATATAACACAACCCTAGAAAGTGCTCCGATACCCCTTAGAAACCTTCAAATTAAAATAAGTACATCTACACAAATATTGCAATAATCAACAAAACAACAATTAGAATAACAATATTGCAATACAAAATGGAAATGCAACAACTTTATTACTCGAGAACAAAATTCACAACATAGAATTGCATGCCTTTTCAAGGGGTCAACCTCCTTGGCAATAGAGCTTCGTTACAATATTTTTTTTGAATTTAGCGAAAAACCTCTTGTGGGACCGCAAACCATGACCAGGGGGTTCTACACCGTCAAAATCACCCGAGTCGCGCCTGGCCATGATCGCACCAACATTATCAACTGGATTTTGGGTACCCAATGTGTGTTTGGTAGGGTGGAGATTCGAACCAGGATCTCCCTTGGAGGATTGCCCTAGCCTCTCCAACTCACCTACAACACGTGGGTAGCTCTGTTACAATTTTTTTTATTTTTTTTATTTTACATGGTGGAATCGATAGCCGCCACGAATTCGGGCAGGTTGTCCGGCTTTTTATGGCGGCCACAATATTCTGCGTTGTCCACACCAAAAGCCACCACACAGATCTTTGCGCAGTCCACCCCTATAACCACCATGCACGTTCATTTTATACCTTTTCCGTCGTTGAAAGCATCGGGAAAAGGGCAAGCGTTTAGTTTGACGAGGCCCGAGATTTGAACCTTGGACCTTCACCTCCCTTACGGGGTTTGGGGGAACCAATTGGTCTACACCTCGGACCTAGCTCCGTTACAATATTAGAAAATGACTTGATACATTTCAATTTGGCTCTTGCCTTTTTATAGACTATTATCAACCCTAACCCTAATGCTCAAGGGTCGGTCCACGTGCAAGTGGGGGCTCGAGCTAGTAACTCCTAATAAAGAAATGATTACATATTTTATTAACTCCTTGCAATAAGCAACGCTTACATCACATGGGTCCATATGCACTAGGAGCCCAAGGTGCCACATAGACATTTACATAATAATGTTAAGAAAGGATCCTAACAGGCCACCATAAGATCTAATGGTGGTCCTAGGAGAATGACTAAGAATAAGAGGGCTTGGTTGAATAAACCTAGGACATGGAGTTTGACCCCTCAAGACTCTTCTAGCATCCATGGTTTTAGAACTAATATAAGAAGACAAAAAACTAGTCAGCTATGCCTATCTACAAATCCTCGACATGTGAAGGGTGGCCAAAACCCGACATTGAAGAATTGTAGTTTTGTCCTATCGTAAGCAAGAAGAAAGAACTAAAGCCCTAGTTGTCACTTTTGTATGCAGACAAGGGCATGCAAATTTGTTATTAGCATTTTGGATAGTTGTAGCTTCAAATGAGCACTTACTACCCTTGATTGTAGAGATAGAATGAAAGTATGAGATGATTAGTTGAGTAGTAGTTTGTCTTCCCTATAATAACTAACACCAAGTAGTGATAGCTCCCTAAGGTAAAGAGCCAAGCATCTTCGATCAAGATAGCTAAAAAAAGCAGCAAGCGATCCACCCGTCTCTATACAAGCAATAGTACCTCCCTCGAACCTAATAATAAATAGGATACTTGAAGATGAAATGTTAGTTAATCTCCACCTCCCAAATAGAGCAAAGACGACATACCTTATCCTCTTGAGGAATATGGTGGTCCGTCTCTACCCGCAATTGATGTAAGCATACTTTGAGTTGACCAAGAGGAATCCTAAGGTCACGTGTCCAATGTTGCTCGACATAATTAGGACAAGTAATAATGTCGTTCTCAATCCTAATGAAATGCTTGCTCTAGAAGGCCAACTAAGGACAAAGAGGTTGAGATGGAGCAATCCAAGTGATCTAAATATATTGTCGATAAACATGATATTTGACTACTTGATTTATTACCCTCTTATCAGGAAGAAGGCAAGGAGGAGCATTTACAAAGTGTTTGAAAAGGGGATAATTATTCTATGGAGATTCCAACTAACTAAAGAAGATAAATAACCATCCATGATGACGGCCAAAAGAGCTCCTAGAGGTAATGCATTATGAGGCGCAAAGCGCCAAATATGGGTCTCTCTCTTGACCTGAGATGTAGTCAACCATGGATCTAAGGCGATAAAGCTGAAAAATAATTTTGAAAATGCTCTCAAGGCGAGGATAAGCACCAATCTCAGCCTGAGCAATACACTGGAGAATTGTTTTTTTACATTTGATAAATTGTTAAGCAAAATAGTTTGAACCCTCTCAATATAAGCAACATCAACACACCCTAGACCCGGACCCCAAATCTCAGATCCATAAAAGACTGATGTAATCCAAGATGTGCATCTTTGTAGGTATGTCATGAAAGTGATGTTGGAAGCATTGGCATTCCAAGACTAAGAGAGATGTGTATCCCTTGCAAAGACATGATGCGGAAGAGATCAAGAGGAATTTCGAAAGAGAAAAATTAAGGGGATGCAGGTGGCTGTGTTGGTCATGAAGCAACTAAAGAAAGATATTGTTGACAAGATTGTGTTGGTCAGTATTTTATTGAAATTATTTTTAATGAATCAAGCCTTGTGACACAAGTCAAAAGGCACATACACCGGTTTAAGCCTATTTTTAGTCTCTAAAACCATGCAGCCAACAAAATTCTTTGAAAGACGAGGATTGAATTTCGTAGAACCTTTCAAGCATCCATCCAAATGCAAAGATGTAAATATCTGTCAATAGTAACAAAACAGTTAATGGCTAGAGGCGAAAGCTTTGTTTATTAACTCTGGTAAAAGCACAGCAAGCTTCAGATTTGGATGCCCATTATCATTAAGTACTGACAGGGGTTTCCATTTTTTAAAATTTAAGTAATAAGGAATATGTTAAGTACATTGAACATTTTGGATCATCCTACAGCTAATGGCCAGGTAGAAGCAACCAAGAGAATCACTATAGCCATTAATAAACTTGTAAAACAGGAAAATAAGATTAGGCTGAGAAGCACTCTCGGCATATCGTACAACCTTCAAGATGACCACAGAATGTGAATCATTTCAACTGATGAATGGTCAGTTGTTGGTTCAATGGTTCTTAGTGTCAAGCCTGGGTGAAGAAGTTGAAGACAGGTTGGCAGATACAGAAAGTGTTGAAGACAGACCAAATAAATTAAATGCTTTGGATGAGAAGCACATTATAGCTCATAGGTGAATTGAGATTGAGCAGAAACAAAGAAAATATCAGCATGACAAGCATATTTTGAAATGAATACAAAACCTGACATGTTGGTTATGAAATATCAAATACACTGATATATTAAATAAAAAGCAGCAAAAACTCAAGATGCAAAGAGAAGCATTCGTTTACAGCAATGGGCATTTTAGTTATTGGAGTTGTACAATTGGCCAAGCTATATGGCAAAAAAACACAAAGATATGATAGATTCATCTGAACAAAAAGACATTCGAGTAGGTATGTAGTCAATATCAATTTGGATGAAATTGATAAATTTTAAGACACAAGGGAGCCTGTTCAAAAGTTGCTGACTGGCAACGCAAAAAATAGTTGTGCAACCACAAAGCAAGGAAATCATTGCAAACCAGAAAAGAAAAGAAATCTTAACGATTGGTATTGTCAACTAGTAGTTCAAAGGCTTGAACACTTGTTCATGTGGCAAGCATTGGACTTCAAATTTGACATCCATTCTAAAATTGAGTGTGACGAAGTTTTAACTAAATGGGACACTAATTATCCTTTTTGCAAAGATGGAAAATCAGCAATAAAGTTAATTTGGGAAGTACTACCATGAATTGTATTGTGGAAGATATGGAATGCAGTAATATTTTGAGACAGAGAGATGCAGCCTTTTGGGAAATTTCATGTAATATAGTAATCCTCACACTCTTAATTAAATCCAATAGAAGTAGGATTGAGAATGACAACTCACTAGTGGAAGCTGAAAAGAACAGTTCAGCTTTTGGAAATACCACGTGTAACCAAACACGTAAGTAAGAAAGATGAGCCCCCAAGATTTAGTATTGGAGCATACCATCTGTTTTTACTTTTTTGATGGTGCATCGAAAAATAATCTGGAAGCAACGGGAGCAAGAGGGTTTATAATGAATGACTCAAGAAGATTATTGGTAGAATTCACTGAAGGATTAGGAGCGAATTCGAATAATTTTGTAGAGTTGTTGGCTTTGAATAGAGGATTGAAAATTGCCATGTGGAAAGAGTGGTTTGAACTAATAGTATATGGAGATTCGAAATTGGTCATTGAAGCAATGAGCAAAAAGGTGGAAATATCAAATCTAATTTTAGATGTGATTCTACAAGAGAATCAAGAAATATGTAGCCATTTCAAATCCATAAGTTTTGTACATGTGAGAAAAAACTTTAACAAAAAGGCTGATCAACTTGCCAATGAAGGAGTTCAAATGGAGCATGGAAAGACCAAAATAAGATATTTTAACATTGCTTAAAAAGGAGTTACTAGTAAAGGAGTAGCGTGATTCACATGAGCTACAAAATAGTACAAGAGTGACAGAGAAAAGTGCAATAGATGTTGGTGCTACATACGATTGGAGCTATTTTTCTGGTGCTACATTCCAATGGGGCTACATGTTATTGGTGCTACACATCATTGGTACTGCACGTCAGGGGTGCTACACATCATTGGTGTTATAGTTTTTTTATGTAATTAGTGTTGTGTTATGTGTGGATTAAGAGATTCAGTTTTTTTAGTAGTAATGCATATTATATATGTTATTTATTTCAACGAGCGTAGGATAGTCCAAATCAAGAGAGAGCTTGGCTTAGATAAACAGTGGCTAGATCATATCTTCTTATTTTATCCATGGGAATTGGGTAAGAATTTTGTGTTATAAACTTCTCTTTATATATAAGGATTTTTTTTTTTTTTAACTTGTAGTTCAAAGGCTCAAAGGGGGGTCAACAAATTTTTCTCATGGGAGCCCAAATATCACAAATATCCATCAACTGACAACATAGATGATCTATCAATTGACAGTCTGAAGGATAGTTTGACAGCAAGTGATACTCAATGCTGGTTGAACCACCAATAACACTATCAATAGTCACAGATTAGTAGAAGAATAAATGGTAAAACAATGGTGACCATAGAAAGCCATGCATCAAGGAATGATAAGTTGAATCATGTTAAGGCTCACACTTATGGGCAACATGTCTTGTCAACTGGCAACAAATCAGTTAAATACATAGTGACAATGCAACAATAGGAAGAAGACTGGCCGAGAATTGACTGGACCATGGACAACAAATAGAACTGAAGTCAATCGATCACACATATGGGAGGCATAATGAAAGCATCAGTCAAAAATCTCCATGAAATTCCTTTCAAAACAATATAGACAAAAATTTCGAAGTACATAAATGACAATACTCATAATGAGTGTTAAACATATAATATCCTGCTACTGCTTCGTCTGACAAAAGAACTACTGTGCCAAGTAAAACCAAACAACACTGTTATGATTAAGTACATAATCCTTGAATGCTTAGAGATGTTGCAGAATTTGAGAATAATTAGATACGCAGATTGAAATGGCCATGTCAAGACTGTTACCAGCAGCAAACATTTGACAACAAGCATCCCGCATATAATAACACTGTGCTATGTCAGGTGGAAATTGTCAAATTGATTACAATGTCCAGGGTAATTGTGGGTAAGTCCTTGAAGGTGGTGATTGACAATTATGATCATAACTAAGCCATCATGATACAGGAAAGCAGACAGGGCAAAAAGAGATGGTGGTATCAGCTAATAAAGTGCATAACATGTTCAACTTGCTAAACACAGAACCTGAGGTAAGTTGGTTCAGTACGCCCACTTGGAAAAAAGAAAGACGTTATTAGAGATCATTGTTTCAATACTGAAGCTGAAATCACTAAAAATAAAGGATTTATTTGTTCAAATTGTTACTGAGGTCATCCTAGCCAGTTCAAATGGATATGATAAAAAACATTGAATATCCGTTGTTGGTCATACCTTGATGGGATAATGGCAGAAAGTTAAAAAAAAAAAAAAGACGCCAATTATGCAGCCATCAAAATAAGGATTATTTTGGAAAATATGAAACTCAAAACATTCTGGCAATTTCACTTTTTCTTTATATGCTTACATTTTATTTACTATGACAGAGGTAAGGATAAAAAGAAGTTAGAACAGATCCCACCATACCGCTGATGTGTCAAATGTCCATGACCGTGGTGTGATAGATTTAATATAGGAGACTAAGAAGCAAAATATGCCAATGGTACAAATCGAGAAATGAAATGAAATGAAATATTATTAATGTCCACAGTGGGCCAAAAAAGACCCAAGGGACTATAAGAAGTACAATAATGACTGCCAGCTAGCAGGCTAAAAGCCCAACAAAGAAAATAACTAAGATAAAAACAAGACGAAACCCGAAAATCGGGCTAAAAGAAAAAAGGGAGAGAAGAGGGGGGGAAGGGCTGCAGTCCAGAAGAGTGAAGTGCACGCCAAGAAGAACAGGGAGAGAGAGGGAGGGGGGGAGGGAGCAGCCCAAGAGGGGCAAGCTCCAAGAACCCCCCAAAAACTAATCTCTCCTAGCAGTCAAGGCCGAAGTATCAAAGCTGAAGAAGTCCATGATATGTCTCTATCCATCGCTAGAGCGAGACCCTAACAGACTGTGGGTGCGTTGTCTAGTGACCCTGCTCCCGTCCGAACTGGATGATGTGGGGCGTTTCCGTCCGGTGTCCCCTAGTCCGTTAGAGCTGGTGAAGTATGTTGTGATGAGCCGATGTTGAGGGGGGTGAGATCCATCTGGAGGAGAACTTTTATGTCGATGAAACTGAGTTACCTCCCTAAGAAAGAGTGCAAGACACCGCTGATCCGGATATCTGAAGAAGGTAGAAACAGATTGAGAGTTGTCCCTGAAAAGGCAATGGAATCTGCCTCGGATCTCGTAATAAATGGGACAGCAAAAAATGAAGTGATGCAGGGTTTTGGCTTCACCCAAGGAACAAAACAAGCAAATCTGCTCCTCTGTTGGAAGATGGTGATCTGACTCAATCCAAAGTTGGTGAGAACACACCCTGAGTTGCCCAATCGGGATCCGAAGACTATGTATTGTGTGCTGCTGAAGGTATTGGGGAGGAACTATTCTGTGCTCTTGAATCTGTAAGAAGTGCTCATAATAGAAAGACAGCTTGGGGGGAATAAGAGGTTCAAAAATTTCAAATCCAATCTATGGAAGCTCCATTTGATGGCACATGTGAGCAATCAGAACGGTAAAGCAACGTTATTTATGATCCCAGGCTAGTTACTTGAACCTGTTATTTTTTTTTTCAATTGGTTATATGGTGTTGAAACAGGCCCCACCGTATTACATCATCACTACATAGTGGTATTACAATAAAGCTTGGATATTATCCATGTATCGCTTGGCCAACTTCGGACCTGAGTCTCCTCTTGAATGTTGAGGAATCTAACCAGTTGAGCTAATGCTATATGATACTTGAACCTGTTATTAATGTTCCTTTCTCTTTTAATTTGTTTCAAACTCTAGAGAAAGTTGTTTTATCTGCCAGTCTTCAAACCAATCAAGTCGATATGTTTGATAATATAGAGTGAATGAAAAATAGGCGAAGATGGTGTAAGTTCTGAAATCAGATGGAAATGAAGGATTTTTAGCTACTGATATATGGATTGAGGAACCTCTGCACATGCAGCCTGTGCGATGGGATTCCCCAGTCAGAAAGGAGTTAACAAGGATCCATATGTCTACACACATTAAGCCGTTAAAATTGTTGAGAACTTAAGAATCATGCACCATCAGTTAATGAATAACCACAACAAAAAGGTTCAATAAATAATTGTTGCTATGAGAAGTGCTATCAGTCGTGGGAGAGAAGATGATCTATTTTCAACAAACTAATGACAAAAATGCACCAACAGTGGCTTTGCAAGATTATGGTAATCCTGATTTGAATTTGATATTTGGTTGTCTTGGGACACGAATGGTACAGATAGGTGAGCATTTCTGATATTTCCAAGTAAAGGAAAGAGCCATAAAAACAGAGAGAGAGAGAGAGAGAGAGATGCCCTGTTGGCCAGTGCAATGATAAGTTGGCAATTAATTTTGCTAATTGCCCAAGGAGAGAAATTTTGGTCAGGGCGTTGTTGTTGATTGGCCAAGGAGAAAAACTTTGGTTGGGGCACTCTTAAAGAAAGTGTAACAGGCGTACCAATTGCCCAGTGCAATGATGTTTTGGCAATTAATTATGCTAATTGCCCAAGGAGAGAAATTTCGGTCAGGGCGCTGTTGTTGCTAACTGGCCTAGGAGAAATTTTGGTTGGGGCACTCTCGAAGAAAGTGTAGCAGGCGTACCAATTGAAGGCGTATTTATATTATGCCTCATTTGAAAAACCTTCAGCAGGTGATTGGGCTGATGATGCCTTGCAACACATCAGCAATATCACCCTTCCATCCAAGCAGGACAAACACAGAGTACATAAAAAGAACAGCAGAATAACAGCAGTTCCAGAAAAGACATTGGCTCTGGTTGTGGCAACTGCAACCAAGCAACTATCATCTCCTTTGGAAAATGCAGTACTCCTTCCTGGTAATTTTCAACCTATGCCAGCTCAGATATGACAAGTATATATGCAGCAATTAGTAAACGACTTAAACAGAAGATTAAAGATGTAACGATGGTATTGAAGAGTAGCCAACAAGCAATTTCACCCATGCTACCCTTTGTGATACCTTTTGGATAGTATATGTGAACCTTGCTTTTCATGCTGAAGATCATCGCAATCTTATGCTTTCATATCTGTTCTCTTATAGTTCTCAAATCATGGATATGCATCGCATGTTTTATGCTTTGCGTGTTACTATTTGCTGTTAAACAACACTTCAATCTGAAGCGACTTTACATGCACACATCCTCAATAGAACAGAAATGACTTATTATTGTAAGATTATGTCCATGAAATTTGTCAATGTTCAAGGCTAACTTATGAAAACTTAAGGAAATATCTATTCAATGAATGAAGTTTAATCTCAAAGTCTAGATAGAAAATATATAAATTATCCAACTACAAATCAAAGTACATAAAACTTCATTAACCCATCCACAAGTGACACAGAAGTGGGAGCGAACAATCCTCGACTACAACAAAACTCAAACAGTAGACTTTTGACTCATACATATCTTAGCAAAAATGCTAAGCTTGAACCATCAACTTTCATAAATATATGGGTTATAATGCCAACATTTGACCTATAAACATTTTTACAAGGTTACACGGGGATGCATCCCCCTGTCCCCAGAATAGGGGGACGGCAACGGGGACGTTTCCCTGCCATCCCCCTTTTGGGAGGGACAGACGAGGTGTCCTCGGGACGCCGCCAAGCAGCAGGGGGCCATCCCCGGTACCCTTGTTGTGAGGGGATGTCCTCGGGCACACCCAGCCATCCTCGAGACTCACGGTCCCCCAACCATCCCCGGAGATGCCCAGCCATCCCCCACGGCTGGGCGTCACTTAAATTTAAAAAAAAAAATTCATTAGTCTCCACCCCAAACCCTAAAAAAGGTCTATAAGTAGACTATAACCAAAGAAGAAGTTAAAAACACACTCCCACCCAAAGTGAGGAGAACAAAAATGAAGAAGAGCAGCAGCAACAACAGTGAAGAAGAGCAGCAACAACAGCAGTGAAGAGAACAGCAGGAGAGCAACAGCAACAGCAGTGAAGAGAACAACAGAAGAGCAGCAAAAGAGTAGCAAGGAGGAGAAAAAAGTCACAAAACAGAGATCAGCAAGAGAAAGGAGGAGCAAATCAAGATCCAAGTTTGTTTCCTATTTTCATTACCTTGTCCAAGTTTGTTTTCATATTTTTCTTTCAAGTTTCAACATGAGCAGCAGTGAAGGATATGAATCAGACCCATGTGACATTCAAATGGAGGAGGAAAATCAAAATATTCATATTGTTAAGGATTCTTCCTCTAATATCCAACCTTCTCAAACTTCCAAAGAGGACAGCACTACTTCTAGTTTTGATTGTCCATCATCAATGTTAAAAGAATATGCCAAGGGTCCATTTAATCTTAAAAAACCTTTTCTGCAATTTGTAACCAACTGTGACCATGGGAAAAATTTTCTGGGGGCTCAAGAACATGGTTGTGCAATTTTTGTCAAACTGAATTCAAGGGCAGCTATACTAGGGTTGAATCTCATCTTATTGATAAAGCAAGAACAAGTGTTAGGCCTAGCAAAAAACTGAACCGGCTCCAAGTGGCTAAAGCCAATAGGTTTGTGCATGAGGCCAAACTTAGAGGTTTAGGCATGCCTTTCCCTAAACCTGGCCAAAATATTCATATTGTTAAGGATTTTTCCTCTAATATCCAACCTTCTCAAACTTCCAAAGAGGGCAGCACTACTTCTAGTTTTGATTGTCCATCATCAATGTTAAAAGAATATGCCAAGGGTCCATTTAATCTTAAAAAACCTTTTCTGCAATTTGTAACCAACTGTGACCATGGGAAAAAAAATTTGGGGGCTCAAGAACATAGTTGTGCAATTTTTGTCAAACTGAATTCAAGGGCAGCTATACTAGGGTTGAATCTCATCTTATTGATAAAGCAAGAACAAGTGTTAGGCCTTGCAAAAAAATGAACCGGCTAGAAGGTGGCTTAAGCCAATAGGTTTGTGCATGAGGTCAAACTTAGAGGTTTAGGCATGCCTTTCCCTAAACCTGGCCAAACATCTAGAAGTGACCCTGGAGCCTCCTCAAGACAATTACAAGAAACCCAAACCTCTAGTATGCCACCACTGCCCTCAAGGAACAAAAAAGGAACTATAAATGACATGCTTAACGTGCAAGCAAGAGAGGAAGAAGATGATGCTATAGCATAGTTATTTTTTGCACATTGGGCTTCCTTTCCATATTCTACATTCCCCCTATTTCAACGAAGCATTTAAAAAAGTAGCCAAGGCAGGGCCTTCATATGCAGTGCCTAGAGAGCATAAGCTTCCTACCTCTCTCTTGGACAAACAATATTCCAGATGCAGTTTGGTTATGGAACAGATGAGGGACACATGGTTGACGAGTGGATGTTCTATCATCATGGATGGGTGGACTGACATTCATCAACGTCCACTCATCAATATTATTGTCACATGTTTAGCAGGTCCCTATTTTCTTTGAGACATTGATTGCATGCCTTTCCCTAAACCTGGCCAAAATATTCATATTGTTAAGGATTTTTCCTCTAATATCCAACCTTCTCAAACTTCCAAAGAGGGCAGCACTACTTCTAGTTTTGATTGTCCATCATCAATGTTAAAAGAATATGCCAAGGGTCCATTTAATCTTAAAAAACCTTTTCTGCAATTTGTAACCAACTGTGACCATGGGAAAAAAATTTTGGGGGCTCAAGAACATGGTTGTGCAATTTTTGTCAAACTGAATTCAAGGGCAGCTATACTAGGGTTGAATCTCATCTTATTGATAAAGCAAGAACAAGTGTTAGGCCTTGCAAAAAAATGAACCGGCTCCAAGTGGCTAAAGCCAATAGGTTTGTGCATGAGGCCAAACTTAGAGGTTTAGGCATGCCTTTCCCTAAACCTGGCCAAACATCTAGAAGTGACCTTGGAGCCTCCTCAAGACAATTACAAGAAACCCAAACCTCTAGTATGCCACCACTGCCCTCAAGGAACAAAAAAGGAACTATAAATGACATGCTTAACGTGCAAGCAAGAGAGGAAGAAGATGATGCTATAGCACAGTTATTTTTTGCACATGGGCTTCCTTTCCATATTGCACATTCCCCCTATTTCAAGGAAGCATTTAAAAAAGTAGCCAAGGCAGGGCCTTCCTCTCTTGGACAAACAATATTCCAGATGCAGTTTGGTTATGGAACAAATGAGGGACACATGGTTGACGAGTGGATGTTCTATCATCATGGATGGGTGGACTGACATTCATCAACGTCCACTCATCAATATTATTGTCACATGTTTAGCAGGTCCCTATTTTCTTTGAGACATTGATTGCATGCCTTTCCCTAAACCTGGCCAAAATATTCATATTGTTAAGGATTTTTCCTCTAATATCCAACCTTCTCAAACTTCCAAAGAGGGCAGCACTACTTCTAGTTTTGATTGTCCATCATCAATGTTAAAAGAATATGCCAAGGGTCCATTTAATCTTAAAAAACCTCTTCTGCAATTTGTAACCAACCGTGACCATGGGAAAAAAATTTTGGGGGCTCAAGAACATGGTTGTGCAATTTTTGTCAAACTGAATTCAAGGGCAGCTATACTAGGGTTGAATCTCATCTTATTGATAAAGCAAGAACAAGTGTTAGGCCTTGCAAAAAAATGAACCGGCTCCAAGTGGCTAAAGCCAATAGGTTTGTGCATGAGGCCAAACTTAGAGGTTTAGGCATGCCTTTCCCTAAACCTGGCCAAACATCTAGAAGTGACCTTGGAGCCTCCTCAAGACAATTACAAGAAACCCAAACCTCTAGTATGCCACCACTGCCCTCAAGGAACAAAAAAGGAACTATAAATGACATGCTTAACGTGCAAGCAAGAGAGGAAGAAGATGATGCTATAGCACAGTTATTTTTTGCACATGGGCTTCCTTTCCATATTGCACATTCCCCCTATTTCAAGGAAGCATTTAAAAAAGTAGCCAAGGCAGGGCCTTCCTCTCTTGGACAAACAATATTCCAGATGCAGTTTGGTTATGGAACAAATGAGGGACACATGGTTGACGAGTGGATGTTCTATCATCATGGATGGGTGGACTGACATTCATCAACGTCCACTCATCAATATTATTGTCACATGTTTAGCAGGTCCCTATTTTCTTTGAGACATTGATTGCATGAGAAAAGAAAGCATTCTGAGTACTAGAACCTCCTGTTGAATGAGACTATTGAGGAGGTTGGACCCTCCAATGTTGTACAGGTAATCAATTTCTGTTTTTCTTATGAAATTCTATATGATTGTGTAAACGAGACTATTTTTGTTGTACACTACAGGTAATTACAGATGCAACCCTTGTTTGCTAGCATGCGAGGCAAATGATAGAGCAATCATATAGACATTTTTTGGACCCCGTGTTGTGTTCATGCATTGAACAATGCATTGAAGGACATTGGGAGGATAGATTGGGTGAGGGCTATGGTTGCAGAAGCCAGAGGCTTGCAAATGTTCATTTGCAACCATCACACTTCCTTAGCCCTCTTTCAGTCCTTCTCAAAGAAGGAATTCATCAAACCAAGAGATACTAGATACGCCACCTACTTCATTTTATTGGAGAGGATGATCGAGGTGCAGGATGCTTTATAGTCCATGGTAGTATGCACGGAGTGGAAGAGGTGGCCAAAATCAAAGACGGAGGAGGGAAAGAAAATCAGAGACGAAGTATTGGACGAGAATTGGTGGACTCAAGCCAGGTAAGAAATGTTGAAGTTAAGATTTGGTTCATTTTTATTTATTTATTTTATGATTTATGATTTATGATTGATGATTTTATGATTTTTCATTTTTAGTTTCAAATTGGATTTGCTCATATAGTCTAAGTTTTTTAATTTCTTGTAGGTACATTGTGTCTTTCGTTGCCCCAATTGTTGCAGTCATCAAATATGTTGATACGGATGCTCCTAATCTAGGAGAGATCTATGAGATTTTTGACAGCATGCCAGGGGAGATGAAAAGAATCTTTTGTGCTAGAGATCCAGCATTATTATTATATGAGATTCACATTAGACCTATTATACAGAGGAGGTGGGATAGGATGAACACCCTTCATATGGCAAGATATACGATAAACCCAAAGTGGTATGAGCCTAGGCCTAGGAGAGTGCCTCCCTCTCGTGATTCAGAGGTGAGAAGGGTTTTTGAATGCCCTTAAAAAGATGTATGTGAGGGAGGAGGGCTCAAAACTTAGAGATGAGTGGCTCAAATTTGTGAATCTTAGGGGCACTTGCTTCAGCCAATTAGAGTGTAGAGAGGACAAGGTTACCATTGCCTCATCAGATCCCATTGGATGGTGGCAGCTATATGGGGATGATACACCTAACTTGCAACATTTTGCAATTAGGCTTCTTTCTTAGGTTGCTAGTTCCTCTGTTGCTAAGAGAAATTGGTCCACATACAACTTTATCCACAGTGTGAGGAGGAACATACTTACCTCTCGTAGAGCAGAAGCTAGTTGCAGTGCATAGCTCTCTTTGCCTTCGTGAGAGATTTAATCCAAAGTACAGGCAATCTCCAGCTACACGATGGGATGTTGATCCAGAGGATGCAAGACAGATTGATGAGGATGAGGATCAGGAGGGGTTGGTTGGAGTTCCATTGGAGGCTCTTCACTCAAATGATGAGGGCAGCTCATTAGATACAAATATTGATAGTGATAGCCCAATAGAATTTCCTGCATAATGAGACTATTTTTGTTGTAAATGAGACTATTAGTATTTTTGTTGTAAATTATTCTAATGGCTTCTAAATATTTTTGTTGTAAACTATTAGTATTTACTATTTAGCATTTTTGTTGTGTTAATTATTCTAAATATGATGAGGGCAACCCATCTAATAGTATTATACTTGCCGTCCCCTAGCCGTCCCCCAACCGTTTCCTAAAATCGGCTTCTTGCCATTCCCCGCCGTCCCCGAAACCCGTCCCCTCATCCCTGATACTTCTGTAACCTTGCATTTTTATCTTGAGACTTCAATAAAATCTAGGTCACCTTAGCACTTACCAATTCCACAACAAAGACAAAAAGCTCTCAATCAATGAATTACATTCATTAATTAGAAATAATTCAAACCAACAAAATAAATCAACCTACTATAGCAATACACACATTTAGGAACAACATAACCTGCTTTTCTCTTCAATCTACTAGTTTAATCTATCAGGATTACTGAGAACAACAGACTCAACCTTTGGTAGTGAGAGGTCGATTTATTCCAATCTAAACGTATGCCTATTGAAATCCACTTTTAGCTACTCCCTAGATACTCCAACCTACCTCTTCCACAAATAATAGAGCTGCTCAAGGGGACATCTATCAACAATATATTCATGAGCGCCACTCAACCCCACAAAGGCTTTCTATGCAAAACATTTCTTGCAAACTATGATGTCATCATCGCTTGGTTAGACTACCTCTGACATCATTGGTCGCATCACTTGAGGATTCCCCTTGCCCAACTGTGAGTTGGCTCTCATCAGCTTCACATCATGACCAACCACCATATTCACCACAAGGATTTTGCAACCTATGCTTAGCGAAGTGGAGAACAATGGTTACTTCATCTTTAGATGCTTGACTTATTATGAAATCCAGGGGAATATGGAGACCTTGGGGGCTCACCCTCCACCTTCTTCCACTCCCACCATCTGAGGGGCTCCGTGCTTTTTCTTGAAAAGACAGTTACTTTCAGGCATAAGGGTTTTTTAAGGAAAATCTAGGCCCATTAGGTTGATTACCTCCTCCTTTCAGCGTACATCAAACACCAAAAAGGTTGTGTTATTGAGAACTCCTTCAATGTCTCTCATGTGCCACTCACTAGCTAGATAGTCTTGGTCGGTGACAAGTGTACAGGTCAAGCCAAGTTAACATGAGCCACTGGCTTCTTTGAAGGTCTTCGTTGCTGGTCCAACCAGCTTCCAAAGGGTCTAACTTGAGGGGATCCTTTGGGCTTGCTCCAATTTTTTTGTCATGATGTGATAGGGGCTCTGGCTTCTTTGAAGGTCTTCGTTGCTGGTCCAACCAGCTTCCAAAGGGTCTAACTTGTGGGGATCCTTTGGGCTTGCTCCAATTTTTTTGTCATGATGTGATAGGTCAAGTTTAACTGCGCTATGATACTTCTATTGGCTTGAAACAACACAACCTCGATAAAAAAATGCAATTCCATGCATAATTTTATTCATAGAGAGATAAACAAAGAGAGAGAGAGAGAGAGAGAACTTCAACGATTAATGGGCTATCAAAATCATCTATCCTACAGTCAAATCGTCAAAAGAACTATCAATAAAAATCAAAATGTATAAATTAAATTAAATACTTCCTAGCCTAAACTAGTTCCTTATTAAAGGTTTAATAAATCAACAGAGGGTGACCTTAAGTACTACCTAAGGTTGCATGCCTCCAATACAACAATTTCTTGGATCAACTAACATGAATAGTGGAATACAAACTGAACAATGGGAATATTCTTAAATGAGTTCCAGCAAGATGTGATACACTTATAATAGATTAACCTAGACAAGATGACACGCTTTTCAACTAAGCCTTTCCTCATCTCTACACTAAGCAAACACGACTGACTGTAAAAGGATAGAGGAACAGTTACTCAAAATAATATAAATAAAAATCTAATGCATACCTTTCCATAGCTTTTCAACATATTACTCTGCATCTACAATGAATTGGGAGCAGAATTTAACGACTCCTTATAATCATATAAAGAAGCCAGACATCTTGACCCCAAAGAACAGCAAATAAAATGAATTAGTTTCATTACCAAAACAGCGTTGATTCAGCCATCTCATGTGTGAGGTCATGGTCCTATAAATGTACAGAAATGATTTAGAAAATAAGATTCAACTAAATTTTTAGACTGGCTGTGAGATAAATTCAAGTAAACAGCAGCAAACTGTTCCTGCCCATAAGACAGGATTCATCCATTATTGTGTGGAAACCTCACCCACAAACTAGAATTTATTCTGCATACAGCAACTTATTTGCAGCCCCCTAAATAGCCGACTATTGCAAATTACTGCTAGGACTTTTCCAATAAAAGGTAGCAAGCTCTCTCCCTGTTATGCTATTGTATAAGCAAGTCAAGGCACTCCTTGCTCTGGTTTTCTAATGCTGTTCTCACTGACTAAAACTAGGCTGTTTTAGATTGCATTAAACAATTGAAGTAACATGATCGTCGTAGCATATTCATGCTTTATGTTACTTTAATAAGGAAAAAATGTTTATATGGGATTGAAAGAGGCCCCACCCATATTAAATCATTTCAACAAACCACTTCATGGTATTACAACAAACCATTTTATCATGAGCTACAGTATCATAGGAGTATCCATTACAATATGAGGATTCAAACTTGGGTTATGCTCACATGATTGCATTCCACATACCGTTTTTTCAAAATGCCTTGGATTAAAAATTGAATTTATATGGATTAAAAATGTTCCTTGGCAGTATTCCACTTAGGCTCTTTTGAAAATAGTCACTAGAGATTAAAGTGCTCTTTAACATTATTTCACTTAGGCTCTTTTGAAACTAGTCATTAGTGAAAGCCTCAAACTTGCAACAAAACTACTCTTGCCCGTAAGAACTCATGTAAGAAAACAACAGAGTGTGGACAGTCCATAAAGAGAATGATGCACTGTTCATAAAGCCAGAAAAGCTACTGAAGAACCAACATATTACCATTGTACCAAATCACTGTCCATTACTAGTTCAAACTAGCTAGTTTCCAAGCATTATAAAGTTGCTAACATCGCATAAAATAAAAACAATGCAAGTAAAACTACTAAAATGCTCAGAAAAAACACACATACAACAACAAATAATAGAGTGATTTAATGTGGAAAACCCTTTCAGGAAGAAAACCCACAAAATAATCATTCAAGCTTCTTATTCCATGCAAAATAGAGAGATTACAAGAGTTGTCACCATCAACTTGGCCATCACTGAGATGTACAACCACCATGCCCTTGTTTGTAGCTTCACATAGTGCCTCTCAATGGTATCCTTGCTCTCTCAATGCTGGAAATGCCTTGCCCCTGTTCTTGGCTCTCCAAACCCTCCTTCTTCTTCCTTGTCTTGGCCCAAGTAAGTCTCATCTTGCCTCTTCCTTTTCCGAATCCAGGAGTGCAATGTTACATGGCTTTAATCTCATAAACATAAGTCCTCCACAAATTATAATCCACAAGAGACAAAGATAGATAATACCTTTAAAGTAGGCCAACACCATTAATACTCCTTCAAGAAGGAATAACTCCACAAGATCTCCCAAGATGAGAGGGCCACTCGGTGGGCAAGGACAATTGCAAAGAATATTCAATATATCAATAATTAATTACAATTACATGAGGCCTTCTTTATATACCAATCATCTATTGCTATATGGGGAGGGTACAGAACTAACCATTGCTGACTCATTAACTCTTACTCAACTCATTATCACAAATTACAATATAATATCCCAATACAATAAACCTTGGGTTATGTGTGCCCCATGCCAGCTATCCATAACACCCATATACATTACAATACCATATCCCTAAGTCTTCTTGTTATATCCTTCGAACTAGATATTCTTTTATATGGGTCCCATTATCTTAAGAATGCTTGTTCACTTTGTTCCCAGGTGGTTTTATAACCATTGTCACGATCAAATTTCACCCACCAACTCAAAGCTTCATATTGTAGAAAAATTAAAAACCATAAAGATGGAAGCGCCAAATAAAATTACCAAAATATGAAGATTTATATTTTATCCAACATTCTCTAGCATCAACACCATCCTCTCTAGAAAACTTTGGTAACTCCATGAACTCACACCCAAAAGAAAATGACCATGAAAACTAGGGTTTCTTAAAAATTTCTATGTTCCACAAATTTTCAGGATGGGGACAGTGGAACAACTTTTTGGGATGGCAGGACGCGTCTCCAATATGGGCCCCAAATCACAAGATGAGTCCCCACAGAAAATAGTAAAAAATACCTCATAGAATTCCTCCTTACCAAATCCAATCCCAAATGTCAAGTCGACACAAAATATTCCTTAAAAACACAATAGACGACAGTTGATTTACTTACATGAACTGAAAGATATTTCAAATTTTGTTTTTCTGAGAAAAAAGTGATTTAAAAAAAAACATCACAACCATTGTTCCAGATGACTAACTTCATAGAGTCATATCTCCTTTAGTAGTGCTCAGATTCCTGCATGTGACCACTCCTTTTTGTTAGCTTTTGAGGATATCTGCAGTGGGAGAGATCTATCACAGGTCCTAATAAGACAGAAAATATAAAAGAAAGTAATTTTGCAATACGACTGAAATATACTATAAATAGAAAGTGGCGAAATACAATGCAGTATGGAGGTGATGGTCACTCCATTAATATAAGCTAAAGAACTACATTGTATGCCATACAAGAGTTCTACCACTATCTACTACAATACACTTGATATGCTTGATATGTAATTGCTCTCTAATCTATGCTTGATATGTAATTGCTCTCTAATCTATCTACTACAATACAAGAGTTCTACCACTATTTGGGTATTGAAGATTTCAATCTTCAATATGGATCTTCTTCTTGGTCTTGGAATTTGTATTCTTCTTCTCTGTTCTCTGTAACCTGTTCAAGCAAGTAGTTAGTGTCTTCATAACCTGTTGTTCTTGATGAAAGAGCTTTCACTTCATAACCATTTGTAGGTTCTTCCAGTTCTTCAATTTCTTCAATCATTTGAGCTAGGTGTCCTTTTTGATTCTCTTTTCGATACTCCAATTGGGGATAATTGGTAGGACGCTGAACTTGCTACTGATGAGGATTATTTCGATATTGCCGTGATTGAAATGCTTCCATTGTTCATCTGATTTCCTTGATTCTGATTTCTGGGATTGAATCTGCAATAGTTGGTACTATGACCTTTTCTTTTGCATATCTGACAATACCTGTTGTACCATGGTCTTCGTCCTCTTGATGATGAAGCAATATTTCCCTGTGGATTGTCTTTTGATGCCAATGCAGTGTTAGTCATTTCATCTTTAATTGTATTCTCCACCTCATACTCTTGAAGAATATTGATTAGGTCATCAAAAGAAGTATCTTTACTTAGGACTTGTAAAGTGTAACCAAATGTTTGTAGCCATCTGGAAGTGCTCTCATGGTTACTTAAGTAAGAAGTTCATCTTTAATCTCTTCTCCTAAGGTTAATAATTTCCCTTGAATATTTGCTACCTTCCTTAGGAATAGTTCTATGCTCTCACCACTATTCATTTTTAGGGAATGTAGTTGAGTTTGAAGATGAAGGATAGTGGCTTTATTTTTCCCTTCGAATATCTTCTCTATGCTTTTCCATGCTTCTGTAGATGTCTTTGTTGAACTAATATAAGGTTGTATTTCATCAATGATCGCAAAGGTTATTATCATTAGGGCTTTTGCATCATTTTCTTCAAACTTTTGAATCTCAGTATCACCTGTGTTTGTTTTTTTTGCTGTTCCTTGAGCTATCTCCCAAAGTTTTTCATATACTAAGATTGCTTTTACCTTATTTTTCCAGGAAAAATAATTTGGACCTTTAAGTAATTGGGATTCTACAAGAAAGAATTTGTTTGATGCCATGATGATTCTTGTGCTCCTCTTAGTATAAATTTGATGATACCTTATGATTCCCTAATGAATTGCGTATTGATAAATTTTGATGAATCCTATTATTATCAAGTTTTGTAGAATGCCTTACTCCCTAGTGTTTTTCGATATGTTATATGATTAATAAAGTGCTTCTTGAGAATAGTAGTTCAATTTTGGGTTGATTTTGTAATGTTTTATAAATAGCAAAAATCAACTTCTATTACACCTTATTACTCCTATTGAACTTAAGCACTTTCTATTTTGATGAGGTCCTAATGGTTGGATTTCTTTTGTCCCTTTAATGTGGTTTTGAGACAAGTATACCAATTAATTTCCAACTCTTGATATTCCTTAATGAACCTCCTTTTATAGCCTTTGATATTTAATGTTTCTAAATTCCAATAATTTATTTGGTGTAGTATTCCTTATAACTCCCTAATTTGGAATATTAGAAAACAATAATATTTGCAATAATAGATATTTAATTTCCAAGTTGAAATCCTTATTCCTCCTACTTTATTATTTGCAAATATAAATGTTCTTGAAATCTGCTTTGATGATTGCAATAGTAAATATAATGTACCCTTATAACTCCAATGTAACTTTAGTTTATAGCAAGCAATAAGTAATATCAGATTTTACCTTAATAATCCCTCTAGATTATCTTCCTTTGATGTTGTGAGGTGGCCAATTGAAACCTTTTGGTATGTGGCGCTCATGGGCAGTCGATGCCTTCTTTGACCGGCGTCGGTTTCTCCCTTGAGTAGCGCTTCTCTCCTTTGTGGATGGCGCTGATTTTCTCCTTAATGAATGCTTGGCTTGCGTCGAATATCCTCAAAAATGGAACGTTGGTATGGCTGGTCTATGACAGCCGCTTTACTGCAGGCTTACACCTTTGAATGGCGCACAAGCTTGAATTAGCCTCCTCCCTATGATCGTGCTTCACACCATTCAATGCTTGACTTCCCTTTGACCTCATTCTTTCTCCTTCTCCAAAATAGGCGCCTTAAATAGGATTATTTCCTTGCGGATTGTAGACAAGTGTCTCTTGAGCGTTACTGAATAGACGTTGATATTCCAATGTACCTTTATGCAATGATAAGTTTGGTGGTAACCTCCCAAAGGTTTGTAACTCCTTTTTAGGTGAGCGCTGGATTATTCACGAACATTGGGGTGCTTAGAACTCTTGTGCCAAGTGGCACTCAAGGCTTGTGCATGTAAGCCTTTCTTCTAACACTCCAAGGATGAGCGTTGTAACCCTATCTTTGCCTATATTTTTGTATTGTTCGTGAGCTTGCTATGTTTCTTGGAATGCAAGCGTTTTCTCTTCTCCTTTTGCACGTTATCTTGATGAGGATAATAGGTGGTTCCAGCTGTTATACTCCACGGTTCTATGGCGTTCCTAATGTCGGTCCTATGGCAGCTTCTTGTGCTTCTTTTTGGTGGTCGTTCTCTCCAAGTAATGGCTTTGGGTATAGCACTTTTCCCTTGATGCTTGTAGTAGGTTGTTTGTGTATCCTTTGTAACAACCGATTGATGGTATTGTTTTGTAGCTTTTGTAACAGACCCTTGTGCTTAGCTCGATAGTGCTATCCGATGTAGATGATCTCCTTCTGTATGTCGTCCTGTCTCCACGTAAGTTCGGATGATAATAGCCTCTTGTAATGGCTCCAATATTGCTGGTGACATGCTTGCTTCTAAGGCTGGATTGGACGCGGAGAAATAGTGTTTTTAAACACCTTGATTTTTGCAAAGTATGAGCTCTTTAGTGGCTCTTTCCTCTTGCTCGAACTCTGCCCTACAACCTGCTGAATCTGATGGCCGTGCTACTTCCTGTAAAGAGAAATGCTTTTGTCCTTTTGAAGGAACAAAAGAGGTGCTTTGTAATAGTTAGATTTGCACCAATATGAAGGACGTGTTTTAAATTTTTTTTTTTTTTTTGATGAGGCAACTCCTTTCTTCCTTGGATAATTTAATGAGAGTAAATCCAAGCTAATGCCGATTTTAAAGTAAGGATTTCTGCACTTTGCACTTAAATGAAATCCTTATAATTTCCTTGAATCTTGAGACTCACCAAGTCTCGATTTGAGGCTTCCTTCATGGACTTTAATGGTAGCTTCCTTCTCCACCTTTTGACTTGTATTGGTGGCTTCTTTTGGCCACGAAATGCTGCAGATTTTGTGCTAGTTTTGTGCCTTTAACAACACAAATAATTGAGAGTAACTAGTTAAAGATCAACTAGTATAGTGCTTAATGGATTAATAATGCACTTTTAATGGTAACAATAATCTCACCTTATTGCTCATGTAAATAAACTCTCAAAATGAATTCTAATGCACTTAATAATCTCTGCAACTTTTAAAAGTAATCTGTAAAGAACCCTTAATGAATATTCTGCAATTTTCACTACAATCAATATTGTAGGATGTAGTCTTCTTGCTTTCTAGATAGATAATAGGTAGGTGATAATTTTCTTTCTTTCGAAAAATATCCAACTCCTATTTAATGTGCAAATATATCTTGAATTGAACTCTCTTTTTTTGCACTTTCTTGAGGACTATAATATGAGCCCTTCTCTTTGAAACTTTAATCCAAATAAGGTGCTTAATGGAATTTGATTATGAACCCTAATTTGAAGTTCAACTAATTGCACCCTAGTTGCTTACCTTTAATGGCTTTCTTATATCTTGGTGTTTTGATTCACCAAGTTGCTGCCTTGTAATGGATGAATTCGCAGCTTCTTGTTCGCTGTCCAGAACAACTTCTTGCTTCACCAAACTGTGGTCTTGAACTTTCTATCTTGAGCCTCGGGTTTGGTGGCTTGATCCTTCCAGTGATCTTTTTGTTGGCAATTTTGGGTACCTTGGGTACATTGTCTTTACTCAAGTGTAGAAGTTGTCATTGATGTCAAGAAGCTCTTGAAGGAATTTGATTTAATGTCAGATTATTCAGAGCATGGACAGTGAGTTTCCAGGAAGATCATAGTAGCCCATTTGCAAAAGATCAAAGAAAAAGACAAGTAAGAAAAGGTATGCAGCAGGCACAAAAACTGTCGCGATTTCGCGACATGTTAGAGGAGAGAGAAAGTGCTGGAAAAACTGTCGCGATTTCGCGACATGTTTGAGGAGAGAGAAAGTGCTGGAAAAACTGTCGCGATTTCGCGACATGTTGGCAGAAAAGAAGAGCAAGGTGGAAAGTGTCGCGATTTCGCGACATGTCGCATTTTCGCGACTCGGAAAGTGCAGGAAGGCAGAGAAGGAAAAGTGTCGCGATTTCGTGACATATTGCAAAGAAGATTGTACGGACTGAAAAGTGTCGCGATTTCGCGACATGTTGCAGGAGAGAGAGTCCGAAAGGAAAATTGTCGCGATTTCGCGACATAATGCAGAAGAGAGAGTCCAAAAGAAAAAGTGTCGCGATTTCGCAACATAATGCTGAAAAGAGAGTCCATAGTGTGAATTGTCGCGATTTCGCGACAAGTTCGAAGAGAGAGAAAGTAGCAAGACAAAGTGTCGCGATTTCGCGACATGCTACAGAAGTCGAAGTGAGAACGGTCGCGATTTCGCGACATGCTGCAGAACTCGAAGTGAGAACTGTCGCGATTTCGCGACATGCAGCAAAGGGAAGAGTCGGAAATGAGAACTGTCGCGATTTCGCGACAGGCTGCAAAGAAGACGTACGGATGCAGAAAGCGTCGCGATTTCGCGACAGGCTGCAAAGAAATCGTACGGATGCCGAAAGTGTCGCGATTTCGCGACAGGTTGAGATGGCAGCATTCAGTTGGAGAAAGTGTCGCGATTTCGCGACAGAGTCAATAAACAAGTCTTCAACAGAAGAAGCGTCGCGATTTCGCGACGAATTCAAGAAGGAAGAGCTCGAAGGCAAAAGCGTCGCGATTTCGCGACATGTTCCGTTTTCGCTAGTGCAAGCCAAGAAGAGTTCAAGGAAGCGATTGTGTCGCGATTTCGCGACATGTTCTGCTTTCGCTGGTGCAAGCCGAGAAGAGGGTAAGAAAGCGAGAAGTGTCGCGATATCGCAACAAGAGCTTAGTCAAAGTCGTCAAAGGCTAAAGTGTCACGATATCGCGACAAAAGCCATAAGATAGTGTACGGTTGCAAAGGTGTCGCGATATCGCGACAAAAGCCAAAAGACAGTATACGGTTGCAAAAGTGTCGCGATATCGCGACATGTTGTAGTTTCGCGGCAGAAGCTACAGAAGAGTTGCAGAAGCAGTGAAGCCGACAAAGTTAAATTTGGGCCGACGAAGATTAGGGTTTGCAACCGACGTAGTTTAGGGTGTGCATCCGACTAAGATCAAGGTTTTAATCTTGAAAGTGTTAGTATAAAAGGAGGGCTGCTTGGAGAGTTAAGTATCGATTGGAGTGTGCGTTCGAAGTGCGACGTTCGCAGATAGAGTGCGAAATTCGATAGCAGGGTACAGAGTGCATTTTGTCGAATCGTCTAAGTGAGAGAGATCGCAAGGAATCAAAGTGCGCGAAGACGGTGTTGCTGTGTTTGCGAAAAGGAGCGAGAAGCTGTTGGCGTTGCAATATTCACAGATAGAGCGCAGGGGGAGAAGTTCGATCGTCGACAGCTGAGTACCGCTGTGATTGCGCAGACAGTGCAAAGACTGGAGTTAGACAAAGTGCGGCTGTAAAAGCACAAGAAGCTGTGTATGTTGTGAAGCAGGTTCTAGTGAGAACTTGCAAAGCAGATCTGAGACAAGTCTTAGTGAAGACTTGGGTGAAGATCAAGCAAGCTTTAGTGAAAGCTTGTGAACACCTTTTGTGAACCAGATTTGAGGACCAGTTGAGGACAGAGATTGGTGCAGATTCGAGGACATTTGTGCCAGACCGAAGGACTGTGTTTGGTGCAAATCAAAGATAGAGAACGAGGACATTTGTGCTAGACCGAAGGACTGTGTCTAGTGTAAATTTGAGGACCAGCTTGGTGATGATAGAGTTGAGGACAGAGGTCTCCAGCCGAGAGGAGGAAGACAGTGTCTTCCGTGGGATAGAGTTCCATTTGCTAAGGGCAGCGGAGGCGAGAGGTCTTCTAGAGGATCACCAACTGTAACATAGCTAGGGGATTGGTGTCTCCTTTGGGTTGGTGCCCATAAACTTTGTAATCGGGAAAGGTATTCCCAGAATTATGATTTGATAAAATTTAGTGAAAGATTTTATCCGTGGAGTAGCCCACTTTGGGTGAACCACGTAAATTGTTGTGTCTCTTTGTGGATGGTGTTTTGTGCATTGTTTTGATTACGGCTTTTGATACTGCTATCTATACATTGCATAATATTGAATTGAAAGTTGAATTGAAAGAAAAAGTAAAAAGTGGTCTTATACTGTTCACCCCCCCCCTCTCAGTATAAGCTTGTGTTCTTCACTTTTTTCTGCTGTAGCTTCAGAGAACTCTTACCTCTGAATTGTGCCTTCTTGCTGTGAGAGGCAATCTCCAAATCTCCTGGATTTGGTAGGCTTCTTCTGTTTGAATCTTTCTTCAATCTTCTTGTTGAATTCTGACTTCAAACAGGATCTTCTTCTTCTCAAGATTCTGAATGTCTTGAGGCCTTCACTGGATTCTTCTTCTGGATTTGGCACTCCTTGCCAAACTCTTCTTCTCTTGGGCTTGTTGTCGTATGGTGACAATTGTCTCAAGTCCTTCACTATCAGGAGCTTCTCCTTGGTAGTGGATTTCTCCAATGAGTTCTCCTAGGAACTCTTTTGATGATGCTTCTACGAGCTCTGCAGCAAGGCTCTCCAAGCCTTCTTCTTGTTTCTCCTTGAGACCTCTCCAAGGTCTTCTATCTTGCAGCTTCTCTGGTCTTCCAACTGAGACCTTTTCTTCAACCTTCTGCTTCTAGAAGCGCTAGTGATGACATCTTCTTCTTTAATATCTGAAATCTGCTGCTTCTGGATTCTAGACCTTTGCTGGTCCTTCTTTTCTTCTGCAATTTGCAGGTTTTAATGGAGATCACCAATCTCCTATGTCACGGACTCTTCTCTGGAGTCTTCTTTAGGAACTCTTCTATGGAATCTTCTTCTGAATTAAGGCTTCTATGGCCTTCTTTTTTGGATCAAGACTTCTTTGGCCTTTTCTTCTTCAAGATCAAGGCTTCTGTGACCTTTTCTTCTTCTGGATCTAAGCTTTTGTGGCCTTTTTTCTTCTCGATCAAGACTTTTCTGGCCTTTTCTTCTTTTGCACTCTGCAGGTATTGATGGAGATCATCAATCTCCTATCTTCTCCTTGACTCGTCTTCTGGAGTCTCTTCTTCCTTGAGTCTGCTATAAGGCAACTGTGGCCTTTTCTTCACTTCTACAGTCTGCAGGATTGCAGCTCTTGTAATGGACCCTTTTTTCCAGGTCTTTGAAATCTTCAGTCTTATCCTTGTTGTTGCAAGTGCTGAAATGATTCTAAGAAGATATTCTTCCTAACTCTCTTGTAGGAAGCTTCCCAACTTTTTCTGAATATCCTTTTTCCTGCAACAAGTTGTTAGAAACTGGAATGAAATAATCTTCACTAGTTGATCCGTTAAACTAGTGGAATGAATGCTAAGTCCTAGTCTTCACGAGTTTTTCTGCAACTCTATGGAAAGACTCTAGCCAAATGTAATCTCAGAATTTCTGTAACTGAGATTTGATCCTCACTTGTGATTCTCTCTAATCCTATTGACTACTGTGGCTTTTTCTATCAATCGATTCCTAATGGCAATGTTTGCATGCAACGATGCACAATGGTAGATCCGGTTTGCAAAGATGCAGGCCAACAATAGCAATGGTAACTCTCCCTATTCCTATTTCGATTCACCGTGGCTCTGATACCACTGTTAGCTTTTGAGGATATCTGCAGTGGGAGAGATCTATCACAAGTCCTAAAAAGATGCAGAAAATATAAAAGTAATTCTGCAATATAACTGAAATATACTATAAATAGAAAGTGGCGAAAATACAATGCAGTATGGAGGTGATGGTCACTCCATTAATATAAGCTAAAGAACTACATTGTACTCCATACAGGAGTTCTACCACTATCTACTACATTATACTTGATATGCTTGATATGTAATTGCTCTCTAATCTATCACTATGAGGCCCTTTATATAGAAAAAGAGATTCCTTGGCCAACACTCTACCTAGTTGTACAAGGGGACACCTTCCACATTACAACTTGCACATTGACACTTGTGCATTTATTACATTGCTTGAAGTAAGTAGCTAACTTCCCCCTAAAGTAATCTCCTACTCTAACTATGTACCAAAGGTGGTACATTTACATGACCCAAATGGTGTAATATGCTCTAATTCTAACCCTTTTGAAGCTTTTTAAGTTTTAAAAATGATGGCGCAAGAATCATCTGACTCCACCTCTATGCAAAGATATAACTGCTGGAAAATAATATGTTTCTCAGGAAAATAATTGCGCAACTTTTACAAATCCAAAAACAATCCCCACTATGCCAAAATCGTTGCTCTAATACCACTTGTTATAAACCTTTATTCTCATGAATATTTATCATCCACAAATACGCAATAATATTAATTAATTCATCCACAAACATAAATCCATAAAGCAATAATCCTTTAAGGTAGGGCAACTGTTGCCACATTTTGCTAAGGGGTAAAAATTTTGAAAATTGAAAAAACTGCTGCATTTTTAGGACCAGATCTTCTCCTTTCCTCCTTTCCAAGCTATCAGTCCAGGCGATCCTCGGGATTGCATTTTCAGGTGCCATCAGGTTCAAGTTTTCAGTTTTCAGCAAACTCCGGCGAAGTCTGGGAAAAGGCCAAAAAATTCTAAGGCATGGGCACTCCCGGGTCGCACCCTTTTTGAGCGATTCCGGGAGTCGCTCCACTTCTGCGGCGATTCCCAGCTTCGCCCCGTTCCCAGGCGACTCCCGTCATCGCTCGGTGGCGGCGAGCGGTAGCACAAAAGAAGCAAAAAATTCTAAGGCAGGGCTCTCCCGCGAGTCGCTCCATTCTGGAGCGATTCCCGTCCTCGCCGCACTCCCCCAGCGACCGCCGGCAAGTTTGAAAAAAAATGAAAAAATGGCTAAGGCATGGACCCCGCCCAAGTTCGCTCCTGTTCTCCGGCGATCCCCGTCCTCGCTCAGCCGACGAGCGATTCCCGACATCGCTTCATTTTCTGTGCGACCCCCAGCCTCGCCTCAAGTCCCAACGATCGCCAGCGCGCCGAAGTTCGCTCCATCTACCCGAGCGACTCCCGGCGTCGCATCATTTTCTGGCGAACGGCAGCAGGGGATGAAAAATTTTCTAAGTTGAGGAAGCCCGAGTTCGCTCCATCCCGGAGCGACTCCCGTCGTCGCCACGGCAGCTCGGCGACTCCCAGGTTCGCCTCCCCTCCTGCGATCGCCAGCCGGTCGGAAGATGAAATTTGTCTAAGGCAAGGAGCCCGCCCAAGTTCGCTCCACCCAGCAGCGACTCCCGGGATCGCTCCTCTTTTGGTGCGACTCCCGGGTTCGCTCCATCCAGGAGCGACTCCCGTCGTCGCTCATGCAGCCCGGCGAACCTCGGCGTGTTTTTCCAAAGCGTCCCCCCATCTTGGCTTCCCCGAATTCGCTCAAACACTGAGCGATTCTCAGCGTCGCTCCTTGGCGTCTGCGACTTTCAGCTCCAGCATAGGGTTTTGCGACCCTTAGCAGTTTTTTAAGCGGACAAGGAAGCAGAGGTAGGTGGCCTGTCAGACTGCATTAATGGAGCGCCAACTCAGTTTTCACCCCCAGGACATCTTGTCAGAGCCCTTAAACATCCCAAGGGGCAGATCGTACCTGCGGCATTGAAGAGACGTGCCTTCTCAACAACCAGATCTGTCCGGAACCGTACCAAACTCAGGAGAATCGTGTTGCAGGTACGCTCACGGCCAGCAAGGGTCAAATCTCAGCAGCTGTCGCAGTTTTGGGGTTCTGTGCTTCAATGTAATTTGGGGGGAAAATTCTGCTATAAATAGCAGTGGACTTTCATTGTAAAAGGGGGGGAACATATTGCTAAAAGAGCTGTTGTAAACAAACATTTGCTTCAATACAAAGCATCCTTGGCTCTAACTCTTGTCTCTTTCTTTTATGCTGCCTTCTGCAAGTATTTCTGCTTCATGTTCATTTATTTTTCTGATTGCTGTAATTCTGCACTCTGGATTAGGGCATTGGACATTAAGTGAATCTGGAATTCTGGCTGAAGGATACATAGGAAGGAATCGCAGTGTTAGTTTCTGTTACATGCTTTGTTTTGATTGTTGTTGGTTTGGGTATTAGTTAGTGATTGTGCTGCTTGTTCTTCCCCACCACTATTGCAATGCCATTTACATTTCTTTCTGCATTTTTCAATCTCTTTCCAGTTCCCTTATCTCAAACCCCAGTAGTGTAGTATAGGAGCCGGCCTTCTCCGGAGATTGGCACGGAAGGCATCCCTTCCTTCCGGCCTTTCAATCTGTTGGGCGGGTCTAGGGCGCAAAAGACCAAATCCTTTCCTAGTGGCAGATTCGTAACCAACAGTTTCTCTGGCACGCCCGGTGGGACAAAGACGTTCCACCTCATAAGCAGTATTGAAGAAATGATGTTCGCTTCAGTGCTGTCGAATCTGAACATCTGGCGACTCTGTTGAACTCGGATACCCTCCAAATCTCGAAGACCAGTCCAAGAAAATCCTGTCTTCATGCGTACGAGATGGAGAGTTAGAAACGCTGAAGAAGATCCCGAGTACTACGAGCTCGACATCAGTGCCTTCGGAGAGCGTCCTAGGCTGATCAGGCCGAATATTCCTCTGGACGAAGCGCCATCGCAGGAGGCCGTAGTTGACGAGCAAGATCCAACATCCGATAGTACTGCAACCAGCTATCCTCCAAATCCTCCGAACTCTCCGAACCATCAAGGGGCTCCTGTCCAGCCAACCCAGCTGCTGTTGCCGCCATTGCCGCCTCCCAATCAGTCGAATCCGAGCGCGAACATGGCGAACCCACAACCGAACCAGAATCAGCAGCAGAATCAACAACAAAACCAACCGCCAAATCCGCCGCCCAGGTTGTTCCCAGCTTGGAATCATGCGGGGCCGTTGAACCTGGCAGCACCAGCCGCCATCCCCTCTGCAGCGCTTAAGGCCATCCCTACCTATGACGGCACGGGAAAGACGGCGCAGGAACATATCCAAGATGTTGCAGCTTTGGCCACCATTCACGGTATCACAGAAGAGAATATCATGGTGAGGTTGCTAGTCCTGTCCCTCAGGGGGAAGCTCCTGTACTGGTACAGAGCATTACCACCCGACACTATTACTACTTGGGACCAGTTAGCAGGCCTACTGATACAAGGGTTCAATGAGTCGGCGGACCCTTACTCTCTGCTCCATCAGTTCACAACCATCCAGAGACACCCGCAGGAGGAGATCCCCGACTTCAACGTCAGATTTACTCGGACCTGGCAGAGGGTCCCCGATGGCTTGCGACCGACTCCCGACCAAGCTGCATTTTATTACCTCAGAGCATTCCACTCCGACCTCAGTATGAGTATCCGGTATTCTGGCGTCAACACTTTCCCGGATCTGTACACGCAAGCGCAGAAGGCCGAGGCCGATCTGATTGCCATTGGCAAACTTCCGCCAAAGCCGACCATGCCAATTTTCCCGGATTTGCCTCAATACCAATACCCCAGTACATCCACTCAGTACCCGGCTGCCTCTTCCACTCAGTTCCCGGCTGCCTCTTCCATGTATCCGGTTCCCTCATGGAACCCAAGCCAAACGCCCAGTTATCCGTAGGTCCCAGCTCCTCAAGCCCCACAGCTTCCTCCGCCACCGCAATACCCGGCCTTGCCTCCGCCAATAGCACCATTGCCATTACCTGCCCCTCCGGCGGTTGACCCTCAGATGAGGGTTCTAAAGGAGCTAGAGTCGCTTAACTCTACTGTGAGAACACTGTCCAACGACATGGCAGTGATGAAGAAGAAGCAGGCTCAGCAGGAATTCCTGCCAAGAAGGCCATATCCTCCTCCGGCGCTTACGAGAGACCAAGCCATAAGGGAGCAAGCCGCTCAAGCTGGTAGACCTCCGGCGAGGAATGCTGCCATCAGTGAAGAGTCGAGCACTTCGGATTACGTGCATTGGTGTTTGACCTGCAATGACCCGCATGGGGAAGATACCTGTATGGTACACCAACACTATATTCAAACACTGGCCGGTAGCTCTTCCAGCGGCCAGGTCAACCTGATTAGAGAGGAGGACCGTAACCTCGTGGTCCCTGAGGAAGAGCAAGTTTCGATTCTGACCAAGGATGGCAAGAAACCGATCGAGGTGGATGCGGCCCAGATGCAGCCTTTGAAGGTGTACACTCGACGAGAAAAGGAGCAGCCTCCAGCAAAAGCTCCTGACAAAGTTCCCTTGCCCCCGCCAGCGAAAGAGAAACCACCGCCGGCGAAGGCTCCCGTGACGCAACCTCAAGTCGAAACCAAGGAGCAGGCAAGGGAGAAGCTCAAGTACCCGTCGTTGACAAAGCGGCAAAGGGTTGAGGCCACGCAGCAGTACCGCACCAAGTACGAAGCTGCGAAAGAAACGGAGGTGCCCACTACTTCGGCCTACAACATTGTTGATGAACTCAAGAGGACCCCGGCCAAGATAAGCATGTACGACGCCCTGCAACTCCCCGGGCAGGTAGATCTGCTGCAGGAGTCGCTGAAATCTGTCAAAGGAGGAAAGCCGACACAACCTGTGTTAGCTCAGCCCCTGACTACTTCGGTCACGGGAAAAAACAGACCGCCGCCGTTCTACTTGTCTCTGCGGATGGAGGGGTGTGTGGTGCACAATTGCATGATTGATTCCGGCGCATCGACTACCGTAATGCCAAGGGCTGTTTGCGAGGAGATAGGCATGGAATACACGCGAAGCAGCCAAGGTGTTCTCCAACTAGATGGCACTCCTGTGAAAACAGTGGGCGTCATTAAAGATATCCCCATCCAGCTGCACAAGGCGCCTCAGATCGTCGTGATACAGGAGGTTGTGGTCGTGGACCTGGAGCCTTACTTCGGCATGTGCCTCTCAAGGGAGTTCACCGCCAAGCTGGGCGGTTATCTTTCTCTCGACTACTCACATATGGAGGTCCCCTTCAAGGGGAGGAAAGTGAAAATCTACAATGAAAAACCCTCCACCTTCCTTGTCGAGAAGATCCCTGAGGAAGGGCAGCAGGATGAATCGGTGCACCTAATGACGGAACAGTTGGAAGAAGTAGACATAGTGGAGGAAACCATAGAAGAGTTGCGAGCGGAAGATGAGTTCTCCTTGCTTGATTTCAACGCCATGATTGAATCAGATATAGGCTGCTATTCTATCACCCAGCCTGAGAAGCCAAAGGAGACAGTAAAAGAAGACAAAGACCCTGCCCCGAATGAGCTTTGGAAGTTGTACTTTGATGGCGCCCGATGCAAAAACGGCGTCGGGGCGGGGGTTCTTCTAGTTTCACCCTCGGGAGAGCAGAAGGATTATTGCTACAGGCTGGCCTGGAGTTGCACCAACAATGCGGCAGAGTACGAAGCCCTGTGTCTAGGGTTGAAAAAAGCAGAGAAGTTGGGAATCAAGCAACTGCAAATCTTTGGAGATTCGGAGCTGGTCTGCAAGCAAATTACCAACAAGTGCGTCTCAAAGAAGCACTATCTCAAGGCGTACCGCAATAGGGTCTGGGACTTGTTGGAATCATTCGAGGCCCTTAATGTACAAGCCATCTCCCGCGAGAAAAACAAACACGCAGACGTCTTAGCGTCTATCGGAGCCAGATACTCCCCGGCTGATGACATGATGCAGAAGCCTAAGGCGGTAAGAACCATTTACAGGCCTTCTGTGCCTGATAGGGACACCCACTGGCAGGTGTTCGACTGTGACGAGCAAATCGTCAATTTTTTAGTCCATGAAGCAAGTACTATAGAAGGTAGAGACCCTGATGACGAGGAGTATGAGGGGTTGATACAGCTGAAAAACAACCATGTCCCTAAGGGGCTAATCACTCTGGAGAGTCTATTTGATCAGAACGATAGAGCGATATCTCACCGGATCAAAGTAGACGCCAAGCAGTATAAGGATCTGGAGCTTGAGCCCGGAAAGGTGATCAAAGTTGGAACAGACTGCACTCCGAAAGAGTTGGAGCAGATTCGGGCTTTGTGCAGAAAGTACCCTGATATCGTCGCTTGGTGTTATCAGGACCTGAAGGGGTACGACAGAGAAATCATCCAGCATACCATAGAGCTGGAGGAAGGGGTCAGACCCTGCAGGCAGAAACAGAGGCCAGTCAACCCGAAAATAGAGGTTCTGATGAGAGCCGAACTCTTGAAGATGCTAGAGGCAAAAATCATCTACCCCATCAAGCATTCTTCTTGGGTCGCAAATCTGGTCCCTGTCAGGAAGAAGAACGGGGATATCCGCCTGTGCGTTGATTTCCGCAATTTGAATCAGGCCTCGCTGAAGGACCATTACCCGCTCCCGCAAATTGATCAGATCCTTCATGTGGTCGCAGGAGCACAACGCTTCTCTCTCCTAGACGGTTTCTCTGGATACAACCAGATCTGGGTGAAGGATGAGGACCAGCACAAGACGGCGTTCACCACCAAATGGGGGACGTTCGCCTACCAACGTATGCCCTTCGGCCTGTCCAATGCGGGGGCCACATTCCAGAGAGCCATGGATATTGCGTTCCGTGAGTTGTTGAACAAAATTATTGTCATCTATTTAGATGACATGACTGTGTTTTCACACAGGAGAGAAGAACATGCCTCTCATTTGCAGCAAGTGTTTGAGAGATGTCGGGATTTCGGCATATCTATCAATTCGAAAAAGTCTGTCTTTGCAGTGAAGGAAGGGAAACTGCTAGGCCATGTCATCTCTGAAAAGGGGTGGGGGGGCTCTCTTCCCAAAAGGGGGTCTTCTTTTTTTGGGTTGGTTTTGTTTGGATTGGTGGGGCCTTTTTTTGTTTTTGGGGTGGTGGGGTTTTTGGGTTTTATCGGGGGGGTTTGTCCCCAGCCGCTGCTGGACTTCGCCAATTTTGGGATTGGACCGATGAGATAATTTGGTATTTCAACACTGGGAGATGTCCAGATCGTCTTAATGCCTCACAAAGGAGGAGATTCAGGCTCCAGTCTCAGAAGTATGTGTTGCGCCCCGAGGGGCTGTTTTTCAAAAATGTTGACGGTGTTCTCTTGCGATGCGTCAAGGGAACAGAGAAACAAAAGGTCCTTGACGAATTCCATTCCGGAATGTCGGGAGGACACCTTTCAGGAAGGCCTACGACCTTGAAAATGATTAGAGCGGGCTACTATTGGCCCACTATTTTTGTTGATG
Organism: Wollemia nobilis; assembly: GCA_028583015.1. NCBI lineage: Eukaryota > Viridiplantae > Streptophyta > Pinopsida > Araucariales > Araucariaceae > Wollemia > Wollemia nobilis. The sequence goes on along the minus strand of JAQPPZ010001723.1, from coordinate 314,416 downwards.
CTTTTGCAGTCTGCCAGAAGTGCGAGAAATGTCAGAGGTTCGCTGGCCGAAATAAGAACGCACCAATGCCCCTCCAACCGATTCAAGTTGAAGCTCCCTTCCAACAATGGGGGTTAGACTTTATCGGAGTGATATCGCCAAATTCCTCGACGGGGCATAAGTATATTTTGACTGCCACGGATTATTTCACCCGGTGGGCCGAAGCAGTGCCTACAAAGCATGCCGACCAGGAGACAGTCATCGCCTTCCTGGAGAGCTTGATAACCCGCTTCGGGATCCCAGAAGCAATCGTGACAGACAATGGTCCGGGGTTCGTGGGTGCCAAACTCACCGAGTTCGCTTACAAATATGGAATCTACCTTAAGGCGTCCTCCAATTACTACCCGCAGGGAAACGGCCTAGCCGAATCAACAAATAAGAATCTGATGAAGATCATAAAGAGGACCCTGGAGAGGAACAAAAGATCCTGGCACTTGCACTTGGACCAAGCACTATGGGCAGACCGCATCTCTGTTAAAAAATCTATCAGAACATCGCCATATGCGCTGGTCTACGGGAAGGAGGCTGTTTTGCCCACCCATGTCGAGATGCCCGCACTTTGGTTGCTAGACGATGAAAAAGGTAACCTGGATCCCATTGATGCTAGGCTAGCTCAGCTGTTGCAGCTAGAAGAAGAACGAGAAAAAGCTTATGAAGCTTTCATGAAGCACACAGAGACTACCCGAAATTGGTTTGCAAAAGGGACTACAACCAGGGTCTTCAAGGTCGGGGATCTAGTGCTGAAATGGGATTCATGGAAGGCAAAACCAGGGAACCACGACAAGTTTGATGCCTTCTGGGAAGGCCCCTTTCAGGTTGCCCGGGTTAACCAGTTCAACTCATTTGTATTGCGAGACATGGAGGGCCAGATTCTCCCCATACCAGTCAACGACCTTCATCTGAAGGCCTATCACCACTAAGAGGCATCATGAGGTTCCCCTGTGTACATAGTTTTATTTCTGCAGTTTTATTTTGTTTTTCTGAATGTAAATATGCTTTCCAGTAGATGCAGTTTCTCGCTTTAAGCCCAGGCGTTCGGCTTTCAAGTCGAGCAGTTTTGTCCTAGAAAATGCAGAGCCAAGTTTCTCACGCAGAAGACAACCCCTGTTAGCAGTTCAGCAAGACGAGGTTCGCAGGTTCCTAAGGCGAAGGCGAGCGTCGCTCATGAAAAAGGGCGATCAGAAGGGCTGCGCGTGATGCAAGGGACGAAAGGTCAGAAAAAATTGAAAATTTCACTAAGTCCCTTTACGGTGAAATCTGCTGAGGTTCGCCCTAAAATGGCAGCGATGACAGGGTTCACAGCAAGTTTAGGCGAGCTCCGGATGTGTTCAGAAAGCCAAGGTCTCCAGTCTACTAGGGTTCGCGTGACCGAAGGAAAACAGCAAGCAAAGCGCTAAGGGTTCTAGCATAAGTTAAAAAATCAGGATCACGATCGCTCAACTTTTGAGCGACTCCAGGAATCGCACGGATTTTAGAGCAAAGAAGGGCCTTGCAAGGCGCGACGGCGAGGAGGCGAAAAGGTGAAAAATTTTCCTAACTCTCATAGCGCCAAAGGTCGCTCAGATTTTCAGCGACCCCGAGAATCGCCCAAACTCTTGAGCGAAACCGGGAATCGCCCAGCCTGCAAGCGAGGGACAGCCGAATTCCAGGAGCAAAAAAATTTACTAAGTCTTGCCCGCGTGTCACCCACCAGATGAGAGACAGGGTGATACGGCGTAATATGGGCGACACATTCCAATTAACGCAGGGGTTCGTCATCAGAATTTTTGGGTTCACAGGCAAACCCTTCCTCTTGCCCTATTACGCCACAGAGTACCTGTTCGCCTTGGAGGTGTCGCGGCAGACGGATTACACTGACCAGAATTACGGCCAGGGGAGGAAATGGGGACACATTTTTGAGTTCCCAATCAGATGGGGAGAAATCGAGGTCAACTTCACCGGACAAAACGAGTATCTCGCGGCAACGCTCCTGAGCTTCGGCTTAGTCGAGCTCCCCCAGCGATGGAGATATGATCCCCTGGACGTAGTGAAGGGGTTCACAGAGATGAAGAATTTCCACGCCTGCCCCCGCCTGGAGATCATGGGAGAACGCAACAATCCATCGGGAGGAGACCTTGAATGGAACATAGAGGAGATGCGGTCTTTCCCGCCATGGCACGACTTCTATCAGGTGGAGGCGGAATATGACCCGGTTAATAACGCAACCCATTCTAAGGAATCCAAAGCCTACAAAAGAATGCTGCCCAAATTGCAGAAGATGGGATGGAAGCCGGAGAAGATTGTTGAATGGTGGGTCATGAGGGCCCATACAAAGGAGACGTCCGAGAAAGTCCTTGCTGGCGACCATCAGTTCTCCGCGCTTTACGATAAGCACCATGCCACGTGGCGGCCTATCATATTCAGGGACCTCGTGCCTCGAGGCACCCAAGACCTACAAAAGGCACAGGCCCCACCCAAGCAGCCACTTACACTGGGCGGAGGATCTAGCAGTGGGGCAAAGAAGAGTCAAGCGGCCGAGCACAAGGCACAACAGCCCTCTGAAAAGCAAGGATCATCGAAACGGCCGGCTGAAGCGGCGCAGGCGACTCCGACGCCTCCGAAGAAAAAGATAAAAGTTACGATAAAATCGCCCAAGGCTCCTTCGGAGAAGGCCGCAGGCCCGATCCCTAGTACACCCATCCCAGCCGCTGTCCAGAAAAAGGAGGTCACGCCCCAGAAGAAAAAGGAGGCTGCACAACCAAAGGAAAAGAAAGTTGTGCCAAGGAAAGAGGTTGTGCAACAGGCAGAGGTTGCACCACAGAAGGAGGTTGCTCCCACAGTCCCCCTCAAGGAAGTTATCACTGTAGAAGAAGACACCCCACCGGAGGAGGATGCGTGGGTGACTCAAATATTCAACACGCCAGCTCGAGCCGAGCACGCAGGTACGCATTCTCTTTTCCTCCCTCAATCTTCTGAACCGTTGCCCGCGACACCATCCACTACCACTGCTGAGCCCATCCTCACTGTCGTTCCTTTAGGCAGCGAACCGGCATCCGCCATCCCCCTTGCAATATCTCACCCTGTTCTTGAAGAAGCCCAGCCTTCCACCGCCACCCAGCACGACCAACAGGCTTTCGGCCTATTTTCCTCAGACCCCAATGCATTTGAAGCCCTCGCCCACATTCAACCAGGTGTTGCTCCCACAGGCCCATCCTCTTCAACCGAGGCACTAGTTGAAAATCCGTCCTCGAGTTTTGATAACCCTCCCGCCTCTGTCCAAACTGTGTCATCCCCAAAGGCGACTGAGTTCCCAAGCTCCGCTTCCCCTCGTCTGTTTGCAGGAGAACAAATGCCTCAGTAAGATCTGTCTCTGATTAAGCCCATGTTTGGAGGCATGGAACTCATTGAGCAAGAACTGGAAATGGTGGAGGGCCACTCCAAAGCAGACAGCCTGGCTCAGGCTGAGCAGAGCTCCTTCAGATGGATCCAGAGCCTCAAGAAGAGAAAGGCCGAGGAGCCTGCCGGAGTGGAGAAGCGCGCCAGGTTTGACCTGGAAAACATGGTGTTGCACAAGGAAAAGAGAGTCCCTAAGGTCAAGAAGCCTCTGAAGGACATGACGCCCGAAGACTACACCTACCACCGTGTAGCCAAGGATCTGAACACAATCAGCGTGGAAAATGAAGTGGGGGCCATTCATCTGAGAGCAGACACGCTCTATGTGCATCATCACCAACTCAAGGAGCGCTTCTATGCCGTGGAGAACGAGAAGCTAAAGCTGCAAGAAGACATGGCAAAAATGCAAGCCCAGCTGGACGACTCCAAGAATGAATCTAAACAGCTGAGGCAACAGATGGCAGCTTTGGAGAAACAAGTTGCTGATCAGAAAGAAGCTGCAGATCGCCGCACCAGGGAGGGCGAGGAGGCACAGGCCAGGATAGTTGAATTGGAGGCCCGGCTTCAGGAAGCCCAGCAGCAGCTGGAAGAAAGGGCAGCACAAGTGGAGGTTTTCTCCAGGGACCGAGTCAAGGAGATCCGCGCTGGCCTGTTGAAAAATTTCCGAACCCGAACCTCCAGGTCCCTTTCGGTTCTTATGTTTGTATGCGAAGTTAAGGAAGTGTCTGCCCAGGGTAAGCCTGTGGTAGAAGAGGCAGAACGCCATTCAGAGCGTTGGCTCACCTTGGCCATTCAGGTCGAGGCTTATGAGCGCAAAGACCTCGAAGTACCCCCCATGACTCGATTGTTAGGAAAAACTCCAAGATTTATCACCTGCAAGAGGAAGCACAATAACAAAAATATAGAACACGGAAACAGTAACACAAGTGACACAGAGATTTACGTGGAAACCTGCAATGTGCAGGAAAAACCACGGGGCAATGGCAACTTCTCTTTTATTATTTTCAGCAAAATTTACATCCACGTCTTTCAACGTTTTCAACAACCTCTCTCTCATATGCAAGGGGTCAAGTCCCTTTTATAGAGCAGAAGGAAGACTCCAAACTGTTTGTTTCCTCTTCCAACGGAAGCCTCCAAAAGATTGTTCGTTTCCGCTCCCAAGACTCGTTCGTCTTCCGCATTCCTGTCGTCTACCTAGACGTCCGCTCCTATGACGTCTACTTGGCTTGACGTCAGGCTAGACGTCTAGGCTAGACGTCTGGCTAGACGTCTGGCAGCCCAGACGTCTGGCCCAGACGTCTGCCAGCCCAGACGTCAGGCCCAGACGTCTAGCAGTCTAGACGTCTAGCCTGCTTGAACCTGCTCGCAACTCGTTTCTTGGCTGCTCGTATCGCATAGTGACTTCACTTCCTAACATTCTCCCACTTGAAGTCAATATTCAGGAATTCTTCTGCCAAAGATCTTCATCCAGTGCCAATTGCCCAATGCTGCCCTTGTTACTTTTTCAGCAAGCCCAGAGAAGTTCTGCACCATTCAAACTTCTCTACCTTGACCGGCTTTGTAAGCATATCTGCAGGATTCACTTCAATGTCGATTTTCTGCAAAAGGATCCTACCTTCTTCCACCACATTTCTGATAAAGTGGTACTTGACATCAATGTGTTTCGTGCGATCATGGAATGTTGGATTCTTCACTAGCTGAATAGCACTCTGGCTATCACAATGCAACGTAATTTTCTCCTGCATTACCTTGAAGTCACCCAACAATCGCTCTAGCCAAATTGCCTCTTTGCTGGCATGAGTTGCTGCAATGTATTCTGCTTCAATGGTTGATAAAGCCACAACAGATTGCAACTTAGAAGCCCAACTCACCGCTCCTCCAGCAAGAGTGAAGGTATATCCTGTAGTGGATTTTCTCCCATCTCTATCTCCACCATAATCAGTAATCCACAAAACCTCGTAACTTGCAAATCTGCCGATCCAAAGTAAATGGCAACATCTGAAGTGGCTCTTAAATATCTGAATATCCACTTCACCGCATTCCAATGCTCCTTACCAGGATTTGCCATGTACCGGCTGACTACTCCCACCGCTTGGGCAATATCCGGTCCGGTGCTCACCATGGCATACATGAGGCTTCCTACCGCTGATGAATACGGTACACGAGACATGCTTGTCTTCTCTGCTTCCGTTCTAGGACACCGGTTGGAAGACAACTTTAAGTGTGGAAGAAGTGGGGTACTAACTGGTTTAGCATTCTGCATATTGAAGCGCTGCAGAATCTTTTCCACATATGACTTTTGACTTAACCAGATCTTTCTTCCTTTTCTGTCCCTGTGTATCTTCATCCCTAAAATTTGGTTTGCTGCTCCTAAATCCTTCATTTCAAATGTCCTAGCCAACCGAGCCTTAAGATCAATGATTTTCTTCATGTTGGGGCCTGCAACCAACATATCATCAACATACAACAACAAAATAATAAAACTGCCATCGTCAAACCTCTTATAGTATGCACAATGGTCAGCTTCACTCCTACTGAAACCTTGGCTCTTCATGAAGGTGTCAAATTTCCTGTACCACATCCTTGGCGCCTGTTTCAACCCGTACAGTGATTTCTTCAGTCTGCAAACCAAATGCTCTTTGCCTCTTTCTTCATAGCCCTCAAGCTGATCCATATATATCTCTTCCTCGAGATCACCATGCAAGAAAGCAGTCTTTACATCAAGCTGCTCCAGTTCCAAATCCCGTGCAGCTACAAGTGCAAGTAGAACTCTAATAGTAGTCATCTTCACAACTGGAGAGAAAATTTCATTAAAGTCAACACCCGACTTCGCACATAGCCCTTTGCCACCAAGCGAGCTTTATAGCGTTCCAACAACCCATCGTTGTTCTTCTTCACTTTGTACACCCACTTGTTTCCAACAGTCTTTCTTCCAGTGGGAGATCCACAAGTTCCCAAGTTTTATTCTTTCGAAGTGCCTCGATTTCCTCCTCCATGGATTTCCTCCACTTTTCTGCATTCTTCGACTCTCTAGCTTCCTGAAATGAACTAGGTTCACCATCATCAGTTAACAAAGCAAAAGAGGACTGATACACATGAGAATACCTTTCCGGACACTTTTGTGGACGTGTAGATCTTCTAACCCAATGATCTGTCGGTTGTGGCTCTTGGTCTTGTGACCGTTGTGGCTGCTCTACTTCCTGTTCTACTTGCTGTTCTACATGCTGATCAAAAACTTCAGCATGTTCATCTTCACTCAATTCTACTTCAACAGGTACAACATTAGGATTTTGCTGTACCTCCTTCCTTTGCATGGATTTTTCATCAACAATTACATCCCGGCTAATAATTACCTTGTGGGCAGTAGGATCCCACAGTCTATACCCCTTCACTATATCTCCATAGCCGAGAAAACACATTTGCTTGACTTCGGGTCAAGCTTGGACCTTTTTCTTTGGGTACATGGGCAAACGCGTCACAGCCAAAGGTGCGCAAATGAGAGTAATCAACCGGCTTACAACACCAAACCTCCTCCGGAATCTGTCCATCCAATGCAGTTGTAGGTGACCTGTTAATAAGATAAACAATGTATTAACAGCCTCCGCCTAGAACTTTTTCTCCAACATGGCTGCGCTAAGCATGCTTCTTGCACGTTCCATGATTGTGCGATTCATCCGCTCACCCACACCATTTTGTCGTGGAGTGTATGGTACACTCTTCTGGTGCTTAATACCTTCCCGCATACAAAATTTATCAAATTCCTTGGAGCAATATTCACCCCCATTATCTGACCCGAGACACAAAATTGACTTGCCCAAACTCTTTTCTACCCGTGCTTTGAACTCCTTAAATTTCTGCAAAGCTTCCGACTTCTTCTTCAGAAAGTAAACCCACACTCTCCTAGAATAATCATCTATAAAAGTCAGAAAATAGATGGCGCCATTCAAGGACTGAGTGGGGACAGGTCCAAATATATCCGAATGTATAAGTTGCAGAAAATCAGAACTCTTACCAGGACTTGCAGTAAACCGAACCCTCTTCTGTTTACCAAAAATACAGTGCTCACATAAGTCTAAATTACAAGACTTAATCCCATAAAGCATACCTCTGTCATGCAGAATTTTCAGGCCTTTTTCACTCATATGGCCTAGGCGTTGATGCCATAGCATTACTGCATCCTGAACAGAGTTGTTGCTGCTGCATGGTTTGTCACCGTATCACCGCATAAACGGTATAAAGTCCCATAAGATTCTCCCTTTGCTACTACAAGAGCTCCTCTGGTAATCTTGCAGTAGTTGTTACAGAAGGTGACAGAATACCCTAGCTTATCCATCATTTTGATTGAGAGCAAATTCTTCCTCAAATCGGGCACATGTCGCACATCACATAACATCCTTTCTCTACCATCGTCCAACCTGATCCTTATATCCCCTCTTCCCACAATTTCTAAAGGATGATCATCACCCAAATAGACCTTTCCACCACAGTATGGCTGATATTTGTCAAACCAGTCTCTGTGGGGAGACATGTGGAAGGATGCACCTGAGTCCAAAACCCAGGTATATAAAACCGATCTGTTGTTACTGATACATAAGGCTTCACATGTTGCCGTCTCTCCTGAATCTGCTGCACTGGCCTCAGCTGATGGCTGATTTTGCTTTTCACCATTCTTTAATTGCCAACAGTCCTTCTTGGAGTGTCCTGGCTTCCCACAATGCCAACACTTCCCTTTCTGCTTACGTCCTTTAGACTTAGATCTGGACTGTTTTCTACCTTGTTTACTCCCCTCGAACGATCGACCTCTCACAAATAGGGCTTCATTGGTTGAGGGTTCCAGAGACGTTTTTCGCCTCAACTCTTTCGCCAACAAAGCGGCTACCACATCATCAAATTTGAGAGTTCCTGATGATGAATTACCGATGGTCATCACCATATGATCCCAAGTGTCCGAGAGGGAACAAAGTAGGGTGATAGCCCTATCTTCATCCTCCATCTTCACATTAAATGAAACCAGTTTATTGATCAGAGTATTAAACTCATTCAAATGATCTACCACGGATGAACTTTCCTTCATCCTCAAGCTATAAAGCTGCTTTTTCAGAAAAACCTTGTTAGTTGCTGATTTTGTTTCATACAACTTTTCAAGCTTTTGCCAAAGGGCTTCCGCGGTCTTCTCTTCAGCTACATTGAACAAGACGGAGTCCGCTAGGCAGAGACGGATTGTAGAAACCGCCTTCCTGTCAAGCGTTACCCACTCCTCATCTTTCATGCTGCTCGGTTTACTCGCGACCCCTTCCAAGGCTTGAGCTTGGTCATTCTGAACCAACAAATCCTCCACCTTCATCTTCCATAGAGCGAAGTTCCCGCCATCAAATTTCTCAATCTCGAACTTGGTTACACCTTTTGTCATTGTTGCAGCTCCCACTCGCACAAAACCTTAGCTCTGATACCATATGTTAGGAAAAACTCCAAGATTTATCACCTGCAAGAGGAAGCACAATAACAAAAATATAGAACACGGAAACAATAACACAAGTGACACAGAGATTTACGTGGAAACCTGCAATGTGCAGGAAAAACCACGGGGCAATGGCAACTTCTCTTTTATTATTTTCAGCAAAATTTACATCCACGTCTTTCAACGTTTTCAACAACCTCTCACATATGCAAGGGATCAAGTCCCTTTTATAGAGCAGAAGGAAGACTCCAAACTGTTCGTTTCCTCTTCCAACGGAAGCCTCCAAAAGACTGTTCGTTTCCGCTCCCAAGACTGTTCGTCTTCCGCATTCCTGTCGTCTACCTAGACGTCCACTCCTCTGACGTCTACTTGGCTTGACGTCTACTTGGCTAGACGTCAGGCTGGACGTCTACCAGCCTAGACGTCTGGCTGCCCGCACGTCCGGGCCGTGACGTCTCGCCGACCGACGTCCGGCAGCCCGCACGTCGTGCCCGGACGTCTACCAGCCTAGACGTCTAGTAGCCCGCACGTCGTGCCCAAACGCTCGCCAGCCTAGACGTCCGGTAGCCCGGACGTCGTGCCTAGACGTCTGCCAGCCAAGACGTCTGGCAGCCCATACGTCAGGCCCAAACGTCTAGCAGTCTAGACGTCTGGCCTGCTTGAACCTGCTGCAATTTGTTTCTTGTCTGCCTGTACTGCATAGTGACTTCACTTCGTAACATAGATTTCTCGTGATTGGGCCACCGCAAGGGCAACCTTGCATTCTTACTTTGAAAAATTGGAAAAAATTCGGAGAGCCAGGAGATTGCTGGATGCACTTGAGCAAGAAAGAAGCATCTGCCTGGCGCCTTTCCAGACCCTTACGTCGCTTGGATTCCCCAGCTTCACGGACGATAATGGAAACTGCCTCCCTAGGGAAGAATTGAAGCTGGCATGGGACGCCTTCAAGGAGGATACAACGGAGATTGATAACTGGGCAGACCCGATTCTAGAGGCACAAGTGACGCAGCTCATATCCAGGTTTTGCCAGATCAGTGCCTGCCTGATGGATTTGAGCCAGAGGGTCGACCAGACAGATATGCTCCGAATAGAGACCTTCAAGCGCCTGATAAAGGATATTCGCGATCTCGAGCCCTTCCAGGAGGAAGCTTGGACTCAGGTTCAGGCTACATATGAACGCATTCACGATCGCCTTGCTTCCCCGGACACTAACCCAGAACAAGGAGAGGAAGAAGGCAAGGAGCAGTCTGAAGAGGAAACGGAGGAAGGAGAAGAAACAGAGAAGGAATCTGAAGAAGAGCAGCAGAAAGAAGAGCAGCAGGGAGAAGCAGAAACCGAGGGCGGCTCCGGGCCCAAAGGATGAAGGCATGTGTCCTTGCATCAAGGCGAGCTCGATACCCCACGAGCCGCTAGGAATGTTGCCACATTTTGCTAAGGGGTAAAAATTTTGAAAATTGAAAAAACTGTTGCATTTTTAGGACCAAATCTTCTCCTTTTCAAGCTATCAGTCCAGGCGATCCTCGAGATTGCATTTTCAGGTGCCATTAGGCTCAAGGTTTTAGTTTTCAGCAAGCTCCGACGAAGTCTGGGAAAACCCCAAAAAATTCTAAGGCATGGGCACTCCCGGGTCGCACCATTCTTGAGCGATTCCGGGAGTCGCTCCACTTCTATGGAGATTCCCAGCTTCGCCCCGGTCCCAGGCGACTCCCGTCATCGTTCAATGGCGGCGAGCAGTAGCAGAAAAAAGCAAAAAATTCTAAGGCAGGGCTCTCCCGCGAGTCGCTCCATTCTGGAGCGATTCTCGTTCTCGCCGCACTCCCCCAGCGACCGCCGACAAGTTTGAAAAAAATGAAAAATTGGCTAAGGCATGGACCCCGCCCAAGTTCGCTCCTGTTCTCCGGCGATCCCCGTCCTCGCTCAGCCAACGAGCGATCCCCGGCATCGCTTCATTTTCCGTGCGACCCTCAGCCTAGCCTCAAGTCTCGGCGATCGCCAGCGCGCCCAAGTTCGCCCCATCAGCCCAGCGATTCCCGGCGTCACATCCTTTTCTGGAGAACGACAGCAGGGGATGAAAAAATTTCTAAGTTGAGGAACCCCGAGTTCCCTCCATCCTAGAGCGACTCCCGTCGTCGCCCCGGCAGCTCGGCGACTCCCAAGTTCGCCTCCCCTCCTCCTGCGATCGCTAGCCGGCTGGAAGATGAAATTTATGTAAGGCAGGGAGCCCCCGCCCAAGTTCACTCCACCCAGCAGCGACTCTCGAGATCGCTCCTCTTTTGGTGGGACTCCCGGGTTCACTCCATCCAGCAGCGACTCCCGTCATCGCTCATCCAGCCCGGCAAACCTCGACACGTTTTCCAAAACGTTCCCCCCCATCTCGGATTCCCCGAATTCGCCCAAACACTGAGTGATTCTCAACATCGCTCCTTTCTGTCTGCGACTTTCAGCTCCAGCATAGGGTTTTGCGACCCTTAGTAGTTTTTTTAAGCGGACAAGGGAGCAGAGGTAGGTGGCTTGTCAGACTACATTAATGGAGCGCCAGCTCAGTTTTTACCCCCAGGACATCTTGACAAAACCCTCAAACACCCCAAGGGGCAGATCGTACCTGCTACATTGAAGAGACGTGCCCTCTCAACAACCAAATCCGTCCGGAACCGTACCAAACTCGGGAGAATCGTGTGGCAGGTACGCTCACGGCCAGTAAGGGTCAAATCTCAGCAGCTGTCACAGTTTTGGGATTTTGTGCTTCAATGTAATTTGGGGGGAAAATTCTGCTATAAATAGCAGTGGACTTTCATTGTAAAAGGGGGGGAACATATTGCTAAGAGAGTTGTTGTAAACAAACACTTGCTTCAATATAAAGCATCCTTGGCTCTAACTCTCGTCTCTTTTATGCTGCCTTCTGCAAGTATTTATGCTTCATGTTCATTTATTTTTCTGATTTCTGTAATTCTGCACTTTGGATTAGGGCATTGGACATTAAGTGAATCTGGAATTCTGGCTGAAGGATACATAGGAAGGAATAGCAGTGTTAGTTTCTGTTACATGCTTTGTTTTGATTGTTGTTGGTTTGGGTATTAGTTAGTGATTGTGCTGCTTGTTCTTCCCCACCACTATTGCAATGCCATTTACATTTATTTCTACATTTTTCAATCTCTTTCCAGTTCTCTTATCTCAAACCCCAGTAGTGTAGTATAGGAGTCGGCCTTCTCCGGAGATTGGCACGGAAGGCATCCCTTCCTTCCGGCCTTTCAATCTGTTGGGCGGGTCTAGGGCGCAAAAGACCAAATCCTTTCCTAGTGGCAGATTCGTAACCAACAACAACACCAACAATACTCCTTAAGGAATAACTCCACAAGATCTTCCAACATGATAGGGCCACTCCATGGACAAAGACAATTAAAAAGAATATTTGATTTGATCAATGGTTCTTTACAATTACATAATGCCTTCTTTATATACTCATCACCTAAAGGCACTTGGGGGGTATAACCCTGGTCCCTAACCCTAGCCGACTCCTTAACCCTTATTTAACTCATGATTAAAATATAATATTCCAATACAATAAACCTTGGGTTATGTGTGGCCCATGCCAACTATCCATGACACCCATATACAATACAATATTATATCCCTAGGTACCAAACCATGCAATTGATGTTTTTTTATTACTAAGGTCCTTCCAAGTCGAAGCTATAAATGGCAACAATATGTCATAACTTCCCCTGGAAATATTCCTCTCTACACTTGCCCAAATCAGTTCTAGGCCACCTTGCACATGCCAAATCATCCCATCTCCTGCCAGTTTTTTGACTGTACTAATTTTTTGGAGTTTTAAAGGTCCAAATGGATGAATTTTGAGCTGAAAATCAGCAGGCATCTGTGCAATGTTGTCAAAAGCCTTCAGTAGAAATATTCTCTTAGTTAGATCACTAAGGAGAAAGAAAATAGGACCATACACGAGACTGACTTTTGTCATTTTGACTGCCCAAATGGATGTATTTTGACATAAAATTTATATCACACATAGCCCTCTGAACCCTCTTTCATATAAAAAGAGAATCACTCAATTTGGACTTGATTTGATTGACTTGTGATAAAAATCCTATTCACTGGTCTTGATTGCTCTTTCCTATTTTCAGGGTTACAGGATGCATTTTAAGCTCAAATTAAATAAAGGCATTATTCTTGATGTCAGGAACCTCCCTTTAAAGTTTCAATGCAGCCTAACTTCATTTGAAATATTTATGAACAAAATTCAACACTGGCCTGTATTTGATGCTTGTAGGATCAACCTCACCTGACCATTCTTCCTTGACATCAACTTTCCATACTCCCAAGTGACCTGTCATAGATCCATATGGATCACATTTGGCCCTAGTCTATATCAAAATCTATGCAAGTAATTCTCTCTTATTAAGCTGAAAAGGTGCTCAGTTTGCTCCCCAGAAGGTCCATTGTGTACTCCTTGGGAGGATCTTTGTTGCTTCCACTCAAAATGGTCCACTGTTTAACCCTAAAGAAGATCTTTATTGCTTCCAGTCAAGAGGATACATTGTATACTGCCTCAAGGCATTGTTTGTTTAACTTCAAGTCTAGCAGTCTCTTTGAGCACACAAAAGTGGTAATCAGAGTCTAAGATACAGGTAGCGAGCCTTAGATGGTGCCTATCTATGTGAGGTTAGTGTGCCTCTATGTGAAAATGTGCATATGAGGATGTATACACATGCAAATGGGTGCACACATGACATGACTATGTTTTTGTGTGTGTGTGGGTGCATGTGTGCATGTGTACATGCATTCTAATTTGTTCTTCACCTTATGTCCTTGCATGTATAAAGGAGGGGGTGTGTAAGATCATGCTCACAATCTTCATCATTTAAATCCATGGGATCCCATATGACCTCAATCTCTAAGAAAACTCAAACTCTAGAAGGATAATAGGATATTCAAATTTGCTAACCAAAATGTAATTCCTAGTTAAATCATCAAATATAATCTTCTTGCTTAAATCAATTATATAAAGGTAAAGGTGATTTTTTGGGTCATAGAAAAGCCCCCCTCGTGGAAGCAAGAGAACTTTTCACTTTACCTTATACATATTATTTCAATTGTGTCTCTTTGGGTTTCAAACCTTTGACCAAGCTCATGGTAAATAAAGTCTTAATACAATTTTACTCACAAACTTGCTTTCCACCCTTAATGCTTCCACAAATTTTCTCTTGTTCTACTTTTCCCTGTTCTATTCTTTTCTAGGCCCCCCGGAAGACCATTTCAAATTCTTTTTAAAACTTGAAGTTTTATGTCACACTTTAATACTTGATGAGAGAGTTCATTCATCATTTTATATGTGCACCAAGCACGAAATATAAATGATTAGTTAATTTCTATGCACAAGGAAGGAAAGAAAGAAATTTTATTAATAACCACTAATGACCAAACTAGGTCACTGAAGCGTGTTACAACCATGAAAAGAAAGATGGTAAAGGGAACAAAAAAGGCCGTCAAGGTAAAAATGTTAATTTGACACAAAAACAAAACGAGGATATGTGAGAGAGAGTTAAACTAAACATAAGTGTTCTGCCAAACAAGTAACTCATAACAAAACTATTCCTCTGATAATGATTGTCAAAAATTCATTCATGCCTTATACATATGCTTGAAAAGTACATGGAAACAAGCTGAATATTTCTGAGATAGTTATAATAATAATTATACAAATCGCAACTTATCAGTATTTTAAATAAACTAAAAGCAGCGATCCTTCGCTATCTCTAACATCTCTGCGGTAACTATATGAAGCCTAAAAGACTTTATTTTTTGACATGCCATGCATTCAAAATATGAATAGAATGAATTTATATATAAATATTTACATTTAACAGTAAAATAGAAAGTATCAAGTAGAATATGATAATAGATCATATATCATCATATGATATGTGGAAAGATGTCATGCAGCCCGGTGCTTCTGGTTCCTCTGCACCACAACAGTCATAGAATTTGGCAGCATAGGGAGGATCATCAGGGCGTAATTCATAGTACCTGTCACCAAGAAGAAGGTTCATAAGATTACATTACTACAACAAACACATGCTCCATAAGGAAGATTAGAGAAAGGTTACTTGCATATACTAATTGACAATAACAAATTTAAGCTTGATAAGAAGAGAAGCCCAGTTAAGTTTCCCTTCTTATTCAAATGTCAGACGAGTCTCAAGAACACATTAAAATATATGTTAAACAAGTTGCAAAATTGAAGGGATTAAATGTGTTACCAAGTGTGGCAATTGTTATTAATGATTAATCAGATTGCTTACACTTAATTTGAATGACTACTTTCATGTAGCATTTACACATATAACAAAGGCAATGCATATATGAAATGTACTAGGTAAATGTTATGCAGTCATATGAAAAATAAATTAAATAATCCATTCAAATGTGAATAATCACAGTGGTTATCGAGAAATCATAGTTGATAAACTGTCCACAACACTATTGTTATTGTACATCAACTTTGAAAATTTCCCTCCAAAACAGTACACAAGTTGGTCTTTGATAATTGTAAGCGCAAGAGTATTGTAGACCTTCTATATTAGGGACATGCTTGGAAGGAAGACTCTCTTTTTTTCAATGAGTTTACACAGGGTTTTTTGAGGGGTCCCGGTCCCCTCCTACTGAGTGGGGTTTGAACCTTGGACCTCCCAAAGAGAGGCTAAATAAGGAAGACTCTCTTTAGCATCAAGAACTATCAATTATCTGTGGAATAACATTTTTCCTTGCCCTATGTTTCATTGTCAATACTTTCCTTATGAAGGCATGCACATTAGAGTTTGCTGCCAAGTAAACCAATGAATTCACAACAGCCTTTCAAAAGTGAGAAACAGTGGCCACAAATGAATCTTGGTGAGTAATCACCTAATAAGAAAGAGATGTATAACTGCCTCTCTATAGTGGCCCCAAAGGAGCCTTGTTGAATAACAACCTTGTTAACAAACATTGTATATGTACAGAGACACATTGGCACACGAGGCACAAGTCCTGCAAAATCTATGTCGCATAAAACAAAAGAGATATTAAGCATGGACAATACAAATTTCAGTCACATAAAAAAATTCTTTTGACCACTCTGATTTGTGATTTTATTTATTTACTATTTTTTCTTTTTTAAAAATGAAGAAAAGCTCTCAGTGGATATGAATTTAAACAGGATATATTCTGTATGTTAACATAAAACTAATGTGATATTTACACATAAACAAAGTACTTTTATAAGACAAGCATTTTACTTGGAAAGATAAGACACTATCATGCCTATGATATGTAGTTCACAGTCCAGCTTTATTTTGAATTCCCTATAGTGAAGAAAACTGCACAGTGATCACAATCTTTAAAAAGGTAAAACAAAGCTTGTTGATCAAAGACCTTCTCTATTCACCAATCTGCAACTCCCTTCTATGGAGTTCCTCCTTCTAGTTAGTCTGAGTATGCTCTGGCTTAGATCATTAGGCACTTGATCATAAATATACATAATTAGATGGGTAAATTTAAGGCATAAAACTTGATGCTTTTGTGAAATTGGCAAGACAGCTTTCAGTGGTGATCTCTTACATAAACATCTGCATATATGTTTTATTATTTTACCAAAAGAAATGAAACAACTGCAGCAAATGTAGTTTAAATCAAACTAAAGCACCGATGGTACTTGTTCACATGATAAAAGCAAACCCTGAAAACATCAAAGCAAAAATAAAGCGCAATTGATAAGAAACATGCTAATCTAAATTATCTGACAAAAGAGTCCAAAGGGTTGTGTGGTGTAATAGTAAGGGGTTTTGTTTGTAAGAACTAGGTATTAAAGTGGAACAAATTCCATCATAGGAATATGCCACTGGAAATAACAGCTTGTAGAAAGAAGACCAACACAATGCCAACAGAAATCACCCAGGATAAAATCCTGGCACCATAATAAGGTGGGCTATATCCAGAAGGACATGTCATCAAGGGTGTGGAGTAATGAAAATGGGGTACATTCATAAGATTGTTCCCAGGCACAACCTCACAGTGCAACAAGACAACCCATAGCCTCTATGCAAATACGAATTATATAATCTAAAAGATAATTTGAAAACTCCTGCCCGTTTGCCTTATCTAGGCCAACCAGTTTTCCAATAAACTTCATTATCTCTGTATACGATAACTAATAAAATTTGAGTCACCCTACTTTATCTAACATCCTCGCATAACACAGCTCACACACATATAGCCACAATTAGGTTTTGAACCCTACTTCTTACTAATATTTTTTCCCTAAATATTCTCAACCATTTAGGTTTAGATGATACCCTAAACCTTCTTCCTGATAAACTGTATTTGTATGCTTGCATGTAGCATGAATGCATACACATTCAATACATGTAGACATACATGTTGTGACAAAAGCATGTAAAGGTACCTTTAATTTATTTGTAAGGGTAATGCTTTTAAGGTCACAGCAAAGCCAGCACACCTCTTAAGCATATATCTCCTTGAGTGAGCAAGGGAATGTTTTCTATTATCAATTCAATCATGTATCCTTTTAGTTTTCAATCCTTTGGCCAAAATTATGGTAAATCAAGACCTGCCAATCTGTCTAAGCCCAAGTTAAGAAACTTAGGTAATCCTATGTTTATCCACTCAGACATCCCATTCTTGCTAAACACTATATTTGAAAGAATATTAGAACAAATTGAGATCTATAAGCATCTGCAGTCATCCTCTTGCATGCACACTTTCTCATGTGTGACAATAAAATATTCCATACCGTTTGCACTATAACATTAAAAAATTTCATATCCATAAGTATGCTTGTCCACCACCCTTACAAGCACGCTTCATTATATCATTATCTATAGCTACCAAGTTCATGGAAGACCAAAAAAGTTCAGAGGTTCAGTTTTTCCGAAAGGGCTTGGATCATATATATATATACAGAGAGAGAGAGAGAGAGTACACAACATATTCATGAAAATTGCAGAAAATTTCAGATTCCATCGTTTTAAAATTTAATGTCACCAACATTTAAGTACAAACAGCCGTAAATCCTTCAATGTTGAAATGGGCTACAATTCAAACCACTTCTGCCTCTACTAAAGGTCTAAAAGCTTGTAAATCTGCAATGGCTGTCCCATGATTATAAACCGCAACCATCTTTGACTATTAATAATAAATCCATAGCAATGGGGTTGAGCGCAGCGAAGGCAAATTTTTTCCAGAAGCAGTTGGACAAGGCTCCAACCAAATCAAACCAGTTTGTTCTGGATTGAACTAGGTTAGGCAGATCCTGGTATCTTTGGTTACATCCTGTTTAAAACTTTTAAAAAAGAACTGTTGCCACATTTTGACTAAGGGGTAAAAATTTTGAAAAAACTGCTGCACTATTTTCATGTTTGAATTCTCTCTCCTCTCTTTCTTCCCAGATCAGGCTTTGTCCAGGTGAAGGACCGAACCACAGAATCTCCGGTTAGTCTCAGAGCGAAGAACAGCAGCTGGGTTAAGAAGCACTTGGGAGACCTAAAAATCGTCTAAGGCATGGATGGCTCAGGTTCGCTCTCAAAAGGAGCGAACCTCAGGTTTGCTCTTCCCCAGGAGCGAACCCCAGCCTCGCCAGGACCTCGGAGCGATCTGCAGCCCGAGGCATGGAGTAAGAAGACCCCAATATCGCTTCAAAACACAGCAAATCCCCGAATCGCTGAGGTTCTCGGGCGAACTGCAGCATAGAAGGAAAAAAGGCTAAGGGGTGACGCGGTCCGAGTTCGCTCCAGGGATGGGCGAACCTCGGTCTCGCTCGGGTTCTGGAGCGAACTGCAACACAAAACATGGAAGAATCAGTTAAGGCAAGGAAGGCTCGAGTTCGCTCCTATTTCGAGCGAACCTCAGCTTCGCTCCGGCTCCAGAGCAAGGCGCAGCTAAGGGACAAAAAAGCGCTAAGGCACCAAGCTCCCCAGCTTCGCTCCATTCCCAAGCGGTTCTCAGCATCGCCCCCATTCGCCAACGAACCCCGGCATCGGCACCACTTCGAGCGAGCGAGCGCTAAGACAGAGCCCCCAAGTTCGCTCCATTTCCGAGCGACTCTCAAACTCGCTCCTCCCCTTGTGCGACTCCCAGCTTCGCTCCGTTTCTGAGCGATTCTCAGCATCGCTCTCCTCTTGCAGCGAACCTCAGTCCCGGGCCAAGCATGAGCGATCCTCGGATTTCATTCTAGACTTGGCAGAATTTCAAGTGAACCTCGGTAAGCAGGGTAGGTGGACATCTGAGGCGCATCAATGGCACACGAATTCCGGTCTCAACCCATCCCTTCAGGACGTCCTATCAGGTCCCAGAAGAACTCCAAAGGGCAAGTTGTACCAGCCGCATTGATGAGACATGCTCTCCCAACTGCAGAAATAGTCCGGAGCCACTCTAAGCACGGGTGAGCCGTACTCCAGGTAAGCTGTCAACTGACAGAGGTCAAATCTCAACTGCCCCGGCAGTTTTGGGGGTTGAACATTAATGTAATCGGGGGGAAATTCTTCTATAAAAGGCCACTCATTGCAATGTAATAGGGGGGGAACATTTTGCTAAAGAGCTGTTGTATTTGGACTTCTTGCTTCAATATTAAGACTCCTGGTTCTGATTCTGGACTTTTTCACTGTGTATGATGCCTTCTATGCTTATTTTTGTTAATTATGTTTCTTCATTTGCATACAGTAAATTCTAAAATCTGGATTTAAGTGTGTGAATTAAGAACGAAGTCTGGAATTGCTAAAGGATACATATCAGTGTGTGTTCAGTTTTAGTTTCTGCTATGTTTATAATATTGATTGCTGCTGGTTCAAGTAGGAGTTAGTAATTGTGCTGCCTGTTCTTCCCCTTGAAACAACCTACATTTCCCATTTCTTTCAGTTATTTATTTCTTTCAGCAATTTCCCAATTCCTTTCCAGTTCCCTAATCTAAAAACCGTCTCCTCCCTCTAACAGCCTTCCCGGTAGGAGAAAGTGTAGTGTAGTATAGGAGGCAGCCTTCTCTGGAGATTGGCGAGGAAGGCATCCCTTCCTTCCAGCCTTTCAATCTGTTGGGCGGGTCTAGGGAGCATAGGTAGACCAAACCCTTTCCTAGTGGCAGATTCGTAACCAACAAGAACAAAAAAAGAGAGGAAGAAAAGAGCAGCCAACATGTTGAAGTTTCTTCATCAACATCTATCAATCATCACCATCAGCATCTATGTGTGCCCATACTTGTCAATCTTCCAGGACTAACAAGTGAGACTTTCAACAGCAGACATTTGGATGGTTATACAAATTATAGGCTTCTTTGACACCTATACACTCATTTGCAGATCCATCAACACCCATGCCATTCACATGCCATGCAAGGGCATCCGCAAGCTATGCATATACAAGCACATTCTTTGTAAAAGATCTATGCTCTTGTGGCATCCGCAAAACCTGCATTGACAAAACAAACCCTCACATGGAAGCACAGTTGTGTTTCACCAACAAAGAGTACGTGAACAAAATAGAAAAAAGGGCAAGGAAGCGGAACTAATTCAATCTAGTCTATCATGAATCTGTTAACCTGTCAAGTGTCAACCCTTGCAAACATACAAATATGACCATTAATTTCCGTGTATAATTTTGCTAGTAATCCTATGTTCTCAGAGTTGGAAGAGGCCAGTGCATAGCTTGGCCATTTGCATCATACTGCAGATCTCCGCATATGCACAATGAGACTGTGTATCTGCTTAAGGTTCACAATAAGTTCAATTCAGATGGAGATCATCTCTATTGAGCATTCACTTGTACAGATGTTTTTCTGTTTATGAAGTTTTGTTTTGAACTTTTCCTCTGATTGGCTGAGACAATCTAAGATTCCTGGACCCGCTAATATTTGATAGCTAAATCTATAAATGAACAAAGGCTAAAAAGCTCTTGGCTAAGAGCCAAACTGGATTTGTAAGTAACGACTGCATAGGCAACCATATATTCACTCTCACATCTATCACCAAGAAAAATAAAGAGTGAAGACAGTAGAAACAGGTATTATGGTGGTTTTGAGGATTTCCAAGGTTTTGAATACAATTCCAACATCCTCAAGCTCAAGTATTTAGGCCTTACAGATTTACTGACCTCGGATGATGACATGTTATGAGACAATTCATGGTAATATTCAGACCTAAATGGGTAACACTAGGGGCACTAACATTAGAATAAGGGTAAGGCAGGGCTTCCACTATCACTGTCACTCGTTAGATTACCGATGCCTCAGAGGACCATATTTCAAAGACTTTGGGAGGCACGTGTTGCACTCTACTTCAAATCACCATTTGCTACCCTCGACATTGCAGATGACAATCACCCATTATCTCACATGGTTAAAGTTGTTAGGAAAAACTTCAAGATTTATCACCTGCAAGAGGAAGCACAATAACAAAAATATAGAACACGGAAACAGTAACACAAGTGACACAGAGATTTACGTGGAAACCTGCAATGTGCAGGAAAAACCACGGGGCAATGGCAACTTCTCCTTTTATTATTTTCAGCAAAGTTTACATTCACGTTTCTCAACGTTTTCAACAACTATATCATATGCAAGGGATCACATCCCTTTTATAGAGCAGAAGGAAGACTCCAAACTGTTCGTTTCCTCTTCCAACGGAAGCCTCCAAAAGACTGTTCGTTTCCGCTCCCAAGACTGTTCGTCTTCCGCATTCCTGTCGTCTACCTAGACGTCCACTGCTCTGACGTCTACTTGGCTTGACGTCTGGCCTAGACGTCTACTTGGTTAGACGTCAGGCTGGACGTCTACCAGCCTAGACGTCTGGCAGCCCAGACGTCAGGCCTAGACGTCTACCAGCCTAGACGTCTGGCTGCCCAGACGTCAGGCCCAGACGTCTACCAACCTAGACGTCTGGCTGCCCAGACGTCAGGCCCAGACGTCTACCAGCCTGAACGTTTGGCTGCCCAGACGTCAGGCCCAGACGTCTACCAGCCTAGACGTCTGGCAGCCCAGACGTCAGGCCCAGACGTCTAGCAGCCTAGACGTCTGGTAGCCTAGACGTCTGGCCCAGACGTCTAGCAGGTCAGACGTCTAGCTGACCTGCTTGTTGTATATTGTCTTCATACCTAACATTCTCCCACTTGAAGTCAGTATTCAGGAATTCTTCTGCTCAAAAATTTTCATCCAGTGCCAATTGCCCAATGCTGCCCTTGTTACTTTTTCAGCAAGCCCAGAGAAGTTCTGCACCACTCAAACTTCTCTACCTTGACCGGCTTTGTAAGCATATCTGCAGGATTCACTTCAGTGTCGATTTTCTGCAACAGGATCCTACCTTCTTCCACCACATTTCTGATAAAGTGGTACTTGACATCAATGTGTTTCGTGCGATCATGGAATGTTGGATTCTTCACTAGCTGAATAGCACTCTGGCTATCACAATGCAGCGTAATTTTCTCCTGCATTACCTTGAAGTCACCCAACAATCGCTCTAGCCAAATTGCCTCTTTGCTGGCATGAGTTGCTGCAATGTATTCTGCTTCAGTGGTTGATAAAGCCACAACAGACTGCAACTTAGAAGCCCAACTCACCGCTCCTCCAACAAGAGTGAAGGTATATCCTGTAGTGGATTTTCTCCCATCTCTATCTCCACCATAATCAGAATCCACAAAACCTGTAACTTGCAAATCTGCCGATCCAAAGTAAATGGCAACATCTGAAGTGGCTCTTAAATATCTGAATATCCACTTCACCGCATTCCAATGCTCCTTACCAGGATTTGCCATGTACCGGCTGACTACTCCCACCTGCTTGGGCAATATTCAGTCTCGGTGCTCACCATGGCATACATGAGGCTTCCTACTGCTGATGAATACGGTACACGAGACATGCTTGTCTTCTCTGCTTCCGTTCTAGGACACTGGTTGGAAGACAACTTTAAGTGTGGAAGAAGTGGGGTACTAATTGGTTTAGCATTCTGCATATTGAAGCGTTGCAGAATCTTTTCCACATATGACTTTTGACTTAACCAGATCTTTCTTCCTTTTCTGTCCCTGTGTATCTTCATCCCTAAAATTTGGTTTCTTGCTCCTAAATCCTTCATTTCAAATGTCCTAGCCAACCGAGCCTTAAGATCAATGATTTTCTTCATGTTGGGGCCTGCAACCAACATATCATCAACATACAACAACAAAATAATAAAACTGCCATCGTCAAACCTCTTATAGTATGCACAATGGTCAGCTTCACTCCTGCTGAAACCTTGGCTCTTCATGAAGGTGTCAAATTTCCTGTACCACATCCTTGGCGCTTGTTTCAACCCGTACAATGATTTCTTCAGTCTGCAAACCAAATGCTCTTTGCCTCTTTCTTCATAGCCCTCAAGCTGATCCATATATATCTCTTCCTCGAGATCACCATGCAAGAAAGCAGTCTTTACATCAAGCTGCTCCAGTTCCAAATCCTGTGCAGCTACAAGTGCAAGTAGAACTCTAATAGTAGTCATCTTCACAACTCGAGAGAAAATTTCATTAAAGTCAACACCCGACTTCTGCACATAGCCCTTTGCCACCAAGCGAGCTTTATAGCGTTCCAACAGCCCATCGTTGTTCTTCTTCACTTTGTACACCCACTTGTTTCCAACAGTCTTTCTTCCCGGTGGGAGATCCACAAGTTCCCAAGTTTTATTCTTTCGAAGTGCCTCGATTTCCTCCTCCATGGATTTCCTCCACTTTCCTGCATTTTCAGACTCTCTAGCTTCCTGAAATGAACTAGGTTCACCATCATCAGTTAACAAAGCAAAAGAGGACTGATACACATGAGAATACCTTTCCGGACACTTTTGTGGACGTGTAGATCTTCTAACCCAATGATCTGTCGGTTCTGGCTCTTGGTCTTGTGACCGTTGTGGCTGCTCTACTTCCTGTTCTACTTGTTGTTCTGCATGCTGATCAAAAACTTCAGCATGTTCATCTTCACTCAATTCTACTTCAACAGGTACAACATTAGGATTTTGTTGTACCTCCTTCCTTTGCATGGATTTTTCATCAACAATTACATCCCGGCTAATAATTACCTTGTGGGCAGTAGGATCCCACAGTCTATACCCCTTCACTATATCTCCATAGCCGAGAAAAACACATTTGCTTGACTTCGGGTCAAGCTTGGACCTTTTTCTTTGGGTACATGGGCAAACGCGTCACAGCCAAAGGTGCGCAAATGAGAGTAATCAACTGGCTTACAACACCAAACCTCCTCCGGAATCTGTCCATCCAATGCAGTTGTAGGTGACCTGTTAATAAGATAAACAATTGTATTAACAGCCTCCGCCTAGAACTTTTTCTCCAACATGGCTGCGCTAAGCATGCTTCTTGCACGTTCCATGATTGTGCGATTCATCCGCTCAGCCACACCATTTTGTTGTGGAGTGTATGGTACAATCTTCTGGTGCTTAATACCTTCCCGCATACAAAATTTATCAAATTCCTTGGAGCAATATTCACCCCCATTATCTAACCCGAGACACAAAATTGACTTGCCCAAACTCTTTTCTACCCGTGCTTTGAACTCCTTAAATTTCTGCAAAGCTTCCGACTTCTTCTTCAGAAAGTAAACCCACACTCTCCTAGAATAATCATCTATAAAAGTCAGAAAATAGATGGCGCCATTCAAGGACTGAGTGGGGACAGGTCCAAATATATCCGAATGTATAAGTTGCAGAAAATCAGAACTCTTACCAGGACTTGCAGTAAACCGAACCCTCTTCTGTTTACCAAAAATACAGTGCTCACATAAGTCTAAATTACAAGACTTAATCCCAGAAAGCATACCTCTGTCATGCAGAATTTTCAGGCCTTTTTCACTCATATGGCCTAGGCGTTGATGCCATAGCATTACTGCATCCTGAACAGAAGTTGTTGCTGCTGCATGGTTTGTCACCGTATCACCGCATAAACGGTATAAAGTCCCATAAGATTCTCCCTTTGCTACTACAAGAGCTCCTCTGGTAATCTTGCAGTAGTTGTTACAGAAGGTGACAAAATACCCTAGCTTATCCATCATTTTGATTGAGAGCAAATTCTTCCTCAAATCGGGCACATGTCGCACATCACATAACATCCTTTCTCTACCATCGTCCAGCCTGATCCTTATATCCCCTCTTCCCACAATTTCTAAAGGATGATCATCACCCAAATAGACCTTTCCACCACAGTATGGCTGATATTTGTCAAACCAGTCTCTGTGGGGAGACATGTGGAAGGATGCACCTGAGTCCAAAACCCAGGTATATAAAACTGATCTGTTGTTACTGATACAAAAGGCTTCACATGTTGTCGTCTCTCCTGAATCTGCTGCACTGGCCTCAGCTGATGGCTGATTTTGCTTTTCACCATTCTTTAATTGCCAACAATCCTTCTTGGAGTGTCCTGGCTTCCCACAATGCCAGCACTTCCCTTTCTGCTTACGTCCTTTAGACTTAGATCTGGATTGTTTTCTACCTTGTTTACTCCCCTCGAACGATCGACCTCTCACAGATAGGGCTTCATTGGTTGAGGGTTCCAGAGACGTTTTTCGCCTCAACTCTTCTGCCAACAAAGCGGCTACCACATCATCAAATTTGAGAGTTCCTGATGATGAATTACTGATGGTCATCACCATATGATCCCAAGTGTCCGGGAGGGAACAAAGTAGGGTGATAGCTCTATCTTCATCCTCTATCTTCACATTAATTGAAACCAGTTTATTGATCAGAGTATTAAACTCATTCAAATGATCTACCACGGATGAACTTTCCTTCATCCTCAAGCTATAAAGCTGCTTTTTCAGAAAAACCTTGTTAGTTGCTGATTTTGTTTCATACAACTTTTCAAGCTTTTGCCAAAGGGCTTCCGCGGTCTTCTCTTCACCTACATTGAACAAGACGGAGTCCGCTAGGCAGAGACGGATTGTAGAAACCGCCTTCCTGTCAAGCGTTACCCACTCCTCATCTTTCATGCTGCTCGGTTTACTCGCGACCCCTTCCAAGGCTTGAGCTTGGTCATTCTGAACCAACAAATCCTCCACCTTCATCTTCCATAGAGCGAAGTTCCTGCCATCAAATTTCTCAATCTCGAACTTGGTTACACCTTTTGTCATTGTTGCAGCTCCCACTCGCACAAAACCTTAGCTCTGATACCAGATGTTAGGAAAAACTTCAAGATTTATCACCTGCAAGAGGAAGCACAATAACAAAAATATAGAACACGAAAACAATAACACAAGTGACACAGAGATTTACGTGGAAACCTGCAATGTGCAGGAAAAACCACGGGGCAATGGCAACTTCTCTTCTTTATTATTTTCAGCAAAGTTTACATTCACGTTTCTCAACGTTTTCAACAACCATTTCATATGCAAGGGATCACATCCCTTTTATAGGAGCAAGGAAGACTCCAAACTGTTCGTTTCCTCTTCCAACGGAAGCCTCTAAAATATTGTTCGTTTCCGCTCCCAAGATTGTTCGTCTTCCGCATTCCTGTCGTCTACCTAGACGTCCACTCCTCTGACGTCTACTTGGCTTGACGTCTGGCCTAGACGTCTACTTGGTCAGACGTCAGGTTGGACGTCTACCAGCCTAGACGTCAGGCCTAGACGTCTACCAGCCTAGACGTCTGGCTGCCCAGACGTCAGGCCCAGACGTCTACCAGCCTGGATGTCTGGCTGCCCAGACGTCAGGCCCAGACGTCTACCAGCCTGGACGTCTGGCTGCCCAGACGTCCAGGTCCAAACGTCTACCAGCCTAGACGTCTGGAAGCCCAAACGTCAGGGCCAGACGTCTACCAGCCTAGACGTCAGGCTGCCTAGACGTCTAGCAGGTCAGACATCTAGCTGACCTGCTTGTTGTATATTGTCTTCATACCTAACAAAAGTGGTTTAAAATTAATTGAATTTGTTTTGTTCATTACGTGAAATGAAAACGAAAATGAAATATTATTAATGTCCGCGGTGGGCCAAAATAAGACCCAAGGGACTATAAGAAGTACTATAATGACTGCCAGCTAGCAGGCTAAAAAGCCCAACAAAGAAAAGAACTAAGAAAAATACAAGATCAAACCCGACAAACGGGCCAAAGAGAAAGGGAAAAGAAAAGAAAAGGGAGAGCGAGAGGGGGGAGGGCTGCAGTCCAACAGAGAGAAGTGCATGCCAAGAAGAACGGAGAGAGAGGAGGGGGGAGGGAGCAGACCTGGAGGAGCAAGCTCTGAGAATCCCCCAAAAACTAATCTCTCCTAACAGTCGAGGCCGAAGTACCGGAGCTGAAGAAATCCATGATATGTCTCTGCCCATTGCTAGTTCGGAACCCTGACAAACTGTTGGTGCACTGTCTAATGACCCTGCTTCTATTCAAACTGGATGGTGTGGGGCATTTTCGATCGAAGTCACCTGGTCCATCGAAGTTGGTGAAGTATGTTGTAATGAGCCGATGTTGAGGAGGGTGAGATCCATTTGGAGAAATTTTATGTCGTCGAAGTTGAGTTATTTCCCTAAGAAAGAGTGCGAGACAACGCTGGTCCGGGTATCTGAAGAAGGTAGAAACACATCGAGAGTTGTCTCTGAAAAGGCAATGGAATTTAGTTTAATCTTGACAAAACTTAGATTATGTCAATAAAAAAGCCTAATAAGGAAGCATCCATCATAAATGTGTATATCAAAAAGGGCAGGAGAAATAGGGCATTCCTTTACCTCAACAATGCTCCTAATATCCTACAAAAAGCCACGCACTGTGCAGACATGGCACACTACCATAGCATGATAACGGCCAAAACAAGGGAATCAGGCACTCCAATAGGCATGAAGCAACTTGAACACCAAATCTCCAAGAACGGAATAAACAAATTCCAAAAGTTTAACAAACATCTATACCCTTTGAAGTCTTCGTCTGTCTCCTCAATAATAGTGCACAGGGTAGGGATAGGGTTTACTCTAGTGAAGAGAGTAAATATATTATCCACTCCCTAATAGTCCTTCCTAATCGCAGGTTGGCCATTGGCCCTAGCGTGTTTCTCTCCAACTAATTGGAGAGATTCATGCTAATCTGTAACACAAATCTCAGCAAAGGTATCACCAATTGTAATTATCTAAGAAATGTTTGGATCAAATACATCATCAGAATTATGGAACTATACATAGGAACCAAGAGGGAGAAAATCACGAAAAGACAACATCACTCAAATGAACAGAAAAAGTATATACAAAAGTCCCCATTCAATATATGGGGGTTAAAGATTGGCAATCCTGCATATCAGCTGCTTCATTTCTGGATAGCCATCATGCAAGGGTAGAAATGAATAAATGATAAGAGGAAGGTGGTGAAAAGACAAGCTGGGAGTTAACCGAAGCATTACAGAGAGTAGAAAATCTTAGACGACCAAGTGTTGGGATCAGTGTCATTTGGGGGTTGTTTCCATGGAAGGAAGCTATGTCTAAAGGGCTTGGGAGACATGCAAAGCATGGCTAAGAGCTTATTTCATCCCGTTGCTAGAGATTTGCACTTACTTATCTCTCAGGATATGATGGTACTCTACATATAAATCTCAGGAGCCATATGGTACTAAACATGTTTTTAACCTAGCTATCAGATTTTTGCATAGAACGGAATGCTTGAAGGAGGCTGAAGACCCCAAAAACATAGGAAATCACATATAAAAAATGGCCAAAAGATTGGACTTCAAATTAATAGCCTTACAAAGAGCAAAATTCCTCGAAATAAGGTTTGCAAAAGCAGTCCGTTTTGAGAATGCAATTGTCTTTGTGAGGAAGATAATAAGTCAAGATTGATGACTTTGCATAGTTCAATCTCTCCATGGCCATTTTGATAATCACATAAGCATACAAAAATGGCAAGAAGATTGGACTGTGAATTAATGGCCTTTGAAGAAGCAACATTATTTGAAATGAGGTTTGCAAAGAACAGTCATTTTTTGGAGTGCAATTGTCTTGGTGAGGTAGACAACAAGCCAGGATTGACAACTTCATAAAGTTCAATCTCTCCATGGCCATTCAATTTGAGAAATGAATAAAGGCAATAGGTGAGACCTATGCTGCAAGAAACATGACCTAGAAGCTCTGTTTTGCATTTCTAATATGTGCAAACCATTTCTCCAAAAATATCATTTCTTGTCGATTTCATGCATTTATCATATGCGCAATCCATTTCCGCAAAGAAATGTCGTTTCTTGTCGGTTTCATTGTATTGTAGAGACTGCAATGTTTTAAGCAATAACACTAGCAACAAAACTGTTGCTAGGTATCATTGCCTCATTGTGGCCATCATGACTTTATAATGGTGATAACAATATGGAGTTCAAAACCTTGTTTTTAAACCTCCCAACATATTTATAAAACAAGAAGCAAAATTTTTATACATGTGGAAGAAAGAGAAGAAAATAATTAATTTTAAATAAGAAAGATAACAGGTTTGTCAACTGCCTGCATAGAGTTTGGCAAGTAGATAAAGTTTTGAGTTTTTAGATTGAACTTAAGATTTTGTAGGTGAAATCCCATAGACAGACACAATTTATATTTAAAATGTAACTAGCATAAAGTAGATATCCATTTGTATATGATAGAAACCTTTTTTATTTGAGAATATTATTTTGGTATTGGCAAACCCTTTTGAATTCTAAAGATGGTACATAACTCCTCAAATTCCTACCTTGAATTGGGTTCTATTCCATGGCAACCATCTCAACCACTCAATCATAGCTTAGCAGACTATGACATAATTTTAGTAACATTGTGTATATATGTATATATATACACACATTGTAACATTTTGTGTGTGTATGTGCCACTCAACCATAGCTTAGCAGATTATGTCATAATCTTAGTAACACTGTGTATATATAAGCACACACATGTAAAGAAATACATTTCTTATGTTGCAATCTTGACAACTTTCTTTCTCATCATGTTATTGTTGCAGTTGCGTTCTTTGTTTCTTGTTTCTGGCAACATAGGGTGACAATGAATTTCCAAGCAATGGATGAAGATACAAGTCTGAGGCAGTGGAATCCTAGACAGGCCACACTGAATAAAAGGAGGAAATGTAAGTTTTTAGTGTGCTTATTCTTGAATAATTCAGCTGAGGTTATATCTCGAATAATCCATGCTCTAAGTTTTATGTTTATATCTGTTGGGAGGCTTTCATCTGTGTCTGCTGCTTTCTGTCATGTCCTGGTCAAAGTATACTTTATGTTGGTCTAGAGTGCGGTACAGTTACTGGAAATGGAATAGATGATGGTTTAGTGCTGTAAAGCACTAGAGTCTTGTAGCTGGCAGTTCTAACTTTTGGTCTCACCATGTTTGCATTTGAGTCCTTGGCCTCACCATCTCAAAATCCAATGGAGGTTAGGGCAATTTTATAAGAGTTAGTGCATGGATACAGATAAAGAATAAAAATAGAAATAAAGGACAAGGTTAGGACAAAGCTAGTTTTATTTATATGTTTTAGTATGTAAATTTATGTGTTTAAGAGGATAAGATGTAACAGTCTGAAGGCAAAAGTTGTAAATTAAACATCTAATGTGAAGGAAATTACGGATGATTAGTGTCTCCCAATAGTCTTTTGGCTGTGAAGCTATGTTTTTTTAAATTTGCTCTCTCTCAAAATCTTTCTCCTGCATCAAAAGCAAGGACTGTTGGTTGGCCATGAGTAGGGCTCAACTGGTTTTATGGTATTATTGATGCTATCCCGTAATTAATGATTTCTTTTAACCATTAAAAAATAATATACTATTAAAATAATAAAAAATTCAAAATGGAATTTAAAAAAATAAGAACTGATTATCCAATTTGTAAGTCACTGATCCAGTTTTATCTGTATTTAAAATAATCTGATTTGCTTGCAAGTTGCAGCTACAAATCTGTATGATGGGACACCAGAATATGACAAAGACTTTTCGACTTAACGCCATCCAAGCTAAACCGATCTGTATGAACATTGAAGATGATTTTTGTAAGTGATGGCCTTCATTTCAATCTTCCAGCCAAAATTTGAAATTAAAGAAAAGTGAAACAAAAAATAGATAAAAAAGAAGCGTTCATGGGTTTGGGGAAATTGGTGAGACCAATGTGTTTTACACTGTAAGCATCTTCTAATCCCATGGTTGAACCATAAAATTTGTAAGTCCATGATTTGGGGCGATTAGTTAGAAGCGACATGTTTCACATTATAGATCAAAGTTCCAATCTCATGTGTGAATCTTAACATTTTAAGCTTGTGCAATTGACGGAAATCATTGCAGGCTTACAGGTGCAAGAAGGGGAAGAACTCCGTTACCCTTAAAAGTTGGGTAACTTCTTGTAGGGCGGATAATGCAGTGGCGCTAAATTCCGCCCAAAATAAGAAGGCCCAGCACTTGGGTGGGCTATGTTGGGGCGGAGGTTTTTCCCACAAAGATATGTTCCGCCCCAACCAAAACCCCGCCCCACCTAAGGCGGCAAGCTCCGATGGGCGGGTGAAACAAAGTAAGCCACAAAGCTCCCCGCCCAACTTGGGCGGAGGTTTGTGACAAGACAAGAGGCGAATTCATCCCAATTATCCCGCTTCAACTTGGGCGGAGTCATCCGTAGGCGCCCGCCCTAGTCAGGGCAGCTATTTTGAAGACCCCTGAGGGCGAAAGTGCCCCAAAATGCCGCCCACGTGAAATGACAAAAGGAAGGTGAGTTGTCACCTACAAAGGCGCCCAAAATATCCCGCTCGAGGCTAAGTCGCTACAAAGAAAGGTAAGGGTTGGTCAAAGCTGATGATAGCCTAGGTCTTGAGCCTATCTCTGAGGCATTATCGTTTGCATTCAATGTTGGTCGCCAGACACTGCGGTGTACCTGTTGAAGCCCTACATCGAAAACCGAGGACTGGGTTCCTAGTCAATACAACGCGGTCAAAGGGAGGCGTGTTGCAGGCAGAATTAATAACCCACCACTGCAGACATGACCATGATTGAGAGAGGTACAGCCGCACCAACAAAGACAGAGTTAGGCAAAGAAGATATAATTAAGAGAGATCGTCTGACGACGTACCTAGTTCCTTGAAAGGCTTGATCAAATACAGCAGGCAGTAAGAGAATTAATGTCCTGCCACCAAAGAGGTACGACGTGCATGAATGAGCCCGCCCAGTGTAAGAAGGAAGCCCTATCTTCCGGCTATAAAAGACTGAATGTAACCCATTCGAAGGGTCGGCTCTAAGCTATTACAATTTGTATGCAAGACTGGGAATTTATTAATATAGACAAAGCATTGTCTGGCCTTCGGATCATTCCACCTATATGTATGTATTTTCATGTTTGTGCTTTTCTACTAAAATTGATGAATGAATTAGTTATTATTTTGCTATCTAGATTCTGACTATTGGTTTATCAATTCTGGAATTTACAAACATAGTGTGAAGCGTGAATGATAATAGTTGGAATGCATTAACTGGTCTATTAGATGGTTGTATATGTCAATGTATTCCCATTACCGTCTGCATATGTCTTGATGCGGCTTATCCACCCAGTTTAACCCAGAGTCATTTAATTTTATTTACTTTCTTCTTTGCTTTACCCGAGTTCCATTAATTTCCACTGAAATCACAAGGAACCGGCCTTCTCCAGAGATTGGTCATAGGATTTCGTTAACCAGTGACCTCTCGATGTTGGTCTAGTCCGCAGGGCGCACAATCCTTCCGTTAGGTGCAGATTACCGACCAACAGTTTTTCGCACGCCCGGTTGGTGGAGAACAGATCTTACAAAATACAGAAAACCAGCAAGACAAGAGCCCAAAATTTGTATTCAATACTTAGGAAGAATTTTACAAGAATATACAGCCAAACTGCCGTTTGCCAACCCCCTCTCATTACAATCCATGGGTTTTTATTGAGGTCCCGATCCTCTGTGCTTTCAAACTTCCCACGATCTACAATTGCCACCTGGGACAATTCTCGGTAAGTTGCATTCATGAGACTCTAGGTGAGGTGCGCGACCGGCTGCCATATCCAACGGAATCTTCTCCTCGATCTCGCTGCTTGTCGTTAGTTGCCTTAAATGCGTCTTCCGGATATCCTGCGCGAGTGGCCAACATGCCCGTTGAAATCCTTCTTTGGAACTGTTGCTTCACTGCCGCTAACTTGCCGCGCACGAAGGGCCGCCTTTAAGAAAGCTGGGAGTGCATGTTTTCCTATTTGGTCGCGATATCGTGACCATTTTCTTCCTACGCCTTCTCTCTCCTGCTCCCGTCGCGATATCGCGACATTTCCTCCTTCAAGCCTTCTCTCTCCGTTTTGGCCGCGATATCGCGACATGTCGCGATATCGCGCCATTTTTGCTATCGGCCTCTGTTCTCCCGTTTCGGTCGCGAAATCGCGACATGTCGCGATTTCGCGACCTTTGGTCTCCGTGCCTTCGTTTCCCCTGCGGTGGTCACGATTTCGCGACCTTTGGTCTCCGCGCCTTCGTTTCTCCTGCGGTGGTCGCGATTTCGCGACCTTTGGTCTCCGCGCCTTCGTTTCTCCTGCGGTGGTCGCGATTTCGCGACATGTCGCGATTTCGCGACCTTTGGTCTCTGCGCCTCTGTTTCGCTGCCTTGGGTCGCGATTTCGCGACATTTTGTCCGCTGCTCCCCTATCTTCAGTTTTGGTCGCGATATCGCGACACATATTTTACTTGCAACACTTAGAAAAAAATAACAACAAAAGTTTGGTTGATGCTCGATTGCTTTGCTGCCCTCGGATGCTCCCCGCATCGTACACCCGGGTGGATCGAGAAGTGATCC
Source organism: Wollemia nobilis (assembly GCA_028583015.1). Classification (NCBI taxonomy): domain Eukaryota; kingdom Viridiplantae; phylum Streptophyta; class Pinopsida; order Araucariales; family Araucariaceae; genus Wollemia; species Wollemia nobilis. The sequence continues at coordinate 280,743 of JAQPPZ010001723.1, read as the reverse complement.
TCACTTCCGATCTTTGGGAGGAAGACCCGAGCGGTCAACCTCTGTTTTTGATAACCAAGTTGCATCTTCTACAGTGTCTGCCCTTCCACTTGATCAAATACTCGTAATATTGTTTGTTCCTTGTACTTCTGCCTTCACGAGTATCTAATATTTCTTCGATCTCTTCTATGGTTGGGTTAGACTTTGGAATGCTCCACAATTCTGTACTTGGTGCCTCTGTATTGTTTCCCTCATGGTATTCCACTAAATCTGATATGTTAAAAACAGGTGAAATGTCAAGTCCACTTGGCAATTCCACTTCATATGCATTGCCTGAATCCCGTTTTTCCAATATTCTGCATGGCCCAAACTTCTTCATCTTCAACTTGTTATAAGTTTTGGTTGGAAATCTTTCTTTTTTGAGATGGACCATGACTTCATCCCCCACTTCGAACTCTTTGAACCGCCGCTTTTGGTCTCTCTTGCTTTATACCGAGTATTCATTTTTGTAATTTGTTTCTTCACTTCTTCATGCAGGATTTTCATCTGCTTTGCGAATTCCTCACCTCTCGCACCGCACTTTTCCCCTTTATCTAATTTTCTCAGCTCGAAACGTTTCTGACTCGTTTCCATATATGATTTGGAATGGAGATTTGTTTGTAGTCTTATTGACAGAATTGTTGTATGCAAATTCCGCCCGCGGCAAAACTAAATCCCATCCCTTGGGTTTATCCGCTATCAAGCATCTTAATAAATTACCCGGACTTCTATTTACCACCTCTGTCTGTCCATCGCTTTGTGGGTGGTATGCGTAACCGAACTTCAGATCTGTCTTCAGCCTTCTTCCACAATGTTCTCCGTAAATACCCAACAAACTTTGTATCTCTCGTCAGAAACTATGCTTCTTGGTAGACCGTGAAGTCGTACCACTTCCTTGAAAAATAACCCCGCAATGTGAACCGCATCACTTGTTTTCTGGCAGGGAATAAAATGTGCCATCTTGGAGAACCTATCAACCACCACAAATACAGAGTCATTTCCCCTCTGTGTTCTGGGCAATCCAAGAATAAAATCCATGCTGATGTCCTCCCATGGCCTCTCAGGTACATGTAACGGCTGGTATAATCCCGTGTTCTGCCTCACGCCTTTTGCCATCTGGCATATTCTGCAACTTTGCACAAACTTTTTCACATCTTGCTGAAGTTGCGGCCAGTAGTAATTTTCATTCACCAGGGCAATGGTCTTATCCCGACCAAAATGCCCAGCCTAGTCCTCCGCTGTGCTTTTCCTTGATTAAGTTCTCCCGCATGGAACTCCTTGGAATGCATAATTTACTTCCCTTGAACAACATTCCGTCTTGGATTAGGAAATCTAACCATTTTGTCCTGTCCACAATAACAAGTGCCAAGCAAGCCGTCCAGGCTGCTGCAAAATCAGGATCTTCAGGATAAAGACCCTTCGCTTCTTCGAATCCTACTACTTCCACTCGTCATTTCAATCAGCAGATTCTGCCTTCTACTTAAAGCATCTGCAACTCTGTTTGATTTCCCACTTCCGTGCTTTAACACAAAGGTATAGCTTTGGAGAAACTTAACCCACTTCAAGTGCCTCTGATTTAGTTTTGTTTGGCTGTTAATGTACTGTAAGGCCTGATGATCAGTAAATAGAACAAACTCTTTTGGCAACAAATAATGCCTCCACTTCTTCAGAGCCTGAACTATAGCATAAAATTCCTGGTCATAAACTGAATACTTTTTCCGAGCATCATTGAGCTTTTCACTAAAATAAGCAACAGGTCAGCCTTCTTGGCTCAGTACAGCCCCTATTGCACTGCCACTGGCATCACAATCTACCTGAAATACTTTGTTAAAGTCTGGGAGTGCCAAAACAGGCTGTTCTGTGACCCTTTTCTTTAATGCATCAAAGCTCCTTTCAGCCCCTAAGGTCCACTTGAATTCTTTCTTATCCCCTCTCATTGTTTCTGTGAGGGGTGCACAAATGTTGCTGAAGTTTCTTATGAACTTTCTGTAAAAGCTGGCTAGACCATGAAATGATCTCACCTCTCGTTGTGCTTCTTGGGGTAGGCCATTCGATGATAGCTCTCACCTTCTCTCGGGTCCATTTTCAGACCTTCTCGCTGAGATTACAAATCCCGGGTATACTAACTCTTTCTTGACAAAATTACACTTTTTCAGATTTATTAATAACTCGCTCCTCCCGCAGCTTTTCAAAAACCCTCCCGATGTGCATCGGTGTTCCTCCAGGGTTCTCGCTGAATATTAATATATCATCTAAATAAACAATGACAAACTTTCCTAGAAACTCTTTCAGTACCTCATTCATCACCGCATGAAGGTACTTGGTGCATTGGACAGCCCAAATGGCATGACCAACCACTCATACAAGCCCTCTCTTGTCTTGAAGGCTGTCTTCCACTCATCTCCTTCCCTGACACGGATCTGGTGGTAACCACTCTTGAGGTCAATTTTGGTGAAGTACTTGGCTCCACTCAAACAATCCATTATGTCATCCATCCTTGGCAATGGAAATCTGTATTTTATTGTGATCTTGTTGATGGCTCGAGAGTCTATGCACATTCTCCACTCTCCATCCTTCTTGGGTGCTAGTACTGCAGGTACTGCACACGGGCTAAGACTCTCCCTAATCAATCCCTTCTCCAAGCAACTCCTGGACCTCGCTCGTTTAGTTCTTCGCTTCTACAGGTGTCATTCTATGTGCAGCCTTATTGGGCAAGCTTGACCCTCGGCACCAAATCAATATGGTGACTAATTTTTCTTACCGGGGGTAAACCCTCGTGCACATTATCGGATATGATATCTGGAAATTCCTTCAACAGACTCTTGGACTTCTGCTCGGGCATCTTTGCATTCTGTATCCCTGACTCTAGGAATTAATGCATAACACATATGTTCATGCTTTAAATCATCTAAAAATTTTCTTCCGTCAACCAAGCAAATTCTTGCACTCGCCACATACCTTTTCTTCCACCTCCTTCAGGGGTTTCAACTTATGACGCATTCCATTCTTGGTCACGGAATAGGTGTTGGCTCGGCCATCATGAACCGCACACTCGTCAAACCGCCATGGCCTTCCCAAGCAGCAAATGGCACGCATCCATGGGCAGTAATGTCGCACGTAACCTCATCATAGTAATTTCCAATGCTGAATTTTACCAGGCATTGTTCATTGACCAAAACCTTATGGTCTTTCTGCAACCACGCGATCCGATATGGATGCGGGTGTTTCTTTCTCTCCAGTTGTAGCTTTGTAACCATTCCCTCTGAAACTAGGTTATCTGTGCTACCATTGTCAATGATAATGTTGCAAATCTTACCCGCGCATTTACACCTTGTGCGGAATAAGCTTTTCCTCTGATCTGCAGCTCCCTCTTCATTCAGCAGGACTCTTCTTGCAATCATTACTTCTCCTCTCTCAGCTTCTTCAGAATGCTCAGATCCAGCATCTTCATCAGCGACTGCTACTCTGGCATTTCCTTCCGGCCTCCGATTATTTCTTTCTCGCTGCTGTGGGCACTCATATTGGTGATGTCCCTCTTCACCACACTGGAAGCAAGTCCCTCGAAATCTTCCTCTTCCTTGTCCACGTCCAGCTCGCCTCTTCCCCCTCGGTAACCATTATTCTGATTACGGGGCGGTCTGTATTTTCTCTCCTTTGTTCTTGATTGCTGCTACCTTCTCCATTTTTCTGAGAATCTTCATTTCTTCTTCCACTGTTCCTTCCGCCGGTCCTTCCGCCACGACCTCTTCCTCTTTGCTTGTTTTCAAACCTCCTATTGAGCTTTTCTTCAACCTTCAAAGCAAATTGGTAAGCGTCCTCTATGGTGGTCATCCGGACTAGACTTAGTTCTTCCCGAATGCTTGCTCGTAACCCATTAATGTAACGGGCTACCTTCTCCTTGTTGGCCTCTGAGTGGCCTTTTCTAATCATTATTCTATGAAATTCCTCTGTGTATTCTTTCACATACTTGCTTGATTGCCTCAATCCTTGCATTTTCTTCAGCAGGTCTAACTCATAATCACCAGGGATGAACCGCCTCTTTAGCTTTTCTCGCCATCCGTTCCCACTTAGTTATTCTCTCTTTCCCTCTTTTATTTCGCTCCAGTTGCACTCCCTTCCACCAAATTCTAGCATGACCTTTCAGTTTGGTCTTTGCGAATCCGACCCTATCAAGATCCTCAACCTCTTCGTACTCAAAGTACTCTTCCGGGTCATTGATCCAGTCGATCAATTCCTTCGGATCAAGGTTCCCGAAATATGTGGAAACCTCCATCTTCGGCCTCTTCCCAATCTGGGATATGGCTTTGTATAGTCTGGCCTGAGCAGGATCTACCGCTTCTTCTTCTTCCTCAGGTTGGTCTTCTTCTTCATCATCTTCCTCTTCACTACCTTCGTCTCTTCTTGGCTCCAATCTTCTGCGCATTTCTTCTTGCAGGGCTTGCATTTGCCGCTGCAAAGCTCGAACATCTTCCGCTGCTGCCATGCCTCTCCCACCAACAGGATTTCTCCTTGGAGGCATTCTGCTCACCCAACTCTAAGCCCTTCCACAGATCCTGGTGCAACTGCCTCTCCTCCGGCGATCTGCTACACACTCAGGAACTACTGGCTCTGATACCACTTGGTGGAGAACAGATCTTACAAAATACAGAAAACCAAAGAAGACAAGAGCCCAAAATTTGTATTCAATACTTAGGAAGAATTTTACAAGAATATACAGCCAAACTGCCGTTTGCCAACCCCCTCTCATTACAATCCATGGGTTTTTATTGAGGTCCCGATCCTCTGTGCTTTCAAACTTCCCACGATCTACAATTGCCACCTGGGACAATTCTGGTAAGTTGCATTCATGAGACTCTAGGTGAGGTGCGCGACTGGCTGCCATATCCAACGGAATCTTCTCCTCGATCCGTCGCTTGTCGTTAGTTGCCTTAAATGCGTCTTCCGGATATCCCGCGCGAGTGGCCAACATGCCCGTTGAAATCCTTCTTTGGAACTGCTGCTTCACTGCCGCTAACTTGCCGCACACGAAGAGCCGCCTTTAAGAAAACTGGGAGTGCGTGTTTTCCTGTTTGGTCGCGATATCGCGACATGTCGCGATATCGCGACCATTTTCTTCCTACGCCTTCTCTCTCCCTTTCCCCTTCTCTCTCCGTTTTGGCCGCGATATCGCGACATGTCGCGATATCGCGCCGTTTTTGCTATCGGCTTCTGTTCTCCCGTTTCGGTCGCGAAATCGCGACATGTCGCGATTTCGCGACCTTTGGTCTCCGTGCCTTCGTTTCCCCTGCGGTGGTCGCGATTTCGCGACCTTTGGTCTCCGCGCCTTCGTTTCTCCTGCGGTGGTCGCGATTTCGCGACCTTTGGTCTCTGCGCCTCTGTTTCCCTGCCTTGGGTCGCGATTTCGTGACATGTCACGAAATCGCGACATTTTGTCCGCTGCTCCCCTATCTTCAGTTTTGGTCGCGATATCACGACACTTTTGTGTCGCGATATCGCGACACATATTTTACTTGCAACACTTAGAAAAAAATAACATTGCAACACTTAGAAAAAAAATAACAACAAAAGTTTGGTTGATGCTCGATTGCTTTGCTGCCCTCGGATGCTCCTGCATCACCGGTGGGACCCGAACAGTCTCACATTTAGAGTAGCATAGAGTTAGGTGATTCTCTACTCCACTCAACTATCCAATAATCACCTGGTGACTCTGTTGAACCATAAACCTGGAAAGCCTTGCAGTAGAAATATTTCATGATTACAAGGCGTAAAGTTAGTCTATCTGAGGAACCCGTCGAGTTCTTTGAACTAAATTTCCTAAGGCAGTGGTTCCCGGTCTCTCCTGAGCCCATTTCATTCCGCACACCTCTGAAGGATCAACAACCTTCCGATCCTGATACTTAGCAGTTGGATACCCCAACCGAAGTCATGGCCCAAAATCAAAACCAGAACCAAAATCTGGGATATCCCACCTAGAACAACACAGGTCCCCTCAACCTCACTAACCAGAATGCTATTCCTCCCACAGCCCTGAAAGCATTACCTACCTATGATGGCACTGGAAAGATGACATTTGAACACTACCAAGATGTAGCAACCCTGACCGTCGTTCACAGTATTGCTGATGAGGATGTTATGATTAAGTTATTGGTTATTTCATTGAAGGGTAAGATGCTATACTGGTATAGAACCCTTCCTAATGGAAGTATCACTTCATGGGCTGATCTAGCAGGAAGGTTGGTTGCCGAGTTCAATGAATAGGTCGACCCCTTCTCCTCACTCACGTAGTTCACCACCATTCAAAAACATCCCCAGGAAGAAATAAGTGATTTTAATATTAGATTCACTCGCTCCTGGCATAGGATCCCCGATGGTCTTAGGCCAACTAATGAACAGGCTATATATTATTATCTGAGAGCCTTTAGCCCTGATTTGAGTTTGATGATAAGGCAAGCTAATGTCCTAACTTTTCCCCAGATATTCCAAGAAGCAATGAAAGCTAAAAAACTCTTGATAGTTATGGGGCGGCTTCCTCCAAAGCCAACTATACCTTTTTTCCCTGAGCTACCCCACAACCAACCGCCATTGGTGCCCTCAATGCCACCCTACCCAATGAATCCTCCTCCAGTGAGTGCACCACAATGGCACACTGCCCCGATGCCACCTGCTCTTCCAACAATACCCATATTACCAACTCTCCCTGCTCCTCCTACAATACCAACACTCCCCGCTCTAGACCCTCAGATGGCCATTCTATTGGACCTACAAAACTCTATAAAAAACCTAAACATGGATGTCCAAAACTCTATCAAAACTCTCAACAATGAAATGACTCTTATGAAGAGAAGAGAGGTAAAAAGGAATTTTCAACCTAGAAGATTCCCATATGTATCTCGTGATCAAGCTGCCTCTACCAACAAACCCCCTGAAAGAACAAGTACTATCCTAACAAATGAGGAAGGGGAACCCTCCTCTGCTACCACCCAGATAGATTATTGGTGCTCTACGTGCAATGATCCTCATGCAGAAAACACATGTATGATGCACCAACACTACGTGTAGAAGCTAGCTATGGAAAGAATGGAGCGGGCACAGAAGGGTCATGTCAATATAGTCCGAGAATGCGAACACAACTGCATGCTAGCTTTAGATGACCAAATATCTATGCTCACCAGGTCTGGAAAGAAACCGATATCGGTGGGCCCCGAAGACCTGCATCCCCTAAAAACACCCAGTGATAGGAAAGAGAAGGAAGAGGCCGGGAGAAAGAGCCCTCAGATAGCTCCTGCCCAAAAACTACCTGTGCAAAGGAGGGAGAATATACCCAATGCAGGTCAGCATAAGGCAATGCAGACATAGGAGGAGGCCAGAGATAGGTTGAAATACCCTTCCTTGACCAAGAGGTAGTGGATAGAAGCCACTCAAGAATACCAAAGTAGGTACAAAGGTTACCAAAAGGACAAGGAGAAGCAGCCCACCACTCCCGGTTTCAATATAGTCGAAGAATTAAAGAGGACCCCTTCAAAGGTTAGTATGTTTGATGCCCTGATGATCCCTGGACAAATCGATTTGCTCCAAGCGACACTACAACTAATAAAGGCCCAAAATAAATCACCCCCTGAGCAAAATTTGGCTCAAGATGTCCCTATCATGGGGGCAAGCAAGAATAGGCCCTCCCCATTCTATTTGTCCCTAGAGATGGAAGGATGGGTGGTGCACAATTGCATGATAGACTCAGGAGCTACTACAACGGTGATGCCTAAGGCAGTATGTGATGTCATGGGTATGGAATATACAAGAAATTGCCTTGGAGTCTTGCAGTTGGATGTCACCCCAGTCAAAATTATAGGAGTGATCAAAGATGTCCCTATGGTGTTGCACAGACTGCCTCAGGTTACTGTAATACAGGAGATTGTAGTGGTGGATCTGGAACCATACTTTGGAATGTGTCTCTCCAGGGAATTCACTGCTAAGCTAGGAGGATACCTGTCATTGGACTACTCCCACATGGAGATTCCTTTCAAAGGTAGAAGAGTAAAAATTTTCTTGGAGAAGCCCTCTTCGTTTCATATAGAAAAGCTTGAGGAAGAAGACCAGCAGGTGAAAATAGTGGGTATCATTACCGAAGGGGAGGATCTGATGGAAGAAGTCCTGGAGGAACTGCAGACTGAGGATCAATTTTCTCTAAGATATTTCAATGCCATGATAGAGATAGGGATTGGTACCTATGCCATCAAAAAACTAGATGACAAGAAATCAAAGAGGAGTCCCACTCAGGCATCAGACCAAATGTGGAAGCTATACTTCAATGGGGCCAGATGCAAGAATGGGGCAGGAGCAAGAGTGGTGCTGGTTACACCAACAGGAGATCAGAAAACCTCTTCTTACAAGCTGACTTGGAGTTGCACCAGTAATGCAGCAGAATATGAAGCCTTATGCTTAGGATTAAGAAAGGCTGAGAAGCTAGGGGTTAAGCATTTGCAAATATTTGGTGATTCCAAACTAGTAGTCAACCAGGTCACTAAAAAATGCGTAAGCAAACAACACTATCTTAGGGTATACAGGAACCGAGTATGGGATCTGTTGGAATATTTTGAGTCCCTCAACATCAAAGCTATCCCCAGAGACCAGAATACTCATGTTGACACCCTGGTGGCTATAGGTGCTAATTATTGTCCTCTAACAAATGTCATATACAAACCTAAGGTAGTAAGGTTGATATACCGACCTTCGATACCAGATAAGGATATTTTTTGGCAAGTTTTTGAGAATGATGAACAGATAGTGGATTTCCTGATCCAGGAGATGAACTATTCTGCTAAACATGTGAAAGATGAAGATCAAGAAGAAGAAGAAGGCTTCCTACAGTTAAAGAACAACCACATCCCAAAAGGGCTAATCACATTGGAAAGCCTATTTGATAGTAATGATCATCCGATGGGCCACATGATCAAAATTGATGACGAAGAATCTAAGGAGATCCCAATAGCCCTAGGAAAATATTTGAAGGTTAGTATAGAATGCTCTGAAGAAGAATTAAATGCGATTCAGGAGTTGTGCAGGAGGTATGATGACATTATAGCCTGGACATATGATGACCTAAAATTTTATGATAGAGACACCATTCAACATACCATCGAGCTGGAGCCTGGCTCAAAGCCAGTTAGACAGAAACAAAGACCAGTCAACCCAAAGATTGAAGCTTTGATGAAACAAGAGCTTCTAAAGCTGCTTAATGCCAAAATAATCTACCCCATTAAACACTCAACTTGGGTGGCAAATCTGGTCCCGATCAGAAAAAATAATGGAGATATCAGGCTATGTGTTGATTTTTGTAGCCTAAACAAAGTCTCTCTGAAGGATCACTATCCCCTACCTCAAATTGACCAAATACTACACATAGTAGCAGGAGTAGAGAGGTTCTCCCTACTAGATGGCTTCTCAGGTTTCAATCAGATCTGGGTTCGAGATGAAGACCAGTACAAAATAACCTTCACCACAAAATGGGGAACCTTTGCATATCAACGCATGCCATTTGGACTTTCAAACGCAGGGGCTACCTTCCAAAGAGCAATGGATATAGCATTTGGAGAACTGGTCAATAAGGTGATCGTCATCTATCTAGATGACATGACAGTGTTTTCTCATAAGAAGGAGCAACATATCGAGCACTTGGCTCAAATTTTTGAGAAATGTAGAGAATTTGGGATATCATTGAATCCTAAGAAATTAATGTTCACTGTTCAAAAGGGTAAGCTATTAGGGCACATTGTGTCAAAATAAGGACTTGCTATTGATCCTGATAGAGTAAAAGCCATTTTGGAGCTACCTGTGCCAATGAACAAGAAAGGACTTCAATCCTTTTTTGGGTAAATCAACTTCATGTAGAAATTCATTTTTGACTTTGCTCAGATAATCAAGCCCATGACTGAGATGCTAAAAAAGAATGTAGAGTTTGAATGGATAGAGGCTCGATAAGAAGCTTTTAGAGGAATAAAAGAAGTAATTTCAAGAGCCCCAATTCTAATCAATCCATATTATTCTAAATATTTCATCCTATATGCGTTTGGGGTAGAGGAAAGTTATGCCACAGTACTCACTCAAAAGGGGGAAGATGGTAATGAAAGACCAATTGCCTTCCTCAGTCAAACCTTACAACAACATGAGGAGAGATATAATTTTATTGAAAGGTAGGTATATGCCATCATGAAATCCCTCAAAAAATTTAGGCATTTCTTATCTCAAAGTAAAATCTTGGTGTACGTGGTGCATCCGGATGTCAGAAGCTTCATCATACAAGGAGAATTGGGTGAGGGAAGGGTTGGTTGGACGTCAAAAATTTAGGAGTTTGATGTAGAAATCAAACCAATAAAACTAGTAAGGGGTAGGGCCCTTTGTCAGCATCTAGCTCACTCTATGGCGGAGCATTCGAATGCGTTTATGGAAGAGGACCACCCTACCAAACATGAAGATGGCCGACAAGCGACCGTAACATGGATTGATGAACTCATCCATTACTTTGACTCCGAGGAATATCCAGAAGGATTGACAACCTCACAAAGGAGAAGGTACAGACTATAGTCAAGAAACTATGTAATGGTCGGCGATGTCCTCTACCGATGAAGTTTCAATGGTGTGCTTCTCAGATGTATACCACCAGATAGGATTGAGGAAGTCTTGAAGGAGTTCCATGGTGGATTTTTGGGAGGACATTATTCAGGGCAAACCACAGCTACCAAAATCTTAAGGGCTAGATTTTACTGGCCAACAGTGTTCTCTGACGCATTCAAATGGGTCCAATCATGTGACAAATGTCAGATATTTGCTGGAAAAGCTAAGCATGCTGCTCTCCCCCTACAACCGGTAATAGCAGAAGAACCATTCCAGCAATGGGGGTTGGACTTTATTGGTGAAATCAATCCAAACTAATCGGCGGGTCACAAGTATGTGCTCACAGCCACTGACTACTTCACAAAGTGGACTGAGGCAGAAGCCACTAAACATGCTGACCAACAAATGGTGGTAGATTTCTTGGAAAGGCTAATAACCAGGTTTGGCATCCCTTCCACCATTGTAACCGATAACAGTACCCATTTTATAGGAGCCAAAACTTTGGAGTTTGCCAGAAAATATGAAATCTATTGGAATGCATCTTCAAATTATTATCCACAGGGAAATGGTCTGGCTGAATCTACCAACAAGAACCTTTTGAAGATAATCAAACGCAACATAGAGTGTAATCCCAGAACATGGCACCTCCTGCTTGATCAAGCGCTATGGGCGGACAGGATTACCCCTAAGAAGGCACTGAAGACATCTCCCTATGCGCTAGTATATGGGAGGGAGGCGATCCTTCCGATCAATGTGGAACTCCCCGCCTTGAGGTTTATCAATGAGATGGAAACGAAATATGTTCTTACCATCGAAAAAAGGTTAGCCCAGCTTTTCCAACTGGAGGAAGAACGGAATGCAACATACGATAACCTGCGACATCATCAAGGCATTGTTAAGCACTGGTTTGACAAAAAGGCCATGCCTAGAACATTCTATGAAGGGGACCTGGTCCTGAAGTGGGATGTAAAATGGGCAAAACCAGGGGCGCATGACAAATTTGATTCATTCTGGTCAGGCCCATATCTTGTCCAAAGCTGCAAGAATTCAAATGCATACCAGCTACAAGATTTGGAGGGAAGGTTGCTACCCATTCTTGTGAATGGTCAGTATCTTAAACACTATGCTTAACCCTTCCCGAGCCCAAAATGTACATATGTAAATACTCTTGTTTGTTTTGTGTATTGTTTCTTTTAGAAGGCTTTAGGTGGCTTATCAAATTTTGGCCTAAGCCCACATGTAGCTTGTAAGATCATCATCTCAACCAAATTCCAACCATTGTAGTGGATAGCCAATTACGGTGGATAAAAAGAAGAGGATGGATGCTAAAAGAGTGGGGCGGAAAATGGCAAGAGAACCTTGTGACCCACCAAGTTAAAAAGCCCACCCACTTTGGGTGGAGAAAAGGAGAAGCTTAGAATCAAGGCAGAAATACAAAAGCCCACCCTCATTTGAAATAGGGTGGATGATTAGAATCATGACCCATCACCCCAAAGAGGCCTCAAGTCCCACCCTAGAAACTCACACCCGATAATGTGGAGTACAACTATCCCCTTCAGAAGCAAGGAAACATTAATCTAAAATGGTTGCACGCCAACCAATGAGCAGGAGCCCCTCCACACATTTTGACAATGAATAGGTGTCATTAATGAAAAAGCATGGGGAGAAATTATCATCATGATACTTGCAGAAGTGGCTCGGATCACCGCTCAACACATGTGTCAGACCACATCCCAAGGCCACCAACAGAATGATAGTTAAAAGAAAAGAAGGCTAACGGTGGGTGCACATCCCAATGCAAGTATTTAAAACATTGCAAAAGGAAGGTACGCTCCTCTAGGCAGGTAGTTGGCTGACATATCCGGTAAATCCTAGCTCCTAATCATCCACTACCAACAAGGTGACGGCAAAAACACAATGGTACAATAAACAAGGCAAGCCAATCTAGAAGGGTCCGAGCTCTGATACGCTGAGGATGAGGTGACAAGCACCTCCTTTTAATTGGTTACTGGCTCGATCCCAGCAAATTCAGCGATCGACAATCATCAGAAGGAATTTGGCTCAAGAGATTTGCCTCGTTTTCGGCAAAATTCTTGCAACGGTCCTGTCGCGGCCTTGCACGCAACCCCAATCACATGTTATAAATGACTAAAGAAGGAAGTCGACCAGTTTCTCTCGGCCTTGTCTAAAGTTTTGATAAGAACACAACGGTGATAACAGTATTTATTTCAAAATTTGTGAAGTATCAGTAGTCTCTGCCCTTGATAGTTCCATCGCACCTAAAATAAGGGCTTCAAAATGGGAAAGACAAAGATGAAGAGAAAGTTGGAGGACTCGTATGAAGGTCTCAAGGACACTGAGATAACAATCAGAGGCAAATCCAGAATCGCAAGAGAAGCTTCAGTAGCCATATCGGTGAATCAGTCCAACCATGGGCCAACGGTAGTGGCTTGGAGGAGTCACCTCAGTGCTTTCATGCCTTTCCCTACTCATCCTTGCCCAGAACTGGTACATGCAGTAGCAAAGTTATACGACCCAACCACTAGCATAGTGCAAGATATTTAGGATTAGGTGCTATTCATAATCAGTGCTAGCACCATTCGAGAGACTTTCTTTCCCAAAGCTGCCATGCTCCGAGACCCTTGGGGAAATAACCGACCCAAAATGATTGAGGTGGATCTAGAGGAGCAATGAACACAACTGCTCAATGATAGGCCCAAGCAATGGGTAGCTAAAGTACTCAGAGGTTTACCAGTAGGCTATGAGGTCAAACCCCATCCACTGGTAGATTGCAAAGAAGAATACCGGCCCATCCTATCTCTGTTGGCTACTATGTTGGGCCTTCCTTCAGATGAGGAAGTGTTACCATGCCAACTGGCAATGGGTTACATCATCTCCTGGGCATATAAGAGTATCAGATTCGATTGGGCAGGGTTTTTGGCCCAAAATATATGAAAGCAACTCGCGGAATATCAAGAGGGGATGAGCAAAGAATTTTGGTATGCATCCCACCTGGCCTAGCTCATTTTCCATCATATACCTCATGATAGGCACTCTGTGAAAATCTAGGAGAGGAATGAACAAGGAGAAGTACACCCACCCATTGAATGGATGCATGTACTCAAGAAGAGTAGTTCATATATGGAATTCAACAGATAGTTCCTGGGACCCACCCTCTTGTATATTAATCACTCCTGCCCACGTCTCTCTCAGAGAGCCAAGGATTTTTTGCAGACCAACTCCCAAGAGATTGGAGACTACTACTTCATGCAGGAGGGCACTTGCATCAGGTTATATGGTTTCTCTGATTTCCCATATTTGCTCCCCTTTTATGCCATAGATTGGATTTTTAGCATGGAAGTATGTCGACAAATTTGCTACATTGAAGCAATATGGGGAAATGGGATGAAGAAAAAGGTGATCTTCCCATAGACTATATTTTTTGATCCCACCCTCCAAGTGTTGCCTAGATGGCATTATGATCATAATCATACCCTACAAAAGAAGCTTGCAAATAACAATAGACCAAGGCAGTTCAAACATCACGACAATGAAGGAAGCAAAACAATGTTGAAATATAGAAATCTACTAGAGGATCAAGTTCCCTTTTTTTTCTAGATTTTATATGCATGATCGACCATTATGGAGGGTGGACTATCTGTATGTGAAGGTGTTTAAGAAATACCCCTTACAATTGATTAGGGGGTCTCTATTTCATGACATCATCAATAAGAGGAACTGGTTAGATCTTAAAGTTGAGCAATGGTGGATTATGCATTGTGAGTGAGATGACACCAAGGAAGCATACCCAAGAAAATTTGATGGGGATTTTTTCACTAAATATAATGCTAATTATGAGCCCCCAAAGAATAAGGACAAGGAGGTAGAAGACCTCACTCCTGAGGTCACGAAGAAGGAGGATCCCCAAAATCTAGGACACAACCAAGAGGATTCAGAAGAAGATGATGAAGAGGAAGAAGCCCTAAGTGATTTCCAAGCATCGACAATCTCATCAGGGGTAAGGATGAGCAAGAAAAGGGCACCACACGTAGGCCCTTCAGTGGAAGCCAGGGTGACTAGGTCATCCAAGTCTAGTGGGGCACATCCTCAGAAAACTCAGACCTTCGTGTCTCAAAAGGCCCAGTCCAATAAGAAGTGGAAAAGTGCACCAAGTCCCGACCAGATTCAGTCATGGCAGGTGTTAACCCTGAAGATACCCAAGATTGAAGGGATGGTGGCCTCGAGCAAAGTCCAGAAGTAGTAGGCACCCTCAAGAGAAATACTGAAGATAGCTCAAGAATGAGTTGTAGTGGAGGATGTGGACTCATGAACACCATCTCCCCAAAAAGTTCACTCACCATAGGTGATTGAGGACTCCCCCATTACTGCCCAAATCCCATCTGTTGAGATAATACCCATTGTAGACTAGATGATGCCTCCTTATCCCGAACACTCGCCACCTAAGGGATCTCAAAGCTATCCACCACCCCCACCAATCAATCCATCTAGTGAAACTCCTCTACCATTGCAGTCACCACCAAAAAGGAACCCTTGTCTGGCACTCCCCAACATCAGCTAGAGCAAGAACAACCCAACGAGCTATCCCCTTCCATTTTCGACCTAAAACATTTGAGCAAGTCTATGTGCTCTTTCCAAGATCGTGCCCTAGCCCTGTGTCCCATAACCCCCTTGCCATATTTTTTGACTAACCCAGTTGTTGTGCAGGTAACAAAGAAGGACTTACTAGAGGCATACTCTATGTTGAAGAACACTCAGGAGAACTAGAAGAGGTGGGAGGACCAACAGTGGGAGATGCTTAGAGAGGAGCACACGCCGGCGGCCCCTTCAATGCGCATGGAGCTGGATCCTGTAGAGGGAATGCTTCATGAGGTGATAGTTGTACCAAAGGTCAACAAAGCTCTTGTCGAAATGGAGTGGGAAGACTAGAATTTCTAGGTAACGTCCAAGGATGTTACAAAAATACCTAAGGCGTAGACCCTTAGAAACTTGCATGTGCAAGCTGACACCTTATTATGGCAAAGTAGTAAAGAGGAGAGAGACCTGAAATAGGCCAAGAAAAGGATCAATAGTCTTGAGGAGCAATTGAAATAGGTAAAGGTAGGACAAAGAGCTTTGGAGTTGCAGGTGAAGCAACTACAGGAAGGGTTAAACAAGGTCGCCTCCCAAAAAGTGTTGCAAGAAAAGGATGAGGAAATTGAGGTATGGAAAGCAAAGTTTCAAGCTGCTCAAGAATCAGCCAAGAAACAAGAGGTCGAGGCCCAAACCAGGTCACAACAATTGCAAAGCGCCTTGGAAAAGACTCTGGTCGAGCTCAAAAAAGAAAGGAATATGCCCCACGGGTCAATGATCGCCAAGTCCTGGATAGGAGATGTAAAAAGGTTTTATCTGAATAAGGTGAGAGATGCTATGATCAAAGTACTTCCCACTTTCACAAGAAGGCTCGTCGACGTATTGTCAATCTCAAAATGGACAGAGGAGGAAGCAGCAAAGAAGGGACAGGTGGTCCATGGCATGGGACCCCAAGATTTAGCTATAAAGGTAATGTTCAGATGAACAAGTCCCAT
The DNA here is from genome assembly GCA_028583015.1 of Wollemia nobilis. Lineage (NCBI taxonomy): Eukaryota > Viridiplantae > Streptophyta > Pinopsida > Araucariales > Araucariaceae > Wollemia > Wollemia nobilis. The sequence goes on along the minus strand of JAQPPZ010001723.1, from coordinate 264,532 downwards.
CCTGGTGGATTACTCAGAGCAGGAAAAGGATCACATTAGGCACTGCATGGATCAGGTGCTCTTCATCATGGACCTTTACTATGAGAGCAAAGAAATTCAGACGATGCTCAAAAAGGAGGTGGAGAAGATGAATGCCATAAATGCAGAACTAAGAGAACTTGGCTCACCAGGGTTCTAGGAGAGTAGCAAGCAATTCTTCTCAATGGAGGATCTGACAAATCGATTTGAAGCTCTAAAGCAAGACCACCGAGAGATTGATGAACTCAGTGAACCCATGGAGGTAAACAAAATGATGGATATTATCCTACAATTCTCGGGTCTCAGTGCCAAGGCAGAAGAGGTGGTAGGGCACTATGCAAATATTCCTTATAGAAGCCTGAATCGACTGGAAGACATCGATGAGTTTCTCAAGAATGCATCCCTTCCCACGGTTGGGGAATGGGAATGCATATGTAAAGGTTTGAACGTCCAACCCCCTGCAAAGGTGATATCACAGGTTGAACCTTCCAGAGGGTGGGAGAAGCAACGAGGTGACTCCGCTGCTATAGATGGCTTCTAGGTAGGGTCAAAGGCCCCATCGGGCCAAGTTCATTTTTGTAAAAATTCCTTGTTTTGATTGACTCTGTAGCCCAATGGACCAGGACCAGGGTCAATTTTGGTTTGATTTTTGATTTTAAACTTTTGATCAAGCTGGAATTTTGGGTTCACCCTCTTTCACAAGTAAAGGGGCCCCAAAAGTCACCAAGAATGTAGGGTGGATAATGCAGTGGCGCTAAATCCCACCCAAAATAAGAAGGCCCAACACTTGGGTGGGCTATGTTGGGGCGGAGGTTTTTCCCACAAAGATATGTTCCGCCCCAACCAAAACCCCACCCCACCTAAGGCGGCAAGCTCCGATGGGTGGGTGAAACAAAGGAAGCCACAAAGCTCCCCACCCAACTTGGGCGGAGGTTTGTGACAAGACAAGGGGTGGGTTCATCCCAATTATCTCACTTCAACTTGGGTGGAGTCATCCGTAGGCGCCCGCCCTAGTCAGGGCAACTATTTTGAAGACCCTTGAGGGTGGAAGTACCCCAAAATGCCACCCACATGAAATGATAAAAGGAAGGTGAGCTATCACCTACAAAGGCACCCAAAATATCCCGCCCGAGGCTAAGTCGCTACAAAGAAAGGTAAGGGTTGGTCAAAGCTGATGATAGCCTAGGTCTTGAGCCTATCTCTGAGGCATTATCATTTGCATTCAATGCTGGTCACCAGACACTACGGTGTACCTATTGAAGCCCTACATCGAAACCCGAGGACAGGGTTCCCCGCCAATACAATGGGTCCATCACAAGGGAGGCATGGTAGGGAAAATTAATACCCAAAAAAAAAGACCATAATTGAGAGAGAAAAAAAAAAAAAAAAAAAAAAAAGCAAAAGAAAGGGGATATAATTAAGAGAAGATCATATCCTGTTCCTAGTCGAAAGGCTTACCAAATCAACAAGGAGGCATAGGAATTAATGTTCCTACCCTAGGAGGTACGACGTGCATGAATGAACCCACCCAACGTAAGAAGGAAGCCCTATCTTCTGGCTATAAAATACTGAATGTAACCCATTCGAAGGGTCGGCTCTAAGCTATTACAATTTGTATGCAAGACTGGGAATTCATTAATATAGACAAAGCATTGTCTGACCTTCGGATCATTCCGCCTATATGTATGTATTTTCATGTTTGTGCTTTTCTGCTAAAATTGATGAATGAATTAGTTATTATTCTGCTATCTGGATTCTGACTATTGGTTTATCAATTCTAGAATTTACAAACATAGTGTGAAGCATGAATGATAATAGTTGGAATGCATTAACTGGTCTATTAGATGGTTGTATATGTCAATGTATTCCCATTACCATCTGCATATGTCTTGATGCGGCTTATCCACCTAGTTTAACCCAGATTCATTTAATTTTATTTACTTTCTTCTTTGCTTTACCCAAGTTCCATTAATTTCCATTGAAATCATAAGGAACCGGCCTTCTCCGGAGATTGGTCATAGGATTTCGTTAACCAGTGACCTCTCGATGTTGGTCTAGTCCGCAGGGCGCACAATCCTTCCGTTAGGTGCAGATTACCGACCAACACTTCTACAGAAGGGTTTATAGTACAGGTCTAGGTGCAGGTGCAGGTGCAAGAAGGGGAAGAACCTTGTTACCCTTAAAAGTTGGGTATTTTCTATAGAAGGGTTTACAGTACAGGTGCAGATACAAGTATTCCCTTTGGGCGAAGTGTTGTGTGTAGGCTATGGAGTGGCCTGTGGGTGCTAATGAGGGCTCTTCTGGGCCCCCTCCTCGGCCCCTCTCCCTTAAGAGATCGTTTGCAGATACAGTTAAAGGGAAATAGGGCATGGAGGACATCTTGTTTAGAGACTCAGATCTTCATTCTATTTTCTCTCCAATGGCCAAGAATCCAAAGCAACAATCGTACCAGGCAAGGGTTAATGGTTGCCTCCCCCAGGCAGCCCTTTGTCCTAAACTAATGATAGATCAAGCCCTAGTGGCTGATAACATTCTCTACAAAAACAAGCATGACCAAATTTGTAAGTTTATCGGCATAAGATCATCTTCAGGATTTATGTCCTCTTGGATCCGGAATAATTGGGAACCCCTTGGGGATACCTCAATCTCTCTTATTAGCAATGGCTATTATATTGTGAGTTTTTCTTCTCAAGTAGATAAAGACAAAGCCTTTGAGTCAGGGAGGAGAACATATGGTGCTGTGAGCCTTTTTGTTCAGCCATGGAAGCTGGGATTTGACTCTTGGATGGAGCTCTCTACGATGATTGTTTGGGTTCGTCTTTATGCCCTACCCATGGAATACTAGTATGAACCAGTTTTTGAGAAACTGGGCAACTTCTTGGGGTGCTATTTAGGAGTTGCCAAAGACACGATGAGGGGTGACTCTGCAGAGAATCTCTTACGAGTTCTCTCTAAAACATTAATACCATTTATATTTAATCAAATAATTGATAGTTTTCAATGGAATATAAACAAGAACAATCATACAATGACACAAGTAAATCGAATGGAATTTAAATAAATGCTTAGCCACTTGAGGTGGGCACTCCCTCGCCGTAAAGGCAATATGCGAATAGCGCAGATGATAATAAAGATAGATAGATTATTATGAATGATAAATCAATCTAGTCTAAATAGTAAAAATGATTAATTCAAATGGAACCTAACATAGTCGGCTATGTTAGGGTTGTAGCATGACTCCCCTCCTCGGAAAGCTTTGTCCTCAAAGCTGGAAATGACTGGAAAATACTTTCAGATTCCCAGGTTGCATCTTCTTCAGGTAAATCCTGCCACTTGATGAGAAATTCTTGGATGTGACGAGATCTGAGTCTGCGTGATCTGGTTTGTAGCACTTCTTCTGGTTGTAGATGGATACGCCCTTCTTCATCCAACACTGGTAATTCTGATTGAGAGTGTACCTTCTGGCCAATCACCTTTTTGAGACAGGAGACATGAAATACTGGGTGTATGCGAGAGGATTGGGGTAACTCTAGTTGATATGCTACCTCGCCAATGCGACGCACAATTTTATAAGGACCATAGAATCGTGGTGACAACTTCTGACTGGATTTGAGCTTCAATGATAGCTGCTTGTAGGGTTGAAGACGTAGGAATACCATATCACCAATATTGAATGTTCGTTCTGAACGTTGCTTGTCCTGTTGTTGCTTCATACGATTTTGTGCTTGGACCAAATTATCTTTCAAGATAGTGAGCATTGCTTGTCGCTTCTGTAACCAATCATCGACTTGAGCCACTTTGGAAGATCCTGGTACATAATCGGCAATTGTTGGTGGCTTTGTTCCATATAATGCTTCAAAAGGAGACATCTTAGTGGAAGAATGATAAGAAGTATTGTACCACCATTCCGCCAATGACAACCATTGACTCCATTGATATTGTTTATCCTGAACAAAACATCTTAGGTAGGTACCCAAACATTTGTTAACTACCTCCGTTTGACCATCTGTTTGTGGATGGTATGCAGAAGACATATTTAATTTGGTACCACTAAGTCGAAATAATTCTCTCCAAAAATTGCTGGTAAATATGGGATCACGATCACTTACAATATTTTTGGGCATTCCATGTAATTTAAAAATTGAATCCATAAATACCTTGGCCACTTTGCTTGCTGAAAATGGATGTTGTAAAGCCTGAAAATGAGCATATTTGGAAAGGCGATCAACTACCACGAAAATTACTATTTTTCCTTCCGACTTAGGAAGACCTTCAATAAAATCCATGGAAATATGTTCCCACTGGCGATCCGGAATAGGTAACGGTTGAAGTAATCCTGGTGATTTGATTGTTTCCCCCTTATTGCGTTGGCACACTTCACATTCAGCTACCCATTGCTTAACCTCTGCCTTTAATCCTTTCCAACAAAAGGATTGTTTAACCCGCATGTAGGTTTTCAAAAACCCTGAATGTCCTGCTGAAGGAGAAGCATGTGACTCTTCTAGAATCTGTACTTTGATTGGTGAATTATGAGGGATGTAAATACGATTCTTCTTACGTAATATTTGGCCATCATATGCGAAAAGAGGGTACTTAGAGGAACCCATAGATAACTCTTGAATTATTTGAGTTGTTTCACTGTTGGACAACCATTCTTCTTGTAACTGAGACACCCACTGCGAACATGGCCCTGAAATGGCATTAATAACTACTTCATCTTCGTATTTTCTAGATAATGCATCCGCAGCCACATTTTCTTTACCTTTCTTATATTCAATCACAAAATCATATCCCAATAATTTAGTCAACCACTTATTTTGTTCGGGATAAGAAAACCTTTGTTCTAAAAAATGCTTGAGACTGTTGTGATCGGTTTTAATAATAAAACGGCTATTGATTAAGTAATGCCTCCATTTTTCCACTGCATGTAAAATAGCCAACATTTCTTTTTCATAGGTGGATTTACCCAAATTTTTCCCTGAAAGTTGTTTACTTTCGAATGCCAAGGGATGACCCTCCTGCATTAGTACTGCACCAATACCTGTTCCTGAAGCATCGCATTCAATGACAAATGGTTTTTGAAAATCTGGAGTGGCCAAAACTGGAGTCGTACACATGGCCTCCTTGAGAGCCTCGAAAGCTTTAGTAGCTACTACTGACCATTGAAAAGCATCCTTCTTGGTGAGAGCTATGAGAGGACCCACAATTTTACCATAGTCACGCACAAATTTGCGGTAATAGCCCGTGAGACCCAAAAAACCATGAAGTTTTTTGATGGTTTTAGGCAGGGGCCAATCTTGTATTGCCTTAATCTTATTGGGATCTACCTTAACACCTTCGTGAGATACTATATGACCGAGGTACTCCACTTCTTGAACACCAAAGGAGCATTTAGATCTTTTGACAAACAACTTTTCTTTGCGTAGGATATGGAGAACTCTGTCCACATGTACTAAATGATCTTTCCATGATTTGCTATAGATGAGTATGTCATCAAAGAAGACTAGAACAAATTTTCGTAGGAATGGACGAAACACTTGGTTCATGAGACTTTGGAATGTAGATGGTGCATTAGTGAGACCAAAAGGCATGACCAGAAATTCATAATGACCTTCATGAGTTCGAAAGGCTGTTTTGGGAATATCCTCGTCCCTAACTCGGATTTGGTGGAACCCTGAGCGTAAGTCCAATTTGGTGAAGAATTTGGCACCATGTAGCTCATCTAGTAAATCATCAATGACAGGAATAGGAAACTTATCTTTGATTGTGATTTTATTGAGAGGACGAAAATCTGGACACATACGCCAAGAATTGTCTTTTCGACGAGCTAAGACGACAGGTGAGGAATAAGGACTAGTACTATGATGGATGACACCCTGGTCTAATAGTTCTTGGACAATCTTCTCAATTTCTATTTTTTGGGGTTGGGGATATCGATAAGGACGACCATTGGGTGGAAGACTACCAGGCACTAGATGTATGGCATGGTCATGAGATCTTTTGGGGGGTAGGCCTGTGGGTTCTTGAAAAACCTCCTCATAGTTAGACACAATGTTTTGGAGATCTTCCTCTTTGATTTTTGGCATAGCTTGTTCTAATTTTTCAATGCAATTGATTCGGGCTATGAATCCCCCACCATATTTTCTTAACAACTTTTCCATGCTATGTGAACTTACAACTTTTGATGGAGGTGTGGGTAGTCCTTGAAGACGGATGGTCCTCCCATTGGCTTGCCATTCCACAAAGCGATGTTTGTGATTAAAACCCACGGTGGTTTCTAATTGTTCCATCCATGCAACACCTAAAATAACTTCTGAATTTCCTAATTCCATAACAAAAAGAGGACCTTGCCAAGTATACGTACCCATTTGTAGTGAAATTGAAGATGTCTTACCGAGACATTGAGAAACTTCCCTGCTTGTCGTTCTGACTTGAAACCGATCTTGACTAGAAGAGTAGACGTGCAGACCCAGTGTCCTTGCAAGTCTTGCATCAATGAAGTTGTGAGTACTTCCGGAATCAATTAGTACCGTCACCCGCTGCTTCCGAATGAAACCTGCCACCTTGATTGTATGGTGAGAAGATAACCCCATAAGAGCATGTACTAAAATAGTCATGGTATCCTCCTCAGCGACAACTTCGTCTTGTGCATTTTGGTCCTCAACTGGGAGATCCTCAGGTGCATCGTACTCCTCTATTTCTTCTTCCTGGTCGGCATATTCAATTTGAAAATTTTGTCGTGGTGTACATGCTTGATCTTTTTGATGTTGAGTGCGACATTTGTAGCAGAAGTATCGTGACGGTTGATCATTTCTGCGAAAAGAGTTGTTGCGGAATGGAGGTCGACCATATGAATCACGTCGTGTGGATGATCCTATGTGCGCCTTTGTTTCTGCTAAGTCAACAATCCTTATACACTCATCCAACTTGGATGGATTTTGTAGGTCTACCTCAACTTTAATATGTGCTTTTAATCCATTTCGAAAAGTTGCTACTACCACGTCCTGTGGTAGGTCTTCTGCATAGGAAAGCATACTGGTGAATTCGAAAATATAGGCCCCTACTGATCCTGTTTGCCTGAGTGACAACAATCGTACTGTGTATGAACCCGTGGGACCTTTGTCGAATCTGTGAAGAAAGGCTCTTTTGAAAGTATCCCAATATAATGCATCTTGGGGCTCCTCACGTTTATACCATGTAAACCATTGATAAGCTTCAGTGCCAAATTTGGTTGCTGTAAAAGGGACCTTGTCCTTGTCCAGAAATTTGTAAAATTCTAAGATGCCATCCATTTTTGCAATCCACCCGCGTGGATCCTGGCCTTCAAAGGTAGGCATATCAATGCGTGGATGATTGACTCCCATTGGACCTCTTGGTTGGGAGTGGAAATTATTTCTATCTTGTTCCTCGTTACTTCTCTGTCTCTGGTTGTTATTTTGATAGGGTCTATGAAACCCTCTTTGTTGCTCCATATTTTCTTCATTACCCCTATCCTCAATATTTTGGTGACCATTGTGAGTCATGGATGACTATTTGACTATTTTGACCTCTATGGTGTGTGTAGTCGTCATTGTAGACATCCGTACTCCAGTGATTGGAACTAGAAGGATTTGGTTGGGGCGGTTTCTGAGATGCGTTGAAACTTTCAGTCATCCTCTGGAGATTTAATATCAAATCTTTTAACAACTCATCATTGAGCACTGGATGATTTCCTTCTACTTGGGTGACATTTTCTTGTGCTGAATCTGGAGAAGAATTGGATGCCATTGGGCTGACCACTGGATGACTCGGGTTAAAACTACCAATTCCGGATGGAGAAGGAGAATTTTTTGTACCTTGGCTTCGACGAGCTCTTCTGGCGTTATTGTTGGGAGTTTCCGAGCTTGTTAATCGTCCGTCAGATCCTTTGATCCAACTTCTGCTCATGCACTTTCCAAAGTCTCCTGCTTAGGAGCCTTTGAGCTTCAAATTTAAAAAAATTTGTTAAATTGTCAAAAATTTGGTTTATATTCCACCGAATTGTCACTCCAACTGTGACATGGATTTTGAAGTTTGGCTCACCTCCTTTGACAACTTTGAACAGTTTCCTTGACAACTTTCAACACTTGTGGTAACAAGTTGACACTTAACCTTGAATATGACACTCTAATTTTGACCAACGTGGATTATGTAGAACCACTCGACCCAATACAACGACACTTAACCTTGAATACGATGTTGACTGCGAATACGACGCAACTGTGGACACGACAGCGAAGACAACAACAGCCGGACTGCGGACAAGACTCGACAGCCAGACTGCGATAACGACAGTCGGACTGCGGACAAGCCTCGACAGCAACAGCGACAACCAGACTACGGACAAGCCTCGACAGCGACAGCGACAACCAGACTGCTGGCGACGGGACGGGAAAAGCAGGACTGGACTGTTGGCGACGGGACGGGACAGGCAGGACTGGACTGCTCGCGACGGAACGGGACAAGGACAGCGGAAGCGACAGGGACGCGTGCGCAAGGAGACGAGCGGGTGTGACCAAGTCACAATGGCCTTAGTGCACCTTGTGAGTTATAAACCCCCTCTTGTGTTTCCCTTAGCTCGTGTGGGATAAATATTTAAGCCCAACGAAACTTAAAAATTTTATCTGACGTCAGCAAATGAAATTAAACGAACTACCTTAGCTTTGCATGAATTATTGAAGATTTTCGCGAATTATGATTGGTCGACCGACGTGCGAACAGAAGACTGGTACGTTCATCTGAATGGAAGCTTTCACGGGGTGTTTTGTATGATGCAGCTATTTTCTTACCCCCTAGAGTTTCCCTATGATCAACCAGTGATGCGGACACCGGAGTTTCTGGTCCTATCTTCAGGCAAAATTTGAACCGTGCGACGAATGCTCCTTCTGTGTCTTTTTAACCTGTGTATCTTCCCCTGTGAATGTGCGACCGACTGGTTTACGGTGTTTTTTCCGCCCGTACCTTCACCGTGCTACGAACTGCCAACCAGGGCACGTATGGAGGTGTTTGGACTGTACAAAATTCCTCACCTACCCTACGAAACTGACTACTGATACCACTTGCAGAGAATCTCTTACGAGTTCTCTCTAAAACATTAATACCATTTATATTTAATCAAATAATTGATATTTTTCAATGGAATATAAACAGGAACAATCATACAATGACACAAGTAAATCGAATGGAATTGCAAGTAAATCGATTAGCCACTTGAGGTGGGCACTCCCTCGCCGTAAAGGCAATGTGCGAATAGCGCAGATGAAACGTAGGAATAATAAAATAATGATTCATTATGAATGATAAATCAACCCTAGTCTAAATAGTAAAAGTGATTAATTCAAATGGAACCTAACATAGTCGGCTATGTTAGGGTTGTAGCAGACTCTATTGTTTATGCCCGGATCTGTGTGGAGATGGATCTCAACCAACCTCTCCCAACTAAAATAGAAATTAACATGGGGGACTTATCTTGGATCTAGCAGGTAGACTATGAGGTAATCCCATTCCGATGCAGGATCTTCCACAAACACGGTCATCTGGCCCGCTTCTGCCTGGAGGGCATCATGAAGAGCTCCATCCCTCCAAAGGAAACTGTCACCAATAGCAAGTTTACTGAGAAGAAAGAAGAGAATCTGCCCACAGCCTCTAATGTTAATCCCCCTGAGGACGGTTTTGAAGCTCCAAAGAGAAAGAAGAATAAAAAGAGCAAGACAACATGCTCCAACCAATCGGCAGAAAGAAATTTCAACAGGTATGAAATTCTTAATTCTCTCTTGGATATGGAGGAGACCACCATAATAGATGAACCTCAGAAGGATAACCTTCCCCTTGTAAGGGTTGAGGAAACTGCCCATCATGTTTCTTTGAATTCAAATTTGGGGGCTGATCACTTAGCGCTGATAAATCTAGGGAACCAAACCCTTGCAATGGTTGTGGTGGATAATGATGTTTCAATGAAAGATAGAGAAAAGGACAGAGGGAAACTTGACCTTGGGATCCAACAAGCGGAGAAAAGGTTAAAAAACTCTCAAGCCAAGAGTGTAGGAAGAAAATCAAACCAGGAGAAGTTGGCTAATGAGGGAGACCAACTAGTCATCCAGAGAAAGGTCAAGCAGATTGACACTTACTGGAATCCAGGTTCCCAATGATTGTCCAATCTTGGAATATAAGAGGTCTAAACAGCAGACCTCATCAAATTGTTGTTCAGAGTTTAATTAAAAATCATCATTCTGACTTTATTCTCCTTCAAGAGACTAAAGCTTCCATTCAGAAGATGGATATCATTGTTAAGAAAATTTGGAGACAGGTTGAGTACATGGCGGTTGGATCCCAAGGGGCTTCAGGGGGAGTGGTGACTTTATGGAATCCTCTTCTCTGGATGGCTTTAGATCACTCTGTTGGTCGGGGTATCCTCACTTCTCTCTTCAAGAGCAAGAACTCCGAGGAGCTTTTATTGGTTTCCAATTTCTACGATGCTACAAATTTTGTGGAGCAACAACACCAATGGTCAGTTTTACAGGATAGTAGAACCGGAAAAGAGGAAGTGAATTGGATAGTGGTAGGGGATTTCAATGCTAAACTTGCTCTTAGGGATCAAGAAGGGGGAAATCCTTCTTTGGACCAAGGGGATAGATTTATGATGTCCAAAATTAATCAGCTCAATTTAATTGATGTTCAGCATGTGGGGTCTCCGTATACATGGACAAACAAACAAGTAGGGTCGGCAAGTAGGAAAGTCAAGCTTGACATATTTTTGGTTTCTGAAGAGGCCTTTCTTCATTGGTATTTTAGGATGGAGATTCTTAATCGCACTGACTCTGATCACTTTTCGATTCTTCTGGAATGGAAGTTGGGCCACAATCCCCCCCCCAAGACCTTTTCGTTTTGAGAATTGTTGGCTGGAAAAGGAGGATCTGAAGGAAAAAATCCCCATCTGGTGGGAGGAGGGTCATCCTTCCCATGGGAGAGCTATGTATGTTTTTTCCAAACAAATCCAACATGTCAAATATCATCTCAAATTCTGGAAAAGAAGTAGCAAATCTGATTTTCAGTCCCAAAAGGCTCCTTTGTTGGCAAAGATGGAGGAGTTGGCCACCCGCTTTAGGACTGGAGCAATCACAGAGGACCTGAAATATGAAGATGAACTGGTCAGAAAAGAATTAGATTCCATAGACAATCAGGAGGAAATTTATTGGAAACAAAGAGCGAGAACTGCTTGGCTGTTGGAGGGGGATCAAAACACGAGTTTCTTTCATCGCTTTGCATTGGCAAGTAGACAAAGGAATTCTTTGACTTGCCTTTAGGACTCCAATGGATAGGTGATGGACACCATACTAGGTATGCAACATGCAACAAATAATTTCTTTCAAAATATTTTTACTACCCCTGCTATCCCTAATCTTGCAATGCAACAAGAGATACTTAACTGTATCCCCCAGATTATTTCAGCCAAGCAAAACCAAGCCCTTTTCAATCCAGTGGATAAAGATGAGGTGAGGAGCATAGTTTTCAGCATGAAATCAGGGAAATCTCCAGGGCCCGATGGTTTCCCAATTGAGTTCTTTAAGGCTTTTTGGGATGTCATAGGAGAGGATTTAACCAAGGCTGTTGAAGAATCTCATTCAAACAGAACTATGCTTCGGGCTCTAAATCATACTTTCCTCACTTTGATTCCTAAAGTGGGACAAGTCGCCAACCTTGGAGATTTTTGCTCGATTGCTCTCTGCAATGTGACCTACAAGATAATCACTAAGTTGATGGTTGAAAGGCTTAAGAAGATTATGGACAACATAATCTCCCAGGAACAAGGAGGATTTGTGGAGGGGCATCAAATTCTAGATGGAGTTATTCTAGCCCAGGAGGCTATCCACTCAATGCAGCATTCTGGTCGAAGAGGCATGTTTATTAAACTAGATATGTCTAAGGCTTATGATAGAGTCCCCTGGCAGTTTTTGGATCAAATGCTTGAGAAATTTGGCTTCTCTTAGGAGTGGAGAGAGTGGATCATGAGTTGTGTCTCGATGGTTTCCTTCTCTGTTCTCATCAACGGCTCCCCCTCGACCCCTTTCCTTGCTTCCAAGGGTATTCGTCAAGGAGATTCTATTTCCCCATTTCTTTTTATTATTCTAGCAAAAGGATTGGGCAGATTACTTCAAAGAAATAAACAACAAGGTCTTTTGGAAGGTGTGCAACTAGGTGAGGAGACGTTAACTCATCTTCAATTTGTGGATGATACAGGTCTCTTTGGGAAGGCCAGCATTTGGGAGGCTAGAACACTCAAAGCCATATTAAAAACCTACATGGATGCTACTGGTCAGCAGGTGAATGCAGCCAAATCCAAGGTTGTTTTCTTCAATACGGACAAAAGAATCCAAGATCAGATTCTATCCATTTTGAGCTTTGCCCAGGGTACCCTTCCGCTTGATTACCTAGGGATTCCCCTTCATTTTAAGAGCCTAAGGGTGGTTGATTGGAAAGCTTTAATGGATAGAATCATTGCTAAAGTTAATCATTGGACTCATCGTTGGCTTACCTTCGGAGGAAGAATGGCTCTCATCCAATCGGTGATCCAAGCCATGCCTATTTATAAATTCTCCATCCTAGCTGCCCCTATGAGAGTCCTCAGAGAGTTGGATTTGCTTATGAGAAAGTTTTTGTGGGATGGCCCAAGGATGGGTAAGAAGTGGGCTCTTGTTAGTTGGGATAAAATATGTCAGCCTAAAGCTCGAGGGGGTCTTGGTTTTTGTAAAGCAGCTTTAAACAATCAAGCTCTTGTTGGGAAGCTTTATTGGAGATGGATCTCCAACAAGGAGGCTTTCTTCAGTAGAGTCATCACTAGTAAGTATTTGGGTTCTATCCCTCATCAAGAAGTTGGTCGCATTCCTCTAAGGGACCTTGGCTCCGTTATTTGGAAGGTCCTAAAATCTGGTGAACAATTGGTTAAATCTAGACTTTTCTGGAAAGTAGGTACAGGAGACAAAGCTAACTTTTGGAGTGATTCTTGGGACCAGCATCCCCCCTTAATCTATGAGTTTCAAGAGTTGCAGCCCTTGCAACAAAGCCTCGAAGGTAGAGGATGGATAAAGATGGCTTCATACATTACTTCTAGGCAAATTGGAGATTTCTTTTTCTTTGAGTGGAAGAGGTTAGAAGAATGGCCTATTCCTGTCCCTCTTCATCAAAAGCTTCTTATTGATAAGACCCTCAAGCAAAGGTGCCTTATAGGAAAAGAGGAAGAGGATAGGATTGCCTAGGGCCTTGGCACTCTAGGTGTCTTCATTGTTTGTGATGGTTATAATGCTTTGCTCCCTCCTCCGCAGATCTTACAAGATGCCCGATGGGATAGAGTTTGGGTGGTAATGGCTGGCCTAAAATAAATTTCTTTGCTTGAAAAGTGATGCATAGGAGCTGTCTCACCTATGATAACCTTATGAAGAGAGGTTTTTATGGCCCTTCCAACTGCATCATGTGTAACTCCCAAGAGGAGACACTTGATCATCTGCTTTTCCAGTGTGCATTTGCAAGAGAATTGTGGAAAAGGTGGTTAGACCTCTTTATGCTCACCTAAAATTTTAGGTGACTCTTTCTAATATCTAGGAGATTTGGAAACGAAGAAAATTCAAGAATACCTCCATTCAGCTAGGCTGGTCCCTAGGGCCGAGTTTCATATGGTGGCATATTTGGCTGGAAAGAAATTCCAGAATTTTTAGAGAGGAATTCAATCCAATGGAGTGTTAGGAAGTGAAGTCACTATACAGTACAGGCAGCCAGAAAAAGGATTGCAGCAGGTTAAAGCAACCCAGACGTCTAGGCTGGTAGACGTCTGGGCTGCCAGACGTCTAGGCTGGCAGACGTCTCGGCCTGACGTCTAGGATGGCAGACGTCTGGGCTGTCAGACGTCTAGGCTGGTAGACGTCCAGGCCTGACGTCTAACCAAGTAGACATCTAGGCCAGACGTCAAGCCAAGTAGACGTCAAAGCAGTGGACGTCTAGGTAGACGACAGGTTGCGGAAGACGAACCGTTTCGGTTCCATATGAAGACGAACAGTTTTGCGGAGGTCTCCTTGGGGAGAGGAAACGAACGGTTGGGGCCTTCCTTGTCTGCTCTATAAAAGGGACTTGATCCCTTGCATATGAGAGATGGTTATTGAAAACGTTGAGAAACGTGAATGTAAACTTTGCTGAAAATAATAATAAAAGAGAAGTTGTCATTGCCCCGTGGTTTTCCTGCACATTGCAGGTTTCCACGTAAATCTCTGTGTCACTTGTGTTACTGTTTCCGTGTTCTATATTTTTGTTATTGTGCTTCCTCTTGCAGGTGATAAATCTGAAGTTTTTGCCTAACATCTGCTATCAGAGATAAGGTTTTGTGCGGGTGGGAGCTGCAATAATGACAAAAGGTGTAACCAAGTTCGATATTGAGAAATTTGATGGCAGGAACTTCGCTCTATGGAAGATGAAGGTGGAGGATTTGTTGGTTCAGAATGACCAAGCTCAAGCCTTGGAAGGGGTCGCGAGTAAACCGAGCAACATGAAAGATGAGGAGTGGGTAACGCTTGACAAGAAGGCGGTTTCTACAATCCGTCTCTGCCTAGCGGACTCCGTCTTGTTCAATGTAGCTAAAGAGAAGACCGCGGAAGCCCTTTGGCAAAATCTTGAAAAGTTGTATGAAACAAAATCAGCAACTAACAAGGTTTTTCTGAAAAATCGGCTTTATAGCTTGAGGATGAAAGAAAGTTCATCCGTTGTAGATCATTTGAATGAGTTTAATACTCTTATCGATGAAATGGTTTTAGTTAATGTGAAGATGGAGGATGAAGATAGAGCTATCACCCTACTTTGTTCCCTCCCGAACACTTGGGATCATATGGTGATGATCATCAATAATTCATCATCAGGAACTCTCAAATTTGATGATGTGGTAGCCGCTTTGTTGGCAGAAGAGTTGAGGCGAAAAACGTCTCTGGAACCCTCAACCATAGTTGAGAAAATTGGTATTGGGAGTCAATCGGCTGGGCAATAAGACGGGAGTTTTTCAAAAATCGGCAAAAAATCGATAAAAAAAAACCGAAGAAAACGAATTTTCTTTTTGATTTTTTTTTTCATGCATATTACAATGAATTAACATTATGCAAATCAGATATTGCAATAAAAACAACAATTCAAGTCAAGACATCATACAAGGCTCAAGCTTTAAGTACACATTTTCATTGAAAAAAAACTTTTTTCATGCATATCAGAATTTTTCACGAAAAATTCGGCAAGATCAGGAGAAAATCGGCTAGCCTGTGAATCAGGAAAAAATCAGCAAAATCGGGATTTTTTGCAGATTTTCTCAACTATGCCCTCAACCAATGAAGCCCTATCTGTGAGAGGTCGATCGTTCGAGGGGAGTAAACAAGGTAGAAAACAGTCCAGATCTAAGTCTAAAGGACATAAGCAGAAAGGGAAGTGTTGGCATTGTGGGAAGCCAGGACACTCCAAGAAGGACTGTTGGCAATTAAAGAATGGTGAAAAGCAAAATCAGCCATCAGCTGAGGCCAGTGCAGCAGATTCAGGAGAGACGGCAACATGTGAAGCCTTTTGTATCAGTAACAGCAGATCAGTTTTATATACCGGGTTTTGGACTCAAGTGCATCCTTCCACATGTCTCCCCACAGAGACTGGTTTGACAAATATCAGCCATATCGTGGTGGAAAGGTCTATTTGGGTGATGATCATCCTTTAGAAATTGTGGGAAGAGGGGATATAAGGATCAGTCTGGACGATGGTAGAGAAAGGATGTTATGTGATGTGCGACATGTGCCCGATTTGAGGAAGAATTTGCTCTCAATCAAAATGATGGATAAGCTAGGGTATTCTGTCACCTTCTGTAACAACTACTGCAAGATTACCAGAGGAGCTCTTGTAGTAGCAAAGGGAGAATCTTATGGGACCTTATACCGTTTATGCGGTGATACGGTGACAAACCATGCAGCAGCAACAACTTCTGTTCAGGATGCAGTAATGCTATGGCATCAACGCCTAGGCCATATGAGTGAAAAAGGCCTGAAAATTCTGCATGACAGAGGTATGCTTTCTGGGATTAAGTCTTGTAATTTAGACTTATGTGAGCACTGTATTTTTGGTAAACAGAAGAGGGTTCGGTTTATCGCAAGTCCTGGTAAGAGTTCTGATTTTCTGCAACTTATACATTCGGATATATTTGGACCTGTCCCCACTCAGTCCTTGAATGGCGCCATCTATTTTCTGACTTTTATAGATGATTATTCTAGGAGAGTGTGGGTTTACTTTCTGAAGAAGAAGTCGAAAGCTTTGCAGAAATTTAAGGAGTTCAAAGCACGGGTAGAAAAGAGTTTGGGCAAGTCAATTTTGTGTCTCAGGTCAGATAATGGGGGTGAATATTGCTCCAAGGAATTTGATAAATTTTGTATGCAGGAAGGTATTAAGCACCAGAAGATTGTACCATACACTCCACAACAAAATGGTGTGGCTGAGCGGATGAATCGCACAATCATGGAACGTGCAAGAAGCATGCTTAGCGCAGCCATGTTGGAGAAAAAGTTATGGGCGGAGGCTGTTAATACAGTTGTTTATCTTATTAACAGGTCACCTACAGCTGCATTGGATGGACAGATTCCGGAGGAGGTTTGGTGTTGTAAGCCAATTGATTACTCTCATTTGCGCACCTTTGGCTGTGATGCGTTTGCCCATGTACCCAAAGAAAAAAGGTCCAAGCTTGACCCGAAGTCAAGCAAATGTGTTTTTCTCGGCTATGGAGATATAGTGAAGGGGTATAGACTGTGGGATCCTACTGCCCACAAGGTAATTATTAGCCGGGATGTAATTGTTGATGAAAAATCCATGCAAAGGAAGGAGGTACAGCAAAATCCTAATGTTGTACCTGTTGAAGTAGAATTGAGTGAAGATGAACATGCTGAAGTTTTTGATCAGCATGCAGAACAGCAAGTAGAACAGGAAGTAGAGCAGCCACAACGGTCACAAGACCAAGAGCCACAACCGACAGATCATTGGGTTAGAAGATCTACACGTCCACAAAAGTGTCCGGAAAGGTATTCTCATGTGTATCAGTCCTCTTTTGCTTTGTTAACTGATGATGGTGAACCTAGTTCATTTCAGGAAGCTAGAGAGTCTGAGAATGCAGGAAAGTGGAGGAAATCCATGGAGGAGGAAATCGAGGCACTTCGAAAGAATAAAACTTGGGAACTTGTGGATCTCCCACCTGGAAGAAAGACTGTTGGAAACAAGTGGGTGTACAAAGTGAAGAAGAACAACGATGGGCTGTTGGAACGCTATAAAGCTCGCTTGGTGGCAAAGGGCTATGTGCAGAAGTCAGGTGTTGACTTTAATGAAATTTTCTCTCCAGTTGTGAAGATGACTACTATTAGAGTTCTACTTGCACTTGTAGCTGCACAGGATTTGGAACTGGAGCAGCTTGATGTAAAGACTGCTTTCTTGCATGGTGATCTCGAGGAAGAGATATATATGGATCAGCCTGAGGGCTATGAAGAAAGAGGCAAAGAGCATTTGGTTTGCAGACTGAAGAAATCACTGTACGGGTTGAAACAGGCGCCAAGGATGTGGTACAGGAAATTTGACACCTTCATGAAGAGCCAAGGTTTCAGCAGGAGTGAAGCTGACCATTGTGCATACTATAAGAGGTTTGATGATGGCAGTTTTATTATTTTGCTGTTGTATGTTGATGATATGTTGGTTGCAGGCCCCAACATGAAGAAAATCATTGATCTTAAGGCTCAGTTGGCTAGGACATTTGAAATGAAGGATTTAGGAGCAGCAAACCAAATTTTAGGGATGAAGATACACAGGGACAGAAAAGGAAGAAAGATCTGGTTAAGTCAAAAGTCATATGTGGAAAAGATTCTGCAGCGCTTCAATATGCAGAATGCTAAACCAGTTAGTACCCCACTTCTTCCACACTTAAAGTTGTCTTCCAACCAGTGTCCTAGAACGGAAGCAGAGAAGACAAGCATGTCTCGTGTACCGTATTCATCAGCAGTAGGAAGCCTCATGTATGCCATGGTGAGCACCAGACCGGATATTGCCCAAGCAGTGGGAGTAGTCAGCCGGTACATGGCAAATCCTGGTAAGGAGCATTGGAATGCGGTGAAGTGGATATTCAGATATTTAAGAGCCACTTCAGATGTTGCCATTTACTTTGGATCGGCAGATTTGCAAGTTACAGGTTTTGTGGATTCTGATTATGGTGGAGATAGAGATGGGAGAAAATCCACTACAGGATATACCTTCACTCTTGCTGGAGGAGCAGTGAGTTGGGCTTCTAAGTTGCAGTCTGTTGTGGCTTTATCAACCACTGAAGCAGAATACATTGCAGCAACTCATGCCAACAAAGAGGCAATTTGGCTAGAGCGATTGTTGGGTGACTTCAAGGTAATGCAGGAGAAAATTACGCTGCATTGTGATAGCCAGAGTGCTATTCAGCTAGTGAAGAATCCAACATTCCATGATCGCACGAAACACATTGATGTCAAGTACCACTTTATCAGAAATGTGGTGGAAGAAGGTAGGATCCTGTTGCAGAAAATCGACACTGAAGTGAATCCTGCAGATATGCTTACAAAGTCGGTCAAGGTAGAGAAGTTTGAGTGGTGCAGAACTTCTCTGGGCTTGCTGAAAAAGTAACAAGGGCAGCATTGGGGCAATTGGCACTGGATGAAGACCTTTGGCAGAAGAATTCCTGAATATTGACTTCAAGTGGGAGAATGTTAGGAAGTGAAGTCACTATGCAGTACAGGCAGCCAGAAAAAGGATTGCATCAGGTTAAAGCAACCCAGACGTCTAGGTTGGTAGACATCTG
This sequence comes from Wollemia nobilis, assembly GCA_028583015.1. Classification (NCBI taxonomy): domain Eukaryota; kingdom Viridiplantae; phylum Streptophyta; class Pinopsida; order Araucariales; family Araucariaceae; genus Wollemia; species Wollemia nobilis. Next base: position 245,640 of record JAQPPZ010001723.1, on the reverse strand, counting down.
GGCTACCAGACGTCTAGGTTGGCAAACATCTGGGCTACCAGACGTCTAGGCTGGCAAACGTCTGGGCCTGATGTCTAGGCTGGCAAACGTCTGGGCTGCTTGACGTCTAGGATGGCAGACGTCTAGGCCTGACGTCTGGGCTGCCAGACGTCTGGGCTGCCAGACGTCTAGGCTGGTAGACGTCTGGGCCTGACGTCTAGGCTGGTAGACGTCCAGGCCTGACGTCTAGGCTGGTAGACGTCCAGGCCTGACGTCTAACCAAGTAGACGTCTAGGCCAGACGTCAAGCCAAGTAGACGTCAAAGCGGTGGACGTCTAGGTAGACGACAGGTTGTGGAAGATGAACCATTTCGGTTCCATATGAAGACAAACAGTTTTGCGGAGGTCTCCTTGGGGAGAGGAAACGAACGGTTGGGGTCTTCCTTGTCTGCTCTATAAAAGGGGCTTGATCCCTTGCATATGAGAGATGGTTGTTGAAAACGTTGAAAGACGTGGATGTAAATTTTGCTGAAAATAATAAAAGAGAAGTTGCCATTGCCCCGTGGTTTTACTTGCACATTGCAGGTTTCCACGTAAATCTCTGTGTTGCTTGTGTTACTATTTCCGTGTTGCTATTTTTGTTATTGTGCTTCCTCTTGGAGGTAATAAATCTTGAATTTTTTCCCTAACATGGAGTTGGTTTGACATTAATTGTTACCAAGGTTTCTGAAACTGTCAAAGCTCACCTTAGGGACAAAAAAACTCATGAGAATGAGGGGCCTCCCAAGCCACAGAAGTTGGGACAATGGCAGCCTCTTTCCCCGGGTTGGGAAAATATTAATTCTGATGATGCAGCTAAGGATAACCTATGCTGCAAGCATTGGTTTTCTTAGAAGAGATTTCAAGGGGAAGATCCTCCATTGGGAGCTAGAGGGTCTTGGAAGGGCTACTAACAATGAAGCTGAAGGACTGGCTATTAGACAAGGTTCTCTTAATGCTTGGGAGAATAGGGTTAGAAAGATCATAGTTGAGTTTGACTCACAAATTATGGTGGGACTTCTGGATGTTATTAGAAATTTCAGACCAAAGGCTTGGAGGATAAGAAACATTGTGAGCCAAATTAAGTCCATTTGGCAGCAGGAGGATGCCATCCCAATATATGTTGACAGACAAAATAATACAACGGACGAGATTTTGGCTAAACATGGTAGTGAACGTCTGGTTGAAAACATGCTGAATTCTAATGAGGATAGGGACAATTCTGAATGGTTGGAGGTGAACCAAATGGTTCTTAGTTTGGCCAGAAAAGACTTAGGTAAGGATGAGGACAGGTCTAGTGTCCATTGAGCCTTGTGGATCAATGGAGGATGAACAGTTATTTGTTGGGTTTTTTGCTGCCTCTTGCAGCACTCTTTGGCCCTTTTTGACATAGCACTGGATAGTGTTTACAGGACTGTCAAGCCTGCTAGGTTACTTAGGATCAGTGTAAAGCAGAAATGGGACCAGGTTAAAAGTTTTTGCTCTTTAGATGGTACTCAATTTTTTGTTATTTTTGGAGATGTAAATCCTACTCAACTTTTTGTTATTTTTGGAGATGTAAATCCTACTCAACTTTTTGTTATTTTGGAGATGTAAATCCGAGTTTCATTCGGATTTTATCGCTTGGTAAACCTATGACTGTAATTTTATTTTTGTTCTATCGATAAGAAGTTTTACCTTTAAAAAAAAAACATTTTAGCCTAAAGGGCATGGGCAAGCGGCACTGGCTAAGGAGTTTCACACCGTAGGGATGGTTCCAATTTCATGGATCTACAACTTGTAGGGACATCAGGACATGTGGAAGTAGGGGTCGAACAAACTTATGGTTATACGTAGACCAGGTCTAAGGTGCCCATATTATGAATCCAAACGCCATCCTCATGTTTTCTGTGAGCTCTGCCAAAAGACAAAACCATCAAATTGCGAGCTCTGCCCAAAAAAATCAAATGTAATGAGCTTGAGTTCAACCAGTTAAATAACGCACTTTCAAACGGGAAATTATCAAAAATGTTCTTTCAATAATACTAATTTGTGGTTTGGTAAAATGCCTTGATTCCATGGAATATGGTTGAATTCTAATAAAATTGATGAAGGAAAAGGAAATTTGGTCCGATGCCTAAAAAGTTAATGATGCAATAAGCCTAACCCCACCTAAAAAATAAATTTAAAAAGGACTTCAGCCGCCTGCTAAGAGTTGGTTTATTTGTAGCTTTGAAACTTGAATTGCACTCTGGCAGTTCAAATTGAATAATGTAGGTGATCATTCCTCCCCTGTGGAGGTCTTAGGGATTTTTTCAAATTATTTGTACTGTATGTGATGCGCAAACAAAAAACTCTTAACATTATGCCAAAAGGGCTAAAAATTCAGAGGGTAAACAATTGAACTTGAACAACTACATGTGATTAAGTGAAATTGGAGAAGAGGGGTTTCGAAGGTGGAACCTCTTCTGGTCGTCGTGTCTGCGAGAGACGAAGAAGGAAGGGTGAAATCGACATGAAGAAGGCGAATTAGAAGAGGGATCGTAAGAGCTTTTGCAGCGCTTGCACGTCTTCGAATTGTTTGCAGGATTTGTCTCCATTGGCTCTGCTGAAATGTCTTCAAGCTGTAGTAAATGCAGTCTCTCTGTAATAGATGAGCATTCCATTAATAGCTAAAACTATTATACAGATTACACGTTTAAGACTTGAAAAAAACACGAATATATCTCCTCGAATATTGGCGACAAAATTAATTATGGGTTATGATCTGACCAACATTTTATGATCATTACTAGTTACAACTATTTGAGGGATAATAATTAATTTTCAAACGTTGGTGGATTAGTAAGTTTGGCGCTCAGCAAGAAGAGACCTAGGTTCAAACTTTGTTCAAACTTTGGAGGGGAAGCTTTTCTTAGGGCAAAGTAGTAGACCTAGGTTCAAACCTTGGAGGGGAAGCTTTTCTTAGGGCAAAGTAGTAGACTGTCTTGAGTGGGCGTTAGTCTCCCTCACATCGGGTTGCTAATAATAAGGTGAGGCAGGGGTTATAGAGGCAGCTTTGAACCCAAGTATAATAGTGCAAAATGAAAGAAAGTTACAGATTCTCCTATAGTAATTAAGTTTCAAAGGTTGGGTGGATTGGTAAGTTTTGGTGCTTAGTAAGAGGAGACCCAGGTTCAAACCTTGGAGGGCTTGGGGCAAAGGTAGTAGACTATCTTGACTATGTTGAGTGCGCACTAGTCTCCCACAAATTGAGTTGCTAATAACAAGGTGAGGCGGGGTTATAGACGCAGCAACTTTGAACCCAAGTATGATAGTACAAAATAAAGAGAAGTTTTTATTTTCCTAAGATAAAAGAATTCGGCTTTAATAATTACGAGTATCTACCCAAAAAGGTTAAGAATATGTAGTTATTCCACTTTCAAGGGTAATGGAGGGAGGGGCATTCCATCTTGAAATACAATATTTTTTGGGGGGTACATAGGGGAGGTGGTTGCATCCACACTATTTTTAGTAATTGTCAAGTGTAGGGTCCAAACCACATGGGTTGCTTCCAACAACCAATACCACCTCGTTGTTGTTAACTTGGTGTGAGGGGACCATCGGTTGCTTAGGATTCATGCCATCATCGTTGGTCTAGTGTGTATTTAAAGGATTCAAATCAAACTACTATCTTTGCAATAGGCATGCTCCCAAAGTTTGAACCTAGGTCTCTTCTTGGTAAGTGTCTGGCCATACAAACAACTACCAATCCACCCGTTGAGTGGTATTTTCACCCAATTGTGAAAGTACACTCTCCCTTAGGATTTGGGTTCCAAATCCCCTCTTGCAAAGAAGTTAAACAAACAACTTCTCCAAGGTCTCCCCTATATTAGCATTTGCATATGTGTAATGGTAATCTCAAATAAAGATATTCAATTTAAATGCTTGGAACACCTTAGTGATTGCAAGTAACTGTAAACAAGGGGCAATGTTGGTTTATTTTACCATGAAACTTTAGTGATTGTTCATTAAACCGGAATAAACAAATGTGAATCGGCCCAACAATGAAAATTTCCATTTTCGGATTTTTTAAAGATCTGCAATAAAACAACAACTTCGATGATTTTTTTTTTAAATACTAAACAACTCCGAAAATGAAATTTCAAATTGCGTATTTGAAGTATGAAGTATAACCTACGCAATGGTTACATTATTTTTTTGTATTTTGAAGCTTTTTTTATATTTATTTTAATGTCTAAATATTAAAATAAAGTTAAAATTTCTTGAAGTAAAATGCAGAAAAAATGAAAATGCATTCAGTATGATGCTATCCTATTCTGACAAAACCGAAGATATGAGGTTTTCATGCATGCAACCTAACCTATTGGACTTGCAAAACAAGCACAATCCGGATAAGCTAAGTGCTGGCTCCTAAGGATTTGAATGAGGTTTTCATATTTAAGCATTCGCATGCAGCAACCAAGAAAATACTTGCATCAACTACATTTACAAGCCTAAAATCTGAAAAGGGAAAATAGACATTTAATCTTGCATGCAGAAAATGACTCCTTCTTTCTTGCCCATAAAATGCAAATTTTTGAACAATTATGCATTAAAAATATGTCCTGTTACAATAGCAGAATCTTTGGTTTTTCTCAAAACCAGCAAAAGTGGAAGAAAAGCACTCCAAAGCAGGCCCAGAATGGCTCATCACCCTCAGCTCTGCAACCCTGCTCCCAACGGTTTTCGACCCCTGTGCCTGTCTTCGCTTGTGCCTTTAAACTTTCTGCTATGGCTCTCTGCTTCGCCTTGTGACGCTTCGTTTCATCTTCCAGATCGATTCGTTTCGTTTCTCGCTCTTCATTATTCTGACTTTTGTTCGAGCGTCGAAACGTTTGATTTTCTTGCTAATTGTAACCGTTATGTAACCCTTACACCTTTATGCCACGTGTTCAGCGCTTCTTTGCATGTTCCATAACGGCCCCCTGTAAATCGTGACCAAAAATAGCATGTCGCGATATCGCGACATTTTTCTGTCAGCAGCCTTGTTCGTCATCACGCATCGCGAAAATGATACATGTCGCGATATCGCGACATTTTTTTGCTTCGGGCCGCGTGGATGCAACCTGTCGCGAAATCACGACGTTTTTCTCTTTTGCTGTGTTTTGTTGCACTTAGCCACGAAAACGCGACATGTCATGAAATCGTGACACCTTTTAATTTCGTACCATCTTGCTGCTTTCTATCGTGAAATCGTGACGCTTTTCTCTTTCGGGCTGTCTCGTTGCTTTCTGTCGCGAAATCACGACGCTTTTCTCTTTCGGGCTGTCTCATTGCTTTCTATCATGAAATCGTGATGCTTTTCTCTTTCGGATGTCTCGTTGCTTTTTGTCGTAAAATCACGACGCTTTTTCATTCCGTACCATCTCGCTGCTTTCTGTTTCTCTTTCGGGCTGTGCAGATGCAATCTGTTGCGAAATCGCAACGTTTTTCTGTTTATGATGCATTCTGCTGCTCTTAGCCGCGAAAACGCGACATGTCGCGATATCGCGACAACTTTTCATTTCTAGCCGCGACGGAGCAACATGTCGCGATATCGCGACAACTTTTCATTTATAGCCGTGACGGAGCAACATGTCGCGATATCGCGACAACTTTTCATTTTCGCCCGCGACGGAGCAACATGTCGCGATATCGCGACAACTTTTCATTTTCGCCCGCGACGGAGCAACATGTCGCGATATCGCGACAACTTTTCATTTTCGCCCGCGATGGAGCAACATGTCGCGATATCGCGACACTTCTCTTTTGTGATATTTTGCTTTTTTCCTTGATTTTTAGCATCTGGGCCACTGTGGTCTTTGAAAGCATGCAAAAAAGGTGGGTCCCCAATTTTGGGGTGTGTTGTGGATCAGCCACAACAAATGGCGACTCTGTTGTCAAATGCTCCCCGAGCATTTTGGTGAGAACCCAACTTGAAATATACAAGCTTAGATACAGGCGTCAGCACATCAAAGATAAACAAATACCAATAGATCAAAAATACATGAAACATCAGAATCATTTAGTATCAGCTCGATGTGTGCAATGTGTTTTCATTCCCTATCGCTTGAACTTGATCAACATTCCATTGTCAGTTTCACCCATGATTTGTATGCAAGGCTATGAATGATTTGTGCAGGATTTGATGTATGATGAAGATGCTAGAGATATAACAACCTGCTTTACAAAGGCTCAAACCTTCTAATGTCATGAACAAACATATTAAAGTTGTCAAACCCTCTTAGGATCAAATATATGTGTACTGAATTAATTTATTAGATCCCAAAGTTGGTTATGTGTCACTACCATCTTGAACCCATGTGCAAGTGTAAGTGAAATCAGAACTTTGGGGAATAGGATTCCCAACCTAAGCGAGATGGAAATTTAACCCTATCCTTACTATTTTGATTTGGAGTTCATTACCTCATCTTGAACAAAATGATTTAACCTGTTATGGATGAAATGATCAGGCTAGTCTATCCTTTTGAGCAATCAGTGGTCTTGCTTTTAGACAAGACATGTTGCCACGCATGAGCATACTTAACCCCATAATCCATGACTTGGCTTCATTCATTCTCTTCTCTCTTTTTTTTTTTCTTTTTCTTGGACCTTTGGGATGACTACCCATCCTTACTAGGGACATGTAGTACGATCCCTCCAATCCAATATTAGGATGAAAATGGAAAATATTCTTATTTCTTGGACCTTTGGGATGACTACCCATCCTTGCTAGGGACATGTAGTACGATCCTTCCAATCCAAGATGATAACATGAAATATGGAACATATTAATTTTATTTTTGTTTCTTGGACTTTTGGGATGACTACCCATCCTTTGCGAAGGACATGTAGTACGATCCCTCCATCCAAGTTTTATGATTTAATGAATGATGGGAGCTTTGGGGAATCAGATTCTCAACCTAGGTAAGATGAGAATTATGTCCTATCCTTACTACTCCATGAAGATCAAATCGAGCTTTGGGGAATTGGATCCTCAACCTAAGTTCGATGAGGATTTAATCCTATCCTTACTACTCTGGTTTTAGACTTTAAGCTTGATGGAAGTGGTAAAAACCATTGTTTTAAGGATTATGTTGCATGATAGGATAGACATGAAATATTCTTTTCACCCCACCTTTTCATCCAAGTATGGTTTTGACCATTTTGCTCAAGATCTTCTTTAATGTGCATAGAACGTGCTTGGTTCAAGATTGTTCGGACATCAGTTCCCAACCTTAGGATCCTTTTAATATATGTTATAGCATAACCCTAAGAGGATTTGACACACTTTAATGATTTGTATCTGAAATGCATATGCAACTAAGATGACATGTATATGCAAAGTGGAATGTAATATGAATGCATTGCTTTTCCTGAATTGTGGATGGAGTATACCACCTATGTTGCCATAATTTGTAAAACTGACAACTTCATGCATCACAAGTTTCAAACGACATTATTTAATGTTTGTGTTACTTGTGGAGCTTTCTACAACACAATTCCAATGTTTCATATTCTCCTGATTTTAGGCATACGTTGACATCTCAATTTTTTTTTTTCTTTTTTTTTTAGACAAACCAAACATGTCCAGAGGACTAACACACACAACTTAAAACCAAACCCAAAAATGAGACTTGAAAAACACAAACCAAAACCAAAACCAAAACCAAAATCTATATACAATATAGTACAAGATGATGCCAAGCTTGGACTATTACTTTCCTGGATCCCAAACATGATTAGAACATTTCAAAAGACATATGACACAATACACATGCCAAATGTTGTAAGAATCCAACAACAATAAGATCAAACCAAGCAATGCAACAAATTTCAACTTGCCATGCTCACCATACCAATTTGATTTAGTTCTATTACCAACATCATAGGTGAGATTCAAATCACATTGATTAGACAATGGTTGGTATTCAATTTTATTTTGTCTATTCTTTAAAGTGCAAATTTCATCATTCCATTCATGATTTAGAAGTAGGCTTTCCTTTTCAAATGTGAGATGTTGCAAACAAGAGCCTATTTCTAAAAGTCTTGAATTCAAATTATTTTTCGAGATTTTAAAGCAATCAAAATCAATCAAAACTTGACAAACATCACCAAGATTTGACATTTCATCATTAATGACATTAGCATCCAAAGGGACATCATGTAATCCATCACTTGAAATTTTTGTAGCTACCACCAAAGGTAAAGATTTCACCTTGTCACCCATACTCAACCCATCATGATTAGAATTTACCACAACTTGATGAGTGTTAGTAGCTTTTTCTTCTTCCTCATTGTCTTCTTCATCATCCAACACCTGTTCAAAAACACCAAAGTTAGGCACCCAATCAAACATGCGTCCATATTTTTCAAAACAAGAGCCTAATTTTTCAAGATATGTGTCACGTGACACCTTTCCATGATCAATGGATTGAGTTGCCTCAAAATCCATATTTTCATTAGGATCATCAATAGTATCAAACCCACACCACTTAGGCTTTGTAATTTCATCATTTTGAGATGGCATAGACATTGTAGAAACAATAGGTGGATCAAGATTTTCGATTTCTTGCCCCTCAAGGGGAACAAAAACAATTGATTCTCCTTCTTCATCCATGGTAGTAGAATCATTATCCTTCTCCAACCTTTGATGAGATTCCAACCCTTCTTCCAAAACATTCTCTGATTGTACAGGACTTGTAATATCCTCATATGAAAGGGCAATTGTATTATCCTGCATATCAATAGGCACACAAATTTCATCGAAGGCTTGGAGTGAGCATACTCTTCCCAAGAATCATAATGATCATCTTTCAAAATCAAATTGTGATGCTCAACTATTTCTTCATCATCTTTTAATTCATCAACATGTTTCTCATCAAATTTATCTTCACCTTCCTTAGATGGTTCAATTACTTCCAAAATTGGGTTATTGCTTGTATTCAAATTGATAAGGCTATCATAATCCACATGTGTAACCCATGATTCACGTTTAACATAATTTGGAAGGTGTGAATTTTCTTGGCCATTATTTTCAACAATGTCATCCAACATGTCATCCGAAACAGATTCATCCTCATAGAATTCATCTTTTGGTGAGTCAAGGGTTCCCAATCTGTCACATGTTTCAATACTAGTTGGATCTAGTACTCCTCCCTTGCCTAAAATCATATTATTATGAAAATCATTGAAATTGATTTTAGAAACATCTTTTGAATCAAGATGAGTATTTTGAAGTTGATTCATACTTAAGAAAGATGGTTGATCTTGCATAGTAGGTTGAGGATTTTGAAATTGATTGAAGCTTGGGAGTGATTGTTGATTCTGAAATTGATTCACACTTGAACTTGGTTGAGGTGGATAAATCATTGGGTGGGTAAAGGAGGTATTAAATGATTGAAAATTATATGATCCAAAACCCACACCATAATTTTGACAACTCAATTGTTGCTCAATTGCCATTGCTTGAGTATAGGCTTGTGACAAAGATGTGATTAGAGGCATCCCTCGCAAATATGTGGAAGTGAGTGGGTCAAGAGCATTGACATATATTTGGAGAGCCACTTCTTCTTGAAGAGCATAAAATGTCACTAATTGAGCATATAATCCAAAGAACCTTTCAGAAAATGACTTCACATTTTCACTTGGTCCTTTTTTAATAGTGAAAAGCTGTCGATACATGCGGATTGGGTCAACTTGCTCTTTGTTGAATTGATTAAGAAATGTTGCCTCTAGCTGAGCCCAAGAAGTGATAGACCCTAAAGGCAGACTTGTAAACCAATCATATGCCACTTTGTCCAAGGTGTAAGGGAACATTTTACAAACCACATCATCATACCAAATTGTTAAGTGATTCACAACAAATTTGAATGCTTGAATGTGTTCTCCTGCAATATTTGTCCCGTTAGACAAAAATCGAGGAAGACATCTCTCAAAACCAACGGGCAAATAATGTTGAACTCCCGGTATGTTCAATGGGCTACCTGTCATCCACGGTGAAAACATAGCCATTAGTGAATCTTAAAGAATATAACTTTAATACCCAAAAAAAATTCTTTTTTAATTTATTTATTATTTTTTTTTCTTTTTTTTTTAAATCAAATCAAATCACATTATTCCTGTATGAACAATCAAAGCGTTAGGAAAGTGCATAGCAATTCATGTCCTCCTTTTGATAGTACAAGGTTGTATTGTTAAAAGAGGGCTAAAGATAATAACCAATAGGGCATGAAATATTCAAAATTTAAATCCCTATAACATTTAAATCACATCGAAATAAACCTATTCAGGCCCTCCTTCTAGCGCCAAAATGTTGAGTGGTATTTTCACCCAATTGTGAAAGTACACTCTCCCTTAGGATTTGGGTTCCAAATCCCCTCTTGCAAAGAAGTTAAACAAACAACTTCTCCAAGGTCTCCCCTATATTAGCATTTGCATATGTGTAATGGTAATCTCAAATAAAGATATTCAATTTAAATGCTTGGAACACCTTAGTGATTGCAAGTAAGCTGTAAACAAGGGGCAATGTTGGTTTATTTTACCATGAAACTTTAGTGATTGTTCATTAAACCAAAATAAAGCAAATGTGAATCGGCCCAGCAATGAAAATTTCCATTTTCGGACTTTTTAAAGATCTGCAATAAAACAACTTCGGTGATTTTTTTTTTAAATACTAAACAACTCCGAAAATGAAATTTCAAATTGCGTATTTGAAGTATGAAGTATAACCTACGCAATGGTTACATTATTTTTTTGTATTTTGAAGCTTTTTTTATATTTATTTTAATGTCTAAATATTAAAATAAAGTTAAAATTTCTTGTAGTAAAATGCAGAAAAAATGAAAATGCATTCAGTATGATGCTATCCTATTCCGACAAAACCGAAGATATGAGGTTTTCATGCATGCAACCTAACCTATTGGACCTGCAAAACAAGCACAATCCGGATAAGCTAAGTGCTTGGCTCCTAAGGATTTGAATGAGGTTTTCAGATTTAAGCATTCGCATGCGACAACCAAGAAAATACTTGCATCAACTACATTTACAAGCCTAAAATCCGAAAAGGGAAAATAGACATTTAATCTTGCATGCGAGAAAATGACTCCTTCTTTCTTGCCCATAAAATGCAAATTTTTGAAAAATTACTGCATTAAAAATATGTCTGTTTACAATAGCAGAATCTCTGGTTTTTCTCAAAACCAGCAAAAGTGGAAGAAAAGCACTCCAAAGCGGGTCCAAAATGGCTCATCACCCTCATCTTTGCAACCCTGCTCCCAGCGGTTTCCGACCCCTGTGCTTGTCTTCGCTTGTGCCTTTAAACTTTCTGCTACGGCTCTCTACTTCGCCTTGTGACGCTTCTTTTCATCTTCCAAATCGATTCGTTTCGTTTCTCGCTCTTCATTATTCTGACTTTTGTTCGAGCGTCGAAACGTTTGATTTTCTTGCTAATTGTAACCGTTATGTAACCCTTACACCTTTATGCCACGTGTTCAGCGCTTCCCTACATGTTCCATAACGGCCCCCTGTAAATCGTGACCAAAAATAGCATGTCGCGATATCGCGACATTTTTCTGTCAGCAGCCTTGTTCGTCATCACGCATCGCGAAAATGATACATGTCGCGATATCGTGACATTTTTCTGCTTCGAGCCGCGTGGATGCAACCTGTCGCGAAATCGTGACGTTTTTCTCTTTTGCTGTGTTTTGTTGCACTTAGCCGTGAAAATGCGACATGTCACGAAATCGCGACACCTTTTAATTCCGTACCATCTTGCTGCTTTCTATCATGAAATCATGATGCTTTTCTCTTTCGGGCTGTCTCGCTGCTTTCTGTCGTGAAATCGTGACGCTTTTCTCTTTCGGGCTGTCTCGTTCTGTCGCGAAATCGCGACGCTTTTCTATTTTGGATTGTCTCGCTGCTTTCTATCGCGAAATCGTGACGCTTTTTCATTTCGTACCATCTCGCTGCTTTCTGTCGTGAAATCACGACGCTCTTCTCTTTTGGGCTGTGCAGATGCAATCTGTCGCGAAATCGCGACGTTTTTCTATTTATGATGCATTCTGCTGCTCTTAGCCGCGAAAACGCGACATGTCGCGATATCACGACAACTTTTCATTTCTAGCCGCGACGGAGCAACATGTCGCGATATCGCGACAACTTTTCATTTCTAGCCGCGACGGAGCAACATGTCGCGATATCGCGACAACTTTTCATTTCTAGCCGCGACGGAGCAACATGTCGCGATATCGCGACAACTTTTCATTTTCGGCCGCGACGGAGCAACATGTCGCGATATCGCGACAACTTTTCATTTTCGGCCGCGACGGAGCAACATGTCGCGATATCGCGACAACTTTTCATTTTCGACCGCGACAGAGTTCATTTTCGACCGCGACGGAGCAACATGTCGCGATATCGCGACACTTCTTCTCTTTTGTGATATTTTGCTTTTTTCCTTGATTTTTAGCATCTGGGCCACTGTGGTCTTTGAAAGCATGCAAAAAAGGTGGGTCCCCAATTTTGGGGTGTGTTGTGGATCAGCCACAACACCACCTAGCCCTTAGGGGCATCTTGAGAAACAATATTTTTTTTTGATACATAGGGGAGTTGGTTACATCCACACTAGTTTTAGTAACTACCAAGTGCAGGGTTCAAACCATAAGGGTTGCTCCTAATAACAAGTTTATACCACCTTGTTATTGTTGACTCAACGTGAGTGGGACCACTGATCGCTCTTAAAATACAATTTTGATAATGAGGTGGTATTTTTTTCCTCAAAAAAAGTTGTAATTTTATATTAAGTAAATATGAAATTACATTCTTCATATGCCTCTTTGGCATTTCTTCAAAATTTCAATAGTGACCTATAGATCAGGTCATTTATACATCATATTTAACTATCTCTATCATCCTAAGTTCTATCCTTAACCACCTTCCAAATTTATCAAACAATACCCTTTAAATCACTAACTTCTGAGTTTTTTTTTGAAAAAATTGTTTTATTTGTGTTTGCTTTAACTAGAGTGTATTAATCCCCCAGATAGAGATTTGGACCATGGACCAGCTATAATGTATTGCCCTCATTGAATTCTTGTACTAAGCACATACCTGGATCAATTTGAAGTGCCTCCTTTGAGAGTGGTATTTGCAAACGAAAAAAAAGAAGTTAAAGATCTTATTAATAAAATTATAGGGGAAAAAATAATGATAATTTTGATTAAAACATTAAATTTGCTTTAAAGGAAAAATTATTGTTCAATTTTAATTTGTTATTATTTTTTTAAAAGAACGCTTAAGATGATATATTATGTTTGATCATGAATAGGTTGTTTTCACCAGCAATTATTAAAAAAAGTCTTCTATTTTTATTTTAGTCATTTTTTAACCTTAGAAAAAAAATTTGATAATGTGTTTGTCCTTTTTTATTTCAAATTTAATTATCTAAAGTTATAGGCAAATACTTTTAAATTTTAAATATAAGTTTTCAAAGATTTTCCTTCTCAAATATAATTTGTCAATGACTTTTTTCCTACAGAAATTATCTCGTCATCTTCTTCATTTTAATTTTTTTAAAAATTAAGGATAAATAATGGATGATGACCATATTTTATAGGGAGATGGCTTGCATTTAAAGTTATGGAATGAGGATTTTTTTTATGGATAAAATTAAAAAAAAAAAATTAGTAGGAGATAAGTTTTTTGGTTTATTGTATCAACTAATTAATAAAGAGGTTTTGAAAAAAGTAAAAGCATGTTAGGTATGCAAGCATGAAAAATACTCCAAAGGAATGTATCTAGAAGGGTTCAATTACTAAGAAGCACAAGCATATTGTGTATACTTGAATATGTATTATGGATATCGCAAAACCCTTGTCAAAATCTATTAAAATTAAACATGAATCAAGAGAATGAAATCAACAAGTGAATGTGTTAGCTTTTGATACTAAATGCTTAAAGAAAAATAACCACAAGATCTAAAATAAGAATGCTATATCAAATATTAGATAATGGAAATATTCTAAACATATAAAACTCATGAAAAACTTATGCACCTACACAAAAATTTGTCATTAATAAATGCTCACGAAAACAGTATTTTGATAGAGAATGGAGATCTCAAATACTCTATACTTCATACATGATCAATCTACATTGTGACTCTTCATTGTGCTCTTTCACACTCACATATAGACCTATATATATAATGGAATGTGACTCTTCATATGGAGTATTTTTGGCCTTCACTCTTCTAGAAATTCTTATCTTTTTATTCTATGGATTCATGTGCACATGGACTATTATGCACATTTACATCATTAAATACTTTGCACACTCTAATAATACTTGTGCATTTAACACATTGCATAAAGTTGTTAGAGTTAGAGTATAATACATCATTTGGGTCATGTAAATATACCACCTTAGGTACATAGTTAGGATAGGGGATTACTTTAGGGAGAAGTTATCTAGTTACTTCATGCAATTTAATAAATGCACAAGTAGTAATGTGCAAGTTGTAATGTGCAAAGTGTCCCCTTATACAACTAGGTAGAGTGATGGCCAAGTAATCTATCTTCCTATATAAAGGGCTTCATAGTGGTAGATTAGACATCAAACATATATCAAGTTCACAACAAGCTCATAGCAGCTCGTGGTAGTAGTACTCCTATATAGAGTACAATGTAGTTTTTTAGCTCATATTAATGGAGTGACCATTTCCTTCATATTGCATTGTATTTTTGTCATTTATATTTATAGTATATTTCAGTCATATTGTTGTCTCGCTTTCTTTCATATTTCCTGTTTTATTAGGACCTGTGTTAAATCTCTCCACTGCATATCCTCAAAATCTAACATTGGTATCAGATCCACGGTGCATCGAGATAGAAGGACCTACATATGTCATAAGAGAAGTCTAGTAGATCAAGAGGAATAAAGAGAGTCACCATTACTATTGTGGGCCTGCATCTTTGCAAACAAGATCTACCATTGAGCGTCGCTGCATACAAAAGCTACCATTAGGATTATTTGATAGAAATAGCCATAGTAGTCAACAAGATTAGAAAAGTGAGGACTGTAATAAATCTTAGTTTCATAAAAACTTGAGATTATATTTAGCTAGAGGCTTTCCACAGAGTTGAAAAAAACTCGTGAAGACAAGGACTCGACATTCAAGTCCCTAGTTTGACAAATCAACTAGTGAAGATTATTATCTCCTGAATTACAAATTCTTCAATTTTAGTTTCTAATAACTTGTTGCAGGAAAAGGAGATTCAAGAAAAATTTAAGAAGCTTCCTACAAGAGAGTTATGAAGAATATCTTCAAGAATCATTCCAACACTTGCAACAAGGAAGAATACTGAAGATTTCAAAGACCTCGAAGAAGGTCCCATTACAAGAGTTGCAATCCTGCAAAGTGTAGAAGTAAATAAAAGGCCATAGTAGCCTTATAGCAGACTCAAGGAAGAAGAGACTCCAAAATTTGAGTCAAGGAGAAGATAGGATATTGGTGATCTCCATTCAAGATTAATACTTGTAGATTGTAGAAGCAGAAAAGGCCATAGAAGCCTTGATCAAGAAGAATAGGCCAAAGAAGCCTTGATCGAGAAAAGGCCATAGAAGCCTTAATTCTAAATAAAACCTTATAAAAGAATTCCTGATTCGAAAGAACGACTCCAAAGAAGATATCTTTGAAGAAAAATCTAGAAGAAATTTTTTGATTTAGAAGAAAAGTTCATGATTCAAAAGAAAACTCTAGAATGGATTTCCTGAAGAAGACTCCAAAGAAGAGTCCAAGAAATAGGAGATTGGTGATCTCCTTTACTAATTAAAGACTTCTCTCTAAAGAAGCTAAAGTAATCAGGAGAAAATATTGTAAAAATAACTTCCATTCTTGGAAGAAAGAGAAGGACTAGGAGAGTCCTGTTTCAGAATCTAGTAGCAGCAGAATTAGAGATTCGAGAAGAAGATCTCATCACCAACACTTCCAAAAGTAGAAGGTTGAAGAAAAGGTCTCAGTTGGAAGATCAGAGAAGCTACAAGATAGAAGATCTTGAAGAGGTCTTAAGGAGAATAAAAAGAAGAAGGCTTGGAGAGTCTTATTACAGAGCTCGTAGCAGCATCATCATCATCAGAGTTCTTGAGAGAACTCATTGGAGAAATCCACTACCAAGGAGAAGCTCCTAATAGTGAATGACTTGGTCCAATTATTGCCATCCAAAAACAAGACCAAGAGAAGAAGAATTTAGCAAGGAGTGCCAAATCCCATAAGAAGAATCCAATGAAGACCTCAAGAAAATTAGAATCTTGAGAAGAAAAAGATCCTGTTTGCAGTCATAAATCGATAGGAATCTTGAAGGAAGATTCAGACAGAAGAAGCCTATCAAATCCAAGTTATTTGGAGATTGCCTCTCATAGCAAAAGGCACGGTTCAAAGAAAGGAGTTCTTTGAATCTACAATAGAAAGTAGAAGATCACTAGAAGGATTAAGCCACCAAATCCAAGGCTCAAGACAAAAAGTTTAAGGCTATAGATTGGTGAAGCAGAAAGTTGTTCGGGATAGCCAACAAAGAAGCTTCATATCCATCCACTACAAAGTAGCAACTTGGTGAATCAAAACACCAAGATCTACATCATCTAAGAAAGCCATTAAAGGTAAGCAACTAGTGTGCAATTAGTTGAACTTCAAATTAGGGTTCATTAGCAAATTCCATTAAGAACCATATTTGGATTAAAAGTTGTAGTAGAATAGATTGCATTATAGTCTTCAAGTGCAAAAAGAAAGAATTCCTTTTAAGGATTATTTACACATTAATAGGAGTTGGATATTTTTGAAAGAAATCAAATTATCATCTACCTATTTACTATCTAAAAAGCAGGAAGACTATATCCTACAATATTGATCGTCTACCTATTTACTATCTAAAAAGCAAGAAGACTATATCCTACAATATTGATTGTAGTGAAAATTTGTAGAATACTTATTAAGGGTTCATTACATATTACTCTTAAAAAGTTGTAGATATTATTAAGTGCATCTAAAATTATTTTAAGAGTTCATTGGAGTGATAAGGTGAGATTGTTAGTGCATTAAATTGGTAGTATTGTTAAGATCATTTGCAGCACACTAATTACTCTCAAAAGGTTAGTTTGTGTTTGCTAATTAAAGGATCAAGAGAACAAAAACTAGTAGATTATCAAAGTGTCAAAAGACACTATCTGGTGCACAAAACCTGCAACATATTATGGCCCAAAGAAGTCATCAAAATTAGATAATATTCCTCCAAGGAGTGGAGAAGAAAATCCACTATTAAAATCAATAATAGAAGCTTCAAATCGAGACTTGGTGAGTCTCAGATTCAAAGTGCACTAAAGGCTATTTACAAAAAAGGTGCAAAAATTATTTCTACAAAAAAGAGCTTCTATCTAAGTGGTTATTAGCTTGGGTTTATTACCAAAGTCACAAAGCAATGGAGAGAGTTGTCTAGCAAAAAGAGAGAACATCAAATTTGCCATCGCCTATTTCAAAAGTTGCCATAAGACTAGAAAAATCAGATTGCAAAAGGAGGTACAAAAAGGTATTTTATATACAAAGTATTTACATTTGTATTGCACTACTCTAATCTTCCTTGCATAGATAGGTCTTTTGTGCCAAAAAGGCACACTCTTTACAAGGAAAAAATCTCTCCAAGAACCATGCAAAAGCATTCTCCTTGCAAGGGAATAAAGCCACTCAAAAGGCTCATGTCTTCTACATTTTGGATAGCCAAACCTGCAAGCAAACAAAGCAAGGAGAAGCATTACATTAAAATACAATATCATCTACAAAAAGGAAGGCATAATAGGTTGAAGGACATACGTCCAAGGAGCACCATTGGAGTAGCTCAAAAACTCCACACAAGCATTGGAAAAACATTGCTCCAATATCCCAAGGTGTTGCTTACTATTCCAACTGGAACCATCTCATCTCAAGCACCATCGAACAAAAGAAGAGTTGGTCATGTTGCATGGTTAATAAGGGTATTACAAGATACGTTGGAGAGGCGTTACGTAGAAAAGCGCATGCATGAAGGAAAGGTGACACTTGTCACCTAGAAGAAAATAATAACGTTTCCCACACAAGCGTCCATCCATTACAAGCTTGATCAAGAAAATGCTCAAGGAAGAAGGTTGGTAAGAATGAGCTCTCATCCAAGATCATAATGCTCATCCTTTACCTGGCAGAGTTTCATAAATGGTAATAAGCATACCAAGAACTCAAGAGTAACCACCATGACACTTGTCACAAAGTCCAAGATCCTCCATCTAATAAAAGGCATCAAAGACCACGAAGGATAGTATTTGAAACATTTGTAGCAGTCATAGCACTTACAACATTCATAGTAGCCTGAATCATAGTTTGGAAGAGAGGTGAAGACCATTAAAAGCTTTGGTCAAGGTATTCAAGGAAGGTCAAAACTCTAGGGTTGAAGCACCACCGTCCAAACATTGAAGTCAAAGGTGAATCAATGTACACCATAGTTCTCAAGGAAAAGGTATTAAAGAGGAATGTCATATATTTCCAAGACCTGCACCGAATACATAGGGAGTACAACACTAAAGGTAAGGTTTATACTTCATCAAAATTGCTTTCATTAATAGGGAGTTATAAACTCTATAATGTAAGGTTGAAACATTAAAATTAATCAACCATATTTGAAAGCAATATCTAAAGGGAAAATATCTATAGCCTAATATTTGCAATATTAAAACATAGAAGAAATAAAGATTTCTACTTTAAAATTTAGAATTTCTATTATTGCAAATAATTGTTTTCTAATATTCCACATTAGGGAGTTATAAGAAATACTATATCAAAGTAGGAAATTGGAAATTAGAAACAATAAATATCAAATTATTAAAGGCTATAAAAAGAGGTTTATTAAGTAATATTAAGAGTTGGAAATTAATTGATATACTTGTCTCAAAACACATTAAGGAGACAAAATAAATCCAACTATTATAACCTCATCAAAACAGAAAGTGCTTAAGTTCAACAGGAGTAATAAGGTGTAGAAGAAGTTTATTTTTGCTATTCACAACATTTACAAAATCAACTTAAAATTGAACTATTATTATCAAAAGCACTTTATCTAAAATATATAGCATTTCCAAAATCACTAGGGAGACATAAGGCATTCTAAAAAACTTGATAATAATAGCATTCATCAAATACTATCAAGTACTCAATCCATTTGGGAATCATAAGGTCTCTACAAAATCCACAAGGACTCTACTAATTCACATCTCTTAACTAGGGAGATATAAGGAAGCCTACAGAACCGAGCTCTACAAAGGTTCTACGAGTCATAAGATAGAATTGAATTCAAAGTATCAAATCCATATTTACAATTCTAAAACTATGAAGAAGGAATATGGATGAATTAATAAGAAATGTATTTATCAATAAAGAATTATTTCATGAAATGGAATTATATTATCAAAACTTGATAGATACCCTTGAAGGATATGAGAATATATCAACTAGCGATAAGGAGAGATTCTCCTTATTTCTTAAAGAAACAAAATAGGGTAGCTTTGAAGCATTAACTAGTTATCTTCATGAAAACCTCTTCAGGGCATGGTGGTGTAACCATAAAAAAAGAGACACCATTGCACTAAAAATAAACCATTTTATTATATTGTAAAATAGATATTTCGATCAGGTCCGAGGTGTAGACCAATTGGTTCATCCAAACCCCATAAGGGGGGCAGAGGTCCAAGGTTCAAATCTCGAGCCTCGTCGGACTGAACGCTTGTCCCTTTCTTGGTGCTTTCAGCGACGTAAAAGGTTTAAAATGATTGTTGCATGGTGGTTATAGGGGCGGACTACGCGAAGATCTGTGTGGCGGCTTCTGGGGCGGACAGCGCAGAATATTGTGGCGGCCATAAAAGCTGGACAGTCTGCTCGGATTCGTGGTGGCTACCGATTACACATACAAAAAAAAAATAAAAAAAAAATAGATATTTCGATTACAATAAGCCCTTTTACAAGGTGTTTCATAGTAAAAATGTCCAAAGGGGTGATCCCCTTTTACAATAAAATGGTGTCATGTTCTTTTTCATGCTACAATCGATATTGGAGGTGGGTTTGTTGTAACCACCATGATGGATTTGAACCTTCGAATTTGAAACCTACACACATGCAAATAGAAAAAGAGTTTAGTAGCACCTGTCAAAAAGAATCAAATGAAAATGACTAAATGCAAATAGAAAATGGACAATAAATATTGCATACATGAGTTATGATTTGAGCAGCATAACAATAGCCTTCCCTTTCTATGGATCTCTCTATATCCTCTCCTCTCCTTTTTCTCTTATCTTCATCTCTCCTCTTTTCATTTTGTTTTCTCTCCAAATGGGATGGGGTATTTATAGCCTTTAAGGCAAGGTGAGGGGGATGATGAGGTGTCCCTAGGTTAGGCTAAACTAAGGTTAGGTCATGTGTGCACCTAAGGTCAGCTTGTGGAGGGGTGGTCACATGGTGACTAGGGGTTGAGTGTAGAAAAGGGCTTGAGTGGCCAAGGGGGCTGCAAAGGGAAATGTCCCTATTTAAGTGGTAAAAACCACTATTTTAGCCCTAAGGTTACCTAAGGTGAGTCACATGGTCCAAAAGGAGTTTATTTAGGTATTCTTCTCAATATTATGTATTTTAGGTGTCTACATATGCCTCTTTTTAGGATGCGTTGTGTGAAAATACAACGCGGAGCAAAAATAGGTGACCCTAAGTCAAATTGAGGGTTAATGATGTTCATTGATTTAATCAATGTTAGATGCTCCAATCATGGAAAGAGCATGTGTTTTTGAATCATTTCTTATGATGAGTTGAAGAACTTGATTTTGGTAAACCTCTCAGTCAAGGGTAGACGTAAGCTAGTCCACAAGGCAATGACCTTAGGCATATCAAACAGACAATTGAAGAACTTGGTTTTAGTAGACCTTTTAGTCAAGGGTAGATGTAAAGCTAGTACACAAGGCAATGACCTTAGGCATACCAAACAGGCAGAGGTTTGTCAATCCTGTAATGTGTTTTAATTTAAGGTTTTGCTTATTATCTACCCCAAGCAAAAAAGGTATGATTGTCTTTGGCAATGATTCTTGAATGAATGCAATTTTCATGATTAGGTGTTTGATTATTGATTTTTATTATGAATTTTGTGATGTATGACTACCCCCTCAAGCAATGAGTCGATGAGGAGATGGAAAGTGATGAAAGCAACGAGTCGCTTGACCAAGATGACTTGTTTTGGACATTGTAGGATGTTGGTGACTGTGGAAGGGAGGGAATCTTGTTACCACTATGATTTCAACCATTATAGGTAATTGTAGACCTCTATCCCTTGGAGCAGTTCGACAACATGGCCTTCTTAGGGAGTTGATATGGTAACAATTTATTTCTTGCATGAGGTGAATCACTGTATTCGATGATCTCTCGAGGTAGAATGGGAGAATGAAATGTACACCTCTATCCCTTGGAGCGGTCTGATCGCATGGCCTTCTTGGGGAGTTGAGATGATAGCTTTTTGATTCTGATTGGAAATATTTTTGGTTCAAGTGGCCTTCTGGTAACTTACCCATCCGATCGGATTACATAGAGAATTAGTCTATGTAACTGCCAGGTGTATAGGGTAAATTACTAGGTACAAGGTTCACTTAAAATTTTTTATTTTATGTGACCAAATGGGTTAGGTGCCTTTGGAGCCTTTTGAAATTGACCAAAGGAGTTTAGGTACCTTTGGAGCTTTTTGAATTGATGTGACCAAAGGGTTGAAGTGCCTTTGGAGCATTTTTGAAATTGACCAAAGGAGTTTGAGTACCTTTGGAGCCTTTTGATTGTGACCAAAGGAATTTGGGTACCTTTGGGGCTTTTTATGATGATGTGACCAAAGAGCTTAAGTGCCTTTGGGGTTTTCTGTGATGAATTTTTACCAAAGTAATATGGGTACCTTTGGAGCCTTTTGATTGTGACCAAAGAAAATTAGGTATCTTTGGAGCTTTTTGATTGTGACCAAAGGAATGTGAGTACCTTTGGAGCTTTTTGTGATGATTTGACCAAAGGGCTTAAGTGCCTTTGGGGCTTTTTGTGATGATGATTTTATTATTTTTATTTATTTTTAAACATAATGAATCTAAGATGCAAAACAACCTAAATGTAAGCACCACAAATGTACAAAAGTCATCAATCAAAATGTTAACCTTTTCACCAAAGTCATACATTTGAAATCCAACCATATGTAAGATGATGAAAATATAGATGATAGATGGATGACTAGTAAGATGCTATAGGGAAACAACATGGTTTTCATGAGACTCAAACATCCTAGTTGGCCAGTCAAAATATGTAGACTGACTACACAAGACTCTTGAAAGATAAAAGTATGCTAGGAAGACCAATATGTTCAATATCCCTGTGTGCATAATGGCATATAAGACTACCCCATTGCTAGGAGAATTTCATTCAATCCATTGTTGTAATAAGGATCACCTCATGGCCATCATTAGCTTGAGTTTGGACGTAGTTGGACTAGACTACTAGGCAATACAAGTCACCCTCATCCACAAGCTGACATTGGTCTGTACAAAAGAAGGTCGCTAATGTGATATCGCCATGCGTAAGGCTATTCCGTTGCCAGACGGGTTTCATTCAACCCAATGTTATAATGGATATTGCCCCATGGCTTTTGAATATTTTTTATTCTAGGGATTCAAGCTCATTATCCCCTTCATTTCTTTTTGATTGTTTTGGGATACTTGCTCATTTATAGTGGTGAAGACCACTTTTTTTGGAGCAAGGGATTTTGTTAGTGGTGAAAACCATTGTTTCCTTTGTTTTGTTTTAGGAACTTGCTTGTTTTGTGGTGAGATCGAAGGGCATTTCTTGGGTAGGGGGAGCTTGTCCTTGTGTTAATTTTCAACATCCTAGACCATGCGCCGAATAGGATGAGTAAGGGAAACCTTTCACTCAAGGTGGCAAGGACTACATTGTAGTTTCATCCTTCCTTGTTCACACTCAAATTTTAAATGTGAAATGTGTGTTGGGATTTTGAGATATACAAGGTACAATCAAAGCAAGACCCTACCTTCCAAAAATCAAGATAGCTTTCTACAAAATCTAAAAGGTAACTAGGAATGGTTGAATGATCGAAAACCCTAGTGAATGCCTTATAACAACTTATGGGTTGTGTTGAAAAACACAGTTACTCACAAGGGGGCATGTGGATGATAATGATAATGGATAAGGTTGATTAAGACTTATGACAATCATACAAGCGTGGTGCTATTTATGGTAATGCAAGAACAACATATTCTAATGCAAATGCAATGAATGAATGTGCCTAATGCAACTAGCAATAATGTGTAATGCATGATGAATTGACCAAAGGGATACCCCATTTGGAGCATTTTTTTATTGATTTTACCAAAGGGGTGAGGTTCCTTTGGGGCCTTTTGGATTGAATTGACCAAAGGGGTGAGGTTCCTTTGGGGCTTTTTGGATTGAATTGATCAAAGGGTATTGGTTCCTTTGGAGCTTTTTCATGCTACAATCAATGCTGGAGGTGGGATTTTTGTGACCACCATGATGGATTTGAATTTTCGAATCTGAAACCTGCACCCATGCAAATAGATAAAGGGTTTAGTAGCACATGTCAACATGAATCAAATGAAAATGACTAAATGCAAATAGAAAATGGATAATGAAAATTGCATACATGGGTTATGATTTGAGCAATATAACAATAACATTCCCTTCCTCTAGATCTCTCTATCTCCTCTCCTCTCCTTCTCTTCTCTTCATCTCTCCTCTTTTCATTTTTTTCTCTCCAAATGAGAGGGGGTATTTATAGACTTTGAGGCAAGATGAGGGAAATTATGAGGTATCCCTAGGTTTGGTTAAACCAAGGTTAGGTCATGTGTGCACCTAAGGTCAACTTGTGGAGGGGTGGTCACATGGTGACCAGGGGCTGAGTGTAGGAAAGGGCTTGAGTGGCCAAGGGGGCTACAAAGGGAAATGTCCCTATTTAAGTGGTAAAAACCACTATTTTAGCCTTGAGGCTGCCTAAGGTGAGTCACATGGTCCAAAAGGAGTCCATTTAGGTAGTCTTATCACTATGATGTGTTTTAGGTGTCTACAAGTGGAATTCACAAAATATAGTTATATTCACATCTGAGGAGTGTTTGATGATTTACCTATCATTAATTGTGTGTGTCCTCACTTAACACATGAAGCAAGCTAGCAATACAAATCAATATTATTGTGATGATAGACTAACTTCTCATGAAGCAGAAATTCCACTAGCATCATTGCAAAATCATAGGAGAAGGAGGAAAAGGAAGAAAAGACATGCTAAAAGAGATATTACCAAAGAAGATATGAATAGAAACGAAATCATAAATACTAAAGAACCCTCAGCTACAACTCTCTTTTCATCATATGAAGACACTAACTACTTACTTGATCAAATTACAGTAAGCAATGAAGGAGAATACAAGTTCCAGTTTTGACTCCAATAAATAAGAAGAAGAAGAACCAATGCAAGAAGGCATATAGTGCAATGTGAATTAAAGAGGACCAGATCAAGTCGAAGAACATCTGAAGACAAAGATCCATATTGAAGATTGAAATCTTCAATACCCAAATATTGTAATACAGGGGGGTGTTAGAGTTAGAGTATATTACTTCATTTGGGTCATGTAAATGTACCACCTTAGGTACATATTTAGGATAGGAGATCACTTTAGGGGGAATTTATCTAGTTACTTCAGCAATGTAATAAATACACAATGGCAATGTGCAAGTTGTAATGTGCAAGGTGTCCCCTTGTACAACTAGGTAGAGTGTTGGTCAAGGAATCTATCTTCCTATATAAAGGGCCTCATAGTGGTATATTAGACATCAAGCATATATCAAGTTCACAACAAGCTCATATCAACTCGTGGTAGTAGTACTATTGTATGGAGTACAATGTAGCTATTTAGCTCATATTAATGGAGTGACCATTTCCTCCATATTGCATTGTATTTCCATCATTTCTATTTATAGTATATTTTAATCATATTGCTGTCTCACTTTCTTTCATATTTATTGTATTTTATTAGGACCTGTGTTAAATCTCTCCACTGCGTATATCTTCAAAAGCTAACAAAAGTAAATACTCACTGATGCAGGAGCATCCGGTGGCAGCAGAGCCATTTTGGAAAAATTGGCTAAGGAAGGAAGATGTCGCGAAATCGCGACTCAGGAAGGAGAGAGAAGGCGCGATGCAAAAATGTTGCGATATCGTGACCGAAACGAAGAAGGATGTCGTGATTCCGCGACATGTCACGAAATCGCGACCGAAGCAGGAGAGAGAAGTTGCTTGAGGAAGAATGTCATGATTTCACGACATGTTGCGAAATCGCGACCAAAGTAGGAGGGAGAAGGTGCCCGAAGAAGAATGTCGCGATATCGCGACATGTCGTGAAATCGCGACAAAAGGAGGAGAGAGAAGGTGCCCGAAGGAAAATGTCGCGAAATCGCGACCGACAGAGGAGAAAAGGCGCGAGGGAGAAAAATGTCGCGATTTCGTGACATGTCGTGAAATCGCGACCGAAAGAGAACAGGAAGGGCCAGAGAGGAAATATGTCGCGATATCGCGACATGTCGCGAAATCGCGACCAAAAGAGCAGAAAGCAAGCAAGGAAGGAAAACGTCGTGATATCGTGACATGTCACGAAATCGCGACCAAAAGAGCAGAAAGCAAGCAAGGAAGGAGAATGTCGCGATATCGTGACATGTCGCGAAATCGCGACCAAAAGAGCAGGAAGGAAGCAAGGGAGGAAAATGTCACGATATCACGACATGTCACGAAATCGCGATCGAAAGCGAAGAAGGGAAGGCAAGGAAGATAAATGTCATGAAATCGTGACATGTGGAAAAGAGGAAGCAAGGCAGAAAGATGTCACGATTTCGTGACCCGAAGAAGAGAGAGAAAGCAAAAAGCAAAGATGTCGCGATATCGCGACATGTCACGATTTCGCGACCCGAAGAGGAGAGAAGGAAGCAGAAAGGAAAGATGTCACGATATCACGACATGTCACGTTATCGCGACCCGAAGGGGAAAAAGGCAGCGTGGAAGAAAAATGTCGCGACATGGTGACCGAAAAGAAAAAGGAAGAGCAGGAGAGGAAAGACGTCGCGATATCGTGACATGTCGGGTTTTCGTGACCCGAAGAGGAGAGAGAAGGCGATGGAGCAGAAATGTCGCGATATCGCGACAATTTGGGTTTTCGCGACCCGAAAAGGAAAGAGAAGGCGATGGAGCAAAAATGTTGCGATATCGCGTTATCGCGACCAGAAGAGAAGAGGAAGGGGAAGAGGAAGAAGATGTCGCGAAATCGTGACAGGCTGCATCTTCAGGAACCGTTACAGAGTGCCAGTTAATGGGAGTCAAAGCGGCAGTTATAAGGGCCGTTACAGGACAAAGCATGCAGGTAAATTAAAGAATGCGACAGTAAACGAAAGTCGATCCGACAGTTATAGAGCCGTTACAGAGAAGGTGATAGAGAACGAAAGTCGGACGACAGTTACAGAGGACATTGCAGAGTGTAGTTATGAAGTTGAACATCACGTGGCGCAAGATGTAGGAAAGCAGACGAAGACGAACAGTCGTGGCGAAAATGAATCGAAGGGCCACCAGATAGAAGACGAAGAGTCATGCCAGAAGCTATAAAAGGGGGAAGCAGAGACGTGTACAATTGTTGGAAAACTGCAGTTGCAGAGTCGTAGAGTCGAGTTGCAGAATCGAAGGTCGAGAGCCATTCTGAATCAACTTGGAGTGCGTTTTCCTTCCAAGGATAGAGAGTTAGGGAATTGCAATAGAGTATTGAGAAAACTAAGCCTGTGTGCTAGTTTCTGTAAAGCCTGTGGGCTGTTACTATAAAATCTTTACAAGTTATTGAATGGAAAATCGGGTTTCCTGTTTCTTGTAAAGTCTGTTTCCAATTTTTTAAGTGAAAATTTAGATTTGGTAGATTGCAATTTTTTGACCCCCATCAAGTGGTATCAGAGCTAGAAGTTCCTGAGTCTGCAAACAGATCGTCGAACATGAGGCAGTTTGCACCAGGATCTGTGGAAGAGTTCTGAGAAGAGAGAGGTTAGGATTCCTAAGCGTGTGAGCAGATCGTCGAAAGTGAGGCGGCTACACCAGGATCGATTAAGCTTTGTGAGAAAAGCACAAAAGAATGCCTCCATGAAGAAATCGTGGTGGTGGGAAGGTTATGAGATCTGAAGATTCACAGTTACAGATCTTTAGATCTTTGCAGAGGCAAGTGCAAGCCCTGCAAGAGGAGTTGCGCAGAAGGCATGAGGATAAACATAAAAGTAGAGGCCAGGGCGAAAGAACTGGTGGAAGAGAAGATGGAGTGCGCCATAAGTTGAAGCCATTGAAAGCAGTGGACGAAAAGGTGTGCAGCAGTGCCAAAACCTGTTTGGTAGAGCGTAGAAATTTTTTTGATGGCCAGAAGATGGAGGTCGAGCGGACTGCAAAGGTAGGTGCACATTTCAAAAATTTGCAGAAGACGGTGACCAAACAGTGTAGAAATGAAGGTCACTTCTCCATCAACCCCGGGTGTTTGATGCAGGAGCATCTGATGGCAGTAGAGCCATTTTGGAAAAATTGGCTAAGGAAGGAAGATGTTGCGATTTCACGACATGTCGCGAAATCGTGACTCAAGAAGGAGAGAGAAGGTGCGACGCAAAAATGTCATGATATCACGACCGAAACGAAGAAGGATGTCACGATTTCACGATCGAAGCAGGAGAGAGAAGTTGCTCTAGGAAGATTGTCGCGAATTCGCGACATGTCACGAAATCGCGACCAAAGTAGGAGGGAGAAGGTGCCCGAAGAAGAATGTCATGATATCGCGACATGTCGCGAAATCGCGACAAAAGGAGGAGAGAGAAGGTGCCCAAAGGAAAATGTTGCGATATCGTGACATGTCATGAAATTGCGACCGACAGAGGAGAAAAGGCGCGAGGGAGAAAAATGTCGCGATTTCGTGACATGTCGCGAAATCGCGACCGAAAGAGAACAGGAAGGGCCAGAGAGGAAAGATGTCACGATATCACGACATGTCACGAAATCACGTCGAAAAAAGCAGAAAGCAAGCAAGGAAGGAAAATGTCGCGATATCACGACATGTCACGAAATCGCGACCAAAAGAGCAGAAAGCAAGCAAGGAAGGAGAATGTCGTGATATCACGATAGAAAGAGCAGGAAGGAAGCAAGGGAGGAAAATGTCGTGAAATCACGATCGAAAGCGAAGAAGGGAAGGCAAGGAAGAGAAATGTCGTGAAATCGCGACCGAAAGCGAAGAAGGGAAGGCAAGGAAGAGAAATGTCACGAAATCGTGACATGTCACGTTTTCGCGACCCGAAGTGGAAAAGAGGAAGCAAGGCAGAAAGATGTCACGATTTCGTGACCCGAAGAAGAGAGAGAAAGAAAAAAGCAAAGATGTCACGATATCGCGACATGTCGCGATTTCGCGACCTGAAGAGGAGAGAAGGAAGCAGAAAGGAAAGACGTCGCGATATCGTGACCCGAAGGGGAAAAAGGCAGCGTGGAAGAAAAATGTCGCGACATCACGACCGAAAAGAAAAAGGAAGAGCAGGAGAGGAAAGACGTCGCGATATCATGACATGTCGGGTTTTCGTGACCCGAAGAGGAGAGAGAAGGCGATCGAGCAGAAATGTCACGATATCATGACATGTCGGGTTTTTGTGACCCAAAAAGGAGAGAGAAGGCGATGGAGCAAAAATGTCGCGATATCGTGACATGTCGCGTTATCACGACCGAAGGGGAAGAGGAAGAAGATGTCGCGAAATCGCGACAAGCTGCATCTTCAGGAACCGTTACAGAGTGCCAGTTAACGGGAGTCAAATCGACAGTTATAGGGGTCGTTACAGGACGAAGCATGCAGTTAAATTAAAGAAGGCGACAGTAAACAAAAGTCAATCTGACAATTACAAAGCCGTTACAGAGAAGGTGACAGAGAACGAAAGTTGAACGACAGTTATAGAGGACATTGCGGAGTGCAGTTATGAAGCTGAACAACACGTGGTGCAAGATGCAGGAAAGCAGACAAAGACGAACAATCATGGCAAAAATGAATCGAAGGGCCACCAGATAGAAGATGAAGAGTCATGCCAGAAGCTATAAAAGGGGGAAGCAGAGACGTGTACAGTTGTTGGAAAACTATAGTTGCAGAGTCGAGTTGCAGAATCGAAGGCCGAGAGCCATTCTAAATCGGCTTGGAGTGCGTTTTCCTTCCAAGGACGAAGAGTTAGGGAATTGCAATAGAGTATTGAGAAAACTAAGCCTGTGCGCTAGTTTCTGTAAAGCCTGCAGGCTATTACTATAAAATCTTTGCAAGTTATTGAATGGAAAATTGGGTTTCCTATTTCTTGTAAAGTCTGTTTCCAATTTTCTGAGTGAAATTTAGATTTGGTAGATTGCAATTTTTTGACCGCCATCACTCACACTCTAATCTAAGATACAATCATAATCTAAAGATGTACCCAAGATGGTACATTAACATGCACCAAATAATGTAATATATTCCAACACCCATTTGTATTACATTATTTGATTATTAAAGACTTTAGTCTTCAATATGGATCTTCATCTTTAATCTGGAACTTGTGCTCTTCTTTTTTGCTTTCTTCATTATTCTCCTTGTTTGTATTCTAATCAAGTAAATAATTAGTATCTTCATAAAATACTATTTTTTGCTAAAAGATCTTTAACTTCATGTTCTTCTGTAGGTTCTTTCAGTTCTGAATTTCCTGAATCTCTTGAGCTAAGTGTCCCTTTTGTTTTCCTTCTCTATATTGTAATTGAGGTTGATTGTATTGATTTTGAGAAGTATACTGACGCTAAAATTGTTGCTAATGTGGACTATATTGATTTTGATATTGTCTTGGTTGAAATGACCTATTTGATTGGCTTCCAAAATTTGTTTGATTCCCTTGATATAGATTTTTTGAATTTAATCTACAATGATTTGTACTGTCCTTTTTTTCTGTATACTTGATAATATCTATTATTCCATTTTAATCTACCTCTTAAGAATGAAGCAATATTTCCTTGTGGATTATCTTTGAGACTAAGGCATTGTTAGTCATTTAATCTTTCACTAAATTTTCTATCTCATATTCTTGTAATATATTGACTAACTCATCAAACTATGTATCTTTATTTAGAATTTGTAAATATGTGACTAGATGCTTGTAGCTTTTTTAAAGTGCTCTTATAATCACTTGAAAAATAAACTTGTCTTCTACTTTTCTCCTAAGGTTAACAATTTTTCTTTTATATTTATCACTTTTCTTAGAAGCAATTCTATACTTTCACCACTCCTAAATTTTAGAGAGTGCAATTGAGTTTGAAGATTCAAGATAGTGGCTTTATTCTTTCCTTCAAATATCTTGGCTAAAGTATTCCAAGATTTTGTAGAAGTTGTTTTTGAACTAATGTATGGTTGTGTATCATCTTTAATTGCAAATGTTATTATCATAAGTGTTTTTGCTTCATCTTATTCATACATTTGAATCTCTCTAGCATCTTCAATACGTTTAGTTTTTGCTCCTTTAACAATATATCAAAGCTTTTCAACTATCAATATTAACTTCACTTTGTCTTTCTATGAAGTGTAATTAGAGCCTTTAAGAAGTCGGTATTCTGAAAGAAATAATTTATTTGTTGCCATGATAACACTTGTAGACTACCTTATATCTCCCTAAATGACAATTTTAATATAATCTTCAACTTCTATTCTTTAAGGCAAATTCCTTACTTCTCCCTAGCTATGAATGAACAATCAATAATTTTGACAAAAGTTTCAATTCTTCAAATCTCTAGGTTGAATTCCTTTTATCTCTCAATTTTCAATAATATGGTTTCTAAATTTCAAAAACCTATGTTGGTGTTGAATTCCTTATAACTCCAAAATTAGAAATTTAGAAAACAAAGATATTTGCAAATTCAATATTTCTATTTTGATGTAGAAATCCTTATTCCTCCAAGTCAAATTATTTTCAAATATTTCTATGCTTGAATTTCAAGTAAATTGATTTAAAAAGCTTTCAAATTAAATTCTCTTCACTTCAAAAAGTCTTCCAAATCATTCAATAAATGTTCTAAGGTTATAATTCATCAATTCATTACCTTATTCCTCCATTCATTTAATTAATCTCAAGCATAATAGATTAATTAATATTAACCTTAGTATTGATATTCCTTATACCTCCTTAACCTTTGTAAAAAGCAAATTAATTTAAATGTTATATGTACCTCCTTGAATATGGTGCACTATGACTTTGGCTTGTTCTTCGTGAGACTTTTCAACTCCGCGACATACACTCTATTTTAGTGTAACAACCCCAATTTTTTCTACTCTTCCACTAAACTTTTTTTTGTTTTGTTATGTTTTTTCTTTCAACAAGCGAAGGATATAATAATGATCTAAGTCTATGATATCCCAATGAATAGTAAGTAGTCCGAGTAACAAGATATCAAGAAGCACTGGAACCCCTAGTTACTCTTGAGTAGAAGCACCAACTTCTACAAATCCATCATGCCATCACCAAACGGTATGAGGATGTTTCAATGGCTATATCTATCATACCATCACCAAACGATATGAGAATACTTTCAATGGTTATACCATACAAATGGGTGAACTATCCCTCACCAAAGAAAATCACCTCCTCTCCATACTATCCATGAAGACTAGTAATTTGGAGAATGCCATTAAAGTTAGATGATACACCACCCTGGTGGCCATCCAATTCATGGGCTTTGTTATTATCCTCATATCCACGATGAGGTAGCCATTAATCATTATTTCTCGTGATAACTTACTTAAACTTTGGGATATCCGTCTTAAGCACCATTATATTCTCTACTCATATGTAAGGTGTGGAAGGTTTGTTTGTTGTCTTCCCAAGTGTGTTGTCTATTTGATTTGTTATTAACCTTTCGGTTTATTGATACATACAATGGTTTGGTGCAAATTGTCACTCACTAGTTTTCATAAACACCATTCAACTAAATAAAGACAAGTATTTTCATTCTTCATCCATAAGCCTTACAATTTTGCAATAAGTAATAATCAAAAGCACTTATATTTACTCTATCATTTCCATTCCAATGGCATGCATACATCTCCTATCAATATCCGAGGTGAAGACTATATTAATAGGCCTTCATTCCTACCATACATAAGCTTATATAAAATAACTTTAAAAAGTACAAAGCCTTGGCAGAATAAACATCACTTATTCTCGATGTTTACAATTATAATAGAATTTAAATAAGTGCACATTACAATAATATCCAGTGGTCTTGTACAAGTCTTTTCTGGTTTTCTTGGTCTTCCTCAGTGTGAGAGATGATAGTGAAGGGATCATGACAACTCAGATGCACATATGACAAATGCAAATCAAGCAAACCATGCTTATCTATTTTGAATGCAATCATGCATAAAACATTTGTCATAATATTTTACATTTTATTTCATAGATAACACCAAACATGAATTTCCATAATTCACCCTTCATTAATATTTTTCCACACAAGGATTATTGTCCTAATACCATTATAAATGTCATTCACTTTGATTATCACAAAATGGGGAAGAGTCCTATACCTCTTCCAAGGAATGGACACTAATCCATCCCATTTATTTTATTTTATTTTTTATTTTTAAGAGAAAAAACCCTTGCGGAGCCACCTTGGTCTGAGAGACCACGACCAGGGGGTTCTACACCGTCAAAGTCACCCGGGAGTCATGCTTGGCCCTGCCTGCACCAACATTATCAATTGGTTTTTTGGAGCCAATTCAACTTTTTGGTAGGGTGAAGATTCGAACCTGGGACCTCCCTTGGAGGATTGCCCTCTCCTCTTCAACTCACCTACAACACTCGGGTACCAATCCATACCCTTTAAAACTAGAAAGTTTACATATCATTATTTTACAAATTTCGTATTAGAACATAGAATAGTTTACTATCTATTTCTACTCACTCTTAAAGCAATATGCATAGTCTATAATTTCACCAATTTATTATTCAAATTGATCTCAAATCAATATTCAATACTATTTTATTTCCCTACTATATAAATCATTCAATTTTACATAAACAACACTAATATATACCAAAAATAAAAGCATTGGATCATCCTTTTAACACATTTAAAATTTTACTTCTAATATCTAGTTTTAAAAGTCATACATAAGACAAATGCTTTTCTCAATCCCCAAAAAAACTTTAATCATTCCACAAATATTTATTCTTAAACCCTTTATTTTTATTTTTTTTGATATATAGAAGCAATGGTTACAATCACGATTTTTAGTAACTACCAGCACAGCTGGTAGGGTTCAAACTATCTACGAAGGCTCCCAGGACTTCCACCGTCTCGGTACATGGTAACCCGACATGAGATGGGGACCGCCGGACGCATAGGGGTTGCACTGTCGTCATCAATTTGGCGCACCACTCAAAGGAATCGGATCTGGGCTACTGTCTGTGCATGGGCAAACCCGTAGGATTGGAACCTAGGTCTCCTCTCGGTAAGTTTAAACCCTTTATTTAACCACACACTATACAACACCATACAAATTAATTCACACCCCCTATAACACCCTTATACACCACAAATGCATAGGAGTTAATATCTACTCTAACACTAATTTGACGAATTCTCTTCTAGTGTTCCATCTTATAGGGCTATTTGGTCGATATACATGTAAGGGTCTCAACTAAGGTACGAACACCATTCCTTTTTATCATTAAAGTTATTAAAGTCTAATTCAAACTTATGAGAACATAAACCCCAAAAATCAGATTTTAACATAACACCAAATTTACCATATCATCACAGTTCTTACGCGCTAGAGCTAGGGTAACATCGAGGTATTAGATACACCAAGAGGTTTTGTACCCTAACATAACCAACCAAATAAACATCACAGTCCACTATCTCAACCAAAGATACATCATAATACATACACAAGCGGTCGTCCAATACAGGTGTAAGTAAGCAATGTTACCAAATATCATCCGGATACGAACATTGCTTTGGATATCATTACGAGTTTGGTATGCAGAGGATCGAGTGTCACAGATTTGGAAGTCCAACCTAAGACGAACTAGCCATTACTTAATCAGAGTATTGAAACCAACACTCCTATATAATTTTGTGACTCTTCCTTGCGGCTAAACAAGTGTTTGTGACACTATCCACAAAGATCGAATATAGAGACGGACAGTCACTGTCCTCTTAGGGATTTCACATGTCTATGGAGTGGTCCAACATAGGTAAACACTTAGCATGATGATAACGAGTATCTTAATACGTAATGATAAAGAAAAATATTTTGGTATAAAGGTAAGTTGATTTGATAATTTGACCAGATCTAATTTCTCCATCTTGACTATAGTTTACATATCCGAACGATTATACCAATCAAGTTGACTTAAGACTCAGTCGAAGTCACTTATAGGGCCAAATATGTTCCATGCAGGGTATGATTTAGAGAATAGTTTCTCCATGGAATTATTGCTGTCAGTATTCAGTTATATACAACGAAAAACCAAACCACTACATGCTTTTTATTGAGGTACCAATTCATTAATGTCGTCAGTGAAGCCGATGATTTATTATGAAAACTAATTCGTGGATCCTTTCACGTAAACTTACATGGTCAATGAAGAAATTAGAGGATGAAATATTATATAATACGATGCCTATCGAGTCTGACTACGTAAGCAGAAATAAGTGCCTCCATGATGTGAGATTTTAAACCGTTCTAACCCCTAATTAAGAGTAAGGTAAATCATATATCGATAGGTCAAAAGTATGGTCGCGCGTGAGACCACGTGAATCCAAATGCTTCTAGAAGCTCACCACAGGCATCATCAAATATAATCGTCCAAGGATTAGAGAGTATTACCAAGATTACATATATTCTAGAGCATTAATCATAATAGACAAGGACTGGAGATAGTGTTTCTGGATCTTTCGCAAAGCACGAATCCAAATTTGCTTTTGAAATTCTTCTTCCGCCTCCTCTTCTCCTCCTTTCTAGCCTAAACCTTTTCCAAACCTCTATGGCTATTTATAGCTCTTCCCCTCCGACGAGAAAGATGCTTCTAAATATTTTATTTATTTTCTTTTTCTTTCCCATGTGGAGACTTCCTTTAGTATATATTATTTTAATGGGAAGGTAATCCATAGAGATAAGGTAAGGGTAGATTATTTGTCTTGTGTCCCCCACTCCTAGGGCACTACTACTATTATGAGTATGGGTGATAAGGGTTGAGACTATTAGAGATAAGAGAGGAATCTCACCCACCATTTCAACCATCCTAAAGTAGCCATGTGGAGGAGAGGATAATTATTTAAATCAATAAAGTAGTCTTTTCATGTTTTGGTCCAATAAAAATTGAACAAGTTCATAAGAGAACAAACCACCTAATTTCCTTTCTAATATGAAAGTAATTAAATTAAATAAGCATATTCAAAAAAGTAAATCTCTACTTTAGAAATTGTCCAATTTAATATTTTCACAAAATCACAATAAGCTTTATGACATTTTTCAAATGCATAAAATATTTCTAAAGTAATTTGTAAAATGCAAACCCATTACATAATATGCATTTTCCAAGGTAAGATTTAAAAATGTCAATCTCTTGTAAAATTGCTTGTGGAATTAAATGCATCATACAAATGGCAAACACAAACAAACGATGCATGCTCAATATTCCTTACTACCATTTTTCCTTAAGTGGGCAGGTATTTAAGATGCTCTTAGTTATCATTGCTCATATTTGAATGAGACTAGTAATGATAGGAACATGAACACTTACCTGTTGAGTTGTCATTGTCATCATTTCCCTTCTCATCTCTGGTGGTCAGTCTCTACCGACGAGAGTACTTGTTCTTGCAATCAAGTAATGCAATGCAACATCATTTTCTCTTAATAGAAACAAACATAGTGCAAACATATTAAGTATTGAAACCAAGCATCAATACATAAATAACATCTTAAGAAAGTTCTTCCAAGGTGGGTCGTGACATTTAGGCATTCTTTTCAAAAACCAAATGTTTTCTCTCTCCAATGTATTTAATGCTCCTCCTTGTGTATGGTGCTCATTAAATTCAGTCTTCAAGACTCTAACCTTCCTCTGCGTGCTTGTTGGCTTCTCTGACCATTAATGTGCAGTGCTCCACTAACTTGCACCACTCTCTTCTCTCATGAATGTGCTTGTATGACTTGTCCCTCATGCACTTATGGATACAAGGAGATGTTTCACTTCCCTGGCGTTGGTTGGAGCTACCTTTTGCACTGTGACACTTGGCAAATATATTTTGTCCTCCCAAGTGATAATTAGGTCAAATGGTTGGTGCTTCTCCTCCACGTAACATATTTTCCTCCTCTTGGTAATGCTCCTCTTCTTCTCTACGCTTGGTAATGCACTACTTCTCCTCTACACTTGGTAGCAACTTCAATTATTTACCTCCAACGCTTCTACTCTTCAGTTCCTCAACACTCAACATCTTCTTTCCAACGTATCTTCAATGAAGTAACAACAAATGACTGTTTGAATTCCTTCTAATGGTGTTTGGATTTCTTTCAATGATTCACTCCAAACGGCCCATGGTTTTGATGCTCAAAACTTCTTAGTAATGATGCTTGCTCTCTGCTTTGGTGGCTCCTCGATTTTTGGTGCTCAAGCTCTACTCAACGACATCTCAACTTCTCTCGAATAATGTTGCCTCCTATGGTGCTTAAACTCTCTTTCCAATGATGTTCTATCTTCCTCTTTTATGTTGCTTCCTCCATCCAACGTGGTGGCTCTTCTTCACTATGGTGGCTCCTCCTTCAAGATGGTGGTTCTACCACTCCTTTGGTATGATGTCTTTGGAAACTTTACCTTGTTCTTGTGCACTATTTGATCTCTTTATTTTATTCAATAAGACTTAAAAATTTTGCACTTCCTTGGATTATAAGAACAACATATATATACTAATTTTCCTTCTCCTTATTACTCCCTTTCAAGCAATCTTTAACTTTACTTTTGTTGTTGTATTTTGTAGATTCTAGGATGATAATGATGCCTCCTTCCTTGGCTTGGAGACACTTAGCTTAAACTATATTTTGTTGGCTTTAATAACTCTAATATGGTGCTTTCAAAAACTTTATAATAAGCTAATTTGAATGCTTGAATAATGAACTTTTATAGCACCAATATTACAAACCTCTTTGTCCTCCTTTTTGAAGCTAGTCTCCTTGGTGATTTGATTCACCTTTTGTTGTCTTGAATTTATAAATTTTGCAGCTTCACTACCTTTTACTTTGCTGCCCCAAAATCAACTTCTATCCTCTTCAAAGTATGTTGTTTGAATCTTCTCTTTCTCCTTGCCAAACAACTATTATAGAATGCTGAAATTTTCAGCCTTTCTTCCTCTTCAAATGTTGTTTGAAATCAACCTTCTTTATCTTCAACTTCTCTGATTTTTGCAGCTCCAAATGCTGCCTTCTTGCTGTCCAAAATCTCTGCAATTTTCAGCTTCAATTGCTACCAAATATTCCTTCACTTTTTCTATCCAAAGCTCTCTCAAATCTACCCCAAAATTCTTCAAATCGTAGCTCTACTATCTCCCTTTAATGCTGCCCAATTTTGTAGTCCAAATATCTTAAATTGTTGCTCCAAAAATCTATTTTCTTCTCCTGTATCTTGTTATTCAAAAATAGTCTCTAACTCCTCCAATCCACTACCTTAGTTTGTTGTCAAGCCTTCCTTCAATTGGTTGTTCAAGGGCACTTCAAAATCTACCCAAATATTCTTCAATTTGTAGCTCTATGTCACCTTCAATTTTTTGTCCTATGACCCTTCAACTTCTATCACGAAAATCAGCAATATTCTCCTCTACAAATCAGCCTTCAAATTCTTAATGGTTATCTTCAAATTTCTCAAATTGGTGGCCTCTTCTATCTCCTTTCTCCTCCTTAGCTCTCATTGAGTTCTATCTTCAAATCTGACCTCTTTCACTGGCCTCTTCCTCAAGAATTTGAATGTCTTGAGGTCTTCAAAAATCCTTTTCAAAATTTGGCAAACTTCTTGCCAAATCCTTCTTCCTTTTGGGCTTGTTGTCGGATGGCGACAATTATCCCAAATTCTTCTTTTTAGGAGTTTCTCCTACTTGCAATATTCTACCTCGAGCTTTCTTCAAATCTCCTCCAATGGCCACTTCTTCAACTTCTTCAATAAGGCTTCTCTAGCCTTCTTCTTTCTCCTTCCAAGTTTGCTTGAGATCTCTTCTCTTGGGTCTTCAAATTCTCAATCTTCTTTCTCAAATCTCCTATCTCCTTTCTCAAATCTATAATGGGGACCTCTTCTCTTGGGTCTCCTCTTTCTCAACCTTCAATAGGCCTTTTTTGGCTTCTTTCTCCTTCCTTCAATCTTCAATATTTAGTCTTCAATATTCTATGTGGACCTCTTTCTCGGGTCTCCTCAATCTTCAATCTCCAATATTCTATGGGGACCTCTTTCTTGGGTCTCCTCAATATTCAATCTTCAATCTTCTATGGGGACCTCTTTCTTGGGTCTCCTCAATCTTCAATATTCAATATCCAATGGGACCTCTTTCTTGGACCTCCTTAATCTTCAATGTCTACTCTTTTGTTGCAACTCAAAAACTAATCCCTACATGAGGAAAGCACATAGAATTTCAGGCAATCGAAGATGAAATTATTCTCTATCCATTGTAGGAAGCTTCTCAACTTTTGAGAACTAATTTTATGCAACAAAAATTAGACAACAACAATCAAATACATCCAAATCTCTAGATCTCTAAAATCATTAAACTTCACTAGTTATCCTTCAATCTAGTGGAAAAGCAATCTTTGTTGAGTCCTAGTCTTCATGAGTTTTCTTGCAACCTTGTGGAAAGACTCTAGCCAAAAAGCAACTTTAAAATTTCTAAAAATGAAATCTCCCTATCTCCTCTCAATCTCTCTTGTGGCTCTCCCTATCTCCTATCAATATCCCTTGTGGCTCTGATACCACTATTAGCTTTTGATACTAAATGCTTAATGTAAAATAACCACAAGATCTAAAATAAGAATGCTATATCAAATATAAGATAATGACAATATTCTAAACATATAAAACTCATGAATAACTTCTGCAACTACACAGAAAACAACCATTAACAAATGCTCACAAAAATAGTATTTTGATATAGAATGGAGATCTCAAATACTCCATACTTCATACATGCTCAATCTACATTGTGTCTCTTCATTATGCTCTTTCACACTCACATATAGACCTATATATAGAATGGAATGTGACTCTTCATATGGAGTATTCTTGGCCTTCACTCTTCTTGAGACTCTTCACTTTCCTATTCTATGGACTCATGTGCACATGGACTATTATGCACATTTACATCATTAAATACTTTGCACACTCTAATAATACTTGTGCATTTATTACATTGCATAAAGTAAATACTCACACTCTAATCTAAGACACACTCCTAATCTAAATATGTACCCAAGGTGGTACATTAGCATGTACCAAATAATGTAATATATTCCAACAAAAATATGAATATTTTAATGTCTCAAATGTTATGACATCAACTTAAATCAATCAAGAAGGAAATAAAAAGGTTTTGTTTGTGAGATAAGATTTTAACATGAAGCAAAGTGATCACACTATAGTAAAATATGACTTAGATCAAGGATTTTCCAATCCTAAAAAAACTACAAAGAAAGTTGACCCACCTCATCATATGGTGAAGGCCATCAGTGTCTATGTAGAGCAAACATTTGAAGGAACTAAGAGGGATGCAAATTATGAAGAAGTGTCATGTGCAAGTACAAATATAGGAAAAATTAAAGTTGTGAATGAAGAAGTATAGTCAACTTTCAAAGCAAATAAGGTAAAAGAGTTTTAGTTTGATCCAAGTAAATCATCTCCAATCTCATCAAATAGTAGAAAATAATCTCATTGCGATAAAAATAAAAATATTGTAGGGTTATTAGGGTTTTCATGAAAGAATAATAGAGAAAATGGTACGAAAAATGTGCATTGCACTTTGGGATTTTAGCATTACATGAGAAAGTAAGTATTATGGAGGTTACCCTTGCATATTAAGGT
Source organism: Wollemia nobilis (assembly GCA_028583015.1). Lineage (NCBI taxonomy): Eukaryota > Viridiplantae > Streptophyta > Pinopsida > Araucariales > Araucariaceae > Wollemia > Wollemia nobilis. Next base: position 205,365 of record JAQPPZ010001723.1, on the reverse strand, counting down.
TTCCAAGACATCATAAAAAAAGGAAGGTTCTTCCAAAGTTATACCTTGCACTTTAGGTTCTATAAGGTAGTATAAATCTATCAATGATAAATGAAATTATGAATGGTACAAAAAAATAAAATAGATTGGTGAGGATAAAATTATTGATTAGAATGGAAACAAGAGAAGAAGATCCTTAAAGTGGGAAAAAAGAGAAAATAAATTCAGAGGGATATTTATTTGGGACCAAAAGCAAATTTCACAAGTATTGACAAGAATTGGGGTTAAGCCTACAAATAAAATAAAAAATGATAATGCAGATGACATCTTGAACTATTTGAAGTATGAATATGGCCTAAGGGAAAAAAATTATCAATGAATTAATAGATTGCCTTAGTCTTGAATTTATTTTAAAATAGAAAGCAAAAATAGGTATTGTAGAATGTAAAGAAGCATTTAAAAGGATTTGGGAGATTGATGATTACATAGTGATTCCTACTATGAAATATTTAGGAGGTATTGCAAGGATATATGACAATTAAAAATGGGATGGACAATTGTTAGAAATAAGAAGTGTTTATATAGGTGGTCTTTTTTTCAAGAAAGGAGAAGATATAAAAATCTAAGTTATAAATGTATATGCTCCAAATATAGTCACTCTTTGAGATAGATATTGGAAGGACATCAATTTATTCATGACAAAATCAATATTTGATTGCAATCTTTTTATTCTTCAAGGGAACTTTCAGAAAATTCTATCTCCTTCAAAAAAGAAGGGTGATGCTCCTAGTTGGTCTAGATCAATGGAAGATTTTGCTTCCTTTGTCAATTTAAAAGACAATCTGGATGTTGTTCCTTTAAGATTTTGGTATACATTTTTATGTGGTAGAAAGATCGGAAATATTTTTTTATATCTAGATGGCTACAAAAAAAATATACAATATATTTGGACATTTTTTTGTAATTGGAAATAAATTAAAGAAACAAATTCTTATGAGATACAATTTACTTAATAATGGTCATCCAAAGCCATTTTGTTTTCAATCTATATGGCTTCAAGATCTTGATTTCTTCTAAATGGTTATGTTGTGGTGGGATGAAGCAAAGTTTGAATCATCATATATGTACATATTTGTATAAAAGATAAATTATCTAAAAGGATAGATAAATATTTAGAATATCAAATATTTTGGTAAAATATTTAAAATAAAGGAGGATATTAAATATATGGTAAATATTGGCAAATGATTAAAAAATCATTGGAATGAACAAAGATGCTTATGTGAAAGAAAAATAATTACTTTTTTATTATCATAACATATTGTAAAAGAAAGATTAATTTTGGGCCCAAAAATATAGGAGAGATGGTTTAAGAAAGGTGATAGAAATTCGATGCAAGGAGGGAGGAAAAGTTGAATCATTAATGCATGCAAAATGTGCGAAGGATTAGGGTTTTTTTTAAAAATATCTCATCTTTTAGGAGCCATATCTTCGCGAAGAGTTATCCGATTCAGCTGATTCTTGGACCAACTTGTGCAGAATTTGAATAGCTTTAAAATGAGTGGTCATATGCAAGAATCCAAGCAATATTGAGGGAGATACGACCCTGTGAAGTCAACCATTCGGAACAAGGGTAGTGATGATTTTTCAAGTCATAAAAAATGAAATTGCAAATATTTGTCAGCTAGGGTTCGAATGATGGGAAGAGCAATGAAGGGCTAGGACTTTAGTGAGGCAAGACATTCTATCTGGACAAAGAATTTTTTAGCTAAGTTTTTTTCCCTTTCTTTATCTTAGAAAATTGTGCATGAAAATTTTATAAAGTTTTTATCAAATATTATATTTGCTATAGGATATTCAGATAAATTTCAATAGATTTTGAGTTTTAGTTTCCTTTCCATGGATCGATTTATAGTTAAATCCTTAGAATCATCTCTAGTGGTAGAGGTTAGTGAGCACACCTCAGAGAGATCCTCGTTGCTCCAAGATAGGGTAATTTTTGGTAAATTTAATGGGTATTGGCCAGGGGCTTCAACCTTGAGAAAATGGATTGATAGGAGTTGGAAGTCTCTAGGAGTGATTCTATCATTTCTTCCCAAAGGTTTCTTCCTAGCCATTTTTTGTTCTAGGGAAGAAAGAGAAAAAATCCTAAAAGGGGGTCCTTGGTTTATGGGAAGAGTAGGACTCTTCCTTACTCGTTGGTATGAAGGCTTTTCACTTGAAAATGTAAATCTATCCCTAGTACTAGTCTGGGTTAGGATGTTTGGGTTACCCATTGAATTTTGGGAAATAGATACCTTCAAGGCAATAGGCAACACTCTAGGAGAATTCCTTGAGATTTTAGATATGATGAAAGATGGATTCTTGGCTATTTATGCTCGAATATTGGTCATGATTGATATAAGTAAAGCTTTACCAGAATCAATCATTCTTAAGTATGGGGATAAGATGTGGATCCAAACTATAGATTATGAAAACATATCTTTTAGATGTAGAAGATGTCATGAGGTGGGGCATATTGAGAGATCATGCCCTAAGAAGAGCCCAACATAATCATATGTAGAAAACCGCAAGAGAAACTTACAAATGGTTATGGATGAAGATGGTTTTCAACTTCCAAAAAATAGATCTAGAAAAATAAAAGAAAATAAATAGTGGAGACCAATAAGGAAGGATATTGGAAGAAATACCAACTCTTTTGAGGCTTTAGCCTATGAAGAAAAAGTAGATCAAAACTTAGAGGACATAGTACAACAATTTCAACATATTAATAAGGAACCATCTATTCAGTATGATCCTGATTTAAGGAAGAACATTCTCGATGAACCTAAGGAATGTGTCTCATCAGATTTTGAAGACTCTCTTGAAGTACCATGCACTATTTGGAGAGAAAAAATTGGTAAAGAAAATGTAGTTTTAGAAGTTAATACCTCTGCCATTAATAAGGAAATACCAAAAAATGAGTAGGATAAGTCAAAAGCTTCTGTAATAGAGCTAGGAGAGGATAAATATGATGAAAAATAAAATTGTGAAAGAATATTGAGGAATAGAATAATAAGACCTACTCCTGATATAGGCAAGGCAAAAAGAGGAAAACCCTCAAATTATCAAGCAAGATCCAGGGAAGCAAGAGCAAACATAGAGAAAGGAACACAAACTAAGTTGGTTGAACTTCTCTTTACCAAACAACAAAATGATATTGGTAATACGCAGGTGGGGCCAAAAGCCCCTAATGAGACATGATTATCATCTCATGGAATATAAGGGGTGCTAATGCCCCCTCAAAGCAGAGGTGTATTAGGGACCTATGTTTAAGTAATAAGCCTGATATTCTTTGTATCCAGGAAACTAAAATGACAAAAGAAGAAGTTTCAAAAACTATGAAAGCAGTATGGGCAAGATGTGAATGGGATGCTATGGATTCTGAAGGAGCGGTAGGGGAATTCTAACTTGTTGGAATCCTTCTAGAACCTCTTGTGTAACCATTCATAAAACTAGGCATTGGATAGCCTCTTTAGTCACTTGCTACTTTGCAGATATTTATTTCATCCTTATCAATGTCTATGGACCTACAACTCAATCAGGTAGATTAGAAGTTTGGAGTGGGATTGAAGCCTTTATGAGAAGTAAAGACCAAGAAACTCGATTCATGATCATTGGAGATTTTAATTCCATAACCAAGTTGGATGAAAAATTTTGGAGAATTAGGAAATTGACCCAAAGTATGAAAGATTTCTCAACTTTTATTCAAAATAATAATCTATGGGAGGTTGAGTTTGAAGAAGACAACTATACTTGGACCAACAATAGGAGAGGCCAGAACCTTATAGCAAAAAAATTAGATAGATGCATTCTCTCAGATCATTGGCTAGATGAAGGAACTTGTGCTAAAATTAATACCTTAACAAGGATTGGTTCAGATCATTGGCCAATAAGAGTTAAAATGGTGGTAAGTGAATTTAAAAAATATCATATTTTAAATATGAGCAGATGTGGGAAGACCATCCTCAATTTGTTGATATGATAGCTCAAACATGGAATTATTTAGGTAATGGTGGGTTGTATGCTCTTCCAAATCAAATTAAATCTATGACATCTAGATTAAAATAATGGAACAAGAACACTTTTGGAAATATTTTTGAGAAGAAAGAAGAACTAAAAGATAAACTTTCAAAATTCCAAAAAGGTGATCTTAATAATCCAAGCTCAGAGGAAAGGGAGTTGCTTAGTGAATATCATAATATTTTGAGTAAGGAAGAGAAATTTTGGAGATTAAAATCAAGATAGACTTGGTTAAAAGGAGATAAAAATACAAAGTTTTTCATAGGATGGCTATAGTACATAGATCAACTTCTAGAATTAGTAGAATTAAATCAATAGAAGGGGTTTGGATTGAAGATCAGAGTGAAATTAGAAAAGAGGTAAAGTCTTTTTATCATAATATTCTAGGTTCAGAGGAGACCAAAGTTCTTAATGATAAACTTCTTCAAGATGTTCCTTCAGTTATAATGAATGAAGACAATAGGAAATTGATGGAGCCTATTACTCTAGAAGAAGTTCATTTAGCTCTTTTCTCTTTTAATAAGGATAAATCCCTAGGTCTAGATGGGCTCTCTGCAACTTTTTACCAACATAATTGGGATATAGTGAAGGATTCTTTATTGGTGGTAGTGGAATAGTCTAGGGTAAAACAATACATACCTTATAAAATAAATGCAACATATCTTACCCTAATTCCAAAAAAGAAGGATGTTGAATTGTTTGATTCTTTTAGACCCATAAGCCTATGTAATATGGCATATAATATTATCTCCAAAGTGATGGTGAATAGATTAAGGCCATTGTTAGACAAAATCATTTTAGAAGAGCAAGGAGGATTTGTGAAAGGGAGACAAATTTTGGATGGGATCATAGTAGCTCATGAAGTTATACATTCAACAACTTCAAGAAAAGAGAAAGCAATGATCTTAAAACTTGATATGAGTAAAGCCTATGATAGGGTTAAATGGGATTTTCTTTTTGCAGTTTTAGAAAAGTTTGGTTTCGAGAAGAAATGGGTTAGATGGATTAAAGCTTGTGTCTCTATAGTTTCTTATTCAGTGTTGGTCAATGGGTTAGTAATATAATATTTTAAAGCCAAGAGAGGCCTTAGACAAGGAGATCCTCTATCTCCTTATTTGTTCATTATTATGGTAGAGGTTTTGAGTAGGAACTTAAAGAAGGCTTACAAATATGGGCTTATAAGTGGACTTAAGGTTAGTAATAACATCGATAACATCACCCATCAACAATTTGTAGATGATACAACCCTTTTTGGAAGGGCAAGGATAAATGAGGCTAGAGCTTTGAATAACTTTTTAAAAGAGTATGAAAGAGCTTTAGGGCAAAAATTTAATAGGACTAAATCCAAAATTTACTTTCTTAACACTCCTGCTAATATCAAAGCAAGAATTTGTAGGTTGCTTCAAATGGAGGAGGTAAATTTACCAACAACTTATCTAGGGATGCCTTTATTTGAGGGGAGAATGAGGATAGATTTATGGAATCTAGTTATTAGTAAAGTTTAGAATAAACTTCCAGCTTGGAAAGGTAGATGGTTATCGTTAGCAGGAAGAGTGCAGTTAATTAAGTCAGTCTTACAAGCCATTCCAACATATTATATGTCATTGTATTCTATGCCAAAATCAGTTGAAAAAGTTTAATCTATATTATGTGATCCTTTTTATGGTCAGGTGTACATGATAAAAAGAAATTTCCTTTGGTGAAATGGAGCAAGTTGTGTGATGATAAAACTAGGGGAGGTCTTGGTTTAAGAGTTCTTATAGATGCAAACTTAGCTCTTAGGGGAAAAGTAATCTGGAGATTGTACAAAGAGAGTCAAAGACAATGGGCAAGAATTCTTCTAAGTAAGTGTTGATCCCAATGACCCAAGTTTAATATTTACTGCATTTTCTCTACCAAATGGTTCTGCTCTTTGGAATGGTTTAAAAAATCTATTGATCTTATGATTAAAGGTTTAAGATGGGTGGTGGGAACTAGAGAAAAATTTTCTATTTGGATGGATACTTGGTGTGATAAAAAACCACTCAATTTAGATCCAATTTTGAAACCTTGGATGGGATTGCTTCAAGATAAATATGGTGATAGGGTTTCAAACATTTTGTACAAGGATCGAGAAGGAAGATACAAATGGAAAGAATATTTTTTTACAAGTATACAAGACATTGATGCTAGGAGGCAATTGAGTAGAAAGATAACAATTATGATTATTCTGAGGGGAGCCAAGGATAAATTGATTTGGGAGTTGAATAGCTCAAGAGAATACACAACAAGAAGTGGATATAATGTACAACACCAACAAAATAATAATATCACTAGAATATGGAGAGATATTTGGGATAGCCCAAGCATTCCTAAAGTCAAAATGTTTGTTTGGCTAGTAGGTCATAGAAGAATTTTATCCTGGGATAACCTTATGAAAAGGGGTTTTCATGGCCCCTCTCAATGTGTTTTTTGTAAAAAGGAGGAGAGTATAGACCATCTCTTGGGACATTGCTCAATAGTCTGGAATCTATGGCAATGGATTCTTAATATGTTTGGTAAATGCATGGTGATGAATAGCAGAATTGAATATTGGTTAAAGCAATGGCAGAGCACTTATAAAAGTGAGGCTTTATAGACAATATGGGATATATCAAAAGATACAATACTTTGGACTATATGGCTAGAAAGGAATAGAAGAATATTTAAAGGAAAGGAAAGCAATTTAGAGGTAATGAAAAAGAAGATATGTTTAGCCATAGAGGAGTCTAAACCAACCCTATCAACTCACCCAGTCCCTAATCTAGAAGCAGAGAGCCTTGATAGATGGAGTCAAGTCATTAAATGGAATTATGATGTTGGGTACAAGAGAAGCAAAAAGAAGGCAAAGAATATAAAGTGGAAACCACTAGATGTGGAGTGGGTTAAATTGAATTTTGATGGAGCATCTAAAGGAAATCCAGGACCAACAGGAGGAGGAATAATTAGAAATAATAGAGGAGAGATTTTGTCTCATTATGCTTTCAATAGTGGATTTAAGACAAATAATGAAGTTGAAGCTTGGGCAGCTTTAGAAGGGTTAAAAATATGTAAACAAATGAAGTGGAATAGAGTATGGATGGAAGGTGATTCTCTCATAGTAATAAATGCAATTTTGAGGAAAGCAAAGGCTCCATGGAACATACAAGAGATAATTGTGGAAATTCAAGATCTTGCTAAAGAGTTTGAAGAAATCAGGTTTACACATATATTAAGGGAAGGAAACAAATGTGCAGATAAGCTAGCCAATAGAGGGGTTTTGATTGAGGATCGTGAAGTTAAATTCTCCTTTCCATGGTTAGAGGAAGTAGTAAGTTTAGTTGAAGTTGACAAGAAAATGTTGATTGCTTGATTCAATTAATTATTAAGATTTACTTTAATGTTTTCCATTGGTAATATCTGCTTTATTTTGTAACAATAATGTGTTTTCATTTAGACTATTTATTATAATTTTTGTGGTTGCACTTGTGTTTCAGGAAGGAAACTAGCAATCCATATTTGGTAAAGCGGACTATGATAGTGCGATATTTTGGAAATATTACTCTACTAAGATGCAAGGCATAGATAGTAGAGGTGAAGTTTTGGCATTGTGAAGGCTGCTATAGGAAAATGTCAAGAAAGATGCTAAATTCTGGAATAATTGTATTCATACAAAAAATTGAAAAGATCCAGAAAATGAAAATCAAGAATTCAGACATTTTATGTAAAATGATGTAGGTTTCTAGCTATAGCATCTCAATTGAGATGAGAAGTGTATTTATTTATAAACTCTCAAGCTCTAAAGAAGAGAGTTGTAATTTGTCAAGGGTGGGGGACCCGAGTACAACCCCTTATTATCCAGCAAAAAAAAAGGATAGAAATCCCAAAATTTTCATGCTACTATCAAAACAAAAAAATTCTTTCATTGGATTAAAAATAATTCAACTCTTTATGGAAGAATTATTAAATAATAATAATAGATTGAGAAGGAAGCAATCAATTATTATTATTTTATTTTGAGTAATACTTCTTATAGACATCCACCATGGGGATTGAACTTGGGTCACATCATCGATAATACAAGTGGCATCCTTGCCGGTAGACCACACTCACGGGGAAGGTAGCAATTAATTATTTGAAAAATAATCTATTATAGGTTAGGTAGGGTAAGGAGGCTTAGGGTGAGCTTTTATGAAAAATTTATAACATGTTACATAAAGACATAGTGGAAGTTTGATGAGAAATATCCTCAACTGAGGAATAGGTAAAGGCAATTGTCTCTTTCCATCTTCACAAGGCACTTGGTCTTGGTGGATTTCCTATAATTTTTCAATAATTTTAGGATATGTTGAAGAATGAGACATTGGTTGTGGTTGAAGAGGCTAGTACAATGAAGGTTACAATAAGCAAAATCAATGACATCTTTATTGTCTTGGTTCCCAAGAAAAGGAGACAATGTTTTTTGATAATTTTCATCCTAGAAACCTTTATAACATGATTTATAATATAATTTCAAAATTTATTGCAAATGGATTGAGAAGCATTCTAGATTCTATAATCTTGAAGAAACAAAATGGTCTCATTTATGTAAAACAAGTCCTTGATGGTATAATCATTGCATAGAAGGCCATGCATTTCTTCAATCCATAAAAAATAGGTATGCTTGTAAAACTAGACATGAACAAAGCATATGTCAGGTTTTGTTTGAGTTTTCTATATAACGTTCTTAGAAAAATAAACTTTGACAAAGTTGGTATAAATGGATTAGATAAAGTAAGAACACTCTAAAATATTCATCATTTTGTGGCCTTTTCCAAGGCTATTAATTATCTCATTATATTTTCATTATTTTTGTTGATGCTTTGAGAAAAGATTTCCCAAAGGTAAAATTGGAATACAAATTCAAAGATATTTAGGTTCCAATAAATGGTTGTTTTGGGAATGAGTGCAAACCAAGAGCAAGTGTGAGTTGAGAGTGAGTATATCCCAAGAGTGAGCCTCACTAAGTAGCATGTGATGAAGCCATATTTTAGTTCCCTAATTGAAATTCAGGATGTGCTAACTGGAAGTATGAATGTATAAGTCGAAAATAAGAGGAAAAACAAATATATGAAAAATTTGATTAGGATGAGATTATCAAGCATGATATAATTGTCCTTAAAAGTAAAGGTTTAATACATAAGTTCCATGGATACTAGCCAAGTTTTTTGGAGATTAAATAATGGATTAAGTGGAAGTAGGGATTAAATTCAAATTACTCCATGACTTTTCTTCTTAACGGTTTTTTCCTTGCTATCTTTTCTAGTTCAAAAATTATGGATAAAATAATGGGTGGTGGCCCATGGTTTAGGGGGATAGATACCCTTTATTTAAGACCATGGGGTGAGAATTTCTTTATTGATACATAAACTATTTAAAAGCTTTTATTACGGGTTAGGCTTTTTGGAATTCCATATCAACTTATCAATAAGTATGTTTTGAATAATACTAGAAATACCCAAAGGTAGTTCATCAAGGAGATATCAATTACTAAGGAGTGAATGCATGCTATATATATTTGTATATGTGTTGCTATGGATATTTTGAAACCTTTTCCACAACCAATTATAATTAAATCTAAATCAAAATAATGGTATCAACAAGTGGATTATAAATATATTACATTCTGATGTCACAATTATTATGAGGCTAGACATATGGAAAGAGATCGTAAAGTGAAAACAATGAAGAAAGAGAAAATTTTGGTCATGAGACAAACTTTAAGATAAAACCAAAAAATCATATTGTGGTAGAAGTTGGATTAGATCAAGGATGTTCCACTTCAAAAAAGCCTATCTTCAACATCAAATGACAAAAGCCACCATAGTTCACTTTGATTGTTTGTTAGAAAAAATAAAGAAGGATACAAGGAATGAGAAAGTACAATGCACAAGTTCAAATTTGGAAGGAAATGAAGGTACAAAGGCAGATGCAAAGGAAAAATTTAAAACAAAAAAGACAAAAGAGGTTAAGTTTGTTCTAGGTAAATCAAATTCATTTTCCTCAAATAGTATAAAGTTTTTTCTTGACAATAGAAATGAAAGTAGTGTAGAGGTCATCTCTTGCGCTTTAGGGTTTCAAGATCAACATAATAAAGAAATGAAGATGGATGATATCCATAGTAATTTATGGTTTTTAGGGACACATAAGAAGGTAATTTCTATGGAGGAGTGTACTTGCACTTTAGGGTTTTCAAGGCAACATAAAGAAGAAAGTGTCTTTGGGGCTATTCCTTCCATTTTAGATCCTTCAGAGTGAGAGAAACCTATAAATGATAAATCTCACTATAAACATTGTGAAAAAATGAAGATATTTATGAAGATAAAAGTGTGGATGGTATTTAAAAAAGAGAGGAAGACCCAAGAAGTAAAATCAAAGAGAAAAGGAAACTTGGAGGGATATTGATATGGGAAAATGAAAGCAAATATTGCAAGTGTTAGTAATAAATGAGGCTAATCACACATATAAAAATAAAAAAGTGATGATCAAAATAATATCATGAAATATTAGAGGTATGAATAAGACCCTTAAACAACATGTATTAGGAAATTAACATATGTTATAGCTAGTATATTTATAGATATGAAAATTAGGTAGAAAATATGTTAGCCATTCGTAGTGTTGATTTTCATCTTGGCAATATTCAATTTTTATAAGGCAACTAGATGAGTGAGATTTTATCTCTTAATAAAAATAATATCAAGGAGTTGATTGTGGAAATGTAATAATTTGAGGAAGACGACAATTATCTTTGATAGAAAGGAAAATGAAGAATATCTCTGATAAAAAAACAAGTTAGATATGGCTTAATTTACAGGATAACAATGTAATGTTTTGTTATGTTAATGAGAATTACCCCCAATAGAAGCCACACAAAGCTTATTTAAAAAATAAATGGACCCTTTGAATCTCATCTCTATTTTGGTGATGATGACTTTCTTTTTGGTCATCCTTCAATTAGTGAGGCCATAGAAATTAAATTATTATTATCATGTTATGAGAAAGATGTTGAGATTTTATTTTATTTTTATTGGAGAAAAAAGTATTGTACTCGGGTCCCCCACCCTTGAAAAATCGCAACTCTCTTCTTTAGAGATTGAAAGTTTACAAATAAATCTAATTTTGATCGCAATTGAGTTGCTATAGCTAAACACCTACATTTTTTTAATAAAAAGTTTGAATTCTTGATTTTCATTTTTTGGATCTTCAATTTTCTTTGTAAATACAAATATTTTAGAATTTAACATTCTTCTTGATATTTTCTTGCAACAACCTTCACAATACCAAAAATCCACCTCTATTATCTACGCATTGCATCTTAGTAGAGTAATATTTCCAAAACTTTGCATTATCATAGTCTGCTTTACTAGCTTTGGATTGTTAGTTTCCTTCCTAAAGCATAAGTGCAACCACAAGAACTATAATAAATAGTTTAACAATCTCAAAAAGTTGAAAGTTTATGATTAAATCTTATCAAGGGATATATGCATAATAACTAAACTATGGGTCATTATATAATACAAGTGAAATTCATTTTAATCCCAAATAACCAATTAAAAAATATTTTATCATTTTAATGAGTTATGAAATGAATCTCATTCATATTATAATGACATTTTAACAAATCATAATGATATTATTTTAATAAATAGTTTAGCAATCTAGAAAACTTGATTGTTTCAATCCATACTCTGTCACATAATCCAACCAACAACCAACAACCAACAACTCAAATAATTCATTCATTTAAGAAGTCCATCTGATATCATCTTCTTTTGATTTAGCATACAAAACTTCTACTCACTTTATAAAATCATTGTATGCTTTATCAAACCTCAAACATTGGTTTCTTCTAATACCATGATCTATAAATGGATCCCCTAAAAATATTTGTAATCCTTTGGAACATTAATTTGAATTCGCTTCTTTCAAATTTTTCTTGTTAGCTTAAGCTAAACTTACTACTTCCTCTAACCATGGTAAAGAAAACTTAACTTTATGATCCTTTAATAAAACCCCTTTATTGGCTAGCCTATCTATACATTTGTTCCCTTCTCTTAATGTTGAAGAACACAAGATTATACTGAGAGGGGGTGAACAGTATAAGATAAAAAATTTCTCTTTTCTTTCCAAAGCAATAACTTCAAATAATATCAATGCAATAATGAAACAATACACAAATCACCACACACATAAGAGACAAATGTTGGACATTTTGAGTGATAAGTTGTCATTGATGTCAAGAGTGAGTGGTCATTAATGTCAAGCTTTCAGCACCAGTCAGTGGCAAGTTCAGTCTGCAAAATCAATTTTCGGTTCTCCAATAAATGTAAAATGACAATTCGGTTTTAGTTTCAAGACCCAGTTCCATGAAGTCAGGTTTGGTCCAAAGTGCAAAAAGAAGCCCAAGAGAATAATATTATAACATTCTTTTATAATATTATACAAAGGAAGTTTAAAATTAATTATAAATTAATTTATTAGTTAATTTACTTAACTTATAAAGTTATTTAAATTATTTTATTATTCAATTTACTTAACTTATAAAGTTATTTAAATTAATTTAATTATTAATTATAAATTAATTTGAGCTAAGGTTAAATAACCTTAAGGTGGGTTACTAGAATTATACTTCGAAATTTGATTTCGAATGACAAAGCGTTGACATGAGGAGAAGTTTAAAAACATGTATATAAGGGGGAACTCCCACTTTACCAAACCTTACCATGCCTTTGAAATAAATTGTGAGCCTTATAATTTCGTTGCATCCAAGGAAGAAAAAGCGTGCGAAATTTGTGGAAAGTCGAATGACGACGGAGGCATAAGAGGAAGGGACTCTTCCTTCCATCACGTGGGCATTAGTAGCCCACGCAGTGGGCTCCCAAGCGCTAAGGCGCTTAGGCTAGAGGAGATGACGGATCGAATCTTGCCGAATCCCCTTTTTGGGGAAGAAAGAGGTATGCTTTAATTTTGGTCGTCAAAAATTTTGGGAATATAGTTTGGGCATTTAAAAATTAATTTTTGCATATTTTTTATTGGTTCTAAGGTTGCAAAGGGAGTTATAAGGGTTTTGCAAAATTAAATTTTTAATGTTATTTGCTCAAATATTTTGAAAGGATTGTAAGGTGTTTGGTTGATATTTTATGGTGTTGGATATTATTTTAATTTGGAGTTTGTGAGGTGTATTAAAGAAATTATATTTATGTATGTTATGATGAGTGTTATTTTTAAAAGGGACAATAAGGCATAAATTGATTTGTGATTATTTTGTGTCTAAGAGAATATTTTTGAGAAAGTATTGAAGTGATATTGTTGTGTTTAACCATTGGAATTGGAAAGAAGGAAATTGTGATTAAGACAGGTTTTTCCAAAGGCACTTTTACATCCAACAAAAGGTATGGGCATATTCTTCCTAGTGAGTGATTGTTGAAAGTTATGTATGAAAAGTTGGAGTGAAAAGGATTGTTTGGTTAGCATTGTTGAGAGTGTTTTGATTTAATGCTTCAAGGTTTTCTGGAATAAAAAGAGTTGTTAATCAAACCTTGTTTATAAGAATTGTTGTTGAAGTGATTAAGTTGAGTGAAATTGAACTAGGGTTTGCAAAGATCATGAGTATCATTGTTATGTGAAGATTGTTTATAAGCATTGTTTATTGAAGTGATTATGGTTGAGGGGGGGGGGGGGGGGGGGGGGGGGGTGAAGAACTTGAACTAGGGTTTGAAAAGAACATGAGTATCATTATTATGTGAGATTGGTTGATAAGTATTGTTGAAAATATTTGAGTGAGTGTTCATATGATTGGACTAGGATTTGTGAGCAAAGGTGATTTCATTGAGTGATTGGTTGAGTAGAGTTGTTTGAGCCTAGTCAAGTGAATGTGTTGAAGTGATTGTTCAAGTTCTATGAAACAAATTATTCTATATTTTGAATTGATTTGAGAAAGAGGTTGAGTGTTGATGAGTGTGAAACATATTGAGTCTCTAACAATTCTCTTTATGTTTCTAAAAGAGTGATTGAAAGTGATTGAGAGTTTGTGAGTGTGAAACATATTGAGTCTCTACTAATTCTCTATATGTTTCTAAAAGAGTGATTAAAAGTGATTGAGCATTGAGGTGAATTTGAAGCATATTGAGTCTCTAACAATTCTCTATATGTTTCTAAAAGAGTGATTGAAAGTGATTGAGCATTATGATGAATGTGAAGCATATTGAGTCTCTAAAAATTGTCTTTATGTTTCTATGAGATTGGAAAAGTTCTAGTGAGGACTTGTTGAGTAGATTTGAGGTAAGTATTTGAGAAGACTTGTGGACAGATTTGTGTGAGCTTTTGTGAAAGCTTACAATACAGATTGAGAGCAAAATTGGATAAGTTCTAGTGAGGACTTGTTGAGCAGATTTGGATAAGTTCTAGAGAGGACTTGTGGATAGATTAGTGTGAGCTTTTGAGGAAGCTTACAAGGCAGAATTGAGATAAGTCTTTGAGAAGACTTGTGATCATAGTTGATTGATTGATTTGTTCAAACCTTGAGTTAAGGTTTGGGGTAGATCTAGCAGAGTTGATTTGAGATTTATTCAAGATTTGTGTTAAGGCTTGAGAATAGAGATTGAGCAGATTTGTGGTAGACCAAAGGACTGTGTTTAGTGTAGATTAGAGGACACATATTGAGGATAGATTTGTGCTAGATCGAAGGACTATGTTTAGAGCAGATCAGAGGATAGAGATTGAAGACAAATTTGTGCTAGACTGAAGGATTGTGTTTAGTATATATTTTAGGATAGAGTTTGGTGCATATTTAAGGATAGGTTGGTGCCAGATCAGATACAAAGATTGAATAGATTTGTGCTAGATAGAAGGACTATGTTTAGTGCATATTTGAGATAGAGCTTTGAAGGTGACAAAGTATAGAGGATGACAGTCTCTAGTGGATAGAGATCCATTAGCTAGGGTAGTGAGGACATGTGTCTTTAGTGGATAGAGATCCATTAGCCAGAGTAGTGGACACAATAATTATTCTAGAAGATAATCAGTTAGAGCTAAGGATAAAGGAGTTCTCCTATGGATAGAGATCCATGGACTTGATTAGGGGATTGGTGTCTCCTTTGGACAAAGGTTCATAAAAATTGTAATAGGGAAAGGATTCCCAAGATATTTATTGAGAAAATATTAGTGAAATATTTTCTCCGTGGAGTAGCCCACATTGGGTGAACCACGTTAAATTGGTGTCTCTATTGTGTGTGATGATTTGTGCATTGCTTTGGTTATTGCTATTAATATTGCCATTGATTATATTGGATAATACCATTTGGGAAATAAAAGCAAAAAGTTATCTTATACTGTTCACCCCCCCCTCTCAGTATAAGCTTGTGTTCTTCAATTGGTATGAGAGTTGGTTCCTTCGAAATAGGTTTAACAACTTTAAGATCTTACAAGAACACAAATGGCAAAGAAAGGCAAAAGTAGAACCATGAGACACAAGAAGAAAAGAACACACATGGTCATGAAAGAAAATGAAGATGAATATAATGTTGTTATTTTAGGAGGAAGAATGGAAATAGATTCAAGAGATGAATCAAGCAGTGGAGAGATAACCAGATTGATAAATTTTTGTACCAGATGTAGAAAGACATGTCACCTTGTAGCACATTGTTCACAAGAAGATGAAGAATGTTTTGTTTGTGGTCAAATCGGTCATGATGCATGTTATTTCAATGAGTTTAGTAGTATTGAAGATAAAGATGATGTTTTCAAAACTGAAGTCCTAGAGGATGGTTCTGAAAAAGAAAAAGATAACAGGGACTGTCAAAATAGGTATGAAGAAAAAACTCTACTTTCAGCAATAGAAGAAAATGTTCCTATTGAAGACCAAATAAAAGAGAGAAATTTAGAAAAAGAAAAGGAAGAAGCTACTCGTAAGGAAATTTCTGAGTTGAAAAAGGAGAACTTAGAATTAAAGGCTCAAATACAAGAGGATGAGAAATGTAAGACAAAGCTTCTACAAGATCTCTCTGACTTGAAATATAAGGTTGAAAAGGCAAGGAGAGTTGAAAAAGATATGGTTGAACAATCAAAGGTAAAAGAGCAAGAATTTAAAAGACTTAGTGTTGATCTCGAAGAATTAAAAAGGGAGAACTCAGGATTAAGGGTTCAATCCCAAGAAGATGAGAAAGAAAAAGCAAAGTTTCTACAAGAACTCACCAACTTCAAAATCAAGGTTGAAGAGGCAAGAAAAATTGAAGAAGGTATGACTGAAAAATTAAAGATAAAAGATCTAGAGTGTGAAAAATTAGAACATAAGATAGTTTCACTAAGGATGGAAGTGAAAGACTCTAAAGACAAGCTACACAATTTTGAGAAAAATTCAAAGACTTTGGACAAGATTATCAATTCACAAAGATAATCAGTCACCAAAACATGACTTAGTTTTGAAGAAGAACAAGGGAAACAGGAAGCAGAGAAAGGAGAGTCAAGAACCAAAGAAAAAGAAGCGTCAAAAGAAGAAAGAAAGAGTGAGACTTCTGAGGATAAGTTGGACAATAGAAAGTTCAACAAGGAAAGGAAGAATGCACAAGTAAGGAACATATGGAACAGGAAACAAGACAGGGTAGAAGAGACTAAGAGACCAATGGGGTCTAAGCAAGGAAATTTCAATGGACGATGCTTCTCATATCATAGATTTGGGCACATGGCTTCACATTGTAGGACATATGAAAGAAAATAATATAGGAACTTTAGAAACAAGAAGCTTTTCCATTGGTATTGCTACTCATGTAATTAGTTTGGTCACAAGGCAATGAATTGAAAGGTACATAATCGGTACAGAGATGGCTTCACTAGAAGAAATCCTAAGATATTTGCACCTCCAAGGAATAATAAAATTAAGTGTTATAAGTGCAATAATGATGGACATACAACAAAGTGGTGTAGAGCAAATATTCCAGAACCAAGCATGAACATGAACAGGAACAGGAATAGGAATAGGAACAGGAACATGAACAAAAATATGGATATAAACATGAACAAGAACAAGAACAAGAACAAAAATAGGAACATGGACATGAACACAAACATGGATATGGACAGGAATAGTCAAAGGAATAAGAAGGATCATATGAGAAGAAAAGAGGACAAAGGTAAAGACCAGTGCTTGCTAGGAGTAGAAATACTCCCACCCCAAAATTAACCACCTCAAGAGGAGATGGTGGAGGGGCTAAGCTAGGAGATTAATTCTTAGCCCCAAGCCCCAAAGGTGATCCTTTGCCATTGATGTCAAAGGGGGATATATTTGAGTAAGGGGGAGAGATTTGGTTTAAGGAGAGAGCATTGAGTCAAGGGGAGCAGTTTTGCAATGGGAGCAAAACAGGAAAAATGTCAAGTTTTGGTAAAAAGAAATTGGGTTGCCATCAATGACAAAGGGGGAGATTGTTGGACATTTTGAGTGATAAGTTGTCATTGATGTCAAGAGTGAGTGGTCATTGATGTCAAGCTTTCAATGACCGGTCACTGGTAATTTCAGTCAACAACATCACTTTTCAGTTCTCAAATAAATTTAAAAGGACAATTCGGTTTCAGTTTCAATACCCGGTTCCAAGAAGTCATATTTGGTCCAAAGTGCAAAAAGAAGCCAAAGTGAATAATATTATAACATTATTTTATAATATTATACAAATGAAGTTTAAAATTAATTATAAATTAATTTATTAGTTAATTTACTTAAGTTATAAAGTCATTTAAATTAATTTAATTATTAATTATAAATTAATTTAAGGTGGGTTATTTGTTAGTCTCACAATGACATTGAGAGGGGGAGGTGAATCAATGTAGATCTTTAAACTTAAATCCACAACTCTAAAAGCTGAAACAATTGAAACTTAAAACCAAATAAAGTAAGTATTACAAGAGAACATCACACAACACAAGATTTAACGAGGTTCACCAATTTGGCTACTCCTCAAAAAATGACTGCTTGGACTCCCATCCAAATCCAGCATTTGCAAAGCACCAAATTTACAATAAATTTACCAACACCCACTGGAAGGAGCACCAACCCCTGATTTATCTGCACCAATAGAAAGGAGCACCAACCCTTGATTTACCAGCACCAAATGGAAGGAGCACCAACCCCTGATTTATCTGCACCAACAGAAAGGAGCACCAACCCCTGATGCCAAGCAGCAGCTTGGACTTCAATTTTGAATCTAGAAGTTTTGATAGAAAAATACCTTCGCTTTTACAAGACCTTGACTGGTCTATTGCTTACCCAATCTCTCTCACTGTTCATGAAACACACGCATCTTCTATGCCGTTACAACCGAACTTAGCGATCGTCTTCACCCTTTGTGCTCTCTGCACACTCTACTCTCTCTGCACACTCACTTCGCACACTCTGCACCGTTACAGCCAAACTTAGCGATCGTCTTTGCCCTTTGCGCTCTTTGTGCACTCTGCTCTCTCTGCGCACTCACTTCGCACACTCTGTGCCATTACAACCGAACTTAGCACTTTTCGACACTTCTCTGCGCTATCTCCACGCACTTAGCCGCCTCTACACTCACTCTGCACTCTTTGCCATATTTTGCCACCTCTGCGCTCTCTGCGCTCTTACGGCCGCATTTCGCACACATTCACTGCACTTCAATTCTCCAAGAAACCCTCCTTTTATAACAATATTTTTCATCATGTAAACCCTAATCTTAGTTGGCTTTCATTGCAATATTTTCATAATGTAAACCCTAATCTTAGTCGGCTTTCATTGCAATATTTTCATAATGTAAACCCTAGTCTTAGTCGGCTTTCATTGCACTCCTGGTCTTCGTCGGCTTTTATAACAATATTTTCATAATGTAACTCCTTGTCTTCGTCGACTGTCATCGGTCTTCGTCGACTTCAACTAATGAAGATGTTTGGTATATCCACCGCTCGAAGATTTCATTCTGTAACAGTCCTTGTAACCATCGTAATGACTTTTGTTCACTCTTCTTATTTTAGTTGCATGAATTCACTCTGTAACTGCCCCTGTAAATGTCGTAGTGACGTCCATTCACTATCACACTTTTTATTTCAGTTGGGTTCTTCTTCTTGCATCGTGCAAATGCGACCTATCATGAAATCGCGACATTTCTGCCTCTTTGTCTTCTTTTGTTGCTATTGGCCACGAAAATACATGTCGCGATATCGTGACATTTCTGCCTCTTTGACATTTTCTTGGCTTTTACCCACGAAAATACATGTTGCGTTATCGCGACACTTTTGCCTCCGTACTCTTCCTCTTTGCTTTTGTCACGATATCGTGACACTTCTGCCTCCGTACTCTTCCTCTTTGCTTTTGTCATGATATTGCGACACTTCTGCCTTCGTATTCTTCCTCTTTGCTTTTATGTTGATATCGCGACACTTTTTCTCTCTTGCTCTTTCTCTTCTCTTCTGGTCACGAAAATGCGACATGTCGCGATATCGCGACACTTTTTCCTTCTTACACTCTCTCTCCTCTTTTAGTCACGAAAATGCGACATGTCGCGATATCGCGACACTTTTTCCTTCTTACACTCTCTCTCCTATTTTAGTCGTGAAAATGCGACATGTCGCGATATCGCGACACTTTTTCCTTCTTACACTCTCTCTCCTCTTTTAGTCGCGAAAATGCGACATGTCGCGATATCGCGACACTTTTTCCTGCTTGCTCTTTTTCTTCCAACATGTTGCGAAATTGCGACACTTTTTCTTGCTTTCTCTTTCTCTTCCAACATGTCGCGAAATCGTGACACTTTTTATTGCTTGCTTTTTCTCTTCCAACATGTCGTGAAATCGCGACACTTTTTCCTGCTTTCTCTTTCTCTTCCAACATGTCGCAAAATCGCGACACTTTTTCTTGCTCGCTCTTTCTATTCCAACATGTCGCGAAATCATGACACTTTTTCCTGCTTTCTCTTTCTCTTCCAACATGTCGTGAAATCGTGACACTTTTTCCTGCTTTCTCTTTCTCTTCGAACATGTCGTGAAATCGCGACACTTTTTCTTGCTTGCTCAAAATGTCGCGATATCGTGACACTTTTGATTTCTTGCTCAACTTGTATTTTCTTTTGATCTTTAGCATATGGGCCACTTCGATCTTCTTGGAAAATCACTGTACATACTCTGAATAACCTCTTAACTGCTGTCCACTGCATCAACCCATCTATTTGACTGTGTTGACAACAATGACAATACTGTTGCTGCACCTTGCTCAACATTATTAAAATTAAAATTCAAAATTTGATTTTGAATGAAAAGGCATCGACGTGAGGAGAAGTTTAAAAATTTGTATATAAGGGGGAACTCCCACTTTACCAAACCTTACCATGCCTTCAAAATAAATTGCGAGCCTTATAATTTGCGCTGCGTCCAAGGAAGAAAAAGCGTGCAAAATTTGTGGAAAGTCAAATGACGGCGAAGGCATAAGAGGAAGGGACTCTTCCTTCCTTCACGTGGGCATTAGTAGCCCACACGGTGGGCTCCCAAGCACTAAGGTGCTTAGGCTAGAGGAGACGACGGATCGAATCTCGTCGAATCCCCTTTTTGGGGAAGAAAGAGGTATGCTTTAATTTTGGTCGCCGAAAATTTTGGGAATATAGTTTGGGCATTTAAAAATTAATTTTTGCATATTTTTTATTGGTTCTAAGGTTGCAAAGGGAGTTATAAGGGTTTTGCAAAATTAAATTTTTAATGTTATTTGCTTTAATGTTTTGAAAGGATTGTAAGGTGTTTGGTTGATATTTTATGGTGTTGGATATTATTTTAAGTTGGAGTTTATAAGGTGTATCAAAGAAATTATTTTTCATGTATGTTTTGATGAGTGTTATTTTTAAAAGGGAGCAATAAGGCATAAATTGAGTTGTGATTATTTTGTGTCTAAGGAATATTTTTGAGAAAGTGTTGAAGTGATATTGTTGTGTTTAACCATTGGAATTGGAAAGAAGGAAATTGTGATTAAGACAGGTTTTTCCAAAGGCACTTTTACATCCAAAAAAAGGTATGGGCATATTCTTCCTAGTGAGTGATTGTTGAAAGTTGTGAATGAAAAGTTGGAGTGAAAAGGATTTTTTGGTTAGCATTGTTGAGTGTGTTTTGAATTAATGCTTCAAGGTTTTCTAGAATAAAGAGATTGATAAAACCTTGTTTTATAAGCATTGTTGTTGAAGTGATTAAGTTGAGTGAACTTGAACTAGGGTTTGCAAAGATCATGAGTATCATTGTTATGTGAAGATTGTTTATAAGCATTGTTGTTGAAGTGATTTGTTGATCTTGACTGTTTTTTGGTTTTTTTTTTCTTACTGTTGTTTGGAAGAACTTGAACTAGGGTTTGAAAAGAACATGAGTATCATTGTTATGTGAGATTGGTTGATAAGCATTGTTGGAAATATTTGAGTGAGTGTTCATATGCTTGGACTAGGGTTTGTGAGCAAGGATTATTTCATTGAGTGATTGGTTGAGTAGAGTTGGTTGAGCCTAGTCAAGTGGATGTGTTGAAGTGATAGTTCAAGTTCTATGAAACAAATTGTTCTATATTCTGAATTGATTTGAGAAAGAGGTTGAGTGTTGATGAGTGTGAAGCATATTGAGTCTCTAACAATTCTCTATATGTTTCTGTAAGAGAGATTGAAAGTGATTGAGAGTTGAGGTGAGTGTGAAGCATATTGAGTCTCTAACAATTCTCTGTATGTTTCTAAAAGAGTGATTGAAAGTGATTGAGCATTGAGGTGAATGTGAAGCACATTGAGTCTCTAACAATTCTCTATATGTTTCTAAAAGAGTGATTGAAAGTGATTGAGCATTGTGATGAATGTGAAGCATATTGAGTCTCTAACAATTCTCTTTATGTTTCTATGAGATTGGACAAGTTCTAGTGAGGACTTGTTGAGCAGATTTGAGGTAAGTCTTTGAGAAGACTTGTGGATAGATTTGTGTGAGCTTTTGGAAGCTTACAATATAGATTGAGAGGATTGGATAAGTTCTAGTGAGGACTTATTGAGTAGATTTGGACAAGTTCTAGTGAGGACTTGTTGAGGATATTGGACAAGTTCTAGAGAGGACTTGTGGATAGATTAGTGTGAGCTTTTGTGGAAGCTTACAAGGCAGATTTGAGACAAGTCTTTGAGAAGACTTGTGAGCAGAGTTGATTGATTGATTTGTTCAAACCTTGAGTTAAGGTTTGGGGCAGATCTAGCATAGTTGATTTGAGATTGATTCAAGCTTTGTGTTAAGGCTTGAGGATGAGAGATTGAGGATAGATTTGTGCTAGATTGAAGGACTATGTTTAGTGTAGATCAGAGGATAGATATTGAGGATAGATTTATGCTAGATCGAAGGACTATGTTTAGTATAGATTTGAGGATAGAGTTTGGTGCAGATTTGAGGATAGGTTTGTGCTAGATTAGAGATAGAGATTGAGCAGATTTGTGCTAGATCGAAGGACTGTGTTTAGTGTAGATTTGAGATAGATCTTTGAAGGTGATAGAGTATAGAGGATGATAGTATCTAGTGGATAGAGATCCATTAGCTAGGGTAGTGAGGACAAGTGTCTTCAGTGGATAGAGATCCATTAGCCAGAGTAGTGGGGACAACAGTTCTTCTAGAAGATCACTAGTTAGAGCTAAGGAGAAAGGAGTTCTCTTATGGATAGAGATCCATGAACTTGATTAGGGGATTGGTGTCTCCTTTGGATAGAGGTCCATAAACATTGTAATAGGGAAAGGATTCCCAAGAGATTGATTGAGAAAATTTTAGTGAAATATTTTCTCCATGGAGTAGCCCACATTGGGTGAACCACGTTAAATTGGTGTCTCTATTGTGTGTGATGATTTGTGCATTGCTTTAGTTATTGCTATTGATATTGCCATTGATTATATTGGATAATACTATTTGGGAAAGAAAAGTAAAAAGTGGTCTTATATTGTTCACCCCCCTCTCAGTATAAGCTTGTGTTCTTCAATTGGTATCAGAGTTGGTTCCTTCAAAAAAGTTTAACAACTTGAAGGAAGATCTTACAAGAACATAAATGGAAAAGAAAGGCAAAAGTAGAACCATGAGACACAAGAAGAAAAGAACACACATGGTCATGAAATAAAAGGAAGATGAATTCAATATTGTTGTTTTGGGAGGAAGAATAGAAATAGATTCAAGAGATGAATCAAGTAGTGGAGAGATAACCAGATTGATAAAGTTTTGTACCAGATGTAGGAAGACAGGTCACCTTGCAGCTTATTGTTCACAAGAAGGTGAAGAATATTTTGTTTGTGGTCAACTCGGTCATGATGCAGGTTATTGCAATGGGTTTAGTAGTGGTGAAGATGAAGATGATACTTTCAAAACTGAAGTCCTAGAGGATGGTTCAGAAAAGGATAACAGGGACAATCAAAATAGGTATGAAGAAGAAACTCTACTTTTAGCAATAGAAGAAAATACTCCTATTGAAGACCAAATAAAAGAGAGAAATTTAGAAAAATAAAAGGAGGAAGCTACTCTTAAGGAACTTGTTGAGTTGAAAAAGGAGAACTTAGAATTAAAGGCTCAAATACAAGAGGATGAGAAATGTAAGACAAAGCTTCTACAAGATCTCTCTGACTTGAAAGATAAGGTTGAAAAGGCAAGGAGAGTTGAAAAATATATGGTTGAACAATCAAAGGTAAAAGAGCAAGAATGTAAAAGACTTAGTGTTGATCTCAAAGAATTAAAAATGGAGAACTCAGGATTAAGGGTTCAAGCTCAAGAAGATGAGAAAGCAAAAGCAAAGTTTCTACAGGAACTCACCAACTTCAAAATCAAGGTTGAAGAGGCAAGAAAAATTGAAGAAGGTATGGCTAAAAAATTAAAGATAAAAGATCTAGAGTGTGAAAGATTAGAACATGAGATAGTTTCACTAAGGATGGAAGTAAAAGGCTCTAAGGACAAGCTACACAAGTTTGAGAAAAATTCAAAGACTTTGGACAGGATTATCAATGCACAAAGATCATCAATCACCAAAACAGGACTTAGTTTTGAAGAAGAACAAGGGAAACAGGAAGTAGAAAAAAGAGAGAAGCTCAAGCACCCAAAGAAGAAGAAGCTTCAAAAGAAGAAAGTGAAAGAAAGAGTGAGACTTCTGAGGATAAGTTGGACAATAGAAAGTTCAACAAGGAAAGGAACAATGCACAAATAAGGAACATATGGAACATGAAACATGACAGGGTAGAAGAGACTAAGAGACCAATGGGGTCAAGGCAAGGTTTTTTCAATGGACGATGCTTCTCATGTCACAGGTTTGGGCACATGGCTTCATAGTGCAGGACACATGAAAGACAAGAATATGGGAATTTCAGAAACATGCAACTTTTCCATGGGTATTGCTACTCATGTAATCAGTTTGGTCACAAGGCAATGAATTGCAGGGCATATGATAGGAACAGATATGGCTTCACTAGGAGAAATCCCAAGATATTTGCACCTCCAAGGAATAATAACATTAAGTGTTATAAGTGCAATAATGATGGACATACAACAAAGTGGTGTAGAGCAGACATTCTAGAATCAAGCATGAACATGAACATGAATAGGAACAGGAATATGAATATGAACATGAATAGGAACATGAATAGAAATAGGAACATGGACATGAACATGAACATGGATATGGACAGGAATAGTCAAAGGAATCAGAAGGATCAGATGAGAAGGAAAGAGGACAAAGGTAAAGACCATTGCTTACTTGGGAGTAGAAATACTCCCACCCCAGAATTAACCACCTCAAGAGGAGGTGGGGGAGGGGCTAAGCTAAGAGACTCATTCTTAGCCCCGAGCCCCAAAGGTGACCCTTTGCCATTGATGTCAAAGGGGGAGAGATTTGAGTAAGGGGGAGAGATTTGGTTTAAGGAGAGAGCATTGAGTCAGGGGGAGCAATTTCCCAAGGGGAGCAGAACAGGAAAAAGGTCAAGTGTTTGGTAAAAAGAATTTGGGTTGCCATCAATGACAAAGGGGGAGATTGTTGGACATTTTGAGTAGATAAGTTGTCATTGATGTCAAGAGTGAGTGGTCATTGATGTCAAGCTTTCAGCACCAATCGGTGGTAAGTTCAGTCGACAACATCACTTTTCGGTTCTCCAATAAATACAAAAGGATAATTCGGTTTTAGTTTCAAGACCCGGTTCCAGGAAGTCAGATTTGGTCCAAAGTGCAAAAAGAAGCCCAAGTAAATAATATTATAATATTATTTTATAATATTATACAAAGGAAGTTTAAAATTAATTATAAATTAATTTATTAGTTAATTTACTTAACTTATAAAGTTATTTAAATTAATTTAATTATTAATTATAAATTAATTTAAGCTAAGGTTAAATAACCCTAAGGTGGGTTATTAAAATTAAAATTCGAAATTCAATTTTGAATTACAAAGCGTCGACGTGAGGAGAAATTTAAAAACGTGTATATAAGGGGGAACTCCCACCTTACCAAACCTTACCATGCCTTCGAAATAAATTGTGAGCCTTATAATTTGCGCTACGTCCAAGGAAGAAAGAGTGTGCAAGTTTATGGAAAGTCAAACGATGATGGAGGCATAAGAGGAAGGGACTCTTCCTTCCTTCACGTGGGCATTAGTAGCCCACGCGGTGGGCTCCCAAGCGCTAAGGCGCTTAGGCTTGAGGAGACGACGGATCGAATCTTGCCGAATCCCTTTTTGGGGAAGAAAGAGGTATGCTTTAATCTTGGGCACCAAAAATTTTGGGAATATAGTTTGGGCATTTAAAAATTAATTTTTGCATATTTTAATTGGTTCTAAGGTTGCAAAGGGAGTTATAAGGGTTTTGCAAAATTAAATTTTTAATGTTATTTGCTCAAATGTTTTGAAAGGATTGTAAGGTGTTTGGTTGATGTTTTATGGTGTTGGATATTATTTTAAGTTGGAGTTTATAAGGTGTATCAAAGAAATTATCTTTATGTATGTTATGATGAGTGTTATTTTTAAAAGGGAGCAATAAGGCATAAATTGAGTTGTGATTATTTTGTGTCTAAGGGAATATTTTTGAGAAAGTGTTGAAGTAATATTGTTGTGTTTAACCATTGGAATTGGAAAGAAGGAAATTGTGATTGAGACAGGGTTTTCTAAAGGCACTTTTACATCCAACAAAAGGTATGGGCATATTCTTCCTAGTGAGTGATTGTTGAAAGTTGTGAATGAAAAGTTGGAGTGAAAAGGATTGTTTGGTTAAGCATTGTTGAGTGTGTTTTGAATTAATGCTTCAAGGTTTTCTGGAATAAAAGAGTTGTTGATAAAACCTTGTTTTATAAGCATTGTTGTTGAAGTGATTAAGTTGAGTGAAAGTGAGTGAAGAACTTGAACTAGGGTTTTGAAAGAACATGAGTATCATTGTTATGTGAGATTGGTTGATAAGCATTGTTGGAAATATTTGAGTGAGTGTTCATATGCTTGGACTAGGGTTTGTGAGCAAGGATTATTTCATTGAGTGATTGGTTGAGTAGAGTTGGTTGAGCCTAGTCAAGTGGATGTGTTGAAGTGATTGTTCAAGTTCTATGAAACAAATTATTCTATATTCTGAATTGATTTGAGAAAGAGGTTGAGTGTTGATGAGTGTGAAACATATTGAGTCTCTAACAATTCTCTATATGTTTCTAAAAGAGTGATTGAAAGTGATTGAGTTGTGAGTGTGAAGCATATTGAGTCTCTAACAATTCTCTATATGTTTTTAAAGAGTGATTGAAAGTGATTGAGTATTTATGTGAATGTGAAGCATATTGAGTCTCTAACAATTATCTATATGTTTCTAAAAGAGTGATTGAAAGTGATTGAGCATTGTGATGAATGTGAAGCATATTGAGTCTCTAACAATTCTCTTTATGTTTCTATGAGATTGGACAAGTTCTAGTGTGGACTTGTTGAGCAGATTTGAGGTAAGTCTTTGAGAAGACTTGTGGATAGATTTGTGTGAGCTTTTGTGGAAGCTTACAATATAGATTGAGAGAAGATTTGGATAAGTTCTAGTGAGGACTTATTGAGTATATTTGGACAAGTTCTAGAGAGGACTTGTGGATAGATTAGTGTGAGCTTTTGTGGAAGCTTACAAGGTAGATTTGAGATAAGTATTTGAGAAGACTTGTGAGCAGAGTTGATTGATTGATTTGTTCAAACCTTGAGTTAAGGTTTGGGGTAGATCTAGCAGAGTTGATTTGAGATTGATTCAAGCTTTGTGTTAAGGCTTGAGGATAGATATTGAGGATATATTTGTGCTAGACCAAAGGACTATGTTTAGTGCAGATCAGAGGATAGATATTGAGGATAGATTTGTGCTAGATCGAAGGATATGTTTAGTGTAGTACAAATTTGAGGATAGAGTTTTGGTGCATATTTGAGGATATGGTTTGTGCCAGATCAGAGATAGATATTGAGCAGATTTGTGCTAGATCGAAGGACTATGTTTAGTGCAGATTTGAGATAGAGCTTTGAAGGTGATAGAGTATAGAGGATGATAGTATCTAGTGGATAGAGATCCATTAGCTAGGGTAGTGAGGATAGGTGTCTTCAGTGGATAGAGATCCATTAGCCAGAGTAGTGGGGGCAATAGTTCTTCTAGAAGATCACTAGTCAGAGCTAAGGAGAAAGGAGTTCTCCTATGGATAGAGATCCATAAACTTGATTAGGGGATTGGTGTCTCCTTTGGATAGAGGTCCATAAATATTGTAATAGGGAAAGGATTCCCAAGAGATTTATTGAGAAAATATTAGTGAAATATTTTCTCCGTGGAGTAGCCCACATTGGGTGAACCACGTTAAATTGGTGTCTCTATTGTGTGTGATGATTTATGCATTGCTTTGGTTATTACTATTGATATTGCCATTGATTATATTGGATAATACTATTTGGGAAAGAAAAGTAAAAAGTGATCTTATATTGTTCACCCCCCTCTCAGTATAAGCTTGTGTTCTTCAATTGGTATCAGAGTTGGTTCCTTCGAAAAAGGTTTAACAGCTTGAAGGAAGATCTTACAAGAACACAAATGGCAAAGAAAGGCAAAAGTAGAACCATGAGATACAAGAAGAAAAGAACACACATGGTCATGAAAGAAAAGGAAGATGAATTCAATATTGTTGTTTTGGGAGGAAGAATAGAAATAGATTCAAGAGATGAATCAAGCAATGGAGAGATAACCAGATTGATAAAGTTTTGTACCAGATGTAGGAAGACAGGTCACCTTGCAGCTCATTGTTCACAAGAAGGTGAAGAATATTTTGTTTGTGGTCAACTCGGTCATGATGCAGGTTATTGCAATGGGTTTAGTAGTGGTGAAGATGAAGATGATACTTTCGAAACTGAAGTCCTAGAGGATGGTTCAGAAAAGGATAACAGGGATAGTCAAAATAGGTATGAAGAAGAAACTCTACTTTCAATAATAGAAGAAAATACTCCTATTGAAGACCAAATAAAAGAGAGAAATTTAGAAAAAGAAAAGGAGGAAGCTACTCTTAAGGAACTTGTTGAGTTGAAAAAGGAGAACTTAGAATTAAAGGCTCAAATACAAGAGGATGAGAAATGTAAGACAAAGCTTCTACAAGATCTCTCTGACTTGAAAGATAAGGTTGAAAAGGCAAGGAGAGTTGAAAAAGATATGGTTGAACAATCAAAGGTAAAAGAGCAAGAATGTAAAAGACTTAGTGTTGATCTCAAAGAATTAAAAAGGGAGAACTCAGGATTAAGGGTTCAAGCTCAAGAAGATGAGAAAGCAAAAGCAAAGTTTCTACAAGAACTCACCAACTTCAAAATCAAGGTTGAAGAGGCAAGAAAAATTGAAGAAGGTATGGCTAAAAAATTAAAGATAAAAGATCTAGAGTGTGAAAGATTAGAACATGAGATAGTTTCACTAAGGATGGAAGTAAAAGACTCTAAGGACAAGCTACACAAGTTTGAGAAAAATTCAAAGACTTTGGACAAGATTATCAATGCACAAAGATCATCAGTCACCAAAATAAGACTTAGTTTTGAATAAGAACAAGGGAAACATGAAGCAAAAAAAGGAGAGTCAAGCACCAAAGAAGAAGAAGCATCAAAAGAAGAAAGTAAAAGAGTGAGACTTCTAAGGATAAGTTGGACAATAGAAAGTTCAACAAGGAAAGGAACAATGCACAAATAAGGAATAGATGGAACAAGAAACATGACAGGGTAGAAGAGACTAAGAGACCAATGGGGTCAAGGCAAGGAAACTTCAATGGATGATGTTTCTCATGTCATAGATTTGGGCACATGGCTTCATAGTGCAGGACACATGAAAGATAGGAATATGGGAACTTCAGAAATAGGTAACTTTTCCATGGGTATTGCTACTCATGTAATCAGTTTGGTCACAAGGCAATGAATTGCAGGGTTCATGATAAGAATAGAGATGGCTTCACTAGGAGAAATCCCAAGATATTTGCACCTCCAAGGAATAATAACATTAAGTGTTATAAGTGCAATAATGATGGACATACAACAAAGTGGTGTAGAGCAGACATTCCAAAATCAAGCATGAACATGAACATGAATAGGAATAAGAATAGGAACAAGAACAGGAATATGGATATGAACATGAATAGGAATAGGAATAGAAATAGGAACATGGATATGAATAGGAATAGTCAAAGGAATCAGAAGGATCATATGAGAAGGAAAGAGGACAAAGGTAAAGACCAGTGCTTGCTGGGAGTAGAAATACTCCCACCCTAGAATTAACCACCTCAAGAGGAGGTGGGGGAGGGGCTAAGCTAAGAGACTCATTCTTAGCCCCGAGCCCCAAAGGTGACCCTTTGCCATTGATGTCAAAGGGGGAGATATTTGAGTAAGGGGGAGAGATTTGGTTTAAGGAGAGAGCATTGAGTCAGGGGGAGCAATGTCCTAGGGGGAGCAGAACAAGAAAAAGGTCAAGTATTTGGTAAAAATAATTTGGGTTGCCATCAATGACAAAGGGGGAGATTGTTGGACATTTTGAGTGATAAGTTGTCATTGATGTCAAGAGTGAGTGGTCATTGATGTCAAGCTTTCAGCACTAGTCAATGGAGTTAGTGGGAGCATCAGTTTTGTGTTTTCAAGACCGGTTCGGAAGTTAGATGTGGTCCAAAGTGCAAAAAGAAGCCCAAGTAAATAATATTATAATATTCTTTTATAATATTATAAAAGGAAGTTTAAAATTAATTATAAATTAATTTATTAGTTAATTTACTTAACTTATAAAGTTATTTAAATTAATTATAAATTAATTTAAGTTAAGGTTAAATAACCCTAAGGTGGGTTATTAAAATTAAAATTTGAAATTCGATTTTGAATGAAAAGCGCTGATGTGAGGAGAAGTTTAAAAACATGTATATAAGGGGGAACTCCCACCTTACCAAACCTTACCATGCCTTCGAAATAAATTGTGAGCCTTATAATTTGCATTGCATCCAAGGAAGAAAAAGTGTGCAAATTTGTGGAAAGTCAAACGATGGCGGAGGCATAAGAGGAAGGGACTCTTCCTTCCTTCACGTGGGCATTAGTAGCCCACGCGGTGGGCTCCCAAGCGCTAAGGCGCTTAGGCTTGAGGAGACGGTGGATCGAATCTCGTCGAATCCCCTTTTTGGGGAAGAAAGAGGTATGCTTTAATTTTGGTTGTCAAAAATTTTGGGAATATAGTTTGGGCATTTAAAAATTAATTTTTGCATATTTTTATTGGTTCTAAGGTTGCAAAGGGAGTTATAAGGGTTTTGCAAAATTAAATTTTTAATGTTATTTGCTCAAATGTTTTGAAAGGATTGTAAGGTGTTTGGTTGATATTTTATGGTGTTGGATATTATTTTAAGTTGGAGTTTATAAGGTGTATCAAAGAAATTATTTTTATGTATGTTATGATGAGTGTTATTTTTAAAAGGG
Source organism: Wollemia nobilis (assembly GCA_028583015.1). NCBI lineage: Eukaryota > Viridiplantae > Streptophyta > Pinopsida > Araucariales > Araucariaceae > Wollemia > Wollemia nobilis. Next base: position 174,386 of record JAQPPZ010001723.1, on the reverse strand, counting down.
AGCAATAAGGCATAAATTGAGTTGTGATTATTTTGTGTCTAAAGGAATATTTTTGAGAAAGTGTTGAAGTAATATTGTTGTGTTTAACCATTGGAATTGGAAAGAAGGAAATTGTGATTAAGACAGGTTTTTCTAAAGGCACTTTTACATCCAACAAAAGGTATGGGCATATTCTTCCTAGTGAGTGATTGTTGAAAGTTGTGAATGAAAAGTTGGAGTGAAAAGGATTGTTTGGTTAGCATTGTTGAGTGTGTTTTGATTTAATGCTTCAAGGTTTTCTAGAATAAAGAGTTGTTGATAAAACCTTGTTTTATAAGCATTGTTGTTGAAGTGATTAGTTGAGTGAAGAACTTGAACTAGGGTTTGGAAAATGAGTATTTTTGTTGGGTGAAGAACTTGAACTAGGGTTTGGAAAGAACATGAGTATCATTGTTATGTGAGATTGGTTGATAAGCATTGTTGGAAATATTTGAGTGAGTGTTCATATGCTTGGACTAGGGTTTGTGAGCAAGGATTATTTCATTGAGTGATTGGTTGAGTAGAGTTGGTTGAGCCTAGTCAAGTGGATGTGTGAAGTGATTGTTCAAGTTCTATGAAATAAATTATTCTATATTCTGAATTGATTTGAGAAAGAGGTTGAGTGTTGATGAGTGTGAAACATATTGAGTCTCTAACAATTCTCTATATGTTTATAAAAGAGTGATTGAAAGTGATTGAGAGATTTGAGGTGAATGTGAAGCATATTGAGTCTCTAACAATTCTCTATATGTTTCTAAAAGAGTGATTGAAAGTGATTGAGTATTGAGGTGAATGTGAAGCATATTGAGTCTCTAACAATTCTCTATATGTTTCTAAAAGAGTGATTGAAAGTGATTGAGCATTGTGATGAATGTGAAGCATATTGAGTCTCTAACAATTCTCTTTATGTTTCTATGAGATTGGACAAGTTCTAGTGTGGACTTGTTGAGCAGATTTGAGGTAAGTCTTTGAGAAGACTTGTGGATAGATTTGTGTGAGCTTTTGTGGAAGCTTACAATATAGATTGAGAGATTTGGATAAGTTCTAGTGAGGACTTATTGAGAGATTTGGAAAGTTCTAGTGAGGACTTGTTGAGAGATTGGACAAGTTCTAGAGAGGACTTGTGGATAGATTAGTGTGAGCTTTTGTGGAAGCTTACAAGGTAGATTTGAGATAAGTCTTTGAGAAGACTTGTGAGCAGAGTTGATTGATTGATTTGTTCAAACCTTGAGTTAAGGTTTGGGGCAGATCTAGTAGAGTTGATTTGAGATTGAGTCAAGCTTTGTGTTAAGGCTTGAGGATAGATATTGAGGATAGATTTGTGCTAGATCGAAGGACTATGTTTAGTGTAGATCAGAGGATAGAATATTGAGGATAGATTGTGCTAGATCGAAGGATTGTTTAGTGGATGAGAGGATTTGTGCTAGACGAAGGATATGTTTAGTATAGATTTGAGGATAGAGTTTGGTGTATATTTGAGGATAGGTTTGTGCTAGATCAGAGATAGATATTGAGCAGATTTGTGCTAGATCGAAGGACTATGTTTAGTGCAGATTTGAGATAGAGCTTTGAAGGTGATAGAGTATAGAGGATGATAGTATCTAGTGGATAGAGATCCATTAGCCAGGGTAGTGAGGACAGGTGTCTTCAGTGGATAGAGATCCATTAGCCATAGTAGTGGGGACAATAGTTCTTCTAGAAGATCACCAATCAGAGCTAGAGGAGAAAGGAGTTCTCCTGTGGATAGAGATCCATGAACTTGATTAGGGGATTGGTGTCTCCTTTGGATAGAGGTCCATAAATATTGTAATAGGGAAAGGATTCCCAAGAGATTTATTGAGAAAATTTTAGTGAAATATTTTCTCCATGGAGTAGCCCACATTGGGTGAACCACGTTAAATTGGTGTCTCTATTGTGTGTGATGATTTGTGCATTGCTTTGGTTATTGCTATTGATATTGCCATTGATTATATTGGATAATACTATTTGGGAAAGAAAAGTAAAAAGTGATCTTATACTGTTCACCCCCCTCTCAGTATAAGCTTGTGTTCTTCAATTGGTATCAGAGTTGGTTCCTTCAAAAAAGGTTTAACAACTTGAAGGAAGATCTTACAAGAACACAAATGGTAAAGAAAGGCAAAAGTAGAACCATGAGACACAAGAAGAAAATAACACACATGGTCATGAAAGAAAAGGAAGATGAATTCAATATTGTTGTTTTGGGAGGAAGAATGAAAATAGATTCAAGAGATGAATCAAGTAGTGGAGAGATAACTAGATTGATAAAGTTTTGTACCAGATGTAGGAAGACAGGTCACCTTGCAGCTCATTGTTCACAAGAAGGTGAAGAATATTTTGTTTGTGGTCAACTCGGTCATGATGCAAGTTATTGCAATGGGTTTAGTAGCGGTGAAGATGAAGATGATACTTTCAGAATTGAAGTCCTAGAGGATGGTTCAAAAAAAGATAACAAGGACAATCAAAATAGGTATGAAGAAGAAACTCTACTTTCAATAATAGAAGAAAATGCTCCTATTGAAGACCAAATAAAAGAGAGAAATTTAGAAAAAGAAAAGGAGGAAGCCACTCTTAAGGAACTTGTTGAGTTGAAAAAGGAGAACTTAGAATTAAAGGCTCAAATACAAGAGGATGAGAAATGTAAGACAAAGCTTCTACAAGATCTCTCTGACTTGAAAGATAAGGTTGAAAAGGCAAGGAGAGTTGAAAAAGGTATGGTTGAACAATCAAAGGTAAAAGAGCAAGAATGTAAAAGACTTAGTGTTGATCTCAAAGAATTAAAAAGGGAGAACTCAGGATTAAGGGTTCAAGCTCAAGAATATGAGAAAGCAAAAGCAAAGTTTCTACAGGAACTCACTAACTTCAAAATTAAGGTTGAAGAGGCAAGAAAATTTGAAGAAGGTATGGCTAAAAAATTAAAGATAAAAGATCTAGAGTGTGAAAGATTAGAACATGAGATAGTTTCACTAAGGATGGAAGTGAAAGGCTCTAAGGACAAGCTACACAAGTTTGAGAAAAATTCAAAGACTTTGGACAAGATTATCAATGCACAAAGATCATCAGTCACCAAAATAGGACTTAGTTTTGAATAAGAACAAGGGAAATAGGAAGCAAAAAAAGGAGAGTCAAGCTCAAGCACCAAAGAAGAAGAAGCTTCAAAAGAAGAAGTGAAAGAGAGAGTGAGACTTCTAAGGATAAGTTGGACAATAGAAATTTCAACAAGGAAAGGAACAATGCACAAATGAGGAACAGATGGAACATGAAACAGGATAGGGTAGAAGAGACTAAGAGACCAATGGGGTCAAGGCAAGGTTTTTTCAATGGATGATGTTTCTCATGTCATAGATTTGGGCACATGGCTTCACAGTGTAGGACACATGAAAGACAGGAATATGGGAATTTCAGAAACATGTAGCTTTTCCATGGGTATTGCTACTCATGTAATCAGTTTGGTCACAAGGCAATGAATTGCAGGGTTCATGACAGGAATAGATATGGCTTCACTAGGAGAAATCCCAAGACATTTGCACCTCCAAGGAATAATAACATTAAGTGTTATAAGTGCAATAATGATGGACATACAACAAAGTGGTGTAGAGCAGATATTCTAGAATCAAGCATGAACATGAACAGAAATAGGAACATGAACAAGAATAGGAACATGAATATGGATATGAACATGAATAGGAATAGGAATAGGGAACATAAATAGGAATATGAACATGAACAGGAACATGGACATGAATAGGAATAGTCAAAGGAATCAGAAGGATCAGATGAGAAGGAAAGAGGACAAAGGTAAAGACCAGTGCTTTATGGGAGTAGAAATACTCCCACCCCAGAATTAACCACCTCAAGAGGAGGTGGGGGAGGGGCTAAGCTAAGAGACTCATTCTTAGCCCCGAGCCCCAAAGGTGACCCTTTGCCATTGATGTCAAATGGGGAGAGATTTGAGTAAGGGGGAGAGATTTGGTTTAAGGAGAGAGCATTGAGTCAGGGGAGCAGTTTCCCAAGGGGAGCAAAACAAGAAAAATGTCAAGTTTTGGTAAAAATAATTTGGGTTGCCATCAATGACAAAGGGGGAGATTGTTGGACATTTTGAGTAGATAAGTTGTCATTGATGTCAAGAGTGAGTGGTCATTGATGTCAAGCTTTCAGCACTAATCAATGGCAATTTCAGTGGGCAACATCAGTTTTTGGTTCTCCAATAAATGCAAAAGGAATTCGGTTTCAGTTTCAAGACCCGGTTCCAGGAAGTCAGATGTGGTCCAAAGTGCAAAAAGAAGCCCAAGTGAATAATATTATAATATTATTTTATAATATTATACAAAGGAAGTTTAAAATTAATTATAAGTTAAGGTTAAATAACCCTAAGGTGGGTTATTAAAATTAAAATTCAAAATTTAATTTCGAATGACAAAGTGTCGATGTGAGGAGAAGTTTAAAAATGTGTATATAAGGGGGAACTCTCACTTTACCAAACCTTTCCATGCCTTCGAAATAAATTATGAGCCTTATTATTTACATTGCATCCAAGGAAGAAAATGCGTGCAAAATTTATGGAAAGTCAAACAATGACGGAGGCATAAGAGGAAGGGACTCTTCCTTCCTTCACGTGGGAATTAGTAGCCCATGCGGTGGGCTCCCAAGTGCTAAGGCGCTTAGGCTAGAGGAGACGGCGGATCGAATCTCGTCGAATCCCCTTTTTGGGGAATAAAGAGGTATGCTTTAATTTTGGTCATCGAGAATTTCGGGAATATAGTTTGGGCATTTAGAAATTAATTTTTGCATATTTTTTATTGGTTCTAAGGTTGCAAAGGGAGTTATAAGGGTTTTGCAAAATTAAATTTTTAATGTTATTTGCTCAAATGTTTTGAAAGGATTGTAAGGTGTTTGGTTGATATTTTTATGGTGTTGGATATTATTTTAAGTTGGAGTTTATAAGGTGTATCAAGGAAATTATCTTTATGTATGGTATGATGAGTGTTATTTTTAAAAGGGAGCAATAAGGCATAAATTGAGTTGTGATTATTTTGTGTCTAAGGGAATATTTTTGAGAAAGTGTTGAAGTGATATTGTTGTGTTTAACCATTGGAATTGGAAAGAAGGAAATTGTGATTGAGACAAGTTTTTCCAAAGGCACTTTTACATCCAACAAAAGGTATGGGTATATTCTTCCTAGTGAGTGATTGTTGAAAGTTGTGAATGAAAAGTTGGAGTGAAAAGGATTGTTTGGTTAGCATTGTTGAGAGTGTTTTGATTTAATGCTTCAAGGTTTTCTAGAATAAAAATAGTAGTTGATAAAACCTTGTTTATAAGCATTGTTGTTGAAGTGATTAAGTTGAGTGAAGAACTTGAACTAGGGTTTGCAAAGATCATGAGTATCATTGTTATGTGAATATTATTTATAAGCATTGTTGTTGAAGTGATTTGTTGGTGAACTGAATGGTTTAGAGAGTATATTTATGTGTTTATAATTTTTGAAGGGAAGATTATTTATAGTTTTTGTTGAAGTGAGGTGTGAAGAACTTGAACTAGGGTTTGGAAAGAACATGAGTATCATTGTTATGTGAGATTGGTTGATAAGTATTGTTGGAAATATTTGAGTGAGTGTTCATATGCTTGGACTAGGGTTTGTGAGCAAGGATTATTTCATTGAGTGATTGGTTGAGTAGAGTTGGTTGAGCCTAGTCAAGTGAATGTGTTGAAGTGATTGTTCAAGTTCTATGAAACAAATTTTTCTATATTCTGAATTGATTTGAGAAAGAGGTTGAGTGTTGATGAGTGTGAAACATATTGAGTCTCTAACAATTCTCTATATGTTTCTAAAAGAGTGATTGAAAGTGATTGAGATTTTGTGAGTGTGAAGCATATTGAGTCTCTAACAATTCTCTGTATGTTTCTAAAAGAGTGATTGAAAGTGATTGAGCATTGTGATGAATGTGAAGCATATTGAGTCTCTAACAATTCTCTTTATGTTTCTACGAGATTGGACAAGTTCTAGTGAGGACTTGTTGAGCAGATTTGAGGTAAGTCTTTGAGAAGACTTGTGGAAAGATTTGTGTGAGCTTTTGTGGAAGCTTACAATACAGATTGAGAAGAAATTGGATAAGTTCTAGTGAGGACTTATTGAGCAGATTTGGACAAGTTCTAGTGAGGACTTGTTGAGCAGATTTGGATAAGTTCTAGAGAGGACTTGTGGATAGATTAGTGTGAGATTTTGTGGAAGCTTACAAGGTAGATTTGAGACAAGTCTTTGAGAAGACTTATGAGCAGAGTTGATTGATTGATTTGTTCAAACCTTGAGTTAAGGTTTGGGGTAGATCTAGAAGAGTTGATTTGAGATTGAGTCAAGATTTGTGTTAAGGCTTGAGGACAAAGATTGAGGATAGATTTGTGCTAGATCAAAGGACTATGTTTAGTGTATATCAGAGGACAAATATTGAGGACATAGTTATGCTAGATGGAAGGACTGTGTTTAGTGCAGATCAGAGGATAGAGATTGAGGATAGATTTGTGCTAGACCGAAGGACTATGTTTAGTATAGATTTGAGGATAGAGTTTGGTGTAAATTTGAGGACAGGTTTGTTCCAGACCAGAGATAGATATTGAGCAAGATTTGTGCTAGATCAAAGGACTGTGTTTAGTGCAGATTTGAGATAGAGCTTTGAGGGTGACAGAGTATAGAGGACGATAGTCTCTAGTGGCTAGAGATCCATTAGCCAGGGCAGTGAGGACAAGTGTCTTTAGTGGATAGAGATCCATTACAGTTCTTCTATAAGATCATCAGTCAGAGCTAAGGAGAAAGGAGTTCTCTTATGGATAGAGATCCATGAACTTGATTAGGGGATTGGTGTCTCCTTTGGATAGAGGTCCATAAACATTGTAATAGGGAAAGGATTCCCAAGATATTTATTGAGAAAATATTATTGAAATATTTTCTCCATGGAGTAGCCCACATTGGGTGAACCACGTTAAATTGGTGTCTCTATTGTGTGTGATGATTTGTGCATTGCTTTGGTTATTTCTATTAATATTGCCATTGATTATATTGGATAATACTATTTGGAAAGAAAAGTAAAAAGTGATCTTATACTGTTCACGCCCCCTCTCAGTATAAGCTTGTGTTCTTCAACAAATATTTTACATGGAAACACCCTCTTGGAAGAACCATGATAAAATATTGCTTATATATTTCTTCAATAAATTTTGTGGGCACCAACCCACAGGAGACACCAATCCCCTATACAAGTTCATGGACACCAATCCACAGGAGACACCAATCCCCTATACAAGTTTATGGACACCAATCCATAGGAGACACCAATCCCCTTGCTCAAGTTCATGGACACCAATCCACAGGAGACACCAATACCCTATACAAGTTCATGGACACCAATCCATAGGAGACACCAATCCCCTTGCTCAAGTTTATGGACACCAATCCATAGGAGACACCAATCCCCTTGCTCAAGTTTATGGACACCAATCCATAGGAGACACTAATCCCCTTGCTCAAGTTTATGGACACCAATCCATAGGAGACACCAATCCCCTTGCTCAAGTTTATGGACACCAATCCATAGGAGACACCAATCCCCTTGCTCAAGTTCATGGACACCAATCCATATGAGACACCAATCCTTGCTCAAATCTACTCCAAAACCTACTCAAATCTACTCCAAAACTTGCTCAAATATGCTCCAAAACCTGCTCACAAAACCTTCTCAAATCTTCTCCAAAACCTGCTCACAAACTGCTCAAATCTACTCCAAAACTTACTCACATCCTTCACCTTTTCTTGAGTTTGCTTTCTTCAACTAAAAGTAATACAAACATATTCTACCCATAATTATTTTATCTTCATGAACATATAGAGGATGATATGCACTAATGTAGTAAGCTTCAAATGGCCAATATGTTCTTCACATTCATTAAGTCTATCTCTTCCACATATCTCACATTTATTACATTTTAAAGGTAGCTCAAGTCTAGCATTGGATAACTTACTTGTGTGTTGACTTGGAGATGCTAATACCTTGCTCTTCTTCCACTATCATGTGTACCTTTCCTTCTTCTTGAAATGATTGAATTGTCCTTCCTTGTTAATTGAATGCTTGGGTGAATATGTGCACTTAATATTCTTTGACACCTTGACTTGTTCCAAATATGTGCCCTCCAAATCTACCTCAATAATGATGATCTTCCTCTTGCATGTGCTTTTCAAATCTGGTCAATAATTCTCTTTTTTCCTTCTTGATTTAAATATCAAATCAATCACTTTAAACCCTTATCATTTATTTTAAAAACCTACACAATAAAGCTTAAAAATAACTCCTTATATCTCCCTTTTAAAACTTACAAAATAAAGCTTTATTCTAACAACATGACCCTTATATCTCCCTTTTATTAATTTGCAAAAATGAAGCTTTATACTAACACCATAACCCTTATATCTCCCTTTTATTAAATTTAATAAAAAACTTTATAATTACCTTGCACAGTCGTGGATGAGATTCGATCCCCTGACCTCTAGAAGCATAGCACCCTAACATGGGCTCGTGACCAATTGAGCTACCGTAATAGGTGAAACCAAAAGGTGTAAGAAAATATTTAACTCCTTCGTTGCGTTGTCTCAAACTCTTTAGCAAAATGGGCATCAAAGAGATTCGACCCTTTAACCTTCTACATTGTAGCGCTCCATGTGAGCTAGGCAACCGACTGGGCTACCCTAGTGGATAAAATCAAAGGGGCATGATATGATATTTGACTTCATCTTTGTGCTACCTCAAACAACAAAACCATAGCAAAATAGGCATTAAGGGGATTCGACCCTTGTACCTTCTGCACAGCAATGCTCCACGTGAGCTAGGCAATCGATTGGGCTACCCCAATGGATGAAACCAAATAAGCACAATTAAATATATGGATCCTTCGTCGTATCATTGCCATTAAATTTGTGCTCCTCTCCTCCTCCATCTTCTACTCGCTGCACTCTCTCACCCGAAGGATAATCAAATTGCATACCCTTAGCCAAAGTGAATTAATGGCCTTATTAATATGCTTTTGTCTTTCGTACCCAAGGAAGTTGGCCCATTATTTTGAATATTTGAATTTTCAAACTTTCTTTTGTATGGTGCACTCAAGGAGGTTGGCCCATTATAATATTTAAACTTTTATATATTTAAATTATATTTAAATCCTTTGATTTAAATATAAACCTCCTCTTTAATATTTAAATATTTCATTTAAATATTAAAGCATATAAAATCACCTTTGAAGATATCTACCTTGAACATTAATGATAACTCAACATTTCATCCTTGAAGATATTTCTACCTTTGACATCAATATTTCATCCTTGAAGATATTTCTACCTTTGACATCAATGACAACTCAATATTTCTAACAATCTCCCCCTTTGTCATTGATGGCAACCCTACAATGAAACTGACCTTTACTGAACATGATCACAAGTTGCTCCCCCTTACTGAAATTCTCCCCCTTTGACATCAATGGCAAAGGCTCCTCGGGGCTGTAAGATAAGACACTTGACAACGCCCCCTTCCTCCCTGCTCTTCTTGAGATGTTCAATTATGATATGGGAGTGAAACTCCCAAATTACTATGCTCCTCTTCTTGTTCTATTTTCTTTCTCCAAACTTTGGAGGTCATATTCTTTTGAATAGATTGACTATTCTCCTTCTTGCTTGACTTCGAAAGTTTAGGGAACACTGTTCTACACCATCTAGTTGTATGCCCAAAATTATTACATTTGTAGCATATGATGTTGTAGTCCATGAGAGGTGCAAATGAATTGAAATTCCTCTTGGTGAAGCCAAAATCATTCTTAGCATGGACCCTACAATTTACAACTTTATGACCAATTTGGTGACATGAGAAACAATAACCATGGAAGAAATATTGAAACCTGTCTGATTGCCTTGGAGGATATTACCGCATGGTTCTCTCATTGTTGTTTCTGTGATGGACTTTGTTCCTTGATGATGCTTTGTTTTCTTCCTCCTTGATGCTTCCACTTCTCAATACATCAGCATAGGTCTTAGGTTCCTCTTTAATCATTTTCTTTGATGCCTCTTTTCCTTTTGAGCTTGACTCCCCCTTTTGTTTTCTTTGACCTTCTTCAAAACCAAGTCCAGTATTTATAGTCGAAGATCTCTGTGTTTTGATAATATCACCAATGATTTTTGTGCTTTTCCCAAACCTATGTAGCTTATCATTAGAATCTTCCACTTCCTTCCTTAGAGAGACAACCTCATGTTCTAGTTTTTCACATTCCAACTCTTTTGCCTTTAACTGCTCAGCCATACCTTCTTCAATTTGCTTTACCTCTTCAACTTTAACTTTCAGGTCAATGAGTTCTTGTGACAACTTTACCTTTGTCTTCTCATCCTCTTGTACTTGAGCCTTCAATCTTGAGTTCTTCTTTCTAACCCTCTTCAACTCTTCAAGAGCAACAACAAGTTCCTCTTCTATGTCAACCATGGCTTCTTCTTCATTTTCTGAATCTTTCTCTTCTTCTTGGTCTTTGACAACAGGAGCATCTTCTTTCTCTTCTATGGCCAAAAATAGGATTTCTTCTCTTTCACTATTTGAGAGACTTTCATCATTGTTGTTGGAAGAATTGCTTGCTTCTTCAACATAAAAACTCTTCTTGTGTCTTTGAAAGATCTTCTTCTCATGCTTGTTTTGACCATACCTATTTTTCTTTTCATGATAAAATTTTCTTTCTTTATTTTTCTTATATTCCTTTTCTTCTTCACTACTACTACTTCTAGCTTGTGGGCAATTAGATGCATAGTGACCAAGGTTACCACAATTAAAACATTTCATAGAATGCATACCTTTATGTTTTCTTGGACCCTTCTTATTCCTTCGCACAAAGTTAGCTTCTTCTCCGTTGCTTGATTCTTCACTTGATTCTGGTTCCTTATTCTTTGTCTTCTTTGAAGCTTTAAATGTTGCTTCCCATTTGGATGTTTGATCTTTTTTAGTCCTCATCTCATAGGCTGTGAGAATTCCATGTAGCTCATCCATGCTTAAGGTTTTAAGATCCTTCATCTCTTCTATTGCTGAAACCTTTGCATCAAACCTCATGGGAAGTGACCTTAAGATTTTTTGAACAATCTTAGAGTCTTCAATATTTTCTCCAAGTCCACGAATGGTGTTGACAACCTCATCAACTCGGAGTAGATACTTGGAAATATCTTCCTCATATTTCATCTTTAAGTCTTCAAACTTCCTCCTGTGGGTTTGAAGTTTTGCCATTTTAACCTTGTCATCTCCTTCATATGTTCTTTGTAACTTGTCCCATATTTCTTTTGTTGAGGTGCATTGCATGACTTTCACAAACTCTGATTCACATAACCCACTTAATATTGCATTCATTGCCCTGACATTATTTTCAAATAGTTTCTTGCCATCTCTATCCATGGGAGGAGTTGTAGGTGGTGTGAACCCATCCTCAATGGATTGCCATATATCATAGCCATGTGCCATCAAATAAGTTTGCATCCTTATGCTCCAGAAAGCATAGTTAGTCCCATAAAATAGTGGTGCCCTATTTGATGAAAAACCTTCTTGGCTAGCCATGTGTGTTCTTGTAAGATCTTCCTTCAAGATGTTAGGCTTTCATGAAGGAACCCACTCTGATACCAATTGAAGAACACAAGCTTATACTGAGAGGGGGTGAATAGTATAAGATAAAAATTTTCTCTTTTCTTTCCAAAGTAATAACTTCAAATAATATCAATGCAATAATGAAACAATGCACAAATCACCATACACATAAGAGACAAATATTTTATATGGAAACACCCTCTTGGGAGAAAACCATGACAAAATATTGCTTATATATTTCTTCAATAAATTTTGTGGGCACCAACCCACATGAGACACCAATCCCCTATACAAGTTCATGGACACCAATCCATAGGAGACACCAATCCCCTATACAAGTTCATGGACACCAATCCATAGTCATGGACACCAATCCATAGGAGACACCAATCCCTTGCTCAAGTTTATGGACACCAATCCATAGGAGACACCAATCCCCTTGCTCAAGTTCATGGACACCAATCCATAGGAGACACCAATCCCCTTGCTCAAGTTCATGGACACCAATCCATAGGAGACACCAATCCCCTTGCTCAAGTTTGTGGACACCAATCCATAGGAGACACCAATCCCTTCTCAAGTTTTCAATCCATATTTTAAACCAATTTCTCAATTCAATTCAATTTCTCAAATATGCTCACAAAACTTGCTCAAATCTACTCCAAAACCTGCTCACAAAATTTGCTCAAATTTGCTCCAAAACTTGCTCACAAAATGCTCAAATCTGCTCCAAAACTTGCATCAAGTTCTTCACCTTTTCTTGAGTTTGCTTTCTTCAACTAAAAGTAATTCAAACATATTCTACCCAAAATTCTTCATGAACATATAGAGGATGATATGCACTAATGTAGTAAGCTTCAAATGGCTAATATGTTCTTCACATTCATTAAGTTTGCTTCCACATATCTCACATTTATTACATTTTAAAGGTAGCTCAAGTCTAGCATTAGATAACTTACTTGTGTGTTGACTTGGAGATGCTAATACCTTGCTCTTCTTCCACTATCATGTGCACCTTTCCTTCTTGAAATGATTGAATTGTCCTTCCTTGTTAATTGAATGCTTGGGTGAATATGTGCACTTAATATTCTTTGACACCTTGACTTGTTCCAAATATGTGCCCTCCAAATCTACCTCAATAATGATGATCTTCCTCTTGCATGTGCTTTTCAAATCTAGTCAATAATTCTCTTTTTCCTTCTTTATTTAAATATCAAATCAATCACTTTAAACCCTTATCATTTCTTTTAAAAACCTACACAATAAAGCTTAAAAATAACTCCTTATATCTCCCTTTTAAAACTTACAAAATAAAGCTTTATTCTAACAACATGACCCTTATATCTCCCTTTTATTAATTTGTAAAAATGAAGCTTTATACTAACACCATGACCCTTATATCTCCCTTTTATTAAATTTAATAAAAATTAAACTTTATAATTACCTTGCACAATCATGGATGAGATTCGATCCCTTGACCTCTAGAAGTGTAACGCCCTAACATGGGCTCATGGCCAACTGAGCTACCATAATAGGTGAAACCAAAAGGTGCAAGAAAATATTTAACTCCTTCGTTGCGCTATCTCAAACTCTTCAACAAAATAGGCATCAAAGAGATTCAACCCTTTAACCTTCTGCATCGTAGTGCTCCATGTGAGCTAGGCAACTGACTAGGCTACCCTAGTGGATAAAACCAAAGGGGCATGATATGATATTTGACTTCATCTTTGTGCTACCTCAAATAAAAAAACCATAGTAAAATAGGCATCGAGGGGATTTGACCCTTGTACCTTCTACATAGTAGTGCTCCATGCGAGCTAGGCAACCGATTGGGCTACCCCAATGGATGAAACCAAAGAAGCACAACTAAATATATGGATCCTTCATCGTATCACTACCATTGAATTTGCGCTCCTCTCCTCCTCCATCTTCTACTCATTACACTCTCTCACTCGAAGGATAATCGAATTGCATACCCTTAGCCAAAGTGAATTAATGGCCTTATTAATATGCTTTTGTCTTTCATACCCAAGGAAGTCGGCCCATTATTTTGAATATTTGAATTTTCAAACTTTCTTTTGTATGGTGCGCTCAAGGAGGTCAGCCCATGCAGATTTAATTTTTAATTAAAATATTATTTAAACTTTTATATATTTAAATTATATTTAAATCCTTTGATTTAAATATAAACCTCCTTCTAATATTTAAATATTTCATTTAAATATTAAAGCATATAAAATCACCTTTGAAGATATCTGCCTTGAACATTAATGACAACTCAACATTTCATCCTTGAAGATATTTCTGCCTTTGACATCAATATTTCATCCTTGAAGATATTTCTGCCTTTGACATCAATGACAACTCAATATTTCTAATAAATGTATGTGTAAACCTATTTTTCAAGCTCAGTAGAAAGGTCTTGTATTTCCATAATGACATTTTGTATGTTCCACAGAGCCTTTGCTTTTCTCAAAATTGTATTAATTAATATTAGTGATACCTTTCCATCCATACTTCATTTTAAATCATTTGTCTGTAAATTTTTAATCTTTCCAAAGCCACCCAAGATTTAGCTTCATTGTTTATCTTAAATCGTTTACTAAAAGTGCAATGTGACAAAATCTCACCCCTATTATTTCTGATTATTCCTCCTCCTCTTGCTAGTCCTAGATTTCCTTTAGAAGCTTCATCAAATTCAATTTGACTAACTCTACTACTAGTGGTTTCCACTTTATATATTTTGTCTTTGTCTTGTTTGTCCTATACCCACCATCATAATTCCAATTGATGACTTGATTCCATCTATCAAGGCTCTCTACTTCAATATTAGGGACTGGGTGAGTTGATAGGGATTGTTTAGACTCTTATATGGCTAAAATAATCTTCCTTTTCATTGCCTTTAAATTGCTTTTATTTCCTTTAAATATTCTTTTATTCCTTTCCATTCATACAATCCAAAGTATTATATCTTTCAATATATCCTAAATTATGTGTAATACCTTACTTTTAAAAGTGCTCTGCCATTGCTTTGACCATTCTTCATTTCTTCCATTCATCACCATGAATTTATTAAAGATATTAAGAACCCATTGCTATAGTTCCCAAACTATTGAGTAGTTTCACAAGAGATGGTCTATACTCTCTTCCTCCTCTTTACATAGAACACATTGTGAGGGGCCATGAAAACCCCTTTTCATTATGTTATCCCATGATAATTGTTTTTGTGACCTACTAGCCATATAAATATTTTGACTTTTGGAATGCTTAGGTCATCTTACTGTAGTATTCCTATTTTTTTGGTAATTTACATTTTATTTACTTCTTGCTATGTATTCTCCTAAGTTATTCAACTCCTAAATCAACTTATCCTCAAGTCCCTTCAAAATAATAATTGTTGTTATCTTTTTGATCAACTACCTCCTATCAAAAATGTCCAGTATAATTATAAAAAAATCTTCTTTCCATTTGTATCTTCCTTCTTAATCCTTGTATATAATATTTGAAACCCTATCACCATATTTATGTTGAAGTAATCTCATCCATGGTTTCAAAACTGGATCTAGATTGAATGGTTTTTTATCACACCAAGCATCCACCCAAATATAAAATTTTTCTCTAGTTGTCACCATCCATATTAGACATTTAATCACTAGATCAATTTATTAAAGGTAGTGCAAAACCATTTGGTAGTGAGAATATAGAAAATATTAATCTTAGGTTATTGGGATCAATGTAAGTAGAAAAATTCTTGGCCATTGCTTTTTACTCTTTATGTACAATCTCCAAATTTATTTTCCCATTAGATCTAAGTTTGCATTTGTAAGAACTCTTAAATTGAGACCTCCCTGTGAAAGGTGAGTGTGGACGAAAAAGGATTAATTTCATTAACATTAAAACTTAGGTTACATAGATTAAATAGGCAATAAATAACCTATTTGAGAAAGAAAGGGGGAAAGGAGAAATTGGGGGAAAGGAAAGATGAATAGAATTCTCTTGCCACCCAAATGCTGCCGTCCACTGCCGTCCAGGTAAGGTAAAAGGTAAGTTACCTTTACCCAAGGTAAAAACAATTTTTTTAACCTTTTACTAATGGTAATATTCCAACATTCTCCCCCTTAAAGTTGAGAGGACTAACTATATAGTCTCTCGACTTTATAAATTGAGCTTTAGCCATGCCTTTGGTAAAGATGTCCGCTAGATTATCCAAAGTGCTACAATATTGAAGCTCAAATGTCTCGTTGTTCCACCATATCTCTTATGAAGTGATACTTCATATCAAAATGTTTTGACCTTTTGTGGTGGATCGGATTATATGCCAACTTGTATGGCACTAATATTATCACAATTCAGTTTGGTTGGACCAATTTGTTTTTCGCCAATCTCTTCAAGGATTTTCCTCAACCAGAGGATCTGAGTACTGGCATGAGTAATGGCTATGTACTCAGCTTCTGTAGATGATAATGCTACAACAGATTGCTTCTTGGAACTCCAAGTTATTAGTCCTAAACCTAGACTAAAATAGTTCCCTGATGTAGATTTTCTGTCATCTATATTATTGCCCCAATCACTTGTCACTATAACTAAATAACTTCACAGAGTTAGACTTGTGGTAATGGATTCCAAAATCCAATGTACCTTTTACATATCGTAAAATTCGTTTGGTTGCTTGTAGATGCAGCTCGGATGGGCATGCCATAAACCGTGATACAAGAGAAACATCATACTGTATATCTGGCCTAGTGTTGGTGAGAAACATTAAACTCCCAACCATGCTTCTGAAATTGGTCAAGTCAACTTTTGGTGCTCCATATTCTTTGCTTAGCTGGATTCCATGTCCAGTTGGTGTTGCAGCTGATTTGCACTGCTGCATAGCAAATTTCTTGATCATGTCATGAGCATATTTCTATTGACATATGAAGATCCCATTCTTTGATTGATGTACTTCCATTCCTAGGAAGTATCTCATTAATCCGAGATCCTTCATCTCAAACTGATTCATCATGGAGTTTTTGAAATCCATATTCATTTTATTATTACTACCCATGAATATTAGATCATCCACATATAAACAAACTATGAGGATATCTACTCCATTTTTTAGGTAGTATAGTTTTGGTTCACTCTTGCTTTTTGTGAAACCATATTTGCTGAAATAGCCGTCAATTCATGAGTACCATGCTCTTGGTGCTTGCTTGAGGCCATAAAGTGCTTTTTTTAATTTATAAACAAGGTTCTCTTTTCCTGGTTCTTGGAAACCTTGAGGTTGTTGAACATACACTTCTTCTGTTAGGTATCCATTTAAAAATGCACTTTTCACATCCATGTGTTGAATTTTCCATCCTTTATGGGCTGCCAAGGAAAGAACAGTTCTTATTGTTTCTTGTCGAGCAACTGGAGCAAAGGTTTCCTCATAATATATTCCATATTTTTGAGGAAAACCTTTAGCTACTAATCTTGCCTTGTGCCTTTCAATGCTTCCATCAGCATTGAATTTGGTCTTATAGACCCATTTACATCCAACACATTTTTTTCCCTTGGGAAGCTTCACAAGCTCCCAAGTATCATTTTTTTTAATTGAGGATATTTCCTCTTCCATGGCATCTTGCCATATATTTTCAGTGCATGCTTTTTCATAGCTAGAAGGTTCTAGCTGTGCAGCAACCAACAAAGCATAATTGACTACATCACCCCTTGGTTCATGAGACTCATCATCCCCTAACATTTGAAGATTTTCAAGTCTTGACAAAATGTCATCCATCTCACTAGCTTGACTCCTAGTGTATCTTTGTTGGAAATTCCTATCCAACATTTGAGTAGATGGATGACTCTGTAGTATGCGCTTTCCTCTATTTGTCTCTTTCCTTTGAGAAACTGAATCAATATCCATCGGGCTTGGAGCGCTTACTGATCTTTGAAATCATTTTGGAGAATTTGGTGGTGCCAACAAAGAAGTCCCTCTTGGACTTGGTGTACCACTTGATGTACTTGATGAAGTTTCCTGATGTGGAATTTGTGGAGGAGGACTTTTTCCACTGCTTTTCTTGGGTTGTACCAATGTGGGAGGTACTAATGTAGAACTGTCCGAATTAGAGTCAAAATCAACAAATTTTTTATGACCCCATTCTCCCCCTTCATCAAAAATTACATCCCTGGAGATAATGATTTTATGTGTCGTGGGATTGTACAATCTATACCCTTTGGTTGAATCACAATACCCTACAAAAACACATGCTTGACTCTTTGGATCAAGCTTCTTTCTCTTCTCCTCAGGGAATGTGTGCATAAGATAAAGAACCAAATACTCTGAAATGTTTGACATTTGGTTTCTTACCGTACCATCCTTCATAAGGAGTGATACCATCTAAACTAGAAGTCGAACTTCTATTTAGAATATATGCACTTGTTCTCACTGCATCTGCCCAATAGCTGTTTGTGAGATGTTTTTCCTGAAGCATTGTTCTTGCCATTTCAACAAGGGTGCGGTTCTTTCTCTCAGCCACACCGTTCTGCTGTGGGGTATAGGCAGTGGTGAACTGCCTTTTTATCCCATTTTTCTTACAATAATGAAGAAATTCATTTGAGGAGTACTCTCCTCCTTTATCAGTGTGAAGACATTTGACATAGTAGTCACTTTGTTTTTCTACATTATTTCTGAAGTCTATGAAGCAATCAAATGCTTCATCTTTGTGTTTCAGAAAATAGAGCCAACACATTCTAGAATAATCATCTATGAATGTTAGAAAATAAGAATTGTTTCCAAGACTTTTTGTTTGCATTGGACCACAAATGTCCGAATGTACTAGCTGAAGAGGATAGCTTGCTCTCCACGCTTGACCTTTTGGAAACTTCGTTCTGGAGTGCTTTCCCAAAGCACATGCTTCGCATACCTTTTTATGTTCTAGAATTTTTGGTAGTCCTGTCACCATAGCTTGTGATATTAACATTTTCAAGCTAGCGGAATTGAGGTGACCATATCTCAAGTGCCACAATTCACTTGGATTTGTAATAGCAATGTTTGCAAGTTGAGCTCCCCCTGGCTCACCAAATTTTAGAGGGAACAACCTATTCTTTGTCATAGGTAATTCAGTGATGACCCGGTTACAATTGTTTTTATCAAAGATTGTACATTTGCTTTCATCAAAAACTAATTTGTAATGCTTCTCCATCATTTGGCCAACACTTAACAAATTGTGTTGTAGTTGTGGAGTATAGTATATGTCATTCACATTTTTAAGGCCTTCTTTTGTTGGAACTGCCATAGCTCCAATGCCTTCAACTTGCAAAGATTTATTATCCCCTAACTTAACATGAGATTTGTAATTTGAATCTAATGTAGCAAAGAGATTTTCTTTGCCACTCATGTGGTTGGAGCAACCAGTATCCAAAATCCATGTATCATTTAGATTTTGATCTGGCTGTCCATAAGAGAGAAAAAGGTTTGATGGACCTTCTTCTTCTTCGTAGAATGAGCCATATTGACTGCTTTGATCTTTTGAAGACTTTGACCAGCAGTCACGAGCGAAGTGACCTTGTTTCCCATAATTGAAACAAGTTGTTTTAGTCTTGTTACTTCCTCATCCTTGATTTCCACGGGCTGCATTGCCTCTTTGGTTCTGATTGGCTCCTCTGTTTTGATTTCCACCTCTGTTTTGATTACCTCCTCTGTAGGAGTTGCTTTGGCTCTTGCCTCTTTGTTGTTGTCCTCTGCCTCGGCCTCTTCCTTGTTCTCGTCTTGCAGTTTCATTCGAAGTGAAGGCTTTGTCATCACCTCCATAGCTTGTTGAAGGGGCTCCTTGAAGTCGCTCTTCATGTGATGTTAATGATCCAATCAAACTATCAAATGTAAGAGTAGAAAGGTCTTTGGATTCTTCAATTATGATAGCAATGTGATTCCACTTAGGAAGAAGTGTTCGCAACACTTTCTTGACAATTGTTTCATTTTTTGTGTCTTCACCTAAAGTTTGCATCATATCAACTATTGCTTTGACTCGTACACAGTAGTCTCCGACTCTTTCATTTTCCTTCATTATGAGATTTTCAAAATCTCTTTTCAAAGTCTGTAGCCTGACTTGCTTTACTTTATCACTTCCTTGGAATCCTTCTTTCAAGGCATTCCATGCATCTGTAGTGATTAAGTAAGATGCAATTCTAGGAAAGATACTAGGATCTAATGCTGATTGAAGATGGTATAAGGCAAAATAATTATTTTTCTGTGCATCTTTGTAGATCTTCTTATCATTTGCACTTAAAGTAGTCCAATCTGTTGGAGCAATGTATCCGTCTTCAATAATATCCCATAGT
Source organism: Wollemia nobilis (assembly GCA_028583015.1). Taxonomy (NCBI): domain Eukaryota; kingdom Viridiplantae; phylum Streptophyta; class Pinopsida; order Araucariales; family Araucariaceae; genus Wollemia; species Wollemia nobilis. The sequence goes on along the minus strand of JAQPPZ010001723.1, from coordinate 154,407 downwards.
CCTTTTCCAATGAGTAATGTCCTCATCTTGATGGACCAGTACTCATAATTATCCCCACTGAATTCGGGAATTGGTAGATTATTATGTGATCCCATTATTATCTACTAAAACAAGAAACCTCTCTTTTATAGTCTTATTGCAAAAAGACTTTACAAACTATCAAGCCTTGCTTGATTTACAATCATAAACAACTCACTCTTGTTGTTCAGCAATTACAAAATTGTCAGGGATTTGTTCATCATCGTCACTGATCAATATTATTTCAGGAGGAGGTTTGATTTCAACTGAATTACTATAATGAGTATATTCGGATCCTTGTGAAGCAATTGCAACTGTGTCGGATTGTTCAAATCTGCTGCCAAAGGAGTTATCTTCTGAATCTGCTTCGTATCCTTGATCAAGATTTCTCTGGTGTGCAATAACCGCGTTTTGCAACTGTGAAAAAACTGTATTAAGTCCTAGTGTTTTCACGTGCCTATTAAAGTTTTCAGGGTTTGTTTTCAATAACAACTTGCAGAGGGCATGATAACATCCATCCGATCTTATCATTTAAGAAAATTTCCCAGAAATTTTCTTTTACAAAGATTTCCTCTTAGGAAATAATAAAAAAAATTAACTTTCAAAGTTTAAAAAAAAAAAAAAAAAAAAAACTTTACAATTATTTCCTCTCAGGAAATTTCTATCAACTTTGAAAAAAAAAAAAATTTTTTTATAAAAAACTAATGAACAGATATTTCCTCTTAGGAAATTACACACAAAAAAAAATTATTATTTTTTTTAAATTTAAACTATTCCTTAGTTTTTTTTTTTTAAATTTTTTTAATTATCTATTGACCCCGTCGAGAGTCGATCCTGCGACCTCGCGGGTGTCAGGGCTGAGGGTAGCCACTGCGCTACCGGGCTGATCCGGGAGCAATGCGTGCTCCCCGCCCTTTAGCTTCCGCATCGAGCGCGAAGCTAATGTTGGCTTCGCGCTTCGACGCGAAGCTTGATTTTACTTGGGACTTTAGTCCCACATCGCCCGTAGGGCGATGTAAAAGCTCTTTAAAAAGAGCTAAGCACATAAAGTGCTTTGACTGCCTACGGGCAGTCACTAACACCGCAGGATCCTTTTGCCATCGATGCACGCGTGGATTGCCATGTCACCACTCCTCGGGCCACATGCCAGTGCCACGTCACCACACATCGGGCCCTGCACCAGTCACACGTCGCCACGCGTCACACCTCGAGAATCATGCGCCACGTCAACAGTGCCTCGAGAATCATGCGAATCTGTTGCTCCTACGGGCCGCTTCGTCCAGCTCCTCCAATGCCTCGAGAAACATGTTGAACTGCTCCTACCGGCCGCCTCGAGATCCGTGTCGCCTCGGCTCCTACGGGCTACCTCAGGATCCGTGCCACTCTGATACCAAATGTGAAAGGTGAGTGTGGACGAAAAAGGATTAATTGCATTAACATTAAAACTTAGGTTACATAGATTAAATAGGCAGTAAATAACCTATTTGAGAAAGAAAGGGGGAAAGGAAAGATGAATAGAATTCTCTTGCCGCCCAAATGCTGCCGTCCACTACCGTCCAGGTAAGGTAAAAGGTAAGTTACCTTTACCCAAGGTAAAAACAATTTTTTTAACCTTTTACTAATGGTAATATTCCAACATTCCCCTAGTTTTATCATCATACACCTTGCTCCATTTCACCAAACGAAATTTCCTTTTATCATGTAATCCTAACCAAAAAAATGACTGCAATATAAATTAAACATTTTTCTACTGATTTTGGTATTAATATGCAATGACCTATAATATGTTGGAATGACCTTAAGACTGATATAATTATCTACACTCTTCTTGCTAATGATAACCATATACCTTTCTATGTTGTTAGTTTATTCTAAAATTTACTTATAACTACATTCCATAATTCTATCCCTAGTCTCCCCTGAAATAAGAGCATCTCTAGATATGTTACTGGAAAATTTGCCTCCTCCATTTGAAGTAACCTATGATCCTTGCTTTGAATGTAGTTGGGGTATTTAGAAAGTAAATTTTGAATTTTTTTTTATTAAATTTTTGCCTAGATGCTCTTTCATATTCCTTTAATAAGTTATTCAAAGCTTTAGTATTGTTTTTCCCTTCCCTCCCAAAAAGGGTTGTATCATCTACAAATTATTGATGAGTGATGTTGTTGATGTTATTACTAGCCTTAAGTTTATTTATTAGCCTATCTTTGTATACCTTCTTCAAGTTTCTTACCAATGCCTCTGCCATAATAATGAATAAATATGGTGATAGATGATCTCCCTATCTAAGACCTCTCTTAGATTTAAATGATTATGTTACTAGCCCATTGACCAACACTAAATATGATATTATAAATACACAAGCTTTAATCCATTTGACACATTTCTTCACCAATCCAAACTTTTTTAATACAACAAAAATAAAATCCCATTTAACCCTATCATAGGCATTATTCATATCAAGTTTTAAGATCATTGCTCTCTCTTTTATAGAAGTTGTTGAATGCATTACTTCATAAGCTACTATGATCCCATCTAGAATTTGTCTCCCTTTCACAAATCCTCCTTGCTCTTCTGAAATAATTTTTTTTAATAGTGGTCTTAACTAATTTTACATCACTTTGGATATTATCTTATATGCCATATTACATAGGCTTATGGGTCTAAATGAATTAAACAATTCTACATCCTTATTTTTTAGAATCAAGGTAAGATATGTTGCATTTATTTTATAAGGTATGAACTATTTTACCCTTCACTATTTCCCAACTATTCTAATAGAATATTTTAGAGAATTTATCCTGACCAAGGGATTTATCCTTATCAAATGAGAAAAGAGTTAAATGAACTTCTTGGAGAGTAATAGGCTCCATTAGTTTGTTGTTGTCTTCATATATTATAACTGAAGGTACTTCTTGTAGTAGCTCATCATTAAGAACTTCAATCTACTTCAATCCTTGAATATTCTAGTAAAAAAACCTTGTCTCCTTTCTAATTTATCTTTGGTATTCAATCCAAATACCTTATACTAATTTAATTCTACTAATTCTAGATGTTGATCTATGTATTATTGCCATCATATTAAAAAACTTTCTGCCTTTATCTTCTTCTTTTAACCAAGTTTGTCTTGATTTAAATATCCAAAATTTCTCTTCCTTACTCAAAATATTATAATATTCATCAAGCAACTCCCTTTCCTCCAATATCGGATTATTATTCTCTTATTTTTGGAATTTTGAAATTTTCTCTTTTAGTTCTTATTTCTTCTCAAAATGTTTTTGAAAGTTTTCTTGTTCTATTCTTTTAATCTAGATGCCATTGATTTGATTTATTTTGGAAGTGTATATAACCCATAATTTCTTCAAGAATTCCATGTTTGCACTATCATATAAATAAATTAAGGATGGTATTTCCACTACTCATATTTAAAATATGATCTTTTTTGAACTCACCACCATTTTAACTCTTGTTAGTCAACGATATGAACCAATCATTGTCAAGGTATTAATTTTAGCACAAGTTCCTTCATCTAGAAAACAATATGAGAGTATGCATCTGCCCAATTTTATTGCTATCAAGTTCTAGACTTGTTGTTGTTGGTCCATGTATAGTTATCCTCCTCAAACTCAACCTCCCATAGATTATTTTTTTGAATGAAAGTTGATAAATCTCTCATAATTTGGATTATATTCCTAATTATCCCAAATATCCTATGATAATGAATCGGGTTTATTGGCATTTAATTCTCATAAAGGCTTCAATCCCACTTTATACTTCTAATCTACCTGATTGAGTTGTAGGTCCATAGACATTGATAAGGATGAAACAAATATCTACAAAGTAGCATGTGACTAATGAGGCTATCCAATGCCTAGTTTTATGAATGGTTTCACAAGAGGTTCTAACTAGATTCCAACATGTTAGAATTCTCCTATTGCTACTTCTAAATCCATAACATCCCATTCACATCTTGCCCATACTACTTTCATAGTTTTGAAAACTTCTTCCTTTCCCATTTTAGTTTCCTAGATACAAAGAATATTAGGCTTATTATTTAATCTAAGGTCCTTGAATACACCTCTACTTTGAGGGGACATTAGCATCCCTTATATCCATGAGATGATAATCATGTGTCATTAGGGGCCGCTAGTCCCTCCTATGATTTACTAATATTATTTTGATATTATTTTATCTATGTTTTCTCTTGCTTCCTTTGCTCTCGCTTGATAATTTAAAGGTTTTTATTTTTTTGCCTTGTCGGTATCAAGGATAGGTCTTCTTATTCCATTCCTCAATATTCTTTTACAACTTTCCTTTTCATTAGATATATCCTTTCCTAGCTTTACTAAGAAAGATTTTGACTTATCCTGTTCATTTTCTAGTATTTCCTTGTTAATGGTAGATGTATTAACCACTAACATTGTGTTTTCTCTACCAATTTCCTTCTCATGAATGGTGCATGGCACTTCAAGAGAGTCTTCAAAATTTGATGAGGTACATTTCTTAGGTTCAACAAGAATGTTCATCCCTAAATTAGGTTTAGATTGAGTAGACAGTTCCTTGTTAATATTTTTATCCTATTGTACCATGTCCTCTAAAATCTAATATATTTTTTCTTCATAGGCTAAAGCCTCAAAAGAATTGGTGTTTCTTCCAATTTTATTACTTACTAATATCTATTAGAGTATATTACATCATTTGGGTCATGTAAATGTACCACCTTTGGTACATAACTAGAGTAGGAGTTTACTTTAGAGTAAAGTTAGTTGGTTACTTCAAGTATTGTAATAAATGCACAAGTGTCAATGTGCAAGTTGTAAATGTGCATGTAGTCCACATGTACATGAGTCTTAGGTAGAGTAAGGGCCAAGGAATCTATCTTCCTATATAAAGGCCTCATAGTGAGTGATTATAGAGAGGAGCATACATAGCATAGTAAATATAGAGAGTGTGTGTTATAGTTTAGTAGTATGGTACAATGTAGTCTTTTCATATCCTTTCATGGAGTGTTCATGTCCTCCATTATATAGCATTGTACTATTTTTATCACTTTCATTAATGGCATATTTTTGAGTTATTTGTAGATGTTCATCTCATTATTTTCTTGCATATTATTGTGCCATTAGTTTATAGTTATCTCAGATTAGTTATCTTGCATCTTGTGGTTGTTCTTCCTATAATACTATCCCATCAAAAGCTAATAGTGGTATCAGAGCACATGGTAGATCAGATAGGAAATAGGGAGAGCCACAAAGAGAGACTGAGAGGAGTTCAGAAATCTCAGTTCTAGAATTTTTGAGATTACATTTGGCTAGAGTCTTTCCACAGGGTTGTAGAAAAACTCGTGAAGACTAGGACTTAGCATAAATTCCACTAGATTGACAAATCAACTAGTGAAGATTAATTATCTCTAGATTTAGAGTTTCTTCCATTACAGTCCTAATACTTTGTTGTAGGAAAAAGGAGATTCAAAGTGAGTTGGGAAGCTTCCTACAAAAGAGCTAGGAAGAATATCTTCTTTAGAATCAATCCAACACCAGAAGCAACAAATGGAAGAACAAATATTTGAAGGCCTAAAGAAAAGGTCCCATTACTAGAGATTGCAGACCTACAGAGTGTAGAAGAGAAAAGGCCATAGGAGCCTTGTTACAAATTCAAGGGAGAGAAGAAGACTCTAGTGAAGAGTCCCGATGAAGATAGGAGATTGGTGATCTCTAGTGCAGATTGAAGACTTCACCCTAAAGAAGTTGAAGAGACCCTTAGAAGGTCCAGTTACAAAACTCCTAGTTCTGGAATATTGGAGGTTGGTGATCTCCATTAAAGCCTACAGATTGCAAAAGTGAAGAAGGACTAGCAAGGTCCTATTCTAGATTCTAGTAGTAGCATATTTTAGAGATCCAAGAGGAATATCTCATTACCAACACTTCCATAGTAGAAGGTTGAAGGAAAGGTCTCATTTGGAAGACCATAAGAGCTATGAGATTGAAGACCTTGGTGAGGTCTCAAGGAGAAATAAGGAGGAGGCTTGGTGAGCCTCATTAAAGGAGATCCAGAGAAGGCCATTAAAGGAGTTCTTAGGAGAACTCATTGGAGAAATTTACCACCAAGGAGAAGTTCTTGATAAAGGAAGATTTTGGGATAATTATCACCATCCAACAACAAGCCCAAACTGAGATAGATTTGGTAAGGAGCTTGCCAAATCTTGGAGGAGATTGGTGAAGACCTCAAGAATTTCAGATTCTTGAGAAGAGGGCCTAGATTGAAGTCAGAATTTGATAAGGAGGTTGAAGGAGAAAGGAGCCAAACATTACTACCAAACTTGAAAGGTTTGAAGATTACCTTTGAAGGCTAGAAGGCTCATTCAAAGATAGGGGTTTGCTGAATATTTAGTAGAACACTGAAGGGTTCTTGAAGGAAAAACTCAATTATGATTTGGGGGAATTTCCTACCAAATTTTTGAGTTTCAAGGATAACATTTTAGTGCAAAAATTGACTATGAAAGGGCAACAATTAGGACAACATTACTAGCTACAAAAATTCAGATTTCTAGGATACATCCTAAAGGAGAATCAAAGTCACCTACTATAGTTAAAGGGCAGCAAGTTAGAGGTTTTTTAGAGCTACAAAAAGGTGAGTTAGAGAGCTATTTTGGACAACCAAGAATAGCTACAAGTTCATCTAGTAAAAGGGTAGCAATAAGGTGAATCTAATCACCTGCAATCCTTCATCTATAGAGATCATTAAGGTAAGCAACTTTGGGTGCAAATAGGTTCATTAGTTGAACTTTAATCTGGTTCATTACTTAGCTTCATTAAGCACCATATTATAGTTTGAAAGTTGCAAGGAGAAGGGTTCATTTTAAAAGTCTTCAAGGGAGTGCAGAAGTTAGTTTCTTTTAAGGATTAATGCTTGCACAATTAAAATAGGAGTTAGATATATTTTTATAGAAAGAAAAATATCATCTTCCTATTATCTAGTTATAACAAAGAAGACTACATTAAGTTGTAGAGATTATAGTGCATGATTGAAGGTTCATTAGGAGTAATAAGGTGAGATTGCTATTGCACTATTCTAGTTATTCTTAAGAGCATCAAGCTTGGAGATATTATTGGTGCATTAATACTAGTTACCCTTAAGTTTTAAAGTGCATTAAGAGGTTATCATTGAAGGAAGTTATAGTGCACAAAGTTGGGTAAGAGTGAAGTGTCTAAAGACACTATTGAGCATCCAAAACCTATTGCATATCTTGGTGGAAGTAAGTCACCAAAATGAAGACAACATAATAGCAACATTGCTCTCAAGAAGCCACCTCATCAAGAAGGTCAAAGGGTGTGAAAAAGGAATATATTCAGCCTATTATCTTGGTGCAAGTTAAGGCATTGCAATGACCAGCAAGCACGCCTACAAGGCAATCATTTCAGCAAGGTAAAGGGGTAGAGTTCGAGCGAGAAAAGAGAGCCATCGAAGGGCTCACATTACTCAAGATTCAAGGTGCCTAAAGACACCGTATCCACCACCAAATCAAGCACCTATAGCAAGCATCAAACCTACAACATCAAGCCAATACAAGGAGGCCATTACCAATTGCTATCTATGTAAACAAGGGATAACATTAAGGTCATTTATCTATTGCACTTCTAAGTAAGATATAGCATCAAATATTGCATAAAGTGGCTATCATCTATCATCTATCAACGTAGAAGGAACAATGCTAAAGACAAGCACGAATAAGCAAGGTACAAGGAGCTTTACCCAAGGTAGAATCTGGAGGAACCACCAACTGAAACAAAGCTCCCATAGCCACCATTGGAGTGCCATAGAACCTCCATCAAAGCATTCCTCATCACCTTAGCTGGATCCACCCACACAACATCTATGTTGGCTTGGAAAGAAGGCATTGGAGATAAGTTATCAAGAGCATTTATTGGCAAAGGATATACAAGGTATAATACGTTGGAGGGAAGGTCTACATGCAGGAAACCTGAGTACCACTTGTAATCTAGAGCCAAGGTATCTTGTGCCACTTGGCATAACCATTCTAGGTGCCCTTACATTCCTCAACGTATGTCTAGGAGAAGAATGCTCAAGGGATAATCTAACATCTATCTTTGAGTGGTTACAAGCATCATTGGGAGGTTACTTGCCACAATCATCATTGCAAGGAGGAATGAGCATTGAAAGAACCTAAGTCTCAATGCCCATATTTAATGTAACTCTCAAGTGCCACTTGTCCAAAGTTGAAAGGCATCCATGCTATTTAAAGTACCTAAACCTAAAAGGGGAGCAGAAGCGTATTCATAGCGAGCATTAAGTGAGAGAAAAATCAAGGCACGTGGTCAAGCATTGAAGGGAGGAGTCTGAGCGCTATTCAAGAGGAGAGAAATATGCCTATTTGCATTTAAGAGCCTCTATCATTCGTAGGAATGCACAAGAATTTAGAACGAACTCCATACACCAATCAACATGGATGAAATACCTTACAAGGAAGGTAAAAGTATTACTTGATTTAAATCTTGCTTTCCTAAGTTAAAAGGAGTTATAAGGTGCCAAATTAAAGGTTGAAAATGCTATTATTGCATTGCATATCAACCTTAGGAAGCAAAGAAAGCAATTTCATTACAACAACATATCTTTAGTGATATTATCAATTGCTTAATATCTAAACCTTACAATATTTGCAAATAATTAATTTAGGAGGTATAAGGTTTTCAACATTGGAGAATTAAAAATTATTTTGCAAATATTATTTTCTAATATTCCAAAGTAGGGAGATATAAGGTATACTACATCAAACATAGATTATTGGAATTTAGAAATATTAAACTATTGGATATTAAAGGCTATAAAAGGAAGTTCATTATTTACTTAAAGGAGTTGGAATTATTTACTTACACTTGTCTCATACTCATACAAAAGGGATAAAAGAAATCCAACCATAGAGAACTTCAAATTAACAAGTGCATAGTTCATTAGGAGAGATAAGGTGAAATAGGAGTTGATTATTGTTATTTACAAAACACTACAAAATCAACCCAAAAGGTGAACTATTACTTACTAAGCACTTTATCAAACTTATAGCACATTCCAATCACTAGGGAGACATAAGGAATCCTACAAAACCTAAGTCTGGAAAGGTTTTATCAAATTGGTTCACATACTCTAAACTAGGGAGTCATAAGGTAGACCACATCAAAGGTTCCATCTCCAAAACTATAAGGAATAATAAGGAATACTACCTCAAGGGTATTCAAGAAGAAATATGGATGAAATATTAAGAAATGCTTTCAATAATGAAGAACTATTTCATGAAGTGGAGCTTTACTCCCAAAATTTAATAGATACCCTTGAAGGATACAAGTATCTATCTACTAGCGATAAAGAAAAATTCTCATTATTCCTTAAAGAGGCAAAAGAAGGCAACTTTGCAACATTAATTAGTTATCTTCATGAAGCCCTCTTCAGAGCTTGGTGGAATACACAAAAAATAGTTATATTCACATCAGAGAAATATTTGATGATTTATCTATCATTAATTATTTTTGTACTTGCTCAACACATGAAGAAAACTAGCAATACAAATCAATATTATTGTGATGATAGACTAACTTGTCATGAAATAAATATTCCACTAGTACCAATACAAAATCATAGGAGAAGGAGGAAGAGGAAGAAAAGGTATACTAGAAGAGAACATAGCAAAGAAGATATAAATAGAGAAGAAACCACAAGATTGAACCATATGGACATATTGAAATTGGAGAACTAAAAGAACCCTCAACTACACCTTTCTCTAGCTTGTACGAAGATACTAACTACTTGCTTGAATATATTACAATAAGTAAAGAAGGAGAATATAAATTCCAGTACCAAATTGAAGATCCATATTGAAGACTAAAGTCTTCAATACCCAAATAATGTAATACAAGGGGGTGTTAGAGTATATTACATCATTTGGGTCATGTAAATGTACCACCTTTGGTACATAACTAGAGTAGGAGTTTACTTTAGAGTAAAGTTAGTTGGTTACTTCAAGTATTGTAATAAATGCACAAGTGTCAATGTGCAAGTTGTAAATGTGCATGTAGTCCACATGTACATGAGTCTTAGGTAGAGTAAGGGCCAATGAATCTATCTTCCTATATAAAGGCCTCATAGTGAGTGATTATGAAGGGGAGCATACAAAGCATAGTAAGTATAGAGAGTGTGTGTTATAGTTTAGTAGTATGGTACAATGTAGTCTTTTCATATCCTTTCATGGAGTGTTCATGTCCTCCATTATATAACATTGTACTATTTTTGTCACTTTCATTAATGGCATATTTTTGAGTTATTTGCAGATGTTCATCTCATTATTTTCTTGCATATTATTGTGCCATTAGTTTATAGTTATCTCAGATTAGTTATCTTGCATCTTGTGGTTGTTCTTCCTGTAATATTGTCCCATAAAAAGCTACAATATCCACTATTTATTTACTTTCATCTACCTGGACCTATTTTTTAGTAGTTGAAAACCATCCTCATCCATATCCATTTGTATGTTTATTTTTGGCTTTCTGCATATGTTTCTTCTAGAATATTTGTAGGGCATGATCTCTCAATATGTCCTACCTCATGACATGTTCTAAACCTAAAAGATATATTTTTATAATCCATGGTTTGGGTCCACAACTTGCCCCCAAATTTAAAAAATATTGATTCTAGTAAAGATTTACTGATTTTAATCATGACTAATATCCAAGCATAAAAATCCAAGACTCCATCTTTTATAGTTTATAAAATATCAATTAATTCTTCTAAAGTGTTGCCTATTGCATTAAAGGCATACATTTCCTAGGATTCAATGAGAAACCTATACATCATGACTTGGACTAGTACTAGGGATAGATTTACATTTTCAAGTGCAAAGCCTTCATACAAGTGGTTAAGGAAGAGTCTTACTCTTTCCATAAACCAAAGACCCCACTACAAGATTCTATCTATTTCCTCCCTATAATAGAAAATTTATAGGAATATATCTTTGGGAAGAAAGGAGAGACTCACTTTTAGGGACTTCCATCTCTTATCAATCCATTTTCTTAAAGTCAAAGCCCTTATCCTAGACCCATTAAATTTATCAATGATTGCCTTATCTTTAAACAATGAAGATCATCACTCTATGAGGTCCTCCCTGACCTCTACTAATAGGTATGTTTCTAAGGATCTAGTTGTAAATAGTCCATAGGAGGACACTACAACTCAATATATTCTAAATTTTAACATTATATCTTATAGTGATTATATTGTTTGAAAATAAACCTATAATAATTTGCATGTAAAACTTATAATATAATAAACAAATAAATAAAAATTAAATTTATTGTACACTAATCATGTCCTACCTCACTGATTCCCTAGCTATTCATTACTCCTCCCATCATCCAAACCCTAATTGACAAATATCTACGAATTTGTTTTCTTATGACTTGAAAAATTATCACTACCCTTGTTCTGGATGGCTGACTTCATAGGATCATATCTCCATCAATATTTATCGTATTACTCATATGAACACTTATTTTAAATATGTTCAAATTCCACTCAAATTGGTCTAAAAATCATATAAATTAGGCAACCCTTTGAAAATATATGGCTCTTGACAGATGAGATATTTTTTCTAGAAACATTTTCCCTGGACGACTATCTTCACATGGATGTATCTTCCTCCTCATATTATATTAAATTATGATTATGTTTGAAAATTTGGTTAACACAACCAAATTTGGGATGTTTTATCAACATTGACATTGATCTACAATGAATTATTGTAGATAATTTGGGATTTAAAGTTAGATAATTCTTATCAACATGTCTAGGTATTTTCTTGTTTGATAAAATAAAGAAGGAGGTTTATAATTTGTTTAGCTATTTGTAAAGATAAGTTTCTAACCATGGTAATAAAAATTCAACTCATAAAGTCTACATTGCAATCTACTTTTACATATTTGATGCCACTTTCAAGATAACGAACAAGCATAACATCCAAAGTTAACAAAATTCAAAGAGATTTTGTTTGGAAAGGATGTGAGGTGGTTAGGTTTTCTCTTTGTAAATGGGACAAATTTTGCATAAGAAAGATTATTGGAGCCTAGTTTGGCTTGTAAAATTGCATAGTCATGAGGTTGAGACTAGGGTCAATACTTAGATGGATATTATCAAAGATAAAGGAAAAAATTGGGCAAAAGTTACTTCAAGAATACTAAGTTTCTATGGATGCAATGAAATTAATTCAAAAAATAAACATAACCTAGGATTTAAAAATATGGAACTTTATATAAGAGTTTATAATTAATCAAATATATATTAGATGGTCATCCAATGTGAGGTATTGTATAATATTTTGATCTAATGCTTGGTTTAATACCTATTCTCTTATTTAAATCCAAAATGGCAACAATTGGCTTAGATTTGTTTGGTGTATAGTGGTTCAAAAGTAAAAATTATATTGATGTGAGTAATAACTTAGAACTTAGAATTCTTTTAGAAATTTTGGTGAGGCAAAGGACCTCAAATAAGTAGTAGATGAATTCCAAAATATTCTTCAAGATTTTTATTTGCTCATTTTTCCATGAAAGGATAAGTTGTTTTAGAGTCTATCAAAATATTGTGGATACTCTATCAAATTGAGATATAAGGATATGAATAATTCGAATTCCCTACTACCAAAAATTTCCCTTGAATGAGTGTTGGTAACTTAAGGCCCTCGTTAAGGCCTCAAAATTCCTTTGGTTAGTAGTCCAAAATAAAATTCTTGTAGGTGATAATTTGCAAAGAAATAGATATCATGGACATTTTAGGTGTGCCTTATGGGAGGAGTTGGAATTCATAATGCTTTTAAAAAACAAATAGAAGCAAATCATACACTCAAATCTTATACAAGGAACTAAAAGGGCAAAAAAGAGAAGGATCTGGTGGGAACCCATAGGTACCATAATAATAATTATAACCATAGATAATATTGCATAATGCTCTAATAAGAAATGGAGAATGCGAGGGGGTATTTATAGCAATATTTAAATTCCCAAATACATCTTAGAGTTTAACCTAAGAAAACATAATAAGTGGTATTTAGGTTAATTACATAAAAAGGTTAACCAAGGCCCATTAGGCTTACATAATAAATTATTACAAAATAATTAATGCATTGTACAATGAAATTCCCTTAGGCCTATCCAATACAGCGCACAATATCAGCTCTTGGTCGTGAATCAAATTAGAATTTCAACACCCCTCCATAATATAAATTGAGGGGCTGATGTGAGGATACATTAGTAATAGTAACATCACCCCCATAATGGATGCTCTATTGGACCTACACATTTTAATATAGATTCATTTGGATATTACCCATCATCTGAAATCTACTGCTGCTAAAATATTTTCTACACGAAAGTCTTCTTAGGATAGATTGTAATCACCATTGCCATTATCATAAACTCATATACACATCCTCAAAACACTTATATTAGGACTTAAAATGAATAAGAATAGTCAAATCACCACCTATTTTAAATATAAGCTTTTTCAATCTTCCATTATCACATGAAGTATGTATTGAAGGTATAAATTTTCCATTCATGGCATGCATTATCCTATTTGAAGACTTTATCTTGCACATGGACCACCTGATTTCAATCACCAAAAGAGGTTTTGCATGAACCTACTTAAAAGGAAGGCTATAACAAACTTACAAGAGTACCTAGACAAAAAAATAGAAGAAAGAGATCATGAAAGATCATATCTTTATGAATAAGTTGAATCAATCGTCCAAAGGAGATGAGGGATTGACTAAAGCACATCTTGAATCCTTTTCCCACAAGCCTAAAAAATATTTAAAAACTACTACCATATATCCATTTGTATCTCCCATTAAACTAAGCCAAAGATATTGATTACATAAATATCTATTCTTTCAAATTAAGGCAATAGAACTTGAGGAGAATTTTACATAATTCAATCCCAAACATAGAAATAGGTCCATAAAATGATGTCACCAATACGTAGAGCTCAAAATACTATGTGATTTTAAAAAAATAGGCTCAAAATGATTTCATAATCAAAATTTATAGCCTCCAAATTTTTTTCCCTAATAACCCTAAAAAAAATTAAGAGATCAAACCATAGGGTTCTAAGTGCTAATCTTAACCTACCACTTGATAAGATTTGATTTATTGCTATGCTCCAATATGGATTCACCACTTCAACTTCTTCTCTACCTGATCATTACCACTTGTTTCTACTTTATTGGTTGAATTGGTATATATATATAGGTTTAAAAATAATTATACAAACTACTAAGCAAGCTTAAAGCATATAAAGGAACTCAGAGGGGATTGAACTTGGGTGTCCCTTAAGAAAAATGACACATGCTAATTATCTTAGATAATCCATAAATGGGATGAAAGGACATGCACAAACATTTTAACTACCATCCATACCATGTCCTTTGATAAAAGGACTAGCACATGTTTCAATCACACAACCTTTGCTCCATAAAACATCCTTCTTATCCATATAATCATTGAGTGTTATGGGAAGGGAAGAGTCAATTATTCCATAGAGGGCACACACTTGATGATTTTTAGCAAAAGAGAGGATGGATAGGGTTCAAACCCATGCCTAGTCGCATCCAAAAGAACCTTTAAACCTCAATACCAAAGTGTCACCCAGATAGGGATCACCTAATCTGTAGAGGTTGAGCTCAATTTTTTGCTCTTAAAATACCACTAATCCTCCTATGTAACAAAAAATAATGCTCGTGTGGATGCAAACATGGGTCCTTTGAGTAGTAACATGCTAGCAAGTATCATCTAGACTATAAAGGCCTTCCTATGTGTCAGATGAAGATGCACTCTTTCCCTATAGGGAGAGGTTGATTGTATCCTTTGACATGTTAGTTCCAAACTAAGGTCTTAGCATGCAAAAGGCCCATGTTTCGTATTTTAAAAATTTGTGCCAAAATATTGAAGTAGGAAGGGATCTTTGATTGAGGGTTTGATATGCTCAACAATAGAGAATCTAAATTTTAATCTTCAAAATAATATTCTTGAAGCAAAACAGAGATACTCCAAGCTCTTAGAAAAAGCAGATGAAAAATAAAAGCTCTTTTGTCTTTGACACAAAAAAGGTAAAAGAGATCAAAAGGACTAATTTGCCATTTGGTTTGAAAAAAAAATCAGAGGCACCAAATAATGTTCCTACATTACCAAGTGAGGTAGCATCATACCTTCTCTAATACCAAGTTGGAATTCACAATGCTTTCTAGAAATAAATAAAAACGAAACCATACATTCAAATATTATATAATGAATGCAAAGAAGGACAAAAATAGAAGGATTGGGTGGGCACTCATTGGCACCATAAATAATCACTATACCTATAGATAATATTGCACAATACTTTAATAAGAAATGAGGAGTGTGAGGGGGTATTTATAGCAATACCAAAAACCCTAAATACATCATAGAGTTAAGCCTAAAAAACATAATAAGTGAGCTTTAGGTTAATTACAAGTAATAAATAGGGTTTGACCATGACAAGGTTAACCAAGGCCGATTGGGTTTACATAATAAAACATTACAAAATAATCAATATATTTTACAATGAAATGCCCTTAGGCCTATCCAATACATCACATATGTTGGTTTTTAGCCATGAATCAAATTATAATTTCAATAGGAGGAGCTATAAACTTAAAATCATCTACTTATTCATATTGTTCCTTCACTCGTTGACATCAACATAATTGATAAAATATTGAATAAATAATTTTGAAGCTATAGCCTTAAACATTCTATGGAGGATTGGTATTTCCATTAATTTTTGGAATTTGTGGCTTGAAAAGAATAATATATTAAAAATAAATAAATCTCAAACCCATGCCTAGTCGCATCCAAAAGAACCTTTAAACCTCAATACCAAAGTGTCACCCAGATAGGAATCACCTAATCTGTAGAGGCTGAGCTCAATTTTTTGCTCTTAAAATATCACTAATCCTCCTATGTAACAAAAAATAATGCTCGCGTGGATGCAAACATGGGTCCTTTGAGTAGTAACATGCTAGCAAGTATCATCTAGACTATAAAGGCCTTCCTATGTGTCAGATGAAGATGCACTCTTTTCCTATAGGGAGAGGTTGACTATATACTTTGACATGTTAGTGCCAAACCAAGGTCTTAGCATGCAAAAGGCCCATGTTTCGTATTTTAAAAATTTGTGCCAAAATATTGAAGTAGGAAGGGATCTTTGATTGAGGGTTTGATATGCTCAACCATAGAGAATCTAAATTTTAATCTTCAAAATAATATTCTTGAAGAAAAACAGAGATACTCCAAGCTCTTAGAAAAACCAGATGAAAAATAAAAGCTCTTTTGTCTTTGACACAAAAAAGGTAAAAAAGATCAAAAGGACTAATTTGCCATTTGGTTTGAAAAAAAAATCAGAGGCACCAAATAATGTTCCTACATTACCAAGTGAGGTAGCATCTGTTGGGACTGAAAACTGAAGGGGTTAATTTTATTGATACAAATGGTTACAATATATAGGCATAAGCCTATATTCAACACATGACACTTGTCAAGTGAAACTGACAAGTGTCAAGGTGAAGGCATAGTGCACTTTAACTCTAACATTCCCCCTTAAAGTGCACTATCCTAACTAAAGAAGAAACAAAACAAGTCAACATTAGGTAACATTTCCCCTTAATGTTGACTTCTCTAAAACAACCTATCATCCTCTCTTATTGCTGATTTGGTCTAGGCTCGTGCTCTTTGCGCTTGGCTCTCCAACTGTGAATAAAGGCATAGTGCACTTTAACTCTAACAACATCATACCTTCTCTAATACCAAGTTGGAATTCACAATGCTTTCTAGAAATAAATAAAAATGAAACCATACATTCAAATATTATATAATGAATGAAAAGAAGGACAAAAATAGAAGGATTGGGTGGGCACTCATTGGCACCATAAATAATCACTATACCTATAGATAATATCGCACAATACTTTAATAAGAAATGAGGAGTGTGAGGGGGTATTTATAGCAATACCAAAAACCCTAAATACATCATAGATTTAAGCCTAAAAAACATAATAAGTGAGCTTTAGGTTAATTACAAGTAATAAATAGGGTTTGACCATGACAAGGTTAACCAAGGCCGATTGGGTTTACATAATAAAACATTACAAAATAATCAATATATTTTACAATGAAATGCCCTTAGGCCTATCCAATACATCACATATGTTGGTTTTTAGCCATGAATCAAATTATAATTTCAATAGGAGCTATAAACTTAAAATCATCTACTTATTCATATTGTTCCTTCACTCGTTGACATCAACATAATTGATAAAATATTGAATAAATAATTTTGAAGCTATAGCCTTAAACATTCTATGGAGGATTGGTATTTCCATTAATTTTTGGAATTTGTGGCTTGAAAAGAATAATATATTAAAAATAAATAAATCTCAAACCCATGCCTAGTCGCATCCAAAAGAACCTTTAAACCTCAATACCAAAGTGTCACCCAGATAGGGATCACCTAATCTGTAGAGGCTGAGCTCAATTTTTTGCTCTTAAAATAACACTAATCCTCCTATGTAACAAAAAATAATGCTCGTGTGGATGCAAACATGGGTCCTTTGAGTAGTAACATGCTAGCAAGTATCATCTAGACTATAAAGCCCTTCCTATATGTCAGATGAAGATGCACTCTTTCCCTATAGGGAGAGGTTGACTGTATCCTTTGACATGTTAGTGCCAAACCAAGGTCTTAGCATGCAAAAGGCCCATGTTTTGTATTTTAAAAATTTGTGCCAAAATTTTGAAGTAGGAAGGGATCTTTGATTGAGGGTTTGATATGCTCAACAATATAGAATCTAAATTTTAATCTTCAAAATAATATTATTGAAGCAAAACAGAGATACTCCAAGCTCTTAGAAAAAGCAGATGAAAAAAAAAAGCTCTTTTGTCTTTAACACAAAAAAGGTAAAAGAGATCAAAAGGACTAATTTGCCATTTGGTTTGAAAAAAAATCAGAGGCACCAAATAATGTTCCTACATTACCAAGTGAGGTAGCATCATACCCTCTCTAATACCAAGTTGGAATTCACAATGCTTTCTAGAAATAAATAAAAACGAAACCATACATTCAAATATTATATAATGAATGAAAAGAAGGACAAAAATAGAAGGATTGGGTGGGCACTCATTGGCACCATAAATAATCACTATACCTATAGATAATATTGCACAATAATTTAATAAGAAATGAGGAGTGTGAGGGGGTATTTATAGCAATACCAAAAACCCTAAATACATCATAGAGTTAAGCCTAAAAAACATAATAAGTGAGCTTTAGGTTAATTACAAGTAATAAATAGGGTTTGACCATGACAAGGTTAACCAAGTCCGATTGGGTTTACATAATAAAACATTACAAAATAATCAATATATTTTACAATGAAATGCCCTTAGGCCTATTCAATACATCACATATGTTGGTTTTTAGCCATGAATCAAATTATAATTTCAATAGGAGGAGCTATAAACTTAAAATCATCTACTTATTCATATTGTTCCTTCACTCGTTGACATCAACATAATTGACAAAATATTGAATAAATAATTTTGAAGCTATAGCCTTAAACATTCTATGGAGGATTGGTATTTCCATTAATTTTTGGAATTTGTGGCTTGAAAAGAATAATATATTAAAAATAAATAAATCTCAAACCCATGCCTAGTCGCATCCAAAAGAACCTTTAAACCTCAATACCAAAGTGTCACCCAGATAGGGATCACCTAATCTGTAGAGGCTGAGCTCAATTTTTTGCTCTTAAAATATCACTAATCCTCCTATGTAACAAAAAATAATGCTCGCGTGGATGCAAACATGGGTCCTTTGAGTAGTAACATGCTAGCAAGTATCATCTAGACTATAAAGGCCTTCCTATGTGTTAGATGAAGATGCACTCTTTCCCTATAGGGAGAGGTTGACTGTATCCTTTGACATGTTAGTGCCAAACCAAGGTCTTAGCATGCAAAAGGCCCATGTTTCGTATTTTAAAAATTTGTGCCAAAATTTTGAAGTAGGAAGGGATCTTTGATTGAGGGTTTGATATGCTCAACAATAGAGAATCTAAATTTTAATCTTCAAAATAATATTCTTGAAGCAAAACAGAGATACTCCAAGCTCTTAGAAAAAGCAGATGAAAAATAAAAGCTCTTTTGTCTTTGACACAAAAAAGGTAAAAGAGATCAAAAGGACTAATTTGCCATTTGGTTTGAAAAAAAATCAGAGGCACCAAATAATGTTCCTACATTACCAAGTGAGGTAGCATCATACCTTCTCTAATACAAAGTTGGAATTCACAATGCTTTCTAGAAATAAATAAAAACGAAACCATACATTCAAATATTATATAATGAATGAAAAGAAGGACAAAAATAGAAGGATTGGGTGGGCACTCATTGGCACCATAAATAATCACTATACCTATAGATAATATTGCACAATACTTTAATAAGAAATGAGGAGTGTGAGGGGGTATTTATAGCAATACCAAAAACCCTAAATACATCATAAAGTTAAGCCTAAAAAACATAATAAGTGAGCTTTAGGTTAATTACAAGTAATAAATAGGGTTTGACCATGACAAGGTTAACCAAGGCCGATTGGGTTTACATAATAAAACATTACAAAATAATCAATATATTTTACAATGAAATGCCCTTAGGCCTATCCAATACATCACATATGTTGGTTTTTAGCCATGAATCAAATTATAATTTCAATAGGAGCTATAAACTTAAAATCATCTACTTATTCATATTGTTCCTTCACTCGTTGACATCAACATAATTGATAAAATATTGAATAAATAATTTTGAAGCTATAGCCTTAGACATTGTATGGAGGATTGGTATTTCCATTAATTTTTGGAATTTGTGGCTTGAAAATAATAATATATTAAAAATAAATAAATCTCAAACCCATGCCTAGTTGCATCCAAAAGAACCTTTAAACCTCAATACCAAAGTGTCACCCAGATAGGGATCACCTAATCTATAGAGGCTGAGCTCAATTTTTTGCTCTTAAAATAACACTAATCCTCCTATGTAACAAAAAATAATGCTCGTGTGGATGCAAACATGGGTCCTTTGAGTAGTAACATGCTAGCAAGTATCATCTAGACTATAAAGGCCTTCCTATGTGTCAGATGAAGATGCACTCTTTCCCTATAGGGAGAGGTTGACTGTATCCTTTGACATGTTAGTGCCAAACCAAGGTCTTAGCATGCAAAAGGCCCATGTTTCGTATTTTAAAAATTTGTGCCAAAATATTGAAGTAGGAAGGGATCTTTGATTGAGGGTTTGATATGCTCAACAATAGAGAATCTAAATTTTAATCTTCAAAATAATATTCTTGAAGCAAAACAAAGATACTCCAAGCTCTTAGAAAAAGCAGATGAAAAATAAAAGCTCTTTTGTCTTTGACACAAAAAAGGTAAAAGAGATCAAAAGGACTAATTTGCCATTTGGTTTGAAAAAAAAATCAGAGGCACCAAATAATGTTCCTACATTACCAAGTGAGGTAGCATCATACCTTCTCTAATACCAAGTTGGAATTCACAATGCTTTCTAGAAATAAATAAAAACGAAACCATAAATTCAAATATTATATAATGAATGAAAAGAAGGACAAAAATAGAAGGATTGGGTGGGCACTCATTGGCACCATAAATAATCACTATACCTATAGATAATATTGCACAATACTTTAATAAGAAATGAGGAGTGTGAGGGGGTATTTATAGCAATACCAAAAACCCTAAATACATCATAGAGTTAAGCCTAAAAAACATAATAAGTGAGCTTTAGGTTAATTACAAGTAATAAATAGGGTTTGACCATGACAAGGTTAACCAAGGCCGATTGGGTTTACATAATAAAACATTACAAAATAATCAATATATTTTACAATGAAATGCCCTTAGGCCTATTCAATACATCACATATGTTGGTTTTTAGCCATGAATCAAATTATAATTTCAATAGGAGGAGCTATAAACTTAAAATCATCTACTTATTCATATTGTTCCTTCACTCGTTGAATCAACATAATTGATAAAATATTGAATAAATAATTTTGAAGCTATAGCCTTAAACATTCTATGGAGGATTGGTATTTCCATTAATTTTTGGAATTTGTGGCTTGAAAAGAATAATATATTAAAAATAAATAAATCTCAAACTCACATCCAAATTTGGATTCATAATGCCTCTCTTGTAAAATTTTAATAAGCATGGGAATTTTTAGGTGTGAAAAAATATATCTTAGTTGCTTGATTATAATATTTGAAGATATATGTAATAATGATATGCAACAATGAAGTTAATGTGAAAAAACTACACCAACTCATAATAAAATAAAAATGTTCAAAGTTGAATTCATCAAATTTAATTTTGATGGTGATTCCAAAGGAAACCTTGAAAAATCTAATTGATGCGGTGTTTTTCAAGCTAATCAAGGAAAATTCTTCTTGTCTACTCATAATCATATAGAATTTCAATAAACAATGTAGAGGCTATGATACTTCTTACAAGGATCAAGATGGCCATGGAAAAAGTATGGATATATGATATAATACGAGTGGGACCTATTTCAATCCCATCCAACTAAATAAATAAATAAATAAATAAATAAATAAATAAATAAATAAATAAATAAATATATATATATATATATATATATATATATATATATATATAATATTAGTTGTATGGGATTGAAATAGGTCCCACTCGTATTATATCATGACCATATAGTGGTATTACAACTTGCCAATTATGCATGTATCACTTGGCAAGATTTAAATTTGGCCTTCTCTTTAAAAGTCAAGGAATTCAACCAATTGATCTCATAAAATTTTATAGGATGGAGATATTTTATTTAAGGTGAATTCACATATTTTTATTAATGCTATAAAAAGAAGGATGCAATGATTGGATCAACGATAACACTATTCTAGGTGCCTATCAATTAGTGATGGAATAAGTATCCTGGAAATGATAACATATTTAGATAGGACATAAGGTGACAAATAAGTTTAGCCAATCACAAGGTTGTTTTTCATCTTGTAAATTCAAAGTTTAGAAGGCAATTCGCCAAGGAAAATTCTCTCTTAATGCGAATGATATTAAAAAACCGATTGAGGAAAATTACCAATTTGAGAGAGAAGAAAATATAAAAAAAACAAGCTAGATAAGGTCTAATATACCTAATAGAATATATAATGTTTTCAATGTTTTGATGTGAGTGGCCCCCAATAGAAGTCACATAAAGGTTATTAAAATAAGTTTAAAATAAATTTTTTTTAATTAACATATTAATAAGATAAAGATCTCTCTCTTTGTTTGAATGTGGTTAAAAATGTGTTTACTAGTTTGTTGAAGATAATGCAACTTATTGATTGTTTGAAATATCATGGTACCATGATTTAATATTATAGTAACATTGTATTGTGTAACTATTGATTGGGGAATTGTCTAACCTCTTATGCACCTTACAAAATCATCAAACAATATGGAAGAACAAAGATTGTACCCCCTTCAACCTCTAGATTTTGGATGTATCCCCACTATCCTTACTAAACTAATCTAATTTAATCTAAGTACAAAAATAAATTCATTAAACTAAATTTGTGGAAGGTAAGGGTGCAAGATATTAAAGTAAATTGTTTGAAAATAAAATATAGTCGTAGTTGTAGCAAGGAGGGTATGATTAATCAACACATAAATAAATTGAATAACAATGTGCTCTCATGTGTATGAAATGAAAATAACAAGGAATGCCAAAGAGGCAAAAGGGTAGTATAACAATAACTATGAATTCTATAATTTAAAATACCAATGTCATAATTGGAAAGCAAAAAGTCTTCCACAATTTATTTAAAATTCTTAAAATTAGAGCAATTACAATGTGGGTCTCATAAATTGTAGCTCTGATTTCTTTGAGGTCAAAATATGTTTACAATGGATCACATGGCTTCTATTTAGAGAAAGAATTCACCCATAAGTTACTTGTAGTGAGAAATTTCTACTCCTAGTAATTCTATCAGTTTGAGGGCATCTTTAGAAAAATGATGTTCCTACAAATGTTACATAACTCTAAATGCCTCACTAACCACCTCAGAAACCTTAAAATAAGTTATGGTTCCACAAAAAAGATGAAAAGTTGCTTTCCAAGAGATTTTCCTCGACATCCATGCATACTTTTCCTACTTGGTCATTAATGAGTAATTCTATTTGGAAAGTGGAGTGATTCACTCCTACTACAACAATGATTCATTCTTGTGTCAACTAATATTTCATTTTTATTGAGCTAATCACATATTTGGACTTCACTTTATAAAACTAGTTCCCTAAATGCTTAAATTGTTCAATTTCTTGGTTTTACAAACTTTTTAAGTGTTGAGAATCCCATGGTAGCAACAAAATTTTTTTAGTGACTTTATGTGGCACCAAGTTCGATTAGTGAGAGATCCTAGTTCTTGCCTCTATCCTTGGGTGTGGAGTCTATAAAATTGGGATTGTCCTACTACATAATTGTAAAATTGTGTTGGTCCCCCTTGGCTACTATGGGAGTGTCTTTAGAAAAATCTATGATATGTCATATCCTACTATATCTAAGTCTAGAAGAATATTAGCTTCACCTTCAAGGTCTTCATACAGGTTATTAGAAAGATCCCTTACTACTTTGCTAGTTTTTTCAATCTGTCTATTAATAACTTCAACATTTTTATACATTCAAGCAGGGTATTGGTTTTAGCCTTGGCATTTTCCTCCTCAAATATATTTTGCAACAAGTCTTCATCGAAGAGCTTACTATGATTATTGAACACACCCAATAGCCCAACATTTATTAACCTTTGAATTTTCACTATTAGGCCTTAAATTAGGTTTATAGGGTGGCAAGCATATATTTGCACACTTGTCTTTTCTCAACGTTATGGATTACCTTCAACCACATGATCATCTCATTCTTTCTCATTACCTTGAGTTATGTCCATGCTATCTTCATTTTTTCTAGATACTTGATGACATTTGTAGTGAGCTAATCCTATGCTTGTTATACAATATTATTTATTTTAGTCTAGGAAGGTTTAAACTCTAGCAATAAAGTCAAAATACTCTTTAGCCTCTAGAACCTTGGTCTTAATGTCATCCCATAGGGACTTCACTTGATCAACATCCAAGGTGCATTTTTTATCTTCTACTACCGCCTCTTGATATCCTCATTTTCCTTTTAAATTCAGGTAACTTATTGGTCCTTTGCTTTAGATGTAGCTTATATTTGTTCCACTCGTAGATCTAAACCCTTATTTTCTTGTTCAAGTTGCTATCTGAGTTGACCTTGACCTTAGAGAAATTGTATTGAAAGCTCTTTCAGTTGCTTTCTTTATTTATTAATTTTAGTGAGGTTGAGTTGTAGCTCTAAGACTTGATCTCATAATTGTGCTTTTGGACCACATCTTTTTTAGAGCTTTGATATCTTGCTAAAGTTACTACTTTTTTGCTCCTAGTCGAGTTGTTGTTTGTATTTTATCATGTACTTTCTTCTTAGTGGCTTCATTCTCCATCACCACTTTAGCTTATTTAATTATGATCCAACCTCTAGGTAACCCATAAAATATAATATTTAGAAGGATTAGTGCAAGCTAAATCCAAATCATACATTCTAGTGACAAAGCTAGTTGAAGCTATGCAAGGCCTAGAGGGATCTTTTCTAAGTGCTTCCATGCACTTTTCACCATCATTAATTATTTACATCCTTAAAGCCACTGATGCTCTATGGTTTAACTTCTTTCTATGTTAGAATTCATATCCAGCTCTTTATCCTTCTTTGTTGCATCCAATCAAATACCTCTTTGGTGTCCCAAACCCCTAGAGCATCAATGTGTTGCTAGAAAAATATTTGTATCAACCCTATAGTGGCCTGTTGTTTCTGGGTGGTACGAGTGGAATCAATCTTGAAGGAAGATGCCAACAATGTTATTATCCCTATAAGAGGCCTCATAGATGAGATACTTGGTGGACAGGATGGGTATATTAACATGGTTTGTGGAGAAAATTAGGTGGATATGGAAGGAAAAGTGGATGTGGACACTGAATCTTAGGAAATTTATGTCAATGGGGTGAATAGTAGAGATACTAATGGAAATAAGGATGTATTTTTATTATATAATACCAATGGATGAATGGTGGTGACTTCAATAATGGGTTAAGGAAATAATATGATGATATCGATAGAGACACTAAAGATGTAACCATATGTGGGAGGTGGCATGCTTTCCAGAGAACCAAATACTACACTTATAGGAGGAAAAGGAAGTGCAATAGAAGAACTAGGGGAAATTGAAGAGTTGGGAATATAATAAGTAGGTGGAAAGATAAAAGTGGGATGATTCCTTGCCAGTATGAGGGGAAGGAAGAGTATAAAATTTGATAGTTATTGTCTTTCTTATGGATTTATTTAGGCATTTATTTACCATTTTAGTATAACTAGTGGCCTATATAGTGATTTTTTCCTAGTGCATTTTTTGTCAACATGCACTATCATGTGGCTTGAGCATTGCATCACTTACATTAGTGACAATAGTAATTTTTTTTTATTTTGAGCTTCTATGATAAACATTGGGATGCCGACTCCTTCTTGGGTATTTACCCTTCCTCAAATATCATTGTATCTTTATTTGGGTTTGCATCCATTGCCATTTCTCTTTTTGCAACCATTATCTTCAAAAATTATCCATGTGGATCTTTGTCCTCCTTTTCCATACATTTCTTGGTCATTTCCTACACAATGCTTCTAATCATTACTAGCATGGATGGAGCAAATGACAAAGTTATTTTGGAACTAGTAGTGAGTGACTCCTAAATTGTAGTTGCCCTCTTAGAAACATTTTGTGCCTTCTATCCCAAATTATCAAAAACTACTCACCAAAATTTTGATTGTGAATAAGAATCTTCAACGTTCCTATCCTATATATCATCCTTTGCTAGTAAAGGACTTTTATTTGTATAACCATTTTTATCTTGGGTATTTTTGGCCTAATAATTAATTTGTTTATTAGTATGAAAATATTTTTGACTTTTTGGTTAGTGTAGAAGGTAAACCATTCTAGGGGTGTGCATGCCATTGAATTTTATATTTATATCCATGTGGTTCCTCTAGCTTGGTCAAGGCTAGTTCTTACGTCAACTTGGATTTATTATCAACTTTGTACCTTTATTCATACACATAGAAAGTACAAAACCAATTAAGTTCTATTTACCTCTTGAATTACCCCTTGGGATCATATGATAAAAAATCTTTTGACTATTTCAACCCCATATTTTTCAGCTTTTCATTAATAACTAGATAGAAATATTGTACCTTTAGAGTGATGGTCGTAACGTTTTGCTTGAAAATGTAGAACATTGAATCCTAGTGTAAAGTCCTTGTAATCTAACTACCACACATATTTGATACTAAGCAAGTAATCACTAACAAAAGAAAATAACTCAAATGGCATCATGGAGAACCCAAAAAACCTAATGAAGGATATATTTTTGCCAAGATAGAAGTAGTTTCTAATTGTCTGGTTAGAATTGAGTAAACTATGAGCTTCATCTAATAGGTGTGGTATATTTTCTTTTATCCCCTTCATGATGAGATGGTACATTACATCATAGAAGTTATAGGAGGTTTTATCTTCTTCTTAGCAAGGTACATTTGTGCATTCTACTATTGGGAGGAGCTTATTATCTAGGCCTATTTGACTCAATTGTATTGTAGAAAGCCAATGTTTCTTTTGTCTCAGGATTAGCTAGATGAAATATGAAGTACATATGAAGTTCCTAGTTTCCTTGAAATATTTTAGCTATTTATCCATCTTATCTACTATCCATTTGGCATAATCAATTATCTCTAAGTTCCAAAGATAGTTATTTACTACATGTAGAAGTTCTACATGCTCCTCATAGAATAATTCATCCATGATTTCATCCAATACCACAACAATTCTAGATAGAACCAGGTGGATGTCATATTGAAAAAGATCAAGCTCCATAGGTAGATTACAATCTTGGGCCTTGTTTGGGCCTTTGAGATGTAGGGCTAATAAATCCCTCTAGTAGTTGATGTCAAGCTTCTGATAATATTACCTTTGTACCTTTGGGTGATAGTTGACCCACGTAGTTGGGTTATCTTCAAAATTGAACATATTCCTAATTTCTTCTTCCTAGATTAAAAATTGTGAACTCTTCCTAAGAGTGTGGACTAACATTATTCCTATTTGAATCATGTATTTTGACATAGTTTTCCATAATTTTTGGGTAGCTCCATACCTAGGATACTAGATTCATTGTTAGTCTTGAGGTCCAAATTCTACTTATACTCTTAGAATCCATTCCTAGGCCTAATATTGAATCATCTTAATGCTTATTTTCTAACCTTAGCTAGGGAGCGCTTGTAATTTTTATGCTACCTTATAATAATGATTATAAAATATATCCTTCACTATTTTGGGTGGAGGGAGCCTTCATATTTTTCTTACCTTTACTATTTGAGGTGTTCATCTATGCATCCAACATTTGAACTTACATCATTTTTGTTGGTATATTGATAGGGGTGGTGGTAGTAGTAGGGGTATTTATGGGTGTGGAATTAACCATGGAAGGCTTGTTGTAGTTGTACTTGTCTCCATTATATAATTGGGAGCTTTCAAGGGATTTTACCAAGTGTTGGATTAGGGAGAAATTCACTTAGAAGGGAGGAGTAAATCACTTGACATAATAGATCCAATTGGTTGAAGATGAATTAGAAATATTTTATCTATTTTTTTATGAGTGATCAAATTGATTGACGTTGGTGAGCAAATAACTTCCTAAGAAATTTGTTAATTTGTTTGGTTTGGGCTAAACAATTCACTCTCTTTGGAGCAATTCACTACCCAATGCTTACACTTGTAAAAATTTAGGCATAAAATTAAATGTGTTCAATCATCTAAGCACGATGCACTTCAGTAGTGGTATTGGGTGTAATTTATTCATATAAGTAGATGTGAATGATCTAGAGGCACAATTTGAGATGGGCTAATGTCAAAGAAATATGCAAGACAAGGGCCTTCAATTGACTACAACAAAGGTTAGGGAACAATTTTTAAAGTGAGGTAGTGACTACTATAAGCCAACACAATTGTAATCGCAATTATGTGCTTGAGTTACCCTACTTACAATGGTTATGCATAACAACACATAGATACCTTAGTTTTGCTTCAAATTTTACAATGCTTAGGGGTTAGCTTAATGGTACACAAGGGAAATAACAACATGGAGGATCAATATTTGTTAAAAACCATACTCGTCATGTGACCAACTGCTTTATATCTATATTATGATATCAAGGAGTGATTTGATTGATGAAGGGGAATGATTCATTTTTCATTTATTGAATTTACTCACGTAAATAAGAAGTTTGATGTTTTGGATTATTAGAGTGGTTCACTCATAAAATATGAGGGGTTAATGCATTCAACCAGAGTGATTTGCTCTTGAAGGAGTGAATTACTCTTCTTTTTACTTCACTAAAACTTTTATAAGAATTTTTTTGACTAATGAGGAGAAAATGAAAGAAGAAATGGGATGTTTGAGAATATTTTTCAAGGTTTTAACTCAAACTCAAAACATATTCTTTTTGTTTTTCTATTTTTCTATTTTTTATTTTATTTTTAATGTTTTTTGTCCTTTTCATTTAGAAAGGGAAAATAGAAGAAAAAATAAAAATATGGGGAAATAACCAATATTATGTACATATTTACATTTGATTTTCCTTATCAAACTCTCCAAATACCCCTTTAGTGTTGTCTTTTGACTAAAATAAATAATTTCTTGCCATTTAGTCTTCCAAGTCTATAACCATTTAGACCCTTGATCCTATCAAGTTGTTATGTTCCACTTGGATTAGCTTCATAATCATTTAATAATTACTTGCATTGGCTCAATATTTGTATCATCAAACTCCAATTGTTGAGATATTTGAAGGAAAGGAAGCTTTAAGTTGATAGGTAACTTTGCTTATATCTAAAAGATAACTTTATATAGATATGATCATATGGAATCTTTAGGGGTTATCCTATCTACCTATAATTCCTTTTTCAATTTTGTGTGCAAATTCCTTTATAACTTAGTTATCATCCTTTTCAAGATCCTCACAATATTTTTGTGTGTGGACTCTGACAAACCATTACCTTAAGGGTATAATCAAATGTAATATTCAACATAAAACCATACTCAAGTGAAAATTAAATTAATATAAATTGAATGAAAATGATGGAATTATTTGTTATCACTATGCAAGGAGTCTCAAACCTAGTGATGATATATTCCAAGATTTGCATAACAACTTCCTAATTTATGAACTTGATTAACACTATTTTAGTCCATCTAGTTAAGTAATCACAACGATTAGAATCCATCCATACCTGATACTTGATAGAGGAATTATTTTCCAAATGAAATCGAGATCCCATTGTTGAAAAGGTTCAATGATGATTATGGATTTCAAGATTATAATATTTTTCTTTTCTTACCTATAAAAGTATAGTAGGATTTACATTCCTTAACCCATTGGAAGTTATAGAAAATGATAGTAGTCCAGTAATATACCACACTTAGGCTATTTTTAGTTGTGGTTTTTGTAGAATAGTGGTATACTTCATTATGTTACTCCTAGATTAGGGATTTTGTCCTTTATTCCTCCACATATTACAACAAAATTCTATTGTATCCCTTTCAAAATAACACATCATCTAACTAGGTATAGTGCATTACCTTTTGTTTGAATCTAGTTCATTATTTAAATGTTAAAACTTCTAGAACATATCCTAATATCATATGTCTCTTAATGTCTCACATCCATCCTAGTTAATCATCTGACTCAATCTCTTCTGCCAATGTTACTCATTCCTTAGGATTTGAGATAGCTAGGTTTTCACATATATCCCTACCTCAAATTTAGTTTGGTTGGTTTGATTTCAATATCGAACTTCTAGATCTTATTTATCTAGCCCACTTTATTTTATCCTAATTCATTGTATAACACTACAAATATGACATTAGAATATATTATAAAATCTATGATTTTAATTTAGGACAAATAGTATTTTCATTATCATAGAGCAACAATTTTTTTTCTAAAAAAAAAAATATCTTTCTTCACTTGAATCATGAAGGAGATCCTATGTTATTTGCCATCCTTATGAGTTAGGACAGTGGCAATACTTTCATTAGTACCAAACAAATACAACCTAAAATCTTCAAAAAATAGGGTAAGTGAGGATTGTGACCTTCGTAAATGTATCTTTTATGTTCTAGAAGGTTTATCTTCTCCCGTCCAAACAAAAGTGGTATCCTTTTTAGTATTTTAGTTATGGGTTTACTCCTTGTGCAAATATTGTTATGAATTTTGCCACAGATTGCATTTCACCAAGAAGTGACTTGATCGCTTTGATTGATTTTGGTAAAGGTAACTCTTAGATTTCCTTAATCCTATCTAATTTAACTGTAAGACCCTTCTTAGTTAAAACATGACCTAGGAGTTTTTCTTCTTGCACCACAAAGATAGTCTTCATTGGATTTAGAAATATTCCACACTCCCTACACCTATTAAAAATGGATTCCATATGCTTAATGTGCTTATTTATTTCCTTAGGTAAGGTAGTCAAACCATATAGGTAAATGAGTTTGATCTTATTTATCAATCCTACAAAGGTGATATCCATAGCTTTTTAGAATTTGGATCTTATATTAGATAGATCAAAATACATTATCCATTATGTAAAAGTACCCTGTTTTATTGTGAATGGTATTTTATGCTGGTCATCATCCCTTACCCATATTTAGTTACACCCAAATACCATCGAGCAGTGACAACATTGAGAATCTACCACATTTAAAAAATTTGGTTGAATATTGGAAAGGGATAATTGATAATTTAATGATGCTTTTTTCAAGTTTCTAAAACTTATGCATAATCTAATATCCCCATTAATTTTGCATGTAGGGACTGTGTTGGACATCCACATAGAATGCTTAATAGGAAATATAATTTGAGCCTATAGAAGCTTAAGGAGCTCCTTATTCATTATTGCTTTGATCTTAGGATTGATAGGCCTTTGATTGTGAGGAAAGAGCTTTGCTCCATGATCCTTCTCTATGGTGTGTTTGATGATACTTCTATCATAGACCTTTAGATATTCATTTATCCAAGCAATAATGTCACTATACTTCATATAGAGTTATTTGAATATGATTACTTGCTCCTTAACATATTCCTTCCATATGAGCAAGTTTTTACCTTTAACCACTTTAAATAGGTGGTATAAATATATTTTCATCTTAATGCTAGACTTATTGGAGTTGTCATCTAGTTTGAATAGGATTTCTACCATGATAAACCCTTGAGGTATTTGATTGGTATTTAGCTGAATTACCCCAAATTTTATGTCAAAATCGTACTCATTTTTATCTTTAACATGTTGATTTTTTATGATAAGAAATTCTATAATATGCTTATCATCATTGAATACTTTCCAATGATTAGAATTATAAAGAACAACAAGTATAAATACCACCTCAAGATGCTTCGATTTATGCTATGGTGGGATCAAATTTAGACTCCAAGGAATCCAATTCATCTGCTTTGGTACTTAATTCTCGAGGGATGGTTGTAATTTCATAGATAGTAAATATCTATAGCAAAACCTGAAATCTATGTTTATAAAATTTTAGGTGTTTGTTTTTAGTATTACATTCTAGATTAACCTGATTTATAACTAGCGTAGAGTATCAAAAAACTCTAATGTTCTTAATGCCCATTTTATCAACTTTTCTTAGGCCCATGCAAAGTGCTTCATACTCAACCATATTATTTATACAATTGAATAATAACATGTAAGCATAGTTTAGTTAAGCACCTTGAGGATAAATTAATTAAATACCAATGCTAGCTCCATTTTTTGTTCTTGTGCTATCAAAATACATGATCCATGTGTCATTTGATCCTTGAGATTATTGGTTGGTTAGTGTTGGGATATTACTGGGATCTTTAGATATCAATTAAATACCAAATTCTATCTCTTCAAAACTCACTTATGGATCATTATATTCTTAAAGCATACCTATAATCATGTCAATATTTAAAATCGAGTCTTCTTCATTAGTTTATTTATCCATAAATTCAAGTAGTTCATCCTAGTTTACCACACCATCATCATCAAGCTTATGGAAAAAATAGTTGCATGGAGTTTTATTTTTAATCCTAATGGTATTTCCATCCTTACGCACCTCCATGTGCATATGGTCCATCGCTAGCTATCCATATCCAAACATTTTTTTTGTTGACTCCCTTAATAACATCTCATAGAAAGGAGAAAGATTAACCACAATGACTTCATGCATGACTACCGGCTTTGGGTATTTTTCTATTATCATTATTAGATGTTTTAAGAATCCTATAACATTCACCATGGTCCCATTCATTTTTACAATAATCTCATTTCTTCACATACAAAATTTGGCATTACTACTATAATTGCTCTTAAATCTACTATATAGATCCTCAAAAATATTTCTCAATATTTAAGTCATGTAGAATAGGGGTGGAATAAATATCTTGGGATTTGATGCATTCAATATATGAGCCACATTGACTTGGATATTGTATTGATCTTTTGCTATCAAACTACATGGTTGTTTTATGGTTGTTATGGTAGCCCATTTTTAGCCATGGCATATCTTGCTCCTTGAAAACTCCTTGGAGTAGATCCTTTTATCTTGGCAAGTCTAGGGATTCCTAGATACTATCTCTGGGTAGGGTCTTCTTAATTTTTTTAATAATGTTGAATCTAAATTTTATGGTGCTATTTTCATTGAGCAATGTAAACTTTCTATATTATCTTATTATAACTATAGTCCTTCACTAGTGAAAGAGAGTACATATTTTTTAACTTTATATTTAAACTTATCCCTTTATTTCTCATATTTTATTTTCTTTTGTTTATCAACCACCATTATTCCATCTTGAATCCCTTTTCCTTTCTCAACTTTTATATGTCTAGTTTTATTTTCCTTTTAAACTAGAGTGTTGGATGATAGCAGTGTCCTTTCTACACTCTCCTTTTATGGATCTTGTTACCATATGAAATTGAACCTATTGGATCCTCAAAAATCCAACTTGAAAGTTACCCCTAATTTCATATTTTGATGAGTCTTAAAAAGTCCTAGGTCTAGGTTTTTGTTTTTGTTGAGTCAAGGTTATATATGTTTCAAGTTTTAGTCATTATGATCCAAATGTTCCTTTTGCGTATGATCATATCTAGTAGTCCATGGTAGATTTTTGCTCTAACAAAAAGCATATATGTCCTTAGTGAATCCTAAAAGTCCTATTTATTGCAAAGTCATAAAAATCCTAAGGTCACTTTTTAAAAGTCATAACCCTTGACCCCTTTTTAAATTTTCCCATTATAAAACATCAAGCCAAAGTTTTAACCAATCACCATTGCAACCCTCTTTCTCTTAGGTCATTCATATATTTTATTACCCTTGCATTTCAAATTATCTCACTAATCTAGAACATGCTAACCCTTTGAAAGTTTATTATTCCTATTTACGCTAAGGTTCTAAGGCTAAAATTCTATGTCAAGTCCAATTTTTACCCAAGCCTTAAAAAAATCATCTAAGCCTAAAGGAAACCACCTAAGTTCTCCCCTATAAGAAATTCATGTCCATGAACCCCATTTATATTAAACCCCATGCATTTTTCCCAGATATAATGATACATGCGCACCAAAATAAATCCAATGGTACGCATACATCCCCATGAAATCAATCTTCCCCAGAATTTAATTTTGAAAAATCAATTTTTGTAAGGTTGCTAGCCTAAGTCATTCAAACCACTATTTAAAAACCCCATATAAGATTTTCCTAATCCTTTCAAGCCCATGAACCCTCGTTCAAATTAAAAGCCTTACATATTTCCCAGGTATGCACAAACTAAAAAGAGATCTAGTGGTATGCATGCATTCCAGAAAGCCAACTTGTCCAAGGTTTAAACAAAAAATTATCTTCATGGATGTCCTCCCCTAGGTCATAAAATCAAAATTACTATTAAAGGTCTTCCTAAGGTTTGTATTCCCCTCGTATCAATGCACCCCTTTCATAAACATCGTGCATGTTCTCAAGATCTAAGGGTACGCACAAATCATCACCAGATCTAACAATATGCATGAACTAGAACCCAATGAAGTTTACAAAAGCACTTTGACTTTTCAAATATAGACCCAAAATTATCATTTTCTTAAGCATGTGGTTATTCCTAAGGTCTCATGCTAAAACCATGGAACATCAAAGTTAATTACTTTCTAAGGTTTAAAAATTCCCTTATGTCCCTTAAACCCCCTTTTCTCCTCCATTAAAATGCATGCATGTTCTCAAAATCCTAGGGTATGCATGCATCAAAGATAGATCTGATGGTACACTTTAATGAAATATGAGCATATTTTTGCATAGCACCACCACTAAAAGATAGATTTGTACTATTTAGCATTATATCTAATGGTATGTATTGATCCCCATAAGATCCAATTACATGCATGAATCGAAGGCCTATCAAGTACATAATTAAAAGGATTTGACTTTTCCATTAGGTCCTAGGTCCATTGTCTTATCTTCCTTAGATCAATGACATGCACATATTATTGGGAGATCAATGATATGTATTGTATAAAAAATGAATATGAAGGTTAATTTTTTGTAGAGAACCTAACAAAACCTGATAAAGTCATTAGAGTAAGTCAATGCAACAGGATTGTCAAAAATCGAATGGTACGCATCGATTCCCCTCAAATTGAATCACACACATTCATTGAACTAAAAAGATAAATGCTATACGGTATATAGTTTTAAAAAGAATACCAAATATATAAGCTATCTTGGGCCATATATGTAAGTATCGTCACTTGAAAATTTTGACTTTTTAAAATTTTGACTAATCATGTGTAGCCATTTCTGTGAAAAACTAGAAAAACCCACTGATTCCAAAGCCAAGTTAGACAAAGTTTCTATTTCAAATGAGCCAAAAAGTACTACATGGAATAAGGAATATTACACAAAATTAAAATATAGCCAACCAATCTAAGCATCATCAAACAAAACTAAGAATTAGACAATCATATTTTAGTTAATTCAGTTTAGGGACTGTGAAGTTGCAAAACTGGAGTGGCAGATTCAAATGACATAGTTGGTAGAAATTAAAAGAAATGCATACAAAACTTAGCCTCCAAAAAGCTATTTAGTTTCAAAATGAAGCTTCAAAACCAATAAACTCAATACGAGAACTTGCAGAAGAGAGGTTGCGTAGCATTTGCAGAGAAAGAAGACAAAGTTGTGCATAATTAACAGGGTGTTTCCATCTAGGAAGAGATAATAATGGCTTCTTCAAGAACTTTTACTATTCTTGAAGGCATTATGGCTGCCATTAACATAATCATGAATCAATACCCATAAAAACCAGAAGCTAAACTAGTTGCGCTCAACAAAGAAGTGTTAAGATTTTCAAAGAAGTCCGAGCTTGACAGAAACCTCACTTCTGCACAATAATGGGAAGTTGAAAACACGACTGTGGTTAGTTTTGAAATAGAAAAATAAGACCACCAACGTCATGCAAACTTACTCATAGGTATTTTTAAAATAGCATAGAGGTCATAGTGGCAAGGAGCCCCATGTGGTAGCAAATGGTTTAGCAACTTGGGGAAGCTAGTATGCTAGAAAGTCTACTTTTCTTTAGACTTGGTAGACTGGCTGGTGATTATATATGATGCAAAAGCTAGGGCTTTCAAATATTTCAACCATCGACTAGTATTTAGGATGACGTCAAAGAGCTTCCAAAGATTATTCTAATTGAACAGGTTCGATGTCAATTTGAATAAATAGGTAATTGAATATCAATCCTAGCATATAATTTGTACACATTACTATGCAACCTTGTTCGATCCATATGAAACAATCTCATATAATTTCTAAATATAAAAGGATACCTTGAATCCATGGGTTATGGATTATGTAGATATGATTAATAAAATACTAGGGGTAAAATATTTGAGTACAGTCAATAGGAAAGTGATGCACCTGATTATGCAATGTAATAGGACTTTTTCCTCCCTAATGTACAAATGGAAAAATAAAATTAGTAATCAAATGCATTCTGAGTTGATCAGACTAAGAAAATCCATCATAGAAGAAAATGAGAAAATGCCCCCTTTTTATTTCTATTCAATCCTCATTCACCTCATAGTAGGAAAATTAGATGCTCAAACCATGTAGAAGCTGAGACATATAGATGCCCGAGATATACAAGAAAAACTTCCCTGGATACATGAGGGATGCTCAAGTTATGGATGGTTTTTTGATAATTTTCTCAGCACAATCCATAAGGTGCTATGTGGTTCCCTCCCACCAAGGATAGACCTTGGAATTATATCTTTTTAACAAGAAAAGCAAGTAGGAGATTATTTTTAACAAAATATTTCACCTACATAATGCTATATGGTGCAAATATCCTTCCCAAAGCTTTGCCCAAATACTACCCAATGTTAGTAGTTGCACTTGAGATAACAAGAGATTTTAGAGGAAGCAAAAATGTGGATAGGGAGGAAAATAGAGAAAATATCATGGCTAAGAGTCCCCTGTACGTTTGGCCATTATGTTTTTAAAGGATATCCAAGCATGCTTAAGATAATTTGGGATATGGATGATTATGGTTTTCTAGAACTGACATGAAGATCCTATGATTCAAAGGGAATTTATAATAAAGAAGTACAAAAATGGTAGTATATATGGGTACAAAATAGGAATGATGTCTTTGAGGATGATCTACAAAGAGCCATTTAGAGTAACTAAGATTTGGACTAAGTATGATCAAATCACGAATGTGTTAAGAGAAGTAACACCCAAATACAACAAGTAGGTGATTACCCTTTAGAGTTGGTTATACTAGGAGAAAATTTAGTAGATTCAATTGCTCCCCTTATTGCAGTCACCACTCCCAGGGAATTTCAAGTTCCAATACCAAAAATTGTTAGTGAGAAAGCCTACCAAGTGGAAATATTAATCAATACTAATGAAATTACTGAGGTTGTATCAGGTAGCCTCGAGGAAGTTCAACCTACTCTAGAAGGAGTGTCATATGTATACAAGGAAAAGAAATTGCCACATTACCTCTACTCCCTACCCAATAATCTATTAGAATAAAGAAGCCCTACTATCTTTGCACAAAGACAATTGAATAATTAATTTAAAAGCCAACTAAACTTATCTATGTATATTCCTCAATTGGTATCAAAAGTGGTACCTAAGGCATTGATTTTCAACAACAAGGAGATCAAGATATCCATAGCCATATAGAAAAGGATAACAAAAGCTGAAGGGCTGAATGAGCTACTCAAAGAAAACCAAATAAAATTGGCAAGCCCAACTTCATCCCTAGAGCACAAAAAGGCTAGGTTCACCCTTCCATCCTTAGTCGAAATACCAACAAAATTAACTTTGGCAAGGGTGGAGGAATATATCCCTTTCAGTAACCTTCGGGAAAGACAACTTCAAGCTATAGACAAGGGAGAAGATCCTAGAAATATCCAAAGCATAGATGAAGATGCTCAAGCTGCATCATCACAAACTACAACCATTATAATCCCTAGGCTAAAGAACATCATTGCTATCTAGATCAATCAAGAAATAGGGGATGTATAGGTAATGGAAGATGCCACAAATATGTTGGAAATAGAAAAAAAATATACAAGAGCAAGATATAGAACTTGTTATAAAAGAAAATAAAGAGTTGAAAGTCAATATGGGATTGATTCAAACAAAAAAGGGGAAATTACAAACTAAGGTAGACATCTTAAGAAGGTAGATATTAGATTCACAGGTCACAAATTCACAAGTCGAATCCCAAACTATAATAAAAAACATTGAATATTCTGATTTCATTTCTATATACAAGAAGGAGATGAGTCACAAAATACATGGCAAAATAGAGAAATTGATAAAAATATTCAAAAATATCAATGTGGTCAAAGCAATTATAGAAAGCATAAGGAATATCTTGACACATGTATAAGATAGAATAAGCACAATACTTCTTGTTTTTGAACAATTCGAAATATATTACCAAGAGATTGAAGGAGAATAGATAACATTGGAAGATGACACTAAGCTGGAATTTGCAGTGGACTTCATCAAAGTATCTTTGTTCTTAATGAAAAAAGTGGGATGACACAATTGGACTAAAGAGATGATTACATTGGAAAAAGAGATAAAATATGATATGGGCCAAATACGTATTTTCCTTGAAGAGTTCCTACAAGTATCTAACATGGAAGATCTTATCCTCAATAGAATATAGGAATTTGACTATGATTCAAAAAAGGAAGTTGAGTTGGCTAGAAAAATTAGATTCTTGGTAGAGATAGTCAAATTTCTATGCGATCTCTATGAAAATAATAAAATATGGTTAGAAAAGCAAAAGAATAAGACTCTTCAAGACTTAAATGCAATCAAATTTACCATGTATTTTTGTGATGAAGCATGGAAACTCATTGACATAATGATGAATGACATTCAGATAAAAGAAAGAAAAAAGAAGAAAATCAAGGCTAACAATGTCAAAATGAAAATTGGAACCCTTAAAGGCTTCGAAACCAAAACTACAGAAGAGGGACAAAGCTCAGGAAAGGATAAAGTACCAGAGGTCAAACTAGATGTAGAGGGACCCACCATAGAAGGAGATAAATAGTCAACAAAAGAAGATAAAATCCCAAGGATAAGTCAAACATAAAACCTGAATGGTCTACAATTGTACACCATTTTTGGAAATATAAGATCTTGGGGTGACCAATTACTAATTTAAAAAATGAAATAGTTTAGAACAACTGTAACTATAATGTAGCACACCCAATGAATTAAGAACTGAATAAGGTGATAAGTGGAAGGCTCAGATTTAGACAGTTGTAACATAAATTGGGCACCTAGAGGCTATAAAGAGGATTGCTACAACCAAGAAAAAGATAAAGCCTTTTGCATAGCCAATTTGTTAGAGGTATACTAATAGTGCCCTTGTCTTCTCGTTGTATCCCCTTTTTGTGTCTTTTCTTTTTGCCATATCTTATTCCTTCCATTTCTATGTAGATGTTGATAGGGAAATATTCAAGAACTAAGATCATTTCTAGCTACTAAGTCAAATATCTGGAGGTGTTACTGTTATCAAATTGGAATAGGAGGGTGAAG
Source organism: Wollemia nobilis (assembly GCA_028583015.1). Classification (NCBI taxonomy): domain Eukaryota; kingdom Viridiplantae; phylum Streptophyta; class Pinopsida; order Araucariales; family Araucariaceae; genus Wollemia; species Wollemia nobilis. The sequence continues at coordinate 114,961 of JAQPPZ010001723.1, read as the reverse complement.
GATTCTTGTTACATCATTTGAATGAAAATTCTTATTGTATTGATTTAAAAAGAACTTTATGACAACTCAAGATAGCTCTCATTGTAAAAATCATTGATATTGCTCCAATTCCAAGCTTCTTCCATCATCAATTCTCTATGTTTAGTTTTGTGTGTTTGTCTCTTTTACATGTTACATTATTTGAACATGTGATTGAAATTTTCTTTCATTGGTAATCAGTTATGCTTGTTACATTATTTGAACGAACATAATTGAATCAACATCTTCTTTCTCTTTCTTTCTAAATACATGAACGTGTTTAAAATATTGCTATAGTGGATAATGAATAAGGCATCAGTCTCGTATAAGAACAAAGAAAGAGATGCAAATCTTGGTCAAAGAACAAATTTTACATTTTTTATCTGGATGAACATGAGCACATAAAGAAATATTGTGAGCTCACTTCAAAAGTATTCTAACCCGATTCGGTCTATTTAGAGTTAGTGTGATAGTCTTTGCCAGAATCAAAGTGGAAGATCCACTTGAGTCTGTGATACTTCTAGTGATTAAGATGTATTCTATGGCATGACTACACATTATAAAGGACAGAATAATTTCCCAACATATTTTGGCACCGTTGTCGGGTATTAGAATTCTTGTTGTTGGGAGTTCTAGTACCTATGTATTTTCATTAACCATTTTAGTAACAACGCCACAAATTTTGGTATCGTTTTCGGGGAATGAACTTGTGTTATGTTTACAAAATATTTCCTATAAGTTTATTTCTCATTAAAATTTTAAAACCTTTTAAGTGGCAATACCATAGAATTTAGCGTCGAGGACCAAACTCATTTTTAATTTTTAATTTTTTTTGGGTTTTGTTTTCTCGTGCTTTAATTTTTTTAAATATTTTAATACAATGATCATAGGTTATGTTGTTTTTTTAATATTTTTTCTTTTACCACATATCCCAAAATCCCTTTAAGTGTGTAAAATATTATGAGGTTGAGAGTATAAAGGTCGAGCAATCTTGACCAGAGCATCCTATTCTTTCTACATCTACTATGCTAGAAACTCCAATTGGCTAGTACCTAAAAATAAAAAAATCAAGAAAATCAAGAAAATCAAGAAATAAGGAGTAGATTATCTTGAATAAAAAAGAATTGCTTGAGAGCTGCTTCTGGAATTATCGAACCCAGAGGTATATTTCTAGACTTGTATTTCCAGTCCCTCTCTAAAAGTCCTAGAGATAATTTAGATTCTACTCTTACAGATAATAATTTTGCTATTATTCCCCCTACTATTATTTTTTAAATTCCTATTAAAACTACTCTAGTACTAAACATGACCAACCCATAACCTAATTTACATCAATGGAGAAACAATAGGTACCTCCCTTTTGTTTTACCCCTTGTATTACATCCCCTGCCTGCAAAAGCTCATAAATATCTACCCAGTTTTCAAGGGAATAAAGTTGTCTTTGGTGAAGATAACATTAAAGATTTCTTATATGCTATGGATAGTCTGGAAGTGAATGAAGAAGATATAGTTCTTAGGTTGCTCTTACAAATATTGGAAAAATATGCTAGAGAATGGTTTAATAGTATCAAAACTAGTGTTATTTATAACTTTTACTATTCAAGAAAGCTTTCTAAAGAAATATGGTGAAAGGAAGAATGAACAATAACTCTTAACATAATTAGCTACAATGAATTAAAAGGAGAATGAATTAGTAAGATATTTTTATAGAATATTTACAAAGATAAAGAATAAAATCCCTACTGATTTAAGGCCCAATGATGTTCAATCAATCTGTTTTTATAAGAACACATTTTTAGTAGAATTTAACTATGAGTTAAGACAGGAAAAAGTCACTACTATTGATGTATGCATGAAAAATAATAGAGATTGAAATAAATATGATTGATAGTGGTAAGATGAAATCTTATTCCTTAGAATAAATTAGTGAGGTAAGAAACCCAAGAAGTTAGGATTCCATATATTAAAGAAAACAAAGCAAGATTCTATGGAAAGGTTGGCTAATCAAATGAAAAATATGTTTAACATGATGAATAACATATTAGAAAGAATAGAATCAGGAAAAGAGAATAATGCATAATCTTCACACTCTCAAGGTGAAAAATAACAGGGAGATAATAGACCTCCATTTAGAAGAAATTTTAATAGAGGTTGAAATAATAACCACAACTTAGATGAAGAAAATAGAAATAGAAACAATTGAAATGTCTGTAAAAAGAGATAAACTAAGAAAAATATAGATGTTGTCCCAAATCCCATTCCTTATGTTAATGTAACAATAGATTTTCCTTTTTATTGCTCTGCTTGTGATGCTCCACATAATTTAGTTGACTATGGAATTTACTTAAGTATGCATAATAATGTCAATCTTGATGATGAATCTAAAGAAGATATAAGAATAAATTTTTTTGGACTCAAGAAGATGATTCTAGAGAAAAATTATTTGAAGAAAATATGGATTTATATGCTGTAAATCATCATCCTAATATTCTAGTTGTTAATAATGTAAATATCATGCAAAAATCACAAGATTCTAGATATGATAGAATGAAGCAAGAAATATTGATCCCAATAGTAGAAGAGATAGCAAAATTAGAAAGAATTCATGCCATAAATATGAGAAACAAAATAGTACCAAGAAATCCAGAAAAAACATCTACTAGTGAAAATAAAGGGCAAGTAGACCCAAATAAATTTACCTATAAAGATAAACAACAAAAAGATAAAAAAATCATTTTTGAAGTAGTTGAAGTAAGTGAATATTTGCAAAAAGAGGAACATATCAAGATATTAGATGTCAAGAAAATTGAGTTTGATGTTGGTTCAGAGATAATCAGACAAAAGGTCAACATAACTTTTGGTGAATTAATGATAGTCCCAAAATACAGATATCAAGTCTGCAAAGCCTTTGGGTTGATAGAACATACATAAAATCAATCATGTAATGCCATCACACTAGAAAATTATGATACTAGAACACCTTCTTCAGTCAGACCTTTTTATGTGTCCCTCAGGTACAAATCAGAATTAGGGGATCAATATGTAATTCACAATTGTATGCTTGATAGTGGTGCTTTGCACAATATTATGTCTAAACAAATAATAGATCAATTAGGACTTATTTGCACAAAAGACTCACCTATTTTAATAATGGATAGTAGATAGATACCATGTGTAGAAATAGTAATTGGTTTGTTGGTATTCTTAGACCAACATGCAAAGAAAGACATTGTGATGGATGTGGAAGTTGTCGACGTGGAACCTTTCTTTTCCTTGCTTTTGAGTAGATACTGGTTGAATAGTTGGGTGGTTCTATTCAATTAGATTGGTAATATGCTACCATATCTCTATTAGGAAAGGAAAATGCTACTCTTAGGAGAGAACCATTTAACAAGTATTCTATGGAATTAAAGAAATTTGATGATACTATGATTAATCTAGTTAAATATATTGAGGACAAGGAGATGGGAGTATACTCAGTTTGGCACACTCCATTCCTAATGGAATTCCTTGATGCTAAATATATGGATCCAAAAATAAGATAAAAAGTTAATGCAAAATCTACTAGGATCCTAACTTCAAAAATGTGGGCCATGACTTTTGGTGGGACTAAATCACAGTTTGGGGTAGGTGCAAGAATAATTTTAACATATATCAAGGGTAACTACTTAGGTATTCCCTACAAAATTGAATTTCCATGCATCAATAATGTGGATTAATATAAAGCTTTACTCTCAGGAATTAGAAAAGCCAAAGAGTTAGGGATAAAATTCTTGACTGTTAGTGGAGATACATAATTAATCATTCAATAGGTTAAAGGAAAATACCAGGCCAAGAATCCAATATTGAAACAATACAGAAAAGTAGTTCTAGAAGAGATAGATAAGTTTTTGGCATTTAATTTTTCTTATATTCTGAGAGAGAATCATGTTGCAAATTTATTGGTAATAAATGCATCTGGTGCAGACTGTCCAGATATAGATATAGAGTATATGGAAAAGTTCCTTACTATTTTTGTCTATAAGCCATATGTACCTGATAATGTAGTCTATCTTCAAGTATTTTAGGATGATAGAGATATTTAAGACTTCATGACACTTCAAAACCAATTTGTTGATGTAATATGTGAGGAGGAAGATGAAGAGAAATTAAAATATGTCATTGGAGAGCTACTTGAGGTCATTCAATTAAAAATAAATAGAATCCCTACGGGGTTTGTTTCTCTAGAAAGCTTTTTTGATGATTTTGATAAATCTTACAAATCACTCTTCCAAGAATCTAAAGCTGATGATGTCAACATTGGAACAGAGGAAGAGCTTAGGCTTGTCAAGATAAATAAAGCTTTGTTAGGGAAGGAAAGAGAACATTATATCAACTTTAGAGCTATGAATATTTGAGGATGTTCAACACTAACGTTATGACTCATATTATACCTCTATAGGAAGATGTAAAGACTTTCATATAGAAGCAGAGAAAATTTAACCCCACATTACATCCAATAATGCAAAAAGAAGTGCATAAATTATGGGATGTCAAAATAATTAAAAAAGTGAGATTTTCTTCCTAGATAGCAAATTTGGTACCAGTTAGGAAGAAATATGGAGATATCAGACTCTGTGTTGATTTCAAAAATTTAAATAAGAGTTTTCTTAAAGATAACTATCCACTCCCCAATATGGAACAACCGGTGGTAGGATCAACCAATATGTCTTTACTAGATGGTTTTTCAAGCTACAACCAGATTTTGGTCAATCTAGAAGATATGTATAAGATTGCTTTTAATACACCTTGGGGAACCTTTGAATATCTTAGAATTCCATTTGGACTAACAAATATAGGTGCTACATTTCAGAGGGCTATGGACTTTGCTTTCAAGGATCTTATGTTTGAAATTGTTGTTATATACCTTGATGATATATTAATATTTTTCAAGAATCTAGAGGACCACTTTGACCACTTAACTGCTATTTTTACCAGATGTAAAGAATATGGAATATCTCTAAATCTATAGAAATGCATTTTTGGGGCAACTCAAGAGAATTTATTAGGGCATGTGGTATCAAAATAAGGGATTAGCATTGAGCCTCAAAGGACTGAAGCAATAGCTAAAATCCCTCCTAAAAATATGAAAGGAGTTAGATATTTCTTTGGAAAGATTAACTTTGTAAGTAGGTTTGTTTCCAACTTTGCTAAAATTGCAAAGCCCATTAATGATATGATTAAAAAATATGAGGATATAAGAGGGACTGAAGAGATACTTTACCTTAAAAATGTTAACCCAAAAGAGAGAAAAGAAATGAAAAACTAATGAATAGAAAAATTTGAGAAGACGAGGGATTGCGAGGAGAGGATGAGCGACGGGAAAGGAGAGAAGACGGGCGAGCGAGTGGAGGATGGTAGCAGAGCGGAAGCAGGCGAGAGGAGGGAGGATGGACGAACGGGCAAGGTTTCGGGGGGACCAGCTCTGACAGCAACGAAGGATCCGGTCCTGATGCGGCGGGTGCTCAGACCGATGGGATGGGCAGTAGCGGGAAGGATCCCCCTGACAAGGAAGGCCCCCATCAGACCTATAAGGGATCCTATGCCCAGGTTCTGGGTTCAGGCATCCTACCACATTTCTCCACCCAGGAGCTCCACCCCTCAGGGGAGGATCTGGTCATTCCCGAAGACTTGATGGAAAGCTATATGGAGATGGAGAAGTTCACGCTGATTGGGAAGTTCTTGGGGGGATGCCCGGATATGGACACTATCCACAGATGGGCTTCCTCCAAGTGGAAAACCAGTGGCAACATGGAGATTGTGGCCCTGTCCCGAGGTTTCTTTGCTATCCGGCTTAACAACCAGATGGAATTTTGCAACATCTTGGCCGGAGGGCCATGGTTCCTAGGGCGCAGGAGCCTCTTTCTCAGGAAATGGGGGGAGGACTTTAATCCTGAGACCCAAAACATAAATGTCGCTCTGTTGTGGGTGAGACTTCCAAACCTCCCCTTTCAATGTTGGCATGAGAATGTAATCAGAGGGATTGCTCGGTCCATTGGGGAGTTAGTGGCTTTTGATTCCTCCACCAAGGTCAGGTCCAGGATGGTACATGCTCGGTTCTGTGTTACTGCTAGCTTAGAAGTTGAGCTCCCCACTTTCATCAACCTATTCAGAGGGAAAACCCTAATCAAAAGGCAACCTATTGAGTACGAAAATAAACCTGCCTTTTGCACTCATTGTCGTACTCAGGGGCATCTCCAGCCCCAATGCCCAAATATGAGGACTCAAAAGCAATGGGAAGAAGAGGCTAAGAGAGGAAACCAGAGGAACCAGGGTCCTGGGGCCAGCAACAAAAAGTCTCAGCCATAACTCATTTTGCACAACCCTGCCCACCGATCCTATGACCAAGCCAAGACTCCTTCTCAAGGCGAAGCTGAAGTTGAACAGAGGGAGGATCATCTCCCACCCTCTATGGACCGTGAGGAACCTGATAACAATCCTGAGCAGGAATACGCGCATGCAGAAGCTCCCTCACCAAGTCAAAACCAGCAAGAGGCTCCTTCAAAACCCTCATCGCAAGGCAGTCTTCGAGCAGAGGGCTCGGTTTCCCAGGTATAGTTTTTCCTCGAACTTGGTGTTTCACAATCCTTCATGGAAGAATATCTAAAAAGTAACAGGAAATCCCCACCTCGGTGGGATAAAGGCGAAGGAGGGCCTTCCCTATCGGGGCGGATCAGCCCTAGGAACACCAGAAGCAAAAAGCAGGCTATTGACTACGGTAGTGAACGAAAGAGAGGAAGACCCTCTGGTAATGACCAGTGAAACAAAGAAATGATGGAGGATGTGGCAAATGGGACTCAACTAACGTTGTTCTCAGATGATTCTGACACACAGAAGGATGAAAAACAAGGCACCAAAACCCCCTTCCAGTTGGTGAAGGGAGGCAAGAAAAACCCTAAATTATTGAAATGAAGGTCATCTCATGGAACGTGAGAGGCCTAAACAATGCAGCCAAGCAGAGGATGGTTGTTGACCTCAGAAAAAGGATGAACCCTTCTATTTTCATTCTCCAAGAAACCAAAAATGATGAGTTCTCATCAAGGAAGGCTGCCAAAGTCATTTGGAGCAAAGGGGAAACCCTGTTTAGCCCTGCTCAAGGCACATCGGGAGGGCTCATGTGCCTATGGGATCCGACCCTAGTGGAAGGGAAGCTTCTGTCTTCCTCAAATAGAATCCTCAACATTCTTTTTCACTCAAAGACCAACAATCATTCATGGATCCTGTCCAACATTTATGCCCCTAACTCTCCTGTAGAGCGAGCTGAGATATGGGAAACCATTACTCAGATGAGAAGCAACTTCAGGACTATACCTTGGATCCTCGGTGGAGATTTCAACTGCCCCTTGCACCCATCAGAGAAGAAAGGAGGTTCTAACTTGTGCAGCAGAAGTATGGAGGACTTCAAAAACTTTGTCAACAACAACGAGCTCATGGACATTAAGCTCAAGGGATCCTCCTTCACTTGGAGCAACAGGAGGGTGGGCAGTGGGCTTATCCAGGTTAAGCTAGATAGATTCTTCATCTCTCAAGAAGCCATTCCTTTCCTAGGTGATGCAACCCTGCTCGCCTTGCCTAGAATCGGGTCGGACCACAACCCCATCATCCTCGAATCCGGGAAAGCTCCCTCTTTCAAAACTCCTTTTAGGTTCGAGTCCATGTGGATTCAGCATAAGGATTTTAAAGGGCAAGTTGCTTCTTGGTGGAAACAGAAGGTTGGAGGATCAGCCTCGATGCAGTTAGCCCAAAAGATCAAGATAGTCAAGGAAAATCTCAAAATCTGGAACAAAGAGGTCTTTGGCAACATTTTTGAATGCAAAAAATCCATCTCAGAAAGGCTGCAAGAGATAGAAAAGAGAATGGAAAATGGGGACCACAGCGCAACCATCAAAAATGAAGAGAAGATCCTCCTAGCAGACTATCATAACATCCTAGCCAGGGAAGAGACCTTCTGGAGGCAAAAATCTAGGGACTTATGGCTAAAGGAGGGTGACTCCAATACCAGCTTCTTCCATGCTTCGACCATGCGGCATAGAGGATCCAATAAAATTAGAGAGATCATTCACAGTGATGGATCCTCGACCAAGGACTTAGTGGAGATAAGAGCCGAAGTAGTGGCTTTCTTTCAGGACTTACTGGGAGCTCTTCCTGAAAGTGACCAGCAGGCCCAGGTCGAGCTCCTGGCTAACATCCCATGCAGAGTCACCCAGGAGGCTAATCAAAAGCTCATGGAACCTTTCTCCTCGGACGAGATTAAGGAAGCCCTTTTCTCCATGCAACCTGATAAGGCCCCGGGTCCTGATGGTTTTCCCCCTCACTTTTTTCAAATAGTATGGGACATCGTTGGAGAGGACGTCTGTGCTGCCATAAGGGAAATCCAGTTTTCCAAAACTGTTCACCATGGGCTAAATTCCACTTTCCTGGCTTTGATTCTGAAATCATCTGCTTGTAGAACCTTTTCTGACTTCAGGCCCATAAGCCTCTGTAATGTTGTCTACAAAGTTCTAACCAAGACCATGGCCAATAGGTTAAAGCCCATCCTCCCCCTCCTCATTGACCCATGCCAAGGCAGTTCGATGAAAGGCAGGAACATCTTGGATGGGGTCATCACGATTCATGAGACCCTCCACTCTACTTCTATGGCTAAGAAGGCAACCCTTTTCCTCAAACTCGACATGAACAAGGCTTTTGACAGAGTTGACAGAAGCTTCCTCTGTGCAGTCCTTTCCAAGTTTGGCTTTCACCCTCTTTGGATTGACCTTGTTCGAAGTTGCATCTCCACCCCTTGCTTCTCTGTGTTGGTCAATGGTTCCCCTATCGGGTTCTTCCAAAGTACTAGAGGGCTTCACCAAGGAGATCCCCTATCGCCCATCCTCTTTATTATCCTGGCAGAAGTACTAGGCAGAGCACTTAAGGAGGCGCTTCGGAGGAATAAGGTGACTGGCATTATTCCCGCTTCTAGGATTGAAGCGATCACCCATCAGCAGTTCATGGATGACACTCTGTTGTCTACTTATGCATCAGTAGCCCAGGCTAGATACATCAAAAGGATCTTGTTCCTCTATGAGCGTGTTGCGGGTCAGAAAGTGAATTTCATCAAAAGTAAGCTTTTCTTCCTCAACACCCTGGTAAGATGGTAGAACCAGTTAGCCAGGATCCTCGGGTGCTCCATCGAATCCCTTCCTACCACATACCTTGGTCTTCCCCTGTTCTATGGTCGGGCCAAGGAGAGTTTGTGGAATATGGTCTTAGAGCGCATCCATAAAAAATTAGCTACCTGGAAAGGTAAGTTTCTTTCCCAAGAAGGTAAAGCCACCCTTACCAAGGCGTGCCTTCAGGGGATCCCGACCTATTTTATGTCGGTGTTCAGGCTCCCAACTTCGGCCCTTCGCAAGATCGAGCAGATCCAAAGGACCTTTCTGTGGTCAGGCAATGAGGACAAGGGCAGAATTTCCCTAGTAGCTTGGGAAAAGGTTTGCAAAAGCAAGGACCAGGGGGGACTAGGCCTAAGGAGAATGGGCTTGATGAACCTTGCTTTGGTGGCCAAACATGCCTGGAGGATCATCTCCAATGATTCAGTTGAGTGGGTCAGAATAGTAAAAAATAAATACCTCTCCAACCTTTCTATCCTCGATGAAGGCATTCCCATGGGTGGATCGACTTTCTGGAAGGCTGTCATCCATTCGCGACACTTGGTTGCGGATGGAACTAGATGGATCTTGGGCGATGGGCAGAAGATAAACTTTTGGAAGGACAGGTGGCTTGAGGAGGATCCTCTGTGTCAGCGTACCGAGTTGGGTCACCTCAGATCCGTGGTGGACCCCAACTATGATCAGAAGGTGGCCGACTTCATTGTTTGGAGGAATGGATACCCACATTGGTCGATTAACGAAGTGGATGGGTGTGACGAGGAGGTTGCTGTGCTATCCTCTCTCCTAAAGGGGGTCACCATCCCTTCCCGAAGGAGAGCTGATCATAGGATTTGGAGAGGAACAGATAGTGGCACCTTCTCGGTCAAGTCAGCTTACAATCTTCTATGTAGCGGACCAAGGGTGGAGTTTCCTTGCAACCTGGTTTGGCGGAAATACTTGATCCCCAAGGTAAATTTTTTCTCTTGGATCACTTTTTAGAATAAAGCCCTCACTATTGATAACCTCCATAAAAGGGGCTTTGCTTTCCCAAATAGGTGTTACATGTGCATGTCAGCCTGTGAGTCTTCTGACCACCTTTTCCTGCACTGCTCTTTCACCAATTCCGTCATTGGAGTCATCCTTTCCACTTTTCATATTCAGTGGAGTCCTCCCAAGACAATTAAGGAAGCTTTCTTTCAATGGCCCAGTCCTTTTCGGAACCCGAAACTCTGTTTCCTATTGAATGCCTATTTCCACCATTTCATTTGGCAGATCTGGTTGGAGCGAAATGGTAGGGTGTTTGGAAACTCCCCTAGAGACCCTCCCTCTATTGCCCACAGAGCCCTGGCCTTTGCCATTGAGAACTCCAAGATCCTCTCCAGCCCAATCCCAAAGTTTGGCCTCGAGGAGGAAATTTTCATGACTCTGAAGCTTGACGGGGATCCTGGCCTAGCGGACCCGACTCTATCCAAAAAAAAGACCAGGTGGATCAGGCCCCCCATGGTTGGATAAAGCTAAACTTTGATGGAGCGGCCAGAGGCAACCCAGGTCCAGCAGTAGCAGGTGGTGTCATCAGAGACCATAATGGGAAGCTCATCCTCGCTTACTACGAAAATCTAGGGATCCAATCAAATCACGTCGTAGAAGCCAGAGGGGTCCTGAGGGGTCTCGAGCTCATCTCGGAGGATCCCCGTCCTCTACTGGTTGAAGGGGATTCGATGAACATTACCAACTACTTGCTTAACTCCAAGACCCCATCCTGGAAGGTGTTCAACATCATTTTTGAGGCAAGGAACCTCCTTCTTCAGCATTCCTCAGTCCATATTCGACATACTTTCAGGGAGGGCAATGGTCTGGCAGACCACATGGCAAACAAAGGTTTTTTTTCCACGTGTCTCGTCGTATGGCGTCAGAGCTTCCCGGCGGACGTGGTGAGAGCCGCAAACCAAGACAGTTTTCATGGAACCACCTAGGAGGAGGTCGACGACGATCCTCGATGGCTTTGCTTCTACCATGCCACCTGTCTCCTCGTCATCTTGGCGCATATCCAAAGCGGAGGTTGGTAAGATTGGCTCAGTTCCTGGAGGACATGGCAGCTAACATTCTGGCCTCCACCAATGCGATTGTCAGAGCTCTGAAGCGTTACAAGGGGCGCCAGGCCCAGGACGACCAGGAGGAAACTGAAGCCTGATGGAGGTTCCCTAGAGTTTCTTGTTTTGTTGATGATGGATGTGTGGGTTGTAACCGGTTTTGGTTTTTTAGGTTTTAAACTATGTCTACCTCCCGTTAGGGATAATCTTGTATGTAGCCATATGGGCATCTGTTTCTATATTTTGGTAAGTGTCAAGCAAGGTTTTTGTGCTGCTCCAGCCCATGAGGCTTTCTGTATATGCCAGGGTTATGGCCTGCGATGTTATAAGGTTTTGGGATCCTCTCAAAAAACCCTCTAAGTAATTCAAAATCCAGCTTACCAAAAAAAAAATGATGGACTGAAGAGAATATCAAAGCATTTCAAAACATTAAATATGCCATTACTACAATCCCTATGTTAAACTATCATAACTATTCCATAGACTTCAATATATACTTTTTTTCTTCAAAGCACACTTTTGCTGCAGTTCTATCTTAGAAAGATAATGAACATAATGAAAGACATATAGCTTTTATGAGCATATGACTGAAGGAAGCTCAACTAAAATATTCCATGATAGAGAAACACGCTTACACTCTAATAAGAGAATTAGAGTATTTTAAAATATATTTGGGTCAAGCAAAGTTATATCCTGCATCCCTTACATAGTTATAAAAGATTTATTTTACTTAGTTTGAACCAATAGAGAGTGTTGTAAGGTGGATGGTAAAACTATTGTAGTATGATGTAGAGTTCAAAGCAGTTTAGATTGTTAGAGGGTAAGGTTTGGTAAAATACTTGGCTAATAGAGAAGGGGAAGATATGAACAATACTATCACAATTTATGAAATGCATGAAATTAAAAGAATTGACAATGTTGAGTGCAAATGGTATGATGATACATTAATGTATCTTTAGATACTATCTTTCCCAAGGGGTATGTCATAGAACAAGATGAGATCTATCAAGCAGTAAGCCTAGAGATACTATGTGCAAGAAGACAAATTGTATTGGAGATATCCAAATGGTGTACTATTGCTCCATCTATTTGAAAAATAAATTAATTAGGTGTTGAAATAATATCATTCTAGATTTTATAATGGTTTTTTTGCACCAAAATCCACTACCAATAAAATAATGAGAGCTAGTTATTATTGGCCACCCCTCTTTAAATATGTCCACCAATTGGTAAGAAGCTATCATAGTTTCCAGGTTTTTGTAATTAAGAAACATTTAGAAGCTATGTCTCTAAAGCCTATGGTCATTGAAGCACCATTTACACAATGGGAAATTGAATTTATTGATGAAATGAATCCAACCTCCTCTAGAGGTCACAGGTGGATCATAATAGCTACTGATTACTTCACTAAGTAGGTGGAAGCAACTCCTCTCAAGAAGTTAACCACATAAGTTGTAAATAAATTCTTAGAAGAAAACATATTGATAATATTTGGGATCCCCAAGAAGATAGTTACAGACAATGACAACTATTTCACCTCATTTGAAATAATAGAATTTTATGTTAAATATAGTTTAAAACTCACTCATGCTATAAATTACTATCCACAAGGAAAATTATTGGTTGAATATTCAAATAAAAGTCTGATCACCAATATTAAAAGGTCACTAAGAAAGAACAAAAGAATTTGGGACAATGAGCTAAAATTTTCTTTATGGACAGATAAGTTGTCTATAAAAAGAAACACAAGAAAATATCCATATGAGTTGGTGTTTGAAAAGAATGCTCTGTTGCCTCCTAAGATAGAGGGAAATACCTTATATTTACTTCTCAAAGATCATGAAAATCTATATGTAATGCAAAGAAGATTAGATCAGATTGCACAGTTACAGAAAAATAAAAGAGGATCCCTAAACATGATGATAGAACAAAAGCAAAAAATAGTGTAACTATTCAATAAGAAGGCTAGAGGAAAACCATTTTTTCAGGAAGATATAATAATTTACTAGGACCCAAAAAATTATAAGCATGGTGAAAAGGGAAAATTATAGCCCAAATGGCTTGGGCCATATTAGATAGTTTAGATTGTTGGGCAACACACCTATAGACTATAGACTCTAGATGGAGGACAAATGCAAATTCCAATGAATGGCCAACATCTAAAATTATATCAACCTTGTTTTGGGGTTAGAAGAGAATGAAGTTATGCTTGTATTATAAAAAAAAAATGTTCCAAGTCGTTGGTTTTGTTGCTAGGTTATTAGGTAGAGGAATGTCCTTTTATGTTTTTAAAACAACCCGTTGCAATATTTTTCTTTCAATTTTTCATTTTATAGTCTTAGGTGATTAGGTAGGAAAAAATTGTTTTTTAATATCTTTTTAGTTTGTTTTAGGTGATTTCAAGAAAAGTGTAACCATATTTTCTAGGGTTCTCAAGTGTTTCAAATTTTCACCACTTGTCCTAGTCGGAGCTTGTGTTGGATCCTCAAAAATCCAACTTGAAAGTTACCCCTAATTTCAAATTTTGATGAGTCTTGCAAAGTCCTAGGTCTAGGTTTTTGTTTTTGTTGAGTCAAGGTTATATATATTTCAATTTTTAGTCATCATGCTCCAAATATTCCTTTTGCATATGGTCATATCTAGTAGTCCCTGGTAAATTTTTGCTCTAACCAAAAGCATGTTTGTCCTTAGTGAATCCTAAAAGTCCTATTTGTTGCAAAGTCATAAAACTCCTAAGGTTGCTTTTTAAAATTATAACCCTTGGCCCCCTTTTAATTTTTCCCATCATAAATCATCAAGCCAAAGTTTTAATCAGTCACCATTGCAACCCTCATTCCCTTAGGTCATTCATATGTTTCAGTACCCTCACATTCCAAATCATCTCATTAAGCTAGAACACGATAATCCTTTGAAAAATCATTTTTTTCCATTAATGCTAAGGTTCTAAGGCTAAAATTCCATGTCAAGTCCAATATTTACCCAAGCCTTAACAATATCATCTAAGCCTAAAGGAAACCACCTAAGTTCTCCCCTATAAGAAATTCATGTCCATGCAACCCCTTTATATTAAACCCCATGCATATTTCCTACATCTAAAAATACATGTGCACCAAAATAAATCCAATGGTACGCACACATCCTCATGAAAACAATCTAACCTAGGATTTAATTTTGAAAAATAATTTTTACTAAGGTTGATAGCCTAAGTCATTAAAACCACTATTTAAAAACCCCATCTAAGCTTTTCCTAAGCCTTTCAAATCCATGCACCCTCCTCCATGTTAAACCCCTTGAATATTTCCTAGATCTAGCAGTATGCATGGACTAAAAAGAGATCTAGTTGTACGCATGCATTGCAGAAAGCCAACTTGTCCAAGGTTTAAACCCAAAAATCATCTTCATGGATGTTCACAACCTAGTTCATAAAATAAAAATTATTATTAAAGGTCCTCCTAAGGTTTGTATTCCCCTCGTATCAATACACCTCTTTCATAAACATTGTGCATATTCTCAAGATCTAAGGATACACAAATATTATCACTATATCTAATACTATGCATGAACTAGAACCCGATGAAGTTTACAAAAGAACTTTGACTTTTCAAATATAGACCTAAAAGTATCATTTTATTAAGCATGTGGTTATTCCTAAGGTCTCATGTTAAAACCATGGAACATCAAAGTTAATTATTTTCTAAGGTTTAAAAATTCTCTTATGTCCCTTAAACCCCTTTTTCCCATCCATTAAAATGCATGCATGTTCTCAAAATCCTAAGGCACATGTGCATCAAAGATATATATGATAGTATACTTTAATGAAATATGAGCATGTTTTTGCATAGTGCCACCACAAAAAGGTAGATTTATCCTATTCAGCACTAGATCTAATGATACATGTTAATTCCCATGAGATCCAATGACATGCACGAATCGAAGGCCTATCAAGCACATTTTAAAAGGATTTGACTTTCCACTAGGTCATGGGTCCATTATCTTATCTTCCTAAGATCAATGACATGCATGCGTCATCGGGAGATCAATGATACATGTTGTAGAACAAATGAAGTTGAAGGTTACTTTTTACTAGAACCTAACAAAACTTGAAAGATTCATCAGAGTAAGTCAGAATGAAGTAGGATTATTAGAATTAAAATGGCACGCATTGATTACCCTCAAGTCAAATCACACGTATTCATTGACCTAAAAAGACAAATGATCTATAGTATGTAATTGTACAAGGAATTATAAATATATAAACCATCTTTGGCCATGTATGTAAGTCTCATCACTTGAATAAAATATTTTTATTTTTGACTAATCATGTGTAGCCATTTATGTGAAAAGCTAGCAAAACCTACTGATTCCAAAGTCAAGTTAGACAAAGGCTTCATTTCAAATGAGCCAAAAAGTGCTACATGGCATAAGGGATATTATGCACATGATTAAAATATATCCCACAAATCTAAGCCTCGTTAGAAGCAACCATGAATTAGATAATCATTTTTTAGTTAATTCATTTAAGGGATTGTGAAGTGGAAAAATTGGGGTGGTGGATTCAACCAACATAGTTTGTAGACATTAAAATTAGCACATGAGAAAATCAGCCTCCCAAAATCTATTTAGTGTCAGCATGAAGCTTAAAAACCACTAAACTCAACTGTAGAACTTGCAGAAGAGAGGTTACTGTTGGTCATCAAATCCACACAAGAAAGGACTTGTGTGAGTGTGTGCGCCCTGGACCTGCGACCAAAATTGAAAGGCCGAGAGGAAGAGATGCCCCTCATGCCAATCTTCGGAGAAAGGCCGGCTCCTATGCTAAACTACTTTCGAGGTTTTGAGATAAGAGTATAGGAAAGAGATAAAGGGGTAAGGGTTAGAGAAAGAAATAAAAAAGAGTAAGGGTTAGAGAAAGAAATAAAAAGGAGTAAGGGTTAGAGATTGATGATTCAAGGTGGGGAAGAACAGAAAGCACGATCACCAACCAATAGCTTGAATAGCAGCAAAGAATACCAAGAGTAATATGAAAGAAACACAATACTAGCCCTCCTATGTATCCTCTAGACGGGCTCACAGGATTTTACTTTTCCCTTTCGTTGGAATTCAGGATTCAGAGTAACAGCGATTAGGACAAGCGAATATACATAAACCATAGTCCACCAGGCAGCATAAAAGAAAGCAATACGGCGTTTTTCCTCCCCTATGTATCCTTCAGGCCGAATTTCAGGGCGCAGTCCCCAATTGCACATCGAATTCAGGATTCAGAGTTACAGTATGCAAATGAAGAAAAGGCAAAAGAATTAAGCACATAAGGCAGCATAAAAGAGAGAAATGTAGCTCAAAAGATCTTTAGTATTAGTCGCAGGACATCAAGTTACAACAACTTTCTAGTAGAAAGTTCCCCCCCCATTTTACATTACAATGCCTGGGTTTTTATAGAGGACCCAACCCTCTGAGTCATTATTATAAAAACGATGAAGTATGCCCTCGATCTTTGAGAAGATGACTCCTCGCGGTTGCTGCAAATGATCTCTCAAATTGGTTACCAAAACTGGTAATGGCGACCGAATTGATCATGGAAATATGCATTAAATGAGCTGCCTGAGTGTCCTTGAATCATGGGTGCGGTACTCGAGTGGCAGCCATGCTTGTCGGGCTCTCCTTCACAGACTGCTACTTCGCTTCCAATTGCCAAAAAATGAGCAGCGGGCTTACCGGGCAAGAAAATATGCATTTATGAGGGGCACTTGATCACCTCGGGAAAATACCCGGCTTGGAGTGTGTGCTCGTGAAACACTTCGCTGGAATCCGCTCGCCTCTCTGCTTTGAAAAAGACTTTGGCCAAAACAAATCTTCTTTGGTTGGTGTTTCGTCGTTGAAATCGCTTCGTCGATGCTTTGTAAAAACGTCTCACCGCGATCCTCCTTTAAAATGCGGTTCGGGAGGATTTCGGTCCGAAGCACCCGCCTTTGAAAATGATTCGCTTCTTCAAGACCTCCGCTACTTCGGGTGAAAATGCTTCCCATGAAAGTTGGCCGAAGTGGAAATGGTTCGCTGGCTGGGGGTCCCGAAGTGGGTGTTTCGACGATTTTTCGGCGAAGTATTCTTCAACACCACCTCGCAAGTTTTCTGGCCGAAGTAGCTGCTAAAAATACTTCGGGCCCAAAACTATTTTCTTGCCTTAGCAACTTGTTTTGCGATTTTGATTTTCTTTCTTCGACGGAGTTGCTGCTTCGCAAAACGTTTGTCTGAAATGCTTGCTGGAAATGTTTCAGTTGCGAAGCTTCTTCTGGCGTTTTCCTTGTGTTCTTCCTCGGCAAAATTGCTTCGCCGCTTTTTCGACCGAAGTAACCTTTTGAAGCACCTCGGGCCCGAAGCTCCTTTCTTCTCCTTCCTTCGGCGAAGCCATCCTAGCTACGAAGTTCTTTCTTTTTCCTTTTTATGCACAAGGGGGATGGCTAGGAAAATCAAAATTGCTGCAACTTACAAAAAGAAATACTTTTGCAAAAAGAAACAGTATACAAAATTTTGAATTTTCTACCCCTTGTGCAATGTGACAAAATTGTCAACATTCTTGGTGGCTCGCGGGGCATTTAGCTCGTCTGAATGCAGAGATCCCAGGCCTTTATCCATTGGGCAACAGAGTCAGGCCTTTATCCATGGGCAACAAAGTCATTCTCATTGTCTTATTTTTTGACTGTCCATAGACGACATTTTTTTTTTTTTTGGTTTGTGCCTAAGCTCCTAAGCAATACTTAGTGCCCTCGACACTTTATTTACTAGCCGAGCTATTTACAATTTTTACATAAAAAATTTACGGCATGACAGACATACCGCCACCACAAACTCAGCTTCGAATGCTTATCCAGTGAATCTGCAATGCCCAGACCAGATCAAATTGAATTTTAGTTGATCTTTGAAATCTGGCTGGCCTCTTCTCAAAGTTCTCCATGCTTCAAATGTGAAGCAGCGTAGTGAGTTGTCGCTCCTGCCAGTACCCGCACTGTTGATGAAAGATGTGGCGAAGAAGTTCACCGCATGAGAGGCCTCTTCGGATATTGATTGTAGTGATGGTTGGAACCAGACTATCGATGCATCTTCTAACTATGGGCTGGGTACAGGTTCCTCCATCTTCTCGATGTGGTAACAGGACTCCTCCGGCAATGAGCAATCTTCTATGATCTCCTCAGGTTCAGCCTCTTGATTAATCATGCTTGATGGGCTCTGGCTGAACAACTATGCACTATGCTCGGGGATACAAAGAGAGTGTAAAGATGCATCCTCTTTGTTCTCAGGCTCTACCACTTGAGCCTGCTCCTCTTCTTGGCCCGTCCTCTGATGGATATCGCAAGAAACCGTATTGTTCATTGTCGAGGCAAAGCTTGAAAATTGCCATGGTTGGACTTGGATGGGATCTGCCTCTCGAGCTCCACATGACTGCATCTCAGGCTTCTGCTCAGTATGAGGAGTTTGCCATGAAGAATACTGCATTGCATAAACAAGAGCAGCAATTATCAGAGAAAGTGGTGGAATTTATTTACACTGCCACTTTCCCAATAGAAGATATTCTGCTCGTACTGCTTCCTCAAAAATTTGAGGGAATATTTGTTCGCCTGATCGTAGTAAGAGGAGGCCTATGTCTAGGTGAAAAGCTCGAACATAGTAGAGGTGGGCTTGGGCAGGCATTGGTTGGATCTCGCATGGAATTCTCTTCCAACCTTTACTAAATTGGACATTGAAGTTCGTGACACTCTCCAAAGGTGCTCTCTTGATGGTGGAGAGGTACATCAAAAGCTTGAAGGGATCTTGAGAGCCATCAAATGTTTCGAACAACGCTCCTACCAAGTCGTCCCATGAACAGATACTTTTAGGCCTGAGCAGTCGATACCACTGCAACACCCTTCCTTCCATAGACTGGACTAGAAGTCTAACCATGACATATTTGTGGATTATGTCATAGAGGAACGCTAAAGTAGCAGGTGCTCTCGAGCCATTCCTGTGGTGCCATCATATGTTGTCAATGTATCTAAGGTGCCTTTGGAAATTTTGTGGTGGCTTTGAATATTCAAGGGGCCCCGGTCATCCCAGTTGGGATAGATTACCCCTGCCATCACAACAGTGGTCTGTAGAGATCACGGTTATTGTCGCTAAGTCAGAGTCGCCAGGTGAACATTCTTTCTTCGCTTGTGAGGTCAAGGCTGCTCACTGAACCTTGTTTCCTCTGGGATATCTTCTTTCAGATTTTAAAAAAAGGGCACCTACGATCAAGAAATCTGGATCTTCAGCTCAATAGAGTCGCCAGGTGATTTTTCCAGATAAAGACAAGCCAGAGATTCACCAAACTTGAGCTTTCTTAAAATAGGGGGACTTTTGGCATGAGGGTACTGGTCTTTATGACTTAGAGATTTTTGGGTTGAACAAAGTCGCCAGATGCTAAGAGTATTTTGGTAATGATGGCATCGATTTTCACTACCACTCAGAAGATGAGACTGACCAGATCTCACCGAGAACTGTTAGAACTATTGGCTCCGGTGAAGACGAGCTTGAGAGTTTTTTTAAATATATGGGACGTTAGTCCCACCGGGTGTGCCAAAACTGTTGGTCATCAAATCTGCACAAGAAAGGACTTGTGTGAGTGTGTGTGCCTTAGACCTGTGACCAACATTGAAAGGCCGAGAGGAAGAGATGCCCCTCGTGCCAATCTTTGAAGAAAGGTCGGCTCCTATGCTAAACTACTTTTGGGGTTTTGAGATAAGAGTGCAGGAAAGAGATAAAGGGGTAAGGGTTAGAGAAAGAAATAAAAAGGAGTAAGGGTTAGAGATTGATGATTCAAGGTGGGGAAGAATAGGAAGCACGATCACCAACTAATAGCTTGAATAGCAGCAAAGAATACCAAGAGTAAGATAAAAGAAACACAATACTAGCCCTCCTATGTATCCTCTGGATGGGCTCACAGGATTCTGCTTTTCCCTTTCGCTAGAATTCAGGATTCAGAGTAACAACGATTAGGACAAGTGAATATACAGAAACCACAGTCCACCAAGCAGCATAAAAGAAAGCAATACGACATTTTTCCTCCCCTATGTATCCTTCATGGTGAATTTTAGGGTGCAGTCCCCAATCGCACACTGAATTTAGGATTCAGAGTTATAGTATGCAAATGAAGAAAAGGCAAAAGAATTAAGCACAGAAGGCAGCATAAAAGAGAGAAATGTAGCTCAAAAGATCTTTAGTATTAATCGCAGGACATCAAGTTACAAAAAATTTCTAGCAAAAAGTTCCCCCCCCTTTTACATTACAATGCCTGGGTTTTTATAGAGGACCCGACCCTCTGAGTCATTATTATGAAAATAACGAAGTACGCCCTCGATCTTTGAGAAGACGACTCCTCGTGGTTGTTGCGAATGATCTCTCAAATCGGTTACCAAAATTGGTAATGGTGACCAAATTTATCATGGAAATATGCATTAAATGAGCCGCCTGAGTGTCCTTGAATCATGGGTGCGGTGCTCAAGTGGCGGCCATGCTTGCCGAGCTCTCCTTCACGAACTGCTACTTCGCTTCCAATTGCCAAAAATGAGCAGTAGGCTTACCGGGCAAGAAAATATGCATTTATGAGGGGCACTTGATCACCTCGAGAAAATACCCGACTTGGAGTGTGTGCCCATGAAACCCTTCGCTGGAATCCGCTCGCCTCTCTGCTTCAGAAAAGACTTTGGCCAAAATAGATCTTCTTTGGTTGGTGTTTCGCCGTTGAAATCGCTTCGCTGGAATCCGCTTGCCTCTCTACTTCGAAAGACTTTGGACAAAATAGGTCTTCTTTGGTTGGTGTTTCACCGTTGAAATCGCTTCACCGATGCTTTGTAAAAATGTCTCGCCGCGATCCTCCTTCAAAATGCGGTTTGGGAGGATTTCGGTCCGAAGCACCCGCCTTCAAAAATGATTTGCTTCTTCAAGACCTCCGCTACTTCGGGTGAAAATGCTTCGCATGAAAGTTGGCCGAAGTGGAAATGGTTCGCTGGCTGGGGGTCCCGAAGTGGGTGTTTTGGCGATTTTTTTGCGAAGTATTCTTCAACACCGCCTTGCAAGTTTTCTGGCCAAAGTAGCTGCTGAAAATACTTCGGGCCTGAAACTCTTTTCTTGCCTTAGCAACTTGTTTTGTGATTTTGATTTTCTTTCTTCGACGGAGTTGCCGCTTTGCAAAACATTCGCCCGAAACGCTTGCTGGAAATGTTTCAGATGTGAAGCTTCTTATGGCATTTTCCTTGTGTTCTTCCTCGGCAAAACTGCTTCGTCGCTTTTTTTCCCGAAGTAACCTTTTGAAGCACCTCGGGCTCGAAGCTCCTTTCTTCTCCTTCCTTCGGTGAAGCCATCCTAGCTGCGAAGTTCTTTCTTTTTCCTTTTTATGCACAAGGGGGATGGCTAGGAAAATCAAAATTGCTGTAACTTACAAAAAGAAATACTTTTGCAAAAAGAAACAGTATACAAAATTTTGAATTTTCTACCCCTTGTGTAATGTGACAAAATTGTCAACAGTTACTAAGCATTTGTAGAGAAAGAAGAGAAAGCTATGTATAATTGATAAAGTGTTTCTGTTTAGAAAGAGACAAGAATGGATTCTTCAAGCATTTCTATTGTTCTTGAAGGAACTGTGGATGCCATTAAAATGATCAAGAATCAATACCCGTACAAACTAGAAGCCGAACCAGTTGCCCTCGACAAATAAGTGTTAGTATTTTCAAAGATGTTTGGGCCTGATAGAAGCCTCACTTATGCACAACAATGGGAAACTGAAAACATGATTATAATTAGTTTTGAAATGGAAAAAGAAGACCACCAACATCATGCAATCTTGCTCATGGATATTTTTAAAATAACGTAGAGGTCACAGTGGAAAGGAGTCCCACATGGTAACAAATGGTTTAGCAACTCGGGGAAGCTAGTATCCTCGAGAGTATACTTTTCTTCAAACTTGGTAGTCTAGCTATCAATGATGTACAATACATAAGCCAAATATTTTAGAGATTTCAACCATTGTCCAGTATTTAGGATAACACCAGAGAGCTTCCAAAAAGTCTTCCAACTAAACAAGATTGACGTCAATTTGAAAAATGAAGTAATTGAATATTAATCCCAACATATAATTTTTGCACATTACTATGCAACCTTGCTTGATCCATATGAAATAATCTCATATAATTTCCCAATATAAAAAAGTGCCTTGAAGCCATGGGTTATGGATTATGTAGAGATGATTAATATAGTACTGGGGGTAAAAGGTTTGAGTACAATTACTAGGAAAGTGATGCACCTGATTATACAATGCAATAGGACTTTTCCCCCTCCAATGTACAAATGGGAAAATAAAATTAGTAATCAAATGTATTCTGAGTTGATCAGACTAATAAATGCCATCATAGAAGAACATAAGAAAATGCCCCCCTTTTATTTCCATTCAATACTCATTCATATCATAGTAGGGAAATTAGATGCTCAAACCATGTAGAAGTTGGGATAGACAAATACCCAAGATATATAGGAGAAACTTCCTTGGATACATGAGGGATGCTTAAGTTATGGATGGTTATTTTATAATTTTCTTAGCACAATCCATAAGGTGCTATGTGGTTCCCTCCCACCAAGGATAGGCCCTAGAATTATATATTTTTTATAAGAAAACAAGTAGGGGATTACTTTTTAGCAGAATATTTTGCCTACATAAGGCTACATGGTGCAAATATCCCCAAAAAGCTTTGCCCAAATACTACCTAATATTAGTAGTTGCACTTGATATAGCAAGATAGACTGCATAGGAAGAAAAAACATGGTTAAGGAGGGAAACTGGAAAAATATCATGGCTAACAGTCCCCTACAGGTTTGGCCATTATGTTTTTAAGGATATCCAAGCATGCTTAAGGCAATTGGGATATGGATGATTATGGTTTTTCAAAAATGATATGGAGACCTTATGATATGAAGGGGATTTACAAGAAAGAAGTAAAAATTGGTAGTATACATGGGTACAACATAGAAATTATGTCTATGAGGATGAGATACAAAGAGTCATTCAAAATAACTAGCAAGTATGATCAAATCATGAATGTGTCAAGAGAAGTAACACCAAAATCCAATAAGTAGGTGATTACCCTTTAGAGTTGGTTATGTTGAGAGAAAATTTAGTAGAATCAATTGCTCTCCTTGTCCCAGTCACCACTTCTGGGAAACTTCAAGATCTAGTACTAGAAATTATTAGCGAGGAAGCAGACCAAGTGGAAATATTAATCAATACTAATGAAATAATTGAGGCTATATCAGGTACCCTCGAGGCAGTTCAGCTTACTCCAGACAGAGTGTCAAATGTAGAAAAAGGGAAGGAAATTGCCACATTACCTCTACTGCCTACCCAATCCTCTATTGGAAAAGAGAAGACCTTCTATCTCTACACAAAGACAATTGATGAATTCACTAAAAAGCCAACTAAATTTAGCTATGTATATGCCTTAATTGGTATCAAAAGTGGTACCTATGGCATTGATTTTCAACAATAAGGAGATCAAGATATCTGCAACCATGTGGAAAAGGATAACAGAAGCTAGAGGGATAAATGAGCTACTTAGAAAAAATTAAATAAAATTGGTAAGCCCAAATTCATCCCTAGAGCACAAAAAGGCTAGGCTCACCCTTCCATCCTCAATAAAAATACCAACAAAATTAACTCTGGTGAGGGTGGAGGAAGATATCCATTTTAGTAACCTTGGGGAAAGTCAACTTCAAGCTATAGAAAATGGAGAAAATCCTAGAAATATCCAAAGCATAGATGAAGATGCTCAAGTTGCATCATCACAAGCTCCAACCATTGTAATACCTAGGTCAAAGAACATCATTTCTATCTAGATAAATCAAGAAATAGGGGATGTACATGTAATGGGAGATGCCATAGATTTGTTAGAAATAGGAAAACATATACAAGAGCAAGCCATATAACTTGTTCTAAAATAAAATATTGAGTTGAAAGCCAATATGGGATTCATTCAAACAAAAAAGGGGAAATTACAAACTAAGGTAGACATCTTACGAAGGTAAATATTAGATTCACAGGTCATAACTTCACAAGCAAAACCTCGAGCTATTCATTTCTAAATACAAGGAGATGAGTCATAAAATACAGGGCAAAATAGAGGAATTGATAAAAATATTCAAAAATATCAATGTGATCAAAGCAACTGTGGAAAGCGTAAGGAATCTCTTGAAACATGCAGAAGATAGGATAAGTATAATTCTTGTTGTTTAACTATTCAAAACATATTACCAAGAGATTGAAGAAGAACATATAAAATTGGAAGATGACACTGAGCTGGAATGTGCAATGGAGTTCATCAAAGTATCTATGTTCTTAATGAACAAAGTGGGATGACACATGTGGGCTGAAGAGATGATCACATTAGAAGAAGAAATAAAAGATGATATGATACAAATGATCCTTTTCCTTGAAGATTTCCTAGAAGTATCTGACGTGGAAGATATTATCCTCAATAGAATCCAAGAATTTGACTGTGATTCAAAAAATGAAGCTGAGTTGGCCAGACAAACTAGATTCTTGGCAGAGATAGTCAACTTTCTATGTGCTTTCTGGTTAGAAAAGAAAAATAATAAGACTCTTCAAGACTTAAATGCAGTTATATTTACCATATATTTTTGTGATGAAGCATGGGATATCATCGACATAATGATGAAAGACATTCAGATAGAGGAAATAAAAAAGAAGAAAATAAAAGCTAGCAACATCAAAATGACAATCGAAACGCTTAAAGTCTCCATAACTAAAACTATAGAAGACGGGCGAAGCTCAAGAAATAATAAAGTGCCAAAGGTTAAACTAAATGCAGAGGGACCCTTCACAGAAGGAGACAAACAATTAATAAAAAAAAAAACAAAAGCCTAGGGACAAGTCAAATGTAAACCCTGAATGGTGCACAATTGTACTCCATTTTTAGAAATATAATATCTTGGGGTGACCAATTACTGATTTTAAAAATGAAATAGTTTAGGACAACTGTAACTGTACTATAGCACATCCAACCAATCAAGGGATAAATAAGGTAATAGGTGGAGGGCTCAGATTTAGACGGTTATTGTCATGACCCTCCCTGGAGGGCTTTATAACATGGAAAACTAGGTATTGTTGAAAGATAATTTATACCTAGTTTGGTTATAATTAAACAAGTATTATATTCTTAAAGGAACATTTATAATAAAAAGCTATTATAAATGGGAGAATTTATAATATAGACTATTATATTATAAATAAAAGAGGTTTATTTATAATTATAATAGGAGGATTATATATTATAAATAAAAGAAGTTTATTTATAATATATAATTATAAAATAGACTATTATATATTATAAATAAAAGAGGTTTATTTATAA
Organism: Wollemia nobilis; assembly: GCA_028583015.1. Taxonomy (NCBI): domain Eukaryota; kingdom Viridiplantae; phylum Streptophyta; class Pinopsida; order Araucariales; family Araucariaceae; genus Wollemia; species Wollemia nobilis. The sequence continues at coordinate 89,260 of JAQPPZ010001723.1, read as the reverse complement.
TTATAATAGGAGAATTATATATTATAAATAAAAGAGGTTTATTTATAATAAATAAATAAATAAATAAATAAATATAAATAAATAAATAATATATTATATATATATATATATATATATATATATATATATATAATAAAGATAATTATATATTATAAATAATAAAAGTGTTATATTAAAATGATAATAAAGTATCATTTTATAAACAATGGGAGTTTTATTTTATATAATGAAAAGAAGTTCATTAAAACAATAGCTACTTCTTGTGGGTCAGCATAGTACTTCATTCATTATAGTGGATACTTATTTGAATAAACAAGGAGAGTCAATTGTTCAAATGATTATAAAAGTATATTTTAAAATATTAAACTTGCAAAAAGATTGGATTTGGAAGGTAGTCCTTCCAAAATATTTGATCAAGAATTGCAAGTAGCCCTCGTGGATGTTGGAAGGAGATATTCTTAATGGTGAAGCTTCTCCTATAATAAGGGGATGTCGAGGAAGGTAAAAACTGGGCGAGGACCATTGAATAGATATGATAGACAAATTAGGAATTGATGGGGTTTTTGTTAGAGGGTAAGTGAGACCTTCAAAATGGGTAGGTATGCCTTGATGAGAAGAGATATTTAGGTGGTGGAGAAGAGGGGCCTCCATGGACATACATGTATATGATCAGACCAGTAGGAAACTAGAGACATCACATGGGTTCATGGGCGATGGGTTGCAGATAAGAAAAAAGACCTGATTTAGTAGAGGATGACAAGGCTTGGAGAAGGAGAACCATTATAGACCTAGGACTAGTTTCCCATAGTTCCACTACTTGAAATGCATCAACAAAGGTATTTCTCAGTTTGATTTTAGAGTGCTAGCTCAATTACATCCCATACCTGTTTGAAGTCATCTTCTGTGTCTCTAAATTAATGTTATTGATAACTTTAGGGGACATCTAAGATAAGCGTTCACTTGGGCTATGTCAATTAAATAGAGGTAATCATATTGATGATCTTAGCATACATATCATTTGTATTTAGATGATGATCTCTTAATTTGTTCTAAGGCTAGGGATAGCCAACGTGTTGTTGTAGAAGCCTATTTGAGAAGCAGATTAAACCCTTCCCTCTACATGGGATGTCATTCATGGATGCTCTTCCCTGTTGTATATTGCCCTATTTTTCGAATTGAACCAGGGATTAAAGTTTAAGCTAGACTTTGCTTATTTCTAGAACCAATCAATTAAATAATTACTGAGGTGGGCGACTATAAACCCAGGGCATCACTCTAATTTGATGCATGATTAGTAGACCTCCTCTGCGGGCGATTCTCGAGAAAAAGAAAAACCCTAGAAAACTTATCTATTGCTGGTCATAGGAAATGCACGACTGTTTAAGCATTCTTAAGTTTTGACTCGTGGCCATCTTGGCTTTTGCCTGATACCGAATCTGGGATTTTTCCCATGGACCCGCGATTTGTATTCGAGGTTCACTGAGTGAGTTTGGGGATTTGCAGTTTGAAGTTTCGTCGAGTGAGGCTCGGAAGCATTGAATAATTATAAATGAAGGTTGATTAATGAAAAGAAGATTTCATTAGAAGGTTTTATATTTAATGTAAATAAAGTTTATATTGAAAGAATAATAAAGGTAATTTATTATAAGTTTTATATTTGAATTAAATATAGACAAAGTAAATAATAATTTATATGATTGCCTTATAAGTGTTATATTTGAATTAAATATAGACAGAGTTAAATTAATTAAAGAAGTTTTCATTATATGTTTTATATTTGAATTAAATATAGACAAAGTTTAAATAATGATTTATATGATTTCATTATATGTTTTATATTTGAATTAAATATAGATAAAGTTAAATTAATGAAAGAGGATTTCATTATATGTTTTATATTTGAATTAAATATAGACAAAGTTTAAATAATGATTTATATGATTTCATTATATGTTTTATATTTGAATTAAATATAGACAAAGTTTAATTAATGAAAGAGGATTTCATTATATGTTTTATATTTGAATTAAATATAGAGTAAGTAATATAGAGAAACTATATTATACTGTTAAACATAGAGAAATAATATAGAGAAACTATATTAAATGATAATGGTTTAACATAGAAAAATAATATAGAGAAACTATATTATAATGTTAAACATAGAAAAATAATATAAAGAAACTATATTAAATGTTAATGGTTTAACATAGAGAAATAATATAGAGAAACTATATTATAATGTTAAACATAGAGAAAGTAATATAAACTATATTAAATGTTAATGATTTAACATAGAGAAATAATATAGAAAAACTATATTAAAAATTTAAACATAGAGAAAGTAATATAGAGAAACTATATTAAATGTTAATGGTTTAACATAGAGAAATAATATAGAGAAACTATATTATAATGTTAAACATAGAGAAAGTAATATAGATAAACTATATTAAATGTTTATGACATTAAGAAATTAATATGGAGAGACTATATTATGATGTGGATGGTCTAACATATGAAAATAATACAGAGATTATATTATGATGTTATAACGGTCTAACATGGAAATTATGATATAATGGTTTAGCTTTTTGGATTTTGTTATACTGGTTTACCATATAATTTATATTGCAGATTGCGAATTATGTTTAATGAATGGAAATATGTGTTACATTGCAAAAGTATAGATTATGTTATAGTTGGTTAACATAGTTTATATGAAAGAGAAAATATAGATTATGTTATAGTTGGTTAACATAGTTTATATGAAAAGAAAGTATAGATTATGTTATAGTTGTTTAACATAGATTATATTGAAAGGAAAATATGATTATGTTATAGTTGTTTAACATAGATTATATTTAAAGGAAAATATGATTATGTTATAGTTGTTTAACATAGATTATATTGAAAGAGAAATATGATTATGTTATAGTTGTTTAACATAGATTATATTGAAAGAGAAATATGATTATGTTATAGTTGTTTAACATAGATTATATTGAAAGGAAAATATGATTATGTTATAGTTGTTTAACATAGTTTATATTGAAGGAAAGATATATTATGCTATAGAGAGATAACATAGTTGTCTTTAAAAGAGTGCAACCATGTTATAGAATGGATAGTAGAGTTGGTATTGAAAGAGTAGAATATGTTATGAGATGGTGTAACATAGTTTATATTGCAAGTAGTAGAATATGTTATAAGATGGTATAACATAGCTAGTATAGCAAAGATGGTTATGTTAGAATACGATTAACATAGTTTACATTGCAAAGTTGTTGATTATGCTAAATTATGTTAGTATAATTGGTAATAAATGGAAAATGGATTATTAGATTGACTAAAGGTATGAGACTTTAGTTAGTTTAATAAATGGAAAATGGATTATTAGATTGACTAAAGGTATGAGACTTTAGTTAGTTTAATAAATGAAAAATAGATTATTATATTAACTAAAGGTATGAGAATTTAGCTAGTTTAATATATGGAAAATAGATTATTAGATTGACTAAAGGTATGAGACTTTAGTTAGTTTAATAAATGGAACTTAGCTTATTAGATTAACTAAAGGTATGAGACTTTAGTTAGTTTGATAGATGGAATTGGATATTGAAACTAAAGGTATGGGACTTTAGTTAATTTGATAAGTGGAATTGGATCAAGTGGATTAAAAAGAGCAATTCATGGTAAATTTGTGGGAACTATAAGTTCCTATGCATTGTATTAACATCAGTTTGGGTAAAAGGGATTTTGGAATCCTTATATTTATAAAGACAATATTTATGCAATAAAGGAATCATTTGAGGTTGGATTTTTCCAAAAGGGTTTTCCCTAGGGTATATAATGTATTATGGGTATTGAGTCTCTCTTTTATTTTCTTTATTGTATCTCTTATTGTAGTTTTCCATGTTTGCTTTTAATATATATTTTGTTGGTTGATTTCTATGTTTTATTTGAATGGATGTTTTAGTAAATATTGTTTTGTGCTTGTTATAAATTAGATAAACATTGTGGTTGTTAGTATGTGATGGTGTTAACTAATTTTAAAAAAATTATAACAATAAATAGTGACATCCCTTAAACTAGTTGGATTTTTTGGGGTGTTACAGTTATAGAAAAAATTGGGCACCTAGAGGCTATAAAGAGGACTACTACAACCAAGAAAAAGATCAAGCTTTTTGTATAACCATTTTGCTAGAGGTATACTAAGAATACCCTTATCTTCTCATTGTATTCCCTTTTTGTGTCTTTTATTTTTTCCATCTCTTATTACTCCCATTTATGTATAGATCTTGATAGGGAAGTATTCAGGAACTGAGATCATTTCTAGCTACCGAGTCAAAGGTTTGGATGCCTTACTATAACCAAATTAGAATTGGAGGGTGAAGGATTCTTGTTACATAATTTGAACAATTTTTTTTTATTATGTTGATCTAAGCCAACTCAAGCCAAATTTTTTTATTATGTTGATAGAAGATTTATGACAATTAAAGCCAACTCTCATTGTAAAAGTCATTGATATTAATACAATTCCAAGCTTCTTCCCTTATCAATTCTTTGTGTTCAGATTGATGCTTTACTAATTCATCACAAGTGATGGATTTATAACTAGTATTACTTGTCCTAATGCTACAACCTATTGTACATAGTATTGTTAGTTATACTACTTAGTTTGTATATGTCTCATGGCCATGGTGCATTCATAGGGTCATGTCCATAACTATAAGTAAAACACCATAAGGTATTGACCTTTGAATTTATATTAAGTATGTTATTATATGCCTAATTACTTGGATAACCAATATTTTATCAAGGAACTTGATCCTTTGTGAGTTATGGGATTTTTCTTTGCTTCCAACTCTATTGTTTCCATAAAATATTTGGTTTTCACCCATTTTTTCTTTCTCCATATTAGTAAAATTTACCATATTTTTCATCATGTCTAGTTTCAATTATTTTATTCTTCAACATGTCATCCTTGTCTTGAATCTAAAATGGGGTAGTGGTGTTACTACTTGGTGATGAAGCTGGTAAAGTGGGAAAGTGGGGCCAAAAATAATGAAGTGCTTTTCCTTAAGAGAGACACCATGTAAGAAGAATTGGTTTGTGGATAGGTAGTGTTAGAAGGTAGTTGGGCATTTATAATTGACATGATCATAGGAGAGGTCCTAGGATTTATGGGTTTTGAGTTACAACGGTGACATAAGCCATAGCCATGGTAGGAGATAATTTTCCTATCCTAATAAGGGCATAGTTTTCATAAGCCACCTATTCAAAAACTATAGGTAAATTGACATGATTAGCATAACAAAGTATAGCAAATAGTCATTTCATTCATAGTTTTTGAAGGTTATAAAATAGTGAAATAAGTCAATTAATACCTTTCAAAATCCCTAAAATTTTTCTAATTCAAGGAAATGTTTATTTGCTCCATAAAGGTCTATTCTAGGAGTAATGTGATAGAAAAGTGAAGCAATTGACTCGTAGGAGCAAAGCGCTAGGGAAATGCTAGGAGATTAGAGTGATTCATTCACCTCTTGGAGTGAGTTACTCATAGACTAGAATAGAGGTAAAAATATAAGTATGGATCTTGAGGAAGATCTTTGAAAAGTGAAATTTTGGCATGTAGTGGCACCATAAATCATTTTGTAATCCTTCTAAGTATTTTAAATGTATAATTAGAGGCATGTAACATTTGGAGGTGCACCATTTTGTTAAAGATACCCCCAAATATTTACTTTATTAAGAGTGGAAATTTATCATCCCAAGTAACCCAAGGGTAAATTTTTATTATGAGCCATGATATCCATTATAAATATGTTTTTCATCAAGGAATTTAGAGCTACACTTTGTGAGACCCACATAGTGCTCTTGTAATTCATAAAATTAGTGGAAAATTGATAAGTATTTTACTCTTTAGTAGTGGCATTTATTTCCAAGATTGTAGAATGTGTGGTGAATAAGGCATAGATATTTTTCCCATATTTTAGTTCCTCTTCCAATTTATATTTTTTTTGGTATTGATAAAAAAAGGGGTTGAAGGGCCCCGATACTTTACACAGAGCTCAAAATATGCACAAGAAAAAAATAAGAGAAGATCATACAAATGCAAAATAGTCCTATCTTAGTAAAACAAACAAACCTGGGCTAAACTTGTTGATGGAGAAGCTGAAATATAATTCCTCCCGCTATACTTCTTTTTAACATGGTTGATGCAGTGCTCAATGCTTTACATAACTGATAAATAAACTATTGACAATAATGTAATTTAGTGTGCTTCTACTTTGCTTTGTCCTCTTTATCTTCTGGCTTCATTATTAGTTCTTATAATCTCTTCCAAATCCATGGGGGCATATGACCAGATCTTGAAATTCTCAGATTTAACTACCATATTCACCATTTTATCGGCATCTTTGTTTCCCTCTCTATAAATATGTTTAACTTGAATTTCTTCTAGTTTTCTTAAGATAGTCCTCACATCTATAATTATTTGGAAAATGCTAGAATTATTTAAATCCCATTTTTGAAGGGAAGTTATAATATTATTAGAATCCCCCTCAAGAACAATTCTCCTAAAACCTAAATTCATCGCAATTCGGAGGCTCATAAGCATTGCCCTTGCTTTAGCTTGGTGATTTGTGGTAATTCCTAGATCCTCAGCATATGCAACCACTACTTGACCTCTATCATTCCTAATGAGGCCCCCACCACTAGCATGACTCGAGTTACCTTTTAAAACTCCATCAAAGTTAATTTTTACCCAGTCTTTATGGGGATGTTCCCATCTAGTATCTAGTATCGCCTTATTGATTTTTTCCATATTTAAGATGTATTTTTTCTCTAGAGAGGATCATTGCAAGATTTTCCTAGTCAATAATATTTTTAATACAATACTCCAGTAGGGCTATTTTTATCCTAGCATAAACTCCAATTATTCCTCTGGTTTTATTTTTGAACACTTTTCTATTTATTTCCAACCAAATCGCCAACGAATATGTGGAATACATTTTTGCAAAAAAATACTACTTCCTAAGTGCCACTATTCCCAAATATTGATTAGAGAATCTAGAATGACCCAAGAAACATTAAATTCTCTCAATAACATATTTAGGATATCACAAAAAAATCACAAGTTCCAAACAGGTGGTCCACACACTCATCTTCTTTGTTACATAATACACAAACAGTTGGAACCACAATCCCTCTTTTGAACATATTGTCTTTTGTAAGGATCTTATTGAGAATGGTAGTCCAAAAAAATATAGCAACCTTAGGGATGATTTTTAGCTTCCAAATTCTTTTAAGCTCGGGTTTCTCTAAGGTTACTTTGCCCAAGACTCTATATCCATCCTTTACCAAGTACTGGCCTTGCTAGTTTCTTCCCCAAATTATCCGATCCTCCTCTAAAACTCTACCTAAATAATAACTCCTTAGGAGGTTTTGTAGATCTTTACCCCTTGGGCCTTGCATATCTTCTTGCACGATTTTCCACTCTTGAAAATCACCCACCCTATGAATGTAACCATTAATTTTCTTACCATAGGTTTTGGTTAAATGTTCTTTAATATCTTTGAACTTTCGTAGTTTGCTAAAGGCTCCTCTTGAATCCAAGGGTCTTTCCAAAAGTCAATTTTGTCTCCCTTGCCTACTCTCCATTTTAGACCTTGCCATAGAAATTTCTTGCTATTGATTATATTTTACCAAAAAATAGACCCACATGGAGGATTAGAACAACTGATAAAGTGGTTTTTGCCCTCCAAGTATTTTTTTTGGATAATGCTAGCCCATTTCCTTAATGCTCTAGTGCAAAGCCTCCAACCATGTTTAGCTAGAAGGGCTCTATTTAGATCTCTCAACTTCCTCAAACCAAGACCCCCATTATGGAAAGGCTGGCAACAGGTATCCCAGGCTACTAGATGTATACATTTTGTGCATTCAATGCCATCCCATAAGAAATTTTTTGTAGTCTTTCTAAAGTCTCTTCCACTTTCCTTGACATCCTTAGGAAAGACATGAAATAAATAGGGAGGCTTTGAAGCGTGTTTTTTATGAGTTGTACTTTCCCTATAGAGGATAACAAAGATCCCTTCCAACCTTGAATTTTCCTATTAAATTTATCAATAATTGGATTCCAAAGTTCATATTTCATATTTCCTATAAACAAAGGCAAACCAAGATAGGTGATAGGCAACTTTTCCTCCTTACAACCCAACACTTTAACTATTTTATCTCTTATACTTTTCTCCGTGTTTAAAAATATAATCCTGCTTTTTTCATAATTTATTTTTTGGCCCGTAGCTTTTTCATAAGAATCAAATACTTTTTTAAACTCCAAATCTTCTTCCTCTATAGATTCCCCTAGCAATAAAGTATCATCCACAAATTTTTTATGAGACAAAGCTTCACTAATGGATGAATATTTTAGACCTTTGATATTATCATCCTTTCTCTTTCTTTCCAAAGTTCTTTCCAAGGCATATGCCATAATGATAAAGAGATATGGAGACAAAAGATCTCCCTGCATGATTCCTCTTGTAGAAGGAAAGAACCCAACAGATTTTCCATTGATCAAGATTGAAAAGTGAGGGTTAGAAATACACATACCAACCCCATGCCCTCCATTTTTCACTGAAACCCATTCACTCCATTATTTTATCTAAGAAGGACCATAAAACCCTATCATAGGCTTTGTTCATGTCCAACTTAAGGAACATGCCTGACCCTTTCCTAATTTAAAGAGAGTGTGCTATTTCATAAATGGCAATGATGCTTTCAGTAATTTGCTTACCTACCACATAACCTCCTTGATCTTCATTAATGATTGAGGGGATGATGTTTTTCAACCAATTGGCCAAAACTTTAGTAAAATTTTTATAAATTGTATTACATAGGCTAATTGGTCTAAAGTCCTACAATTTATCTACCCCATATTTCTTGGGAATTAGAGCAAGGAAGGTATTATTCCATTATTTCAGCAACTTACCAGATTCTTTGGCTTCTTGGATTGCATTGACTACATCTTCTTCAACAATATCCCAATGATGTTGAAAAAATCCTGGTGGGAAACCATCTGGCCTTGGAGCCTTGGATGCTCCCATAGAGAACACAACTCTTTTAATTTCCTCCTTAGAGATTACCTTGCATAGATATTCATTCATGCTATCATTAACTCCTTTGGGAACATTGTTAATGATGCTTTATATTTCCATGTTGCACTCTATTTTTTCTTTGCTAAGAAGGTTCTAAAAAATGTAATGGCCAGATTTTTAATATCATTTAAATCCTCATAATTTATACCATATTACCCCATAAGGTAGAGGATTTTATTGTTGTTCCTATGTCTCATAGTCGAAACATGGAAGAATTTAGTGTTTCTATCACCTTCCTTGAGCCACAAAACTCTGGATTTCTGTTTCCAATGAATTTCCTCTTGGGCAATGGTATTATGATACTCTGTGAGGAGTTGTTTTTCCTTTTCATGCCACTATGGTTTTCTCCCTTCCCTATCCATTGTTTCCTCTATATCTTGGATATCCTTTTTAAGCTATTTTTTTCTTAAATTGATGTTACCAAAAACCTCTTTATTCCAAATTTTGATTCGATACTTGATGTTCTTTAATTTTTGGGTAACTCTGTACATTGTTGATCCTTGAACCTCCTCCTGCCACCAAGATTGATTTTTTTTTGTAATATCTGGGTGCATATTCCACATGAGATCATACTTAAAGGGTACTCCTCCTTGCTTCCCCTCCTTTTCCATATCCAAAAAAAGGGGATTGTGATCTGATCCTATTCTGAGCATACATGTAAGTCTATGAATACTGTTTATACTTAGCCAACTATCAAAAATAAAAACTCTATCCAGGCACCTTTGAATGTGATTATACCCATACTTCTGTTTGTCCATTTAAACTTACCTTTACACATATCCAGGTCAATCATCTTATTATTCTAAATAAAATCATCAAAATATTGCATACATTGAGTGATGTTAATCCTCCCTCCACTTTTATCCTCTATGCTTAAGACTATATTAAAGTCACCCAAAACCATCCAATGCAAATTAATAAAGAGACTCCTCTAAAAATATAGCTTATTCCACATATGGAATCCCTCACAATCATCATTTTGAGCATATACCCCTATCATTACCCAACAAAAGTTAGTTTTTTTTTCTTCAATTTGACTGTGCAAAATCTCTCTTCTTGATCAATTAAAGTGCCCTCAAAATTTATTCTATTCCAAAATATGCAAATACCTCCAACATTACCTTGTGCTGGGCTTATGATCCATTCAACATTCATCCAAATCTCTTTCTGAATAATGTCAAGTTTTTTTGTGTCAATTTTAGATTCTTTAAGATAAACAATATCAAGTTTTACTTCCATGAGTAGATCTCTAACAATTATTCTTTTCACAGGGGAATTTAGCCCCCGCACATTCCAAGAAAGGAATTTCATTTCTTGGTTTTGTTTGATGGGCTTTAACCCTTACCCATGCATTCTTTATTTGGATCTAATTTGTGTCCCCTGTTCTCTGGTACTTTTTGTTCTTCTTGTTTGGGGGTCTTCCTTTATTTCTTTTTCCCATAATTACCTGTATTCTTTGTATTTTTTGTATGTTTTCCAAGAGGATCATTCTCTCCCACTTGGTTACATCCTATCGGAGATTCTTCTGCTACTGATTGAGTTGTTTTACCCAACTCTAGTCTTTTGTTGAATCTTGTTTGCATACCCTCCTTAGACTGCTTTGATTTTTCTATTATGCTTAGATCCTTATGTTCCTCAATTTTTTTAGTTTTGTTATTTGAAATTAAAAATTGATCTAATCCTTTACATCCCTCTATTTCTTTGATTTTAAACCCCCAAAATCATTCAATCTGATACTTATCTTGTTATTAGTCCATTTGAGTGGATGGGGTATCCTCTACCATTTTAGCATCATCCACTAATATTTATTCTTCAACTTCAAAATTAATGTATGCATTCTTTGTGCTAATCACAATCACATTTTGTTGATGCGTCTTGGTATCTAGATTTATGCGATTTTCAATCATATTTATTTTCATCTTATGGTTACCATCTTCATAATTATTTTATTTTTATTGATTGATACTATTATCTTGTTGATTAGTGTTATTTCTAAAACCACTCAAGTTTTGTTTCTCATTATGTTCTTCATCTGCTTTCTGGTTTAGCTATGTGCATTTACTTGCATTCTCCATTATCTTATTAGGATTTTGATGTTCTTCCTTGTACTGTATAGAACATCCATTACTAATTTTACTTTGTACCTCTTTGTTTACCTCCTGGTAAATTTCATGATATTGCTCCTTTTCTTGTGCCTTTTCTTGTGGGCTAGAATTTTCCTTTCCATGCTTGTGGTCCTTTGGTGTATTTGATTCTACTTTTGTTGCCATTTTTTAGTAAATTTGGTTTGTATTTGTAGATGAAATTTCCCCTCCACATGTCCAAACACTTTACATTGCTTACAATATACCAGAAAATTTTCATATTCAACTTTTTGTTCCCATTCCCCAAGCATTGATTTGATACTCATTTTTTCCACTTTGTCTTTTTCTAGCTTCACATTAACACAGAATATTGTAAACAAATGGGACATTGTTATTTTTCATATTTCTCATGTGTTGATTGACCATACACTCTCCTTGGTATGGTTTCAATTGTACTTACTTTAAATATTTCACACCCTAAACTTTACAATTTATATTTTATGGATTTAAATTTTTACATTTTATTTCTGCATTTTCATTTTATACAATTAGATTATATTATATTAGAATTTAACAAGGATAGTAGGGAGATAAGTCTAAATATGGAGGTTGTAAGAGGCCTTAAAACCTTCCATACAAATATCATTGAAATAAAAGTATGGGTGTGAAGAAATCAAACTTTTCCATAATTCAACATAGGTATTTGGTAGTCTGATGGGATGAATCCCCGTTCTTTACCCCATAAAGAAACACTCACTAAAATACCTACTATGTGCAACTCACTAGGTTTTTAGCATGCTTAGTGGTACCCTATCCCTTTAGTTTATAATTTGGCTAAATTACTCAATTATGGTGATAAGATTACATCCTACCATAAGTGGGAAGCATTAGGTCTGAATTTGAGGATTTTTTCCAAGTTTTCAATTAAATAACAATTAACTCTAAACTTGGATCAATTCACTTCAATTGGGACCAGATGCTAAAATAACATAAAAGATATTCTAAGTCCAAAATTTGGAGTGATTCACTCTACCAATCTAGAAATTCGCTCTGAATATCTGAATTTTCATATATTTAATAAAAAATGATTTGTTGGGACTAGGAACTTGATTTATCAAGCCTAGTCCCAAACTGATCCTAAATTTAATATATTTTTTGTTATTTTTGTTTGATTTTTATAGGTTATTTATGAATGTAATATTTGTCACAAACTTTAGTATCATAAAAAAAATGTAAAGCAAGCAAACAAGAAAATATCAAATCTTCAAAATCTCTCACTTTTGATCTCAATTTTGCATCATACAAACAAAGAGTATTTAGGATTAATTTGGAAAATAATTTTCTAAGGATGATCCCAACTAGTGATGCACTCCAAAAAAATGAAATTTCGTCGAGTAGGATTCATGGCATGATTCACCCAAGTTCTAAGGATAAATTCACCTTGGTTTTAAGAAGTTATTTGCTCGAAAATATAAATTCCTCATAAATCCTCTAAGAAGAAAATTTCACCTTAGATTTGAAGCAATATGTTTGGCCTTCTACTTGTAAAATTTTTAAAGTTCAAATTAACAAGCAATTCACTTTAGTCTACTAGCAATTTGCTCTAGTTTGTTTGTGAATTGCTCGATAGATCAAATTTTATAAAATCATAAATTTTGACCCTAAAACTCTATCTATGTAGGTATATACATATGTGAGGTCAATATTATAAATACAGACTCAAAAACACAAAGACAAAATAAAGAACATCAATCACTAGACTTAGTAACATATCAATAAAGTCACACAAAAGGAAAGCAAGCAAATCATCATGTAGGTGCTTCGATCCCTATGTCTTATCTTGATCTATCAAATGGAAAATGTCATAGATAGATAATCATGTGAATCAACATCCTACATTACAAGAGATTGGTTTCCTTAGCTTCCATTATGGTTATTCATTTACTCTCAAAAACCAAACTTAAAAAGGTATAAATCCTACTTTGACTAATACCAATCCCCGTTATTGAGTAACTTTTGATGTGAAAATCCTATGAATAATCCATCCTTTGTGACTTTTCATAATGCATTAATACAAGTCAACCTCCAACATCTAATGCCCAAATAATCCCTCTAGCAACTATAATTTCATCTCATTCTCCACATAGATCTATCATGTCCAACACAATAAACCTTCCTCTTAGATAATCCGTGCTACCAATGTAGGTTCTTTGAGATAATGTTTTATTCCTAATCAAGGCTAGGATTTTGATCAAAAATTTCAAGAGTCAAATAGTTAAATAGGGGAACAAAGTACTGCCTAGTTAAAACACTACCTCCAAACCTCTAGATACTATAAAATCCATAATAGTGTCTTCCTTTTCTAAATCAACAAGTCCCTCCACAAGGCTTACAATATCCTAATTTATTTCCAAATATTCAACCTCTAACTAAAAAATGGGCTTGTCCAAATCCATCACGTCCTCCTTTATAAATATAGAATTCTTTCCTCCACCTATAGACACCCATAACATGTAAATTCTTTCCAAAATATCCCAATTTCTTCCAAAATCCCCATTTCCTCTTCAAATTGTTGGAATATATTACATCATTTGGTTCTTTACTAATGTACCTTCATGGGTACATAGTTAGATTAGGATTAGCTTAGGAGTTAAATGCTTTATTATGTAATTTAATAAATGCACAAGTGTTAGAATGTGCAATGATGTAAATGTGCATGTAGTCCACATGTACATGAGTCTTAGGGTTGAGTGAGAGGCAACTAATATATCTTTCTATATAAAGGCCTCATTGTGAGTGTTTAAGTGAGAGCAAGTGAGAGAGTTGAGTAGTGCATAGGTGAGAGTAGTAGTAGTCACAATGTAGCTCCATTTTGATATCATGGAGGAGTTGCAAACTCCATGATAAGAGCATTGTAATTTTTGTGAGCTTTCTTATATGAGCATTTATAGAGCATTGTATCAAGTCTTCTATCATATTTTCATGCATGTTAAGTTTTATTTATCATAGTTCTAATATTGCATGCTTATTTTTATACTTGTGATCAAAATTTCCTTTAATTTTAAGGCTCCAAAAGCTAACACAAATTCATTTGCCTCCTCTCAAAAGCCCCAATTTCTCTCTATAATTTCCTCGAATTCCTTCAATTCCTTTAATTCCCCTTCTAAATTCCTCTAGTTTATTTAATTTCTTTAATTCTTCTTTGTCCCCTCTCTAATTTCCTTCAATTCTCATATAATTCCTCCAATTGTCTTTAATTTCTTCTAATTCCTTATGATTCCTCTAAACTATTCTACTTTCTTCTGATCCTCTCTAAATCCTTTCGATCTCCTTAATTTCTCTCCAATTTCTCTTAACCCTCTCTAAATTCTTCTAATTTACTCTAAATTTTCTTAATCCCCTCCAATCCTCCTAATTCCTTTCTAATTTATTTAATTGCTTCTAATCATTTCTAATTCCCCTCTAATCTCTCTAATTTCCCCTACCTTTATTTAATTCCTCAAAATCCCTCTTAATTCTTCTAAAATTTCTAAATTCATTTTTAATTCCCTATTTTCCTAATTTCTCTTTAATTCTTCTAATCCCCTTTGAATTTTTCTAACCCCTTCTTAATTATTATAATCTTCTTCATCCTCCATAAATTCCTCTTTTATCCCCCTAATTCTCCTCAAAATGCATATAATCCCATTCAATGCCCATTTTACTAATTAAATCCACTAATTTCTCTCTAATATCCAACTTAATCCTAGAGAAAATGCACATTAATTTCATCAAATCCCTAGAAATCCCCATTTCCCACCAAAATCCCCTAGAAATTCCCCACATTTAAAAGCAAATTCCTCCCACACTCTTCCCTCTAATTTTGAATTAATTTAATATTACCTTAAATGCAAGTCAACCCCCCAATGATTTCCCCTCATAAATCCATAAGTCCTCATACTCCACCTTTTATTTCCAAAAATTAAAAATTCCTTCACACTATTCAAGGTCCCCACTTCCCATGCAAATTAATGACACTTGGGTGGGTGAGATTTCACCTCACCCAAGACCATTAATTTTGGAAGGTGTACAACCATCCAAGAAGAATCCTATAGATTTTCCTTGGTCTTGGAACCTTCCACTTGGTTGTCACATCATGCCAACTCACCTCCATGTCACCACCCCTCCCCCTTGCCTAAAATCTATAAATACCCCTCTCATTCCTTCATTTGCATGAGAAACCTTGAGAAGCATACCAAAATTTTTCCAAAATTCCACCAACCCTCCATTGTGCATTCACCCATCATCCATAACTAGATCTTTCATCACCCATTATTTATTACCCATGAAAATGAGCTTAATCTCTTTTATTTCTCTAATCAATTTTTAAATTTGTGTGCAAAGAGGGACTTATTTCATCAACAAACTGTCACCATAAGCTCAACACATCATCCAGAAAACCCACATCAAGTTTCACCAAAACAAAAATAGCAGAGACGCTAGTCATATGGCCCTAGATAGCCCACATTCACCACCATCTAAGTATTAGATGATTTTTAGAGCCCACTGTCAGGCTCTTGGATGGTCACTAGCCAAAAAAAAATATTGTCCAAACCCCAAAGATAGACAAAGTTAATAAGGTAAAATAGGTATACTTTTAATATTTTGTACCACTTTCATGAGTTTATTTTATTTTATTTAGCATTTTAAAGTTTATTATTTGCATCTTTTTGACTTGGGCCCAACCAAGGTGGGCCCACTTGATACAACTAACCTGTTGCTTTTGGTTATGTGTACACACTTCAAGATTGTAGGTAGCTTGGGATGGTTATGCTCACTTGAGACTATCAAAATCCATCCATTCTCATGTATGACAAGGAAAAATCATTGTAAGCTTAATTTGTTGTATGATTCATTATATATGAGAAATATCCTCAATCTATGAGGATCACATTTGTAAACCCCTTTGGGGCAGCTTTGCAAAATAATAAAAGGCTTGTAGTTAAATTATATTTTCATATATATATATATATATATATATATATATATATATATTCATATACCACATAACTTTGAGTTTATTACAAAGGCATTTGAGGATACTAATACATGATGAATTATGGTGGTGTAATAATAAAAATGTCCATGCATATATATATATATATATATATATATATATATATATATAACCCATATCCAATACAACATGGTCAACCTCCATTAAAAATTCAATAGCTCAATCACCTAGGCCTCAAAACCAACCTCCCAACTGGACCTATAAAAGACCATTAAATGTAGGGGCATGTTTACCTATCCTACCTGCTATTATGAAAACATTACTTACCTTTGATGGGAGTTGGAAAAAAGACAACATTGAATCATATTAATGAGATATCTACTCTCAAGTTAATTCATTTCATCCAACAAGAAGATGTCATGATATGCTTATTGATATATTATTTATGTGATAAATTTACTTTATGGTATAAATATTTACTTGATAATTTGATTTCTAGTTGGACATCAATTGAGAACCTTTCACACATAAATTTAAAAGTATGGGTAAAGGTCACTTTATTTTGTTTGAATTAAGTTCTATACAAGGACATCCTCAAGAAAACATCCATGATTATAATACTCTGTTTTTGAGAACATTGAATTTAATTCCATAAATGTTAGGCAAAATGAGAAACATGCATTGCCATACTACAATAAAGGCTTGTAATCTAACTTATATTTGATGGTTTATAATACTAACCATGTTAGTCTATTTATAGCTTTCGAAGAAGCAACCTATGTAGAATATGTCCTAATTAGAGTATAAAAGTTACCACCTATCCCACCGATGGCCTATGCTACCCATGTCATCCAAAATGCTCAAATCAATAGATCTATGCACTCCACATATCACCTATTCTAAACACCTAATCATTTTCCAACTCAATTTCTTCTTCATACATTGTGATGCATCATGGCCAAAGCTCATCATCAACTATTGCATTATAGCCATAATTACCTACCCTACCTACTACATCACACCCATAAATGAACATAGAGCCTATAGAGAAAATTACAAACTCGATATAAAAGAGATTTTGGATATGGTTAGGACCTTGATAAACCAAAATAATACTAAAAAGATGAAATGGCCATAGAATAATGAGTGACAAAAACAACATAACCTACAACCCCAAAACATCCCATAAGGTGCTAATCAAGGTAGAAATAAAGTTTACAATAATATGGTAAATATTAATTTAGACATTAATACATTATGGTGTTTCCCATGCAATATTAGGTATGATTATACAAATTGTATAACAACGATTAGATAATCATAGACAAATCAAAATGATCAGCAATGACAAGATTGATAGGCCATCATCATCTTAAGGCAAATGACACCAATAATAAATCAACTTTCCTACAAGTAGCCTTAAGTGTAACAAGTAGTATTTTTCTTGCCAAAAATTAACAATGTGATCTAAACCAAATTCAGCATTATTGAAACAAACAAATATTCCATAGTTATGGATAATGCCATATACAAAAATCAACAAGGGATTGGAACCAATGGCAAAAGGAAAGTGTTAGAAGAGCAAGACTCAATGTAAAAATAGGATAAAGAAAATAAAAGAACTATGATATTAAAGAGTAGAAGGCCACTAATACACTTGAAAGACAAGGCTAATAAAAACTACATAATAGGAAAAACAAAGAAAAAGTACTAAGCAAAATATTATTGATACACTCTAGACAATGCATAGCCTAGTGAGGATAGATGACTTAATAGGGAAAAATAATCATAAAATAAAAAGAGAAGACCATATGGGGTGAAAAAATCCAAAGAAGAGAGGATTAATAAAGAGAGAGACAAACTTCATAAAAAAGTAGAGCAATGTCTCAAATATTCTTTTGTAACAAGTGAAGGATGTGCCATGGATACAAGAAAGTATTAAAGTTCATAACATGCAATAAGATTAGCTTAGTCAAATTTAAGTTAAACATTGTAGAATAGATGAAGAATAATCCCATAAAAGTAAGTATATATAGCTTTATAATGAAGTCTATTACTTGGACATCATTGCCTTGAGAGTAGATTGTTGTTATATCAGAGTACTTGCCATCCTGCATCCATGCTCGATAGTCTACTTTGTTACAACTAACTAAGAAATATTATGTTGACATGGCCTGACTAGGTTCCATCTAAAGAAGTGAAGGCTGCATTGTCTATATTTGATCACTAGGATTCTCTAACAATTTTGTTATGTTGTTGGCCATCCCATGATTGCTTACATGCATGCGTGTTAGTGAGTGGTTTGGTTGTTGGGATCCCTTGATAGAAGATCTTAACCACTTGAGGTTATATGGAGAGCATCAACTTATGTCTTTGAGAACCATGGACTATGTCGACATCTAAATTCTTCTTGTTCCTCCGTATATAAGAAACTTTGGTAGGATTCATAATTAGCCAATTTATGAGCCTTTCAATAACTATTGAGTGATAGGTTTTCTCCCCTTGATATCTATTAGGTGACATGTTTTAGTACCCATCTACTGAAATCAATGATACAAAATCTTTGATAGCTTCCATACTTAGCCAATTTGCGCTACTTGATAGCTACTAGGTGATTGAATTTTTATCCCTCTCTACTGATATTAGAGATACAAAATCTTTGAAAACTTCTAAGCCAAATTTGAAGCCTCCTTTTGATAGTTGCTAGACGATAGAATTTTGGTCCCTATTTGCTAACATTGATGGTACAAAATCTTTGACAACTTCCATACATAGTCAATTTGCACTCCTTGATAGCTGCTAGGCAATGGAATTTTGGTTCCTCTCTACTAACATCAATGGTATAAAATATTTGGTGACTTCTACATAACCAAATTTTAAGCTTCCTTTTGATAGTTTTTGGGCGACGAGTTTTTGGTACCCATCTGCTGACATCAGTGGTACAAAATCTTTGGCAACTCTACACTTAGCAGATTTGCACTCCTTAATAGTTGTTGGAAAACAAGATTTTGGTTCCTCTTTGCTGACATAAGTAGTACAAAATATCTGGTGGATTCTATACTTAGCTAATTTATTCCTCTTGATAGCTATTCGACAACATGATTCTGGTCCCTCTCTATTGACATCAATGGTACAAAATATTTGGTAGCTTCCATACTTAGTGGATTTCCTCCCCTTGATAGCTGCTATAAAATGGTGTTTTGGTCCCTCTTTGCTAACATTAGTGGTACAAAATCTCCTAAAAATTTCATACTTAGCCAATTTTCTCCCCTTGATAGCTTCCAGACGATAAACTTTTTGTCCCTCTCTACTGACATCAATGGTACAATTTTTTTGGCAGCTTTCATACTTAGCTGATTTTCTAAGATTCAATGCCAATGTTGCTATATGATTATCTTGTAAGGAGATGGATGTGGGTGATCATGAAAATTACTCACATTCTTGGTGACTCACAGGGGATTTCCACTCGTGGAAGTTAAGGACCTAGATACTCTTCCTTCTAACTTATGAAATTGTGAAGAGAAGGATCTGACAAGGGCAAGAAGATAAGTTGATTAAGGAGAGGGAGAAGGAGAAGGTAATACACTCATTATTTTCCACAAGAAAATAAAATGGATATGGAATATAAAAAAATGAAGGAAATGAGATGATGAAGAGGTACATGCACAAATAAAGGATAAATTTGTGCAGAGGAGGAAAACTTGCATAAAAAGAGAGAAAATAGTAGCATGGAGGGGATGACTGAGGATAAGGAAAGGGTATAATATTATATAAAATAATTATACAAAGAAATAAGAAAATAAGGAGAACATGAAAACGTAGATGACTGAGTTTGTGGCACAATTTACAGGTGAATACAAGAGGAAAATATATTATGAAAAGAAGAAAGGGAAGGAAATAGGAAGAGATGATAAAAAAGGGGTACTTGGAATATGGGAAACCCCCACAAAATTATACCTCCATGAGCATACTCTACTATAGCTAAAAGTTGTTTAATGTCCAAGCAAGGTGCCTTAGGTAGATATTTCAAGTGCTTATAGGTCAAAATTCATCAATTTTTTGTTTTTTCTCTTTTTTATGTAGTTGAGCAGAACTTCTTCTATTTGTCACTTGTAGCCATGAGGATATTCACTTTTGCCTCTAGAATAATTCTCAAATTGAAGAGCATTTCACTTGATTTAAAACACATGCAAGGATTTATATAGAACAAAGCATGTAGAATTGACTATGCCAACTGGTATTTCTATCATAATTACACAATCATACCCTTAGATTAGGTGCCTTTTCCCACAAATCTAAATTCACATGAAGTAAATGCTCACATGCTTTGATTGATGTTTATTTTCAAATTGAACCCTCTTAGATTTTCCATTTTGCACTTGGATCATGTTATACCTAAGAGAGAGTGTTTCATTTCGTATATCTGACATCAATTTTCAATTTTACTCACATCATTCTCTATTCTTACATAATTTCCCTTATCTTATCCATTGGGCTATGGAGTAAAAAAAGTAAACAAGACATAAAAATTCTAAAAACTATACAAATGAGAGCTTGCTATACATCCTCTATTCTTAGAGAATGAACTGAATCACTTGATTGTTCGGGTCTTTCTCCTAAGGGAGGTCCTTGATGATTCACCTTATCGTGTCATTGTTTGAGCTGGTGGGGATGTTGTTGTGTGACCCTAAAAAGTGCGCACCACAACTTGCCCTACTTGCAATGTTAATATTATATCAAATTAAAATGAATAATGAAAGCACACAAGCACATATAACACAAAAATAACAAGAAATGAAATATTCTTTTATTAATGCTTCCAGATCTCGGTTACATGTACGTCCCTCTGAGGGATACTCCTTTTGATACAATCTATTACAAGTAGGATAGCGAGTGAATGTATCCCCCACAAGGGGATGGTGCACCTTCATAGGCCTCCCAATATCACACACCAAACTATCCGAGGGCTTACAAATGCCTCCTTCTCTCGATCTCATCCTGGAGGGATCTCGTGCTCTGGATACTTTGAACTGATCCTGTGAACCTGTATCTATGGGCATGGAAACAACAAAGCACAATCAGTAGTACAAGCTACCTCTCCGAAAGAGGCTCTTATTAGAAAATATGATAAATAAGATAAATGATCATGATAACAATGAAATACTAGCATAAATCGAATAATAAATGTGTTGAAATCTTAGAAATACGATGTAAATACATGTAAGAAATCATATTTGAGCTACGACTAACTAATAAATCAAGAAGTAATGGATCTAAGCTAGAACAAAGGGAAATAATGTCTAATACCCTAAAATATGCCTACGGGCCACTGTCCAAGATAGCAATGGTGAAAAGCAGCTTTTCTCCTCGTGAACCAGGGACTGTAGCACTATCTCCTTTGCTCCAATTGATGTTCAAGGGTCGTTGGTTGTGTCTTGGTACACTTGTTGGTGGTGAATAATAATGGATCTAAATAGCAAGTGCATAGTCTCTTCTCAATCGGATAGCACTTTGTTGCTCCTCAAGGGTGCATAAATTTGCTCTCCAATATGATAGGGCTTCATTGCATAAACTCTAAAAATTATGGATCTTTTGCTCTTTGTGGGAGAGTCCATATGTAGACCATCCCTATTTTAGATCTGAATCTTGGCTTCCTAGAGAAGCCTCAATCCAAATTGCATGCGACTGACCATCCCGAGTGGAAAGCATCAGTCACAAACTGGCATTGAAGGGGCAGTTAGGAGGAACTCAAGGAGTTCCTCACCAAAATCTTCCCGCAAACAATGCAAGGTGTAGTCAGACTACATGATCTGGGCCCGTATTCATGGCCATAATATGCATGGTGCTAGCCGCTATCAGGTCCAATGGCTAGGTGTGGTCGCTATCAGCTTTAGTGGCCAGGTGTGGGAACCACTCTGCTTGAGAGCAGATAAGCCTGGATGGGCTAGAACTACCCTTTTTGAGTGGTTAGGACCACTGCTAACTCTTGGAGAGGTCCAAGAGGATTCATATGGTCTATGAATGTGTCCATATGGGTAGTCTCCTAAACATAACATATTTTAGGTGTCTATAGATACCCCTTTTTGGGATGCACTATGGGGAAAACATAGCACAGAGCAAAAATAGACCACCTAGGGTCACATTGTAGGTTGTGTGATGATCATTGATCTGATCAACATTGGATGCCCCAAGTCATGAGAAAGGGTGTGCATCCTAGAATCATTGCTTCCAATAGGGTGGAAGGCTTAAATTTGTGAAAGATTGCACACGTCCAGCGACGATTGGGTAGCTTGAGTGCTACTATAGGCTTTAGTGCAACTATAGATCCGAAAGGAGGAGAGCTACAAACTTAACTATCATGTTTGCTTTTTTCCCCAGAAAAGGGTAAGCTTATGATAGTTGTTGGCAATGATTCGTAAGATGAACGCAATTTGACATGATCGAGTGATATTTTGTTGACTTTGATTATGATTGTTTGAAAATTTTGACTACCCCCTCAAGCGACGAGTCGATGAGGAAAGGACAATTAATAAAGCGATGAGTCGCTTGACCAAGATGAAATATTTGGGCCTCTTTAGAGGGTTGCTTTGTTGTTATAGGGTAGGTCCCATCCAGGTGTGATTTCAACCATTTTTTGTAGTTGTACATCTCTATCCCATGGGGCAGTCCGGCCGTAATGGCCTTCTTAGGGAATCAAGGTGATAGCAATTCTATTGTAGCTTGTGTTGAATCACTATTTGTTATAGGAGAAATGAGATGGATCCTCGCTCCCGTGGGGCAGTCCGACCATCATGGCCTTCTTTGGGATTGAAGTAAAGCATCCCAATTCTACCATAACTATTTTTCCCCAAGTGGCCTTATGGTAATTTACTCATCTTGCCGAATTGCATGGAGTGCTAGTCGCTACAATCGCCAAGTGTATAGAGTGAATAACTGATTACGAGGCTCACTTGAGATTTTGTTTATTTGATTTTTTTGTGTTAATTTGAATTTTATGATGTTTTTAGATTTTGCTTTATGTTATTTTTTTGGTATTTGTGCACATTTTGGTTGTTTTGGATTGATAGATGTGCTTATTGACTCATTTTGAGGTGCTTTATGGTGAGAAATTGAGTGAATTTCTCCTTGTTTCTTAGCCGCTATCAGGTCCAATGACCCCTAATTGCTACTTCATGGCCGTTGTTAGGTCCAATGGCTAAAAAGTGTGGGCCGCTAATGCTAGTAGTGGTCAAGGAACGATTTGAAAATATAAAAGCAAATTAGGGTTTTTGACATTTCATTATTACCAGCTATCAATTGCACTTTTGAGCTCTGAGGTGAGAAAGTGCAATTGTGACATGGAGTGCTACTGAGTTTGTTGCTGAATTGGGTGTCATGGCTGAGCAAGGGGAGGCATCTACGAGTGGAGGAGCCGGAGCTTCACGGGTACTCTGCCAAACCTTGATTTGTTTATTTAATTCGGTAAAATGAACCTAATTAATTAATTTGGTAAATGAACCTCACTAAACCTGTTGGAAATGAACCAAACCCATCAATAGGTCTAGGTTAGGGTTAATTTTAGTGGGTCCAGGCTAGTTTTAGGATTTTTCCATTTTTTTTGTGATTTTTAGCCAAGGGGGAATGTTGTTGGCGTGTCGCCCTTGTCTATCGCTGCTCAGAGCAACTTAACTGGCTCGATGCTGGCCGCTATTACCGTCAACGACCAACTTAAATTCCAACGGTTAAATTTTTGATCGTTGGAGGCTAGCCACTGTCGACTTTAGCGATCGCTTCGTGGTCACTCCTAGCGCGAGTGACCACTAGGCCTTAGACTTATTTTTCAAATTTTTGAATTTTTAAGCAATTTAATTGATTTTTTTGCAATTTTGAAGTGTAGTTTTTGATTTTTTGAATGTTTAGGTGCATTTAATCATCATTCTTGTAGCCTTAGGCTTATCTTAGATTATCTTGCACCACTTTTAGGATTTTATTGCTTTTAGCTTGTAAGTGCATTTAATTTAGGCATTTATTTTGCACTCTTAGATTCTATCTATGCATGCTCGGGATCCAAAGTTGCTTGTGGATCTCCTACCCAACATGGATGCCATGGATTGGGGTTGGATAGATGCTCGTGGGCTCCAGTACGTCACTAGGCTTCTAATGATCATGTCGAATTAGGCCTACCTCACTACCCTAGCCCACCGATGGGACTCTAGGACTAATACCTTTCATCTCCCCATCGACGAGATGACCATTACATCGAAGGACATGTACAGGATCTTCAAGGATCCCTTTTGATGGAGTCCCCATTGTGTCTTCCCCCATTGATGCTAGAGATGTAGTTTTTGTGAGGGTCTTTGGAGCACATGCAACTACTACATTTAGATTCGATAGAGGGACTCTACTATTGCCATGCTTTAGGCATGAGTCAGGGGCTTCGATGAGGAGAGGACCACTCTCCAGACTCAGATAGACTTGACTCATACTAGGATAGACGAGCTCACAATCGAGAGGGATGCTTCCCAGAGATAGGTTGTGCTAGCTATGCTAGTGCCTCAGGGACCTATTGGGCTTGATACAGATGTAGAGATCAGATGTCTGCATGGACTCCTATCAGAGGACTTAGAGCAGTGCACCCTAGACAATGCCTACATCCTTGCACTAGAGCATGAGGTCAGGCTTCGGGGAGGTCACCTACCAGATAGGCCCATGGTAGGAGGGTCACATAGGAGCATGCAAAGTACATCAGGGTAGTCATCAGTGCGGTCGAGCCACAGGACTAAGACTCAGATAGAGCAGACCATAGGTACCAGCTCCCACCGCACTCACAGGGACAGATCCGAGGGTGGAGGCGAGGCAGGGGGGTAGGCCCAACTTGATGGCTTTACTGATTTAGCTTTATTTTTTAGTGTAAGGTCAGATGACCTACACATTTGTAGCCTTATGGCATTTTTGTACCTCCATGTACTTATTTGATACACATATATATTGATATCTACATTTTGAGACTTATTATGTGTATTTATGTTTTTGCTTTTATGTTGATGTGATGCAGTATTATGATTTTATGCTATATGATGTAATGTATGACATGCATTAGCTAGATGATAGATGTATGTTTAGATGTTGTGATCTAGATGCGTAGATGGATTATGATGATGATGGATGTATATATGGATGCAATGCTTATTGTTAAATGCATGTTTAATTTTGATTCCATTGTATGCATCTAACTTATGTTGTTATGATATGGTGAATTGCAATATGTGTAATGCAATATGATGATGATCTAATGTAAATGAACCTGTATGCTTTAATCACTTAAAACATAAGGTATGCATGTGATATGAGTTTAACAATCTAATGGATGACACCACAGAATGTATAACAATCATGAATGTAAATAATAACTCTTAGCATAAGAATTAATCATTTAAACATCCAAATGTGAGATGAGATGATGTGATATGTATGTACTTTCCTTATGAGCTTCTGTAAGTTAAAAGATATACCCAAAATAGTCAGTGGCCATCTAAATGTCATTGCTGACATTCATCCGGTATCTACCCTATCTCATGCACACCGTTTAATGAACAAAACCTCCTAAAAAAAGGGTTGATGATGCGATTGATGATATGACTTGTTGCTATTTGAGGATTTTTGAGGTTTTCCATGAGACTCAAACACCCTAGTTGCTCCATCAAAAGTTGTATACTGATCATACAGAGCTTCTGAAGGATGAAGTTCTTGTTATGAAGACCTAGATACTCATTATCCCTATGTGTGCAAATGAATTTATTAGATAAAACATAAGCATACCCCAGTGCTAGGAGGGATTCATTCAACCCATTGCTGTATTGGGGATCCTCAAATGTTTATCTTGATCCTAAGTTGGACTCAGTTGGATTAGACCACTAGGCGATACAGGACACCTAAAGCTAGCCCTTCCACATGCAAACATTGGTCTGTACAAAAGCAAGATGCTAATGTGATAGACATATCATCGTGCGTAAGGATACCTTATGGTTCATCCATGCTGAGAATTCTAGGGATTCAAGTTCAATACTCCCTTATTTTCTTCATATTTATTTGGGATACTTGCTCATGCTTAGTGATAAAAATCACTGTTTATTTTGAATTTTTGTTTTTTTTTTCTTTTGAGCAAGGGATTTATGTAGTGATGATAATCACTGTTTATTTTGTTTTTTGAATTTTTCTTTGTTCAGGATTTTTGCTTGTTTTGATTAAAGCAAGGGATTTCTTTGGGTAGGGGTGAACTTGTCCTTTTTCCAATTCTCAACATTTTCGAATCGATCGCATAGGGGGATGAGCAAGATAAAATTTTCACCTTAGGATACCTAGTACCACTTCGCAACATTCATATTTCCCTTGTTTCAACTAGGATTTTAGTGTTTTTATTAGTGATAGGATTTTGAAATATACTAAGTGCTATCAAAACTAAACCTCATCTATTAAAAGCAAAGATAACTTTCTACAAAGTTTGATAAAACCACTAGGTATGGTTGAGTGACCGAAAAACCCTAGTATATTCCTTATAGCAATAGGAGGGGTTGTGTTGAAAAATATAGTTACACACATGGGTTATGGATGATGATGGATTTTGAAGATGCATGATTGAGGTACAAACATGGTGTCATTTGTAATATTGTAAACACAAATCTATCCTAGTGCTAGTGCAATGGATGCAAATGCCTATATGCAATGCAACTACATGAATGTGAATGCAAATGTTTTTGTATTTTTGATGCTTTCAATTGTTTTTGAGTTTTGATTATTTTGAATGTTTTTGTACTTTTATGATTTTAAATTGTTTTTGTGCTTTTATGTTTTGTTGTTGACCAAAGGGCTTATGGTGCCTTTGGGGCTTTTTGGGAGTTGACCAAAGGGCTTATGATGCCTTTGGAGCTTTTTGTGAATTGACCAAAGGGCTTTAAGATGCCTTTGGAGCTTTTTGTGATTTGACCAAAGGGCTTTAAGATGCCTTTGGAGCCTTTTGTGATTTGACCAAAGGGATTTAAGATGCCTTTGGAGCTTTTTGTGATTTGACCAAAGGGCTTTAAGATGCCTTTGGAGATTTTTGTTTTTATGGTTTTCTATTGTTTTTGTGATTTTGAATTTTATGGATGTTTTTGATGTTTTGTTGGTTTATTTGAATGTTTTTGGTGTTTTGTTGTGCTTATGTGTGAAATGCCCTTAGATGAATAATTTTGAGAGGCTCTGGCTCCTCAACACCTTCTAGTGATGTTAGGTGATATGCCCCAGGTCCAATCTTCTCAGAGATGATATAAGGACCTATCCAATTGGCCATAAATTTGTCTCGTAGGTGCGGGGGCAGATTTGAGTTCTATTGGTTCTCTTTAAGCACAAGATCCCCAACCTTAAAGTCTCTCAGGTGGACTTTATTGTTATAAGCTCATGTTAGATGGTCTTGGTAGATGTGAAGATGCTCAAGAGCATTAATGCGATGTTCATCCAGAAGGGTCAATTGATCCAGGTGAGCTTGTCATGTAGTGTCATCATTGATGAACTCTTTCAATGCGATGCACAATGTTGGAATTTCCAACTCTAAGGGCATAATGGCCTCAACGCCATATACAAGTGAAAATGGTGTTGCCCTAGTGGGCGTACGCATGCTAGTCCTATAAGCCCATAATGCCAAGGGTAATTGTAGATGCCAATCCTTATGATTTTCTTTCACCATCTTCTTTAAGATGGCTACTATTGTCTTGTTAGAGGCCTCTGCTTGCCCATTTTCCTATGGATAGTATGGTGTCACAAAACTATGTTGAATGTTGTATTTGGACGTTAAAGCTCACACATTTTTGTTTTTGAATGATGGACCATTATCCGAGATTATTTTGAAGGGTACCCCAAAGTGATAAATGATATTATGAAGTATGAACTCCATAATCTGAGGACCAATTATCGATGTTAAGGGGACCGCTTCCACCCATTTGGTGAAGTACTCAGTGGCCATTAAGATGAACGTGTGTCGGCCCAAATATGGGGGAGAAATATTTTCGATCAGATCAAAACCCCACTGAGAAAATGGCCAAGCCGCCTGAATGGGTTGTAAGGCTTGAGATGGCAAGTGCATCAGATTTGCATGATGTTGGCATTTAACACATTTCCTAACATACTCATAGCAATCCTTCTCCATGGTGGGCCAGTAATAACCCATTCGAAGGATGCACTTGACAATGGCCATGCCACTGAAGTGGCCATCGCATGTACCATCGTGAGCTTGCAAAATCACCCAAGCTGATTCTTGGGGCTCTAAGCAATGAAGGAGGACTCCATCATAGCTTCGATGATACAATATACCTCCTAGCAAGACATATCTTATCACTTTCTATTTGAATGCTCATATTTCGGCATGCGATAGTCCCTGTGGGACAATTCCAAGCTTCAGGAAGTCTTGTAATTAGGATAGCCAATCTTGATAGGCTACAACCTCAACAGATAAGATGACTTGTTCCTCCTATGATTCGATTTGCACAAATGCAGATTGAGGAACAACCTTGTGGTGAATAGTGGTACCATTCTCTGTAGGACCCTACGAGATCAAGGACCCCCAAGGTGCCTTCTCTAAAAAGTCTTTGGCTTTACAGAACCAATCATGGTCTGGTTCTATATGAATCATGTTGACTGATTCTTTGTTATCAAAAGCCTCACGCTGCATCACTGAGTGCGAGAGCATTTTCACATGAATGGTAGTGAAATCAGTAGATGGATTCTGAGGGATCAAGGATCCCAAAGATGCCATGGTGTCTATGAATATATTTGATGAATGAGGGATTGCCTCGATGTCATACCATTCTAGTTGGGCTAGATATGTGTCAACAAGCTCCTTGTAAGCTTTCAGGATTGGATCCCGACATTGAAATAATCCCTTGACTTGGTTGACTATGAGCAGGGAGTCATCGAAGATGTTTAGCCTCTTGATTTTCATAGTGATGGTTATTTGGAGACCCAAGATTAGGGCCTCATATTCGGTGTTGTTATTCATGCAAGGGAAGTCTAGCTTGAATGACAAGGGTATTGGAGCACCTTGTGGCATGAAAAAGATAATCCCTACATCGCCTCCTTGCTCACACTTCGAACCATCGAAGAACAAAGTCATGTCAGCTTCATTTTTTAGTTCTTCGAGTTTAGGTGCTTCTGATAATGCAAAGACTACATCATTAGGAAGTTCTATGGTGAGGGGCCTACTATTCTGGAGAGGTACCTCAGCTAACTGATCAACTATGACTTGTCCCTTGATGGAATTTTGGCTTATGAATTCCAAGTCAAATTCTATCAATAGCATGATCCACTTTGTAGTACGTGTATTATGATATGTCTTGCTCATCATATACTACAAAGGATTTTGTTTGGATATTACATACGTCGTATGGCTCAGCATGTAGTGGTATAATTTCTTGGTTGCAAAGACCATGACTAAGCATAACTTTTCTACGTATGCATATCCTATCTCGTAGCTCACCAAAGTGTGGCTGATGTAATATATCACTTGTTCCTTATCTTGCACATTCTTTTGAGCCAACATGGTGCCCAAAGCAAAATTTGTAGTGGATATATATAGTAGGAATGGCACATCTAGCCTTGGTGGAGCTAGAACTGGTGGCATTTCTAGGTACTTCTTGATTTTAGCAAAGGCTTGCTGACATTCTTCATCCCATTAGAATGGGACCCCCTTGTGTAGTATTCGATTCATGGGTCGACATTTGTCCGATAGTTGTGTGATGAATCACTTTATGGATGCTACTTTGCCCTGTAAGCTTCTTAGTTCTTTGATGTTCATGGGTGGGGCCATTTCTAGGATAGCCTTTACCTTTGTTGGGTCTACTTCGATGCCTCATTTAGAAATGATGAATCCCAAGAGTTTTCTAGAAGTCATGCCAAAGATGCATTTCTTGGGATTCAACCTGACATTGTGCTCAATCAGGTGATCGAAGACCTTCTTGAGGGTCTCAACATGCTCTTCATGTAGCAATGACTTGGCCAGTAAGTCATCGATGTAGTCTTCCAAGATCTTGTGCATGTAGTCATGGAAAATGTATGTCATTGCCCACTGATATGTGGCACCAACATTTTTAAGACCAAATGGCATCACTTTGTAGCAGAATGTTCCCCATGGAGTGGTGAATGTAGTTTTATGTTGGTCTTCGGGTTTAATCTAAATCTGATTGTAACCAAAAAAACCATCCATTAGGGAGAGCATCTCATGACCTGTAGTTGCATCTACAAGAGCATCTATGTTTGGCAATGGGAATGAATCCTTTGGTGTTGCCTTATTGAGATCCCTAAAATCCATGCAAATGCAGATTCTTCCATCTAGTTTTCCTATGAGCACCATGTTTGATACCCATTCTGGATAGTCGATGGGAACAATAAAGACTACATCCAACAGTTTCTGTAACTCATTCTTAACCATCAAAGTGATGGTTGGATGCATCTTTCTAAGCTTCTGCTTGACCGATTTCTTTGTGGGGTCTAGTGAAAGGTTGTGGACAACCAATTTTGGATCTAGCCTCGACATGTCTTTGTAGGTCCAAGCAAAGAGATTTGGTCTCTCTTTCAATAGAGGAATAATGATGGCCTATTCTTCTAGAGATAAGCTTTCTCTAAACTTGACTTTCTTTGGATTGAGAAGGATCATCATTGATGTCCACTTCGAAAGTCTCCTCTATTGCCATATGTGACCCCTCCTCAAGTTGGTGAGGAGTGGGGATTAAGTGGATGTCATCTACTAGATTTATAGTTCCCATTGACTCAGGGTCAAGACCAATATGATAGACATCATGTGCGTAGCTTGGTGCAAAATGGAATGGTTGTAACATCTCTTCATTAGGGAAGAAATATTTAGGCTCTAAGGGTGAGTCAGCATGATCCCAATCAATTGCATCTAAGTTAAGACACAATGGTTTTGAAGGATCTGTTGGGTTGTGAAGTGGA
Organism: Wollemia nobilis; assembly: GCA_028583015.1. Taxonomy (NCBI): domain Eukaryota; kingdom Viridiplantae; phylum Streptophyta; class Pinopsida; order Araucariales; family Araucariaceae; genus Wollemia; species Wollemia nobilis. The sequence continues at coordinate 58,064 of JAQPPZ010001723.1, read as the reverse complement.
GTGGTCAAATCAATGGAGATCATGTTGATGGATGGAATGAAATCTCTAGGACCACATGGGTGAAACTCCTCATTAATGATTTACCTTCCATACCCAAGATGTGGCTCTAGGGGTATGGGGATCTCAGGATCTGGTCTATGAATAGATGAGATGATGGGATCATTAGGCAATAACTGCTCTCTAAATGTTGGTGGATCTAGGAAGACCATGTGATAGATGACGTCTAGATTTGGTGGTCTTCCTAGGAAGTGAAGATCAGGATCTATGGCATGAAGCATCACCTCTCTCTCAATAAGCAAATCGATTGGATGCAAGTGATGAGGTCCAAGATAAGCCATCTCGATCTCATCCTCAAAGTCATCATCACTTATGAAGAAACCATTAGCATTTGTTTTTGGCCCTAGTATGGGGTGGTGACTTACCTATTGATGCCTAAGATAAGCCATCTCAGTCTCATCTTCATAATCATCATCGCTTATGAAGAATCCATTAGCATTTACTTCTGGCCCAATGATGTGGCTCGCATGTCTAGGCCCTAGGTAGGCCATCTCTGTTGAGTCCTCTGACTCATAGCCACTCTCATACATGTATCCATTCTCATGCAGATGTATCCACTCTCTGCATGGCCTATCCAAGCAAGGTTTTGCACATATCGAGGCCCATGGTAGGCTAGGCCAACTTCATCTTCATCCTCACTTGAGACATAATCATACTCCTCTCACTCATATCCATGGATTGGCTCTTCCTCCCATAGGATGGCTCCTGATGGGTGTGCTTCAAGAGAGGATTTAGGGTGATACTCATCAGGTGGTGTGATATTGACCATAGACACCCATCCGTCACCCAAGTAGTTTCTGCTAGGGGGTTGATAGGGATTCCAGTCAATGTCCTCCTCGAACCCTATGCTTAGCCTATCTAGGGTTGCTACCAAAGAATCATCATGGCTCTGTATTTGATACCCTAGACCACACCTATCAGTAGGCAATTGGTACTATGGCTGGAATGGAAGTCGATGCCCTTGCTCGTATAGACCTAGGCCATAGCCATGCCAATGACACTACTCAAAGTACCTTAGAGCAAACTCAAGATTTGACAAGTAATGAAAATTCATGGTGAATGGTTCATCCTCATCCTCTTCAATATCAGAAGTAGTATGGGCACAATCCAAACTAACATAGATGAAGTTGGTTTGATTAGGGGGAACCCCTAATGGAACTACTATACCTACTAGAAAATTTGGGACTCTTGGTCATCCCATGTCTTGCGTAGACTCAATAATAGGTATGAAAGTCATGTTCTGCACAAGATATTCACCTAACCCTGTGTTGGCTAAGTGGACTATCACCTGTGGTGCAGATGATGTTGATGAAGTAGGTGAGGTAGGTTGAGGTACCTCCTCGGCTATGTCCTGGGAATATTCCTCCTCCATGGGATTTAGAATTTTTGTAGCTGCTATAGTTGGAAGCTCCTTAGGTCCTTCCTTCACTAGGGGTGCTTTCAACTTCTGATTATCTTTTGCTTTAGATGTTGAAGGCTTTTTAGAAGTGCTAGTAGTCTTAGGTGTAGGAGGTGGTGCCGATGTGGATGGGTCACCTCGCACTGATTTGCTCTTGTTTTTTGGCTGTATGGTTGGGGATGAAGGCCTTATGTATAGATGTGTTGATGGAAGGACAAAGTCCCTCGGCAAGTCAACCTGATGCATGTACTTGAATGGCTCTTCATCGGATGGAACCACATGAACTTGTCCCTCATGCACATACTTGATGCATTGGTGCAAGATTGAGGGCATGCACTGCATGTCCCTTATCCAGGGATGCCCTAGAAGGATGTTATATTGCATCACCCCTTCCAACACATGACACATCATGAGGATGGTCTTATGTCCTACCTTTATAGGTAAAATGATTGTACCCACTATGGAGCACAATGCATCATTGAAAGCCCTTAATGTGTAGGAAGTGGGGATAATGTTGGACTTAGGGATCTTCAGGTGCCCTATAGCCTTTGTAGTGATAATGTTGATCGATGAGCCCGTATCGATTAGAACCCACTTGAATGGTATGTCATTGATTGATGTGATGATATGCAGAGGTAGGTCTGCTAAGGTAGTAGGAACTACCTTAATTTTGTGATCATAAAAATGGATCATGGGCTCTTGGCACTATTGCACTTGCCCCACAAAATGTGTGAACGCATCTGGGTTCTAGGGCTGGAGCTCGATTGATCTCAAAATCTCCATCAAAGTCTCCCTATGCCTAGGAGATTGTTGTATGAGCTCATAAATTGACAACTTGGCTAGAGTCATTTGTAGGTTTTGTTCTAGTCTACTCTGGATAGTTACTACAGGTCTTGTTGGTGGACTTGGAGGATTGTTTTGCACCTATCTCTATCGAGGTGCAGCTAGGATATGAATAGGCACCACTGGAGGTTGTGGTTGACCATATCACCGACTCCTAGTTGCCATATTGACTATCTCAACCATTCTGATGCATCCCTGAATGGGTGGCTCAACTCAAACCTGGTTGACTTGGGTGCCCTGATCTCTAGGGGCCTCATGATTTGGCAATGGGTTCTTGAATATACCCATATCTCTATTATCGGGAGCTAGTGGGTTGTCAACTTTTAGCTCTCCCTTCTCAATCATGTTTTGTACCACATTCTTGAATCCGATACATGTCTCGATGTCATGCCCCTATATTCTATGATATGGGTAGTATTGATCTTCCCTATATCCCTTTGGCTTGGGATGATTAGGGTCAAGAAGTTGTACATCAAGAAATCTGATCCTTTGTGCCTCGCTCAACTGATTAAATATCGATTGCATCGATTCATTTAGAGGTGTGTAATAGCGAGGTGGTCGACGCTCCTTATTTTGGCCCTGGTTGTTCTTTGGGTCATAATTAGCCAATGGGGGATGAGCTTGATAGTTTTGTGGTTGTTAGCCATTGCCTCCCTTTGGCATACTTAAAATGACCTAGTTGACTTGAGCAAGCTTGGCCTACTTCTATTGATTTTTGTTATGGTTGGCATTATTCCACTCCTTGTTCTGGAGCTTGAGGTCTCCTTCATCAACCTTTATGTCCTCTATAAGCTTGGCTTGAGCCAAGGCTTCTTTGAATGATTCATACTACTACAGTTGTAATAATAGAGAGATGTGTTTTGCGTAACTCTTTGTGAACATTCGGATGAGTTCTTCAGTGGGAATAGAGAATGATAGTTTCACCATGATTTTTCTCCACCTATTCCCATAATCCATTACTGGCTCATCATCATATTGCTTTAAGTTGGCCAGATTGGATAGGTTCACCTTCTTCTTGGCATCGAAGGAGAAGCATTCAAGGAATGCATTCACCAGTTGCTCAAAAATGATGTTGTGCTTGGGAAATTGATTAAACCATTGAGTTTCCATACCCGATAATGTCATGATGAATGTTCTCAGCATTAGGGTATCATTCTACTCAAGCTGGAAGCATGCATTCATGAAGTTGGTAATGTGTTCTTGCATGTCTTCCTCTCCCTTAAAATTGTCTAGCCTAGGCATCTCAAAGTGCCTAGGATATGTAGGACTCAGGACTGAGGGGCATAGAGGTTGGTTGTGTATCTTGCTCAATGTCGGCTTCTATCCACCTATGTCCTATTTTTTGAGATATTTGACTCTCTCAGTGAGTATCTGATATGCCTTTGAAGAAATAATCTCTTGTTCTTGAAGGTTCACTCATGGTGGTAAGGGAGGTAATCCTATGTTTTCTTAATTTGGGCATCTGTACTCATCCCCCATAACCATGGATGGAGGTTCAGGATATGTTTATTCTTGATCTTCCATCCCTACCTATTCCTCATTGAATTATGTTTGTTCGAGGTCTAGGTGTTGTTGATGTTGTGAAGCATGGTGAGTATGCTCATTTCTTTATCTAGTGCTTCTCTCCTACTGAGAATCGGTATATCTCTCATGTTGGTATTTCTCACCACCTATGTGTATGTCAGCTTGAGCTAGCCTCTCTACTAGCTCTTCATGCTCAGCTCTTTCTTCTCTCGAGCATTGCTCTTGTAGGTGTAGGTACCTCTTCCTTCGCTCTTCTTGCTCAAGAGTTTCTACATGCTCTCGCTCAATGCATAATGCTTCCTCTAACCTACGTATATGGTTAGATCGACCTACTACTAAAGGTTCATGCCTTTCTAACTCTATGTGAGGAGTTCTAATGTTTAGGCCCCTTGAGGAGGCTCCTATTATGTTCTTGCCCTTGTCCACTAGGGTGACTTGTTCTATGTACTGTGTTATGTGTTGAGTACCCCCATGATCGAAAGTAGTGTATGTGCTATGGGGTCACTTTGAAGCTTCCCCTGGTTCATTGGTGTGTCTAGTAGTTATGCTATATGAACTTCCTAAAGTAGAATGTTTAGTAGCAATGCTTCTTGGAGCTGGTCTTGAGGGAACTTGATCCAACTCATCAAGCTATCTAGTTCTCCATGGCTGATCCTATGGAGTCCCATTGGCACCAATGAGCTCATAATCTAAGGGTACCCTCCCATCTATAGGGAGGCTATAGGATGTCTTGGGTCTATGACTAGGTATAGCCCTAATGTCTTACCCCTTAGTGGGCTGATCTATCCTATGTGTATCATGTGAAGTTTGGGGTCTTGCAACCCCTGCATGCCTATGCGATGATGGAGGCCTTGATGCCTCCTCATGTCGATGTGATGATGGAGGCCTTGAGGCCTCTACATGTCTATGTGATGAGGGAGGTCATGATGCCTCCACATGTCGATGTGATGAGGGAGGTCATGATGCCTCCGCATGTCTATGTGATGAGGAAGGCCTTGAGGCCTCCTCATATCTATGTGATGAGGGAGGTCATGATGCCTCCATATGTCTGAGTGATGAGAGAGGCCATGAGGTCTCCTCATGTCTGTATGATGAATGAGGCCTTGAGGCCTCCTCATGTCTATGTGATGAGGAACTAGGATGTGGCTCTCTCATTGGGGTTTCTCGAGGAGTCCCCCAAGGGTTGAGTTGTCACCCCTAAGACTTGTTGAACTTCATCCAATGATACTTGTGGGTGGGTGGCTCAATATTAGTGTGATTGTGAGTGTGTGGAGCATCTGTTTCTACCTCGGTGGTGGACCGAGGGTGGTTGCTCCATGTGTATACCATGATGATTATGAGTTATCTTCTTAAGTAAATTCCAAACCACACAAACAAAGCAAGCAGATGTTTATCTCATTTAAGGATTTATGTGTGTTCCCTAAACTGTTTGGTGTGTTTTGATTTGTTGAATATATAAGCTAACTCTCATCATGTTTTGCACTTTTGTTGGATGGTATACTTAAATTGTTTAAGGGATTTCACCTATATACTCACACAAGCCGAATATGGTAATGAATTCCATACTCAACGAGGTAGCATAGGTACTACCAACCCTCACCTAGCACACCGTGCACAATGATACACCCCTCAAAGAGGAATGTGTGCTATTTTGCATGGTATGGATAGTTCTTGGGTCGGCCTTGGCCATGGATGGGTCCCGATGATACTCTTTCTCATGAGCCAACCAAGTGGTAATGACCTCCATTGTTGGTCTCGATCAACGGGTTGGATGTGAGAGCCCAACATCACTGATGTTAAAAATAAGATGTGATGTGTGTGGGGTTATTTTTAACCTTGCATGTAAACAAAATGCATCACCAAGCAAACATGATATTTCCTATATGCCTAAGATAAAAGATGTTTCATTTTAGAAATATGCATGTATTCAACTTATATGAACTTCAGAGAATGCATTCTACTTTATGAATTAATGGCCACTAGTTGGGCTACATGCAAGCAAACTAAACACACATAAGCCTAGCACATTGGAGACTAGGGCAGACCTTAAAAGTAGAGGCCCATTATTCCTAGCAGCGCCTAGAGGAAACTAAAGAAAACTCTAAGAAACATCCAATGCATTTTATTTTTCCATTTTTCTTTAAATTTTCCTTAATAAAAAATATGATTTAAGTTGTTTTTTCTAGAAAAAAGTTGTAGATAGAAAAACATAGAGAAATAGAGAATGCTACCAACCTCAAATCTTGATCTGATGATGGAAATTCTACCCTCTACTACTCTTTTCTATCGATTGTTGTTGACTAGAGTGGCTGTTGATGGACACTGACTATAGAAGCGACTAAGATCTTCTAGTTGCTATCGACCAGAGCGGCCAAAACCTATTGGTCATTGTCGACCAGAGTGACCAAACCTGCACATAGAAAACCCATAAATATCAGTAAATCGATAAAAAATAAAAACCTAGTGGGGGTCCCATCGTGATCACCATCTGTGCAACCTCGGGAAGCATGCACCACAACTTACCCTACTTGCAATGTTATTATTATATCAAATGGAAATGAATAATGAAAGCACACAAGCACATATAACGCAAAAATAACAAGCAATGAAATATTCTTTTATTAATGCTTCCAGATCTCGGTTACATGTACGTCCCTCTGAGGGATACTCCTTTTGATACAATCTATTACAAGTGGGGTAGCGGTGAATGTATCCCCCACAAGGGGATGGTGCACCTTCACAAGCCTCCCAATCTCGCACACCAAACTATCCGAGGGCTTACAGATGCCTCCTTCTCCCGATCTCATCCTGGAGGGATCTCATGCTCTGGATACTTTGAACTGATCCTGTGAACCTGTATCTATGGGTATGGAAACAACAAAGCACAATCAGTAGTACGGGCCACCTCTCTGAAAGAGGCTCTTATTAGAAAATCTGATAAATAAGATAAATGATCATGATAATAATGAAATACCAACATAAATCGAATAATAAATGCATTGAAAGCTTAGAAATATGATGTAAATACGTGTAAGAAATCAGATCTGAGCTACGACTAACTAATAAATCAAGCAGTAATGGATCTAAGCTAGAACAAAGGGAAATAATGTCTAATGCCCTAAAATATGCCTACGGGCCACTGTCCAAGATAGCGATCGCAAAAAGCAGCTTTCCTCCTCGTGAACCAGGGGTTGTAGCACTATCTCCTTTGCTCCAATTGATGTTCAAGGGTCACCGGTTGTGTCTTGGTACACTTGTTGGTGGTGAATAATAATAGATCTGAATAGCGAGTGCGTAGTCTCTTCTCAATCGGATAGCACTTCGTTGCTCCTCAAGGGTGCACAAATTCGCTCTCCAATCTGATAGGGCTTCACTGCATAAACTCTGAAAATCATGGATCTTTTGCTCTTTGTGGGAGAGTCCATATGTAGACCATCCCTCTTTTAGATCTGAATCTTGGCTTCCTGGAGAAGCCTCAATCCAAATTGCATGCGACTGACCATCCCGGGTGGAAAGCATCAATCACAAACTGGCATTGAAGGGGCAGTTAGGAGGAACTCAGGGAGTTCCTCACCAAAATCCACCCACAAACAATGCAAGGTGCAGTCAGACTACGTGATCTGGGCCCGTATTCATGGCTAGACTATGCATGGTGCTAGCCGCTATCAGGTCTAGTGGCTAGGTGTGGCCGTTGTCAGCTTCAATGGCCAGGTGTGGCAGCCACTCTGCTTGAGAGCGGCTAAGCCTGGATGGGCTAGAACTACCCTTTTTGAGTGGTTAGGACCACTGCTAACTCTTGGAGAGGTCCAAGAGGATTCATATGGTCTATGAATGTGTCCATATGGGTAGTCTCCTAAACATGACGCATTTTAGGTGTCTACAGTTGCAATCTAAAATAGTTGACACATCTTATTCCATGTATTTGGGAGAGATACAAAAATATCTCTCACCTTGTAAAGGTTGTTTTGTACTTCATAGTAATGCTTATAAGAAGTATTATTGTATATTTTATTATTTATTTAGATTTGGCTAAAATATGGGGCATCTTGTGAAATAGATCAAAGATCTACTCTATCATTATTGGTTATGATAATGACTCTATTTCACTCTCATCTTTGAGCAGTTGATCTAATAACTAGCAAATTCGTTCCTTGGTGCAGAATTACCTCTTTTCATCACTATACCCTGGAGATATGAGTGCTATGATTTCCTGAACAACCTTCCTCATTTTTTTAGTGGTTTTACTAAGAGTATTGATCACTTCTCCTTCTTGAATCAGCTCACTCCCCAAAGAAACCTGATGAATTTCAAATCTACATTCATCTAAATATATTTCATTTTCCATGCCAGATAAGGGTGTTTTTATCTACTTTTAGCAATCATCTAGATATTATTACTTCCATAATATTGCTTGTCGATATTTTCTTTCTTTGGAGATATTTCTTTTTTCCTCTTGCATCACCTTAGCAATATCTTTTAATTTATTTAGAAAGGAAAAAACCTCCAAGGTAGCTTTTTAAATTTTTTTCCAATACTGGCCTATAATTTGTTTGAGCAAGTATTTAGAGACCTCTTGGCCATGAGGCTTATCCTTTTCTTGTTTGAGCTCTAATGATGCAGGAGCATCCAGTGGCAGCAGAACCATTTTCGAAAAATTGGCTGTCGCGAAATCGCGACCAAAAGAGGAAAGAGAAGGTGAAGTAGGAAAATGTCATGAAATCGCGACCCAAATGAAGAGAGAGAAGATAAAGAAGGAAAATGTCATGATTTCGTGACATGTCACGGAACCGCGACCAAAGGACGAGAGAAAATATGCGGAGGAAAGATGTCGCGATATCGCGGCATGTCGTGTTATCGTGACCCGAAGAAGAGAAAAGAAAGCAAGGAGGGAAGATGTCGCAATATCGTGACATGTCGCGTTATCGCGACCCGAAGAAGAAAGAGAAGGCGAAGAAGGAGCCAGAGGAGGAAGATGTCACGATTTTGTGACATGTCGCATTTTCGCGACCAACCGGTGAAGAAGGAACCGAAGGAGAAGGATGTCACGATTTCGTGACATGTCGCATTTTCGTGACCAGAAGGCGAAGAAGGAGCCAGAGAAGGAAGATGTCATGAAATCGTGACATGTCGCGATTTCGCGATATGTCGCATTTTCATGACATGTCGCATTTTTGCGACCAGAGGGCGAAGATGGAGCTAGAAGAGGAAGATGTCGCGATTTTGTGACATGTCGCATTTTCACGACCAGAAGGCAAGCGAAGGAGCCGGAGGAGGAAGATGTCACGATTTTGGGACATGTCGCATTTTCGCAACCCAAAGAAGAGAAAGGAGGCGAGGAAGAAAAATGTCGTGATATTGCAACCGAAAGAGAAAAGGACAAGCAAGAGAGGAAAGATGTCGCGATATCGTGACATGTCGGGTTTTCGTGACCCGAAGAGCAGAGAGAAGGGGATGGAGCAGAAATGTCGCGATATCACGACATGTCGCATTTTCGTGACCTGAAGAGAAGAGGAAGAGGAAGAAGAAGAAGATGTCACGAAATTGTGACATGCTGCATTTTCGAAGGCCGTTGCAGAATGATAGGTGGCATTTTTGGAGGTCGTTACGGAGTGACAGTGCAACAGTTAACAAAAGTCGTTACGTCGGTTATAGGAACAGTTAACGGAAGTCGTTACGCCAGTTACAGAGTCGTTACAAATTGTAGTTATGGAACAAACAAAGATGAACAGTCATGGCAAAAATGAATTGAAGGGCCACCATACGGAAGAGGAAGAGTCACACAAAAGTTATAAAAGGGCAAGCAGAGGCATGCACAAGGGGTTGGAAAACTGCAGTTGCAGAGTTGCAGAGTCGAGTTGTAGAATCGAGGGCCGAGAGCCATTCTAAACTGGCTTGGGTGCGTTTTCCTTCCAGAGTTGGAGAGTTAGGGAAATTGCAATAGAGAGTAGAGAAAACTGAGCCTGTGCGCCAGTTTCTATAAAGCCTGCGGGCTGTAATTGTAAATCTTTGCAAGTTATTGAATGAAACATTGGGGTTTCTATTTCTTGTAAAGTGTGTTTCCAATTTTTTGTGTGAAAATTCAGATTTTGTAGATTGCAATTTTCCGCCCCCCATAATCTAATTAAACTTTAGCAAAAACTTCCTCTTGTTGTTGTAGCTTGTATTTTAGCTCTTTCAAAACTGCATCATGTTGTTGCCTTTCACTATTCAAAATTTGTAGCAATCCTTTTTTTTTTTTTTTAGCAAAAATCCCCTTGCGAAGCCACCTTGGTCTGAGAGACCATGAACAAGGGGGTACTACACCGTCAAAGTCACCCGAGGGTCGCACCCGACCCCTGCCCGCACCAACATTATCAATTGGATTTTAGATACCCAATTCAACTTTTTGGTAGGGTGGATATTTGAACCTGGGACCTCCCTTGGAGGATTGCCCTCTCCTCTCCAACTCACCTACAACACCTGGGTTTTTGTAGCAATCCTTTTAGGTTTCAAATTTTTTCATCCTTTTGTTGCAACTGCTCCTTAGAAGGGGACTTATCAATAACACACTTCAACTCCTGGATTCTCGTCTAAGGGCATCTTTTTCAATATTTTCTCTACTCAATTTTAGCTCCAGGGATTCAATATTTTATTAGTAACTTCAAGCTTTTGATATGCCTTGTTGCCTTGTAAAAATAAAGTATTCGCTTTAGTGTGCAAGGCCTGGATTGTTTCCACTTTTGATATTTTTGAGATATCATGCTTGTGTACTTCAATATCATAATACTTCAAATTTATTTTTGTATTGGTAATCATCTTCACCCTTTCTTTAGTCATAGGATCTACCACATCATATGTTAGGGTGATTGTTTCCTTTACCCCATCCTATTGTTGTTGTTGTTGTGACCACTTTTGTGTATTTTATTCTATGCTTTGGATGATTGAGAACAATTTTGGTAATGGATGCTTGGAGGTGGGGGGCAAAGTAGAAGTAGTAAAAAATAAAGTAAACTCAGAAAGGGGATTTACAGAAAGAATGTTGGTATTTATAGGAATGAGGGTTTTTATATGTATAGTATATGGGGGGAGATTATGGAGGAGAGTTATGTAAGGGAGATGCTTGTGCTTCATGGGGACCCAACAAGGTTTGTAGTTCATATGGAGGCTATGCTATGGCTAGGATAATTTCAATTGAAGGAGAGGATTGGGGAGATGAGGGAGAACGTTGAGGAGACATACCTTGTCCTTGCACTTTTAGCTTTGGCTCTACCCTTGTGACTACTTTAGGTTTGGTTTCTTCAATTTTTGCATTTGTCCTTTGTACTTCTTATCTCAACCTCTACCTTTTGGCTACTTCCCTATATGTATCTGAAGATCCAGGGCTTGGACATTTTTTTTTTTTATTCCTTGGGCATACCTTTATTTAACAGATCTATGTTGGGTTGTTGAAGGAGTTCTAAATGGTATAGAAACACCTACCCCTATTGTATAATCAATTACATCATGTCCCATCATCTCTTGCTCAACACATTCTATGGTACTTGGGATAGATAAAAGGAATTTAGTTGTTTGCCTTCTCTAGATCTGGTACTCTTCTATGCTTGTTTCTTATTCTAAACCATCATAGTTTACCAAAGTAGCTTTTTGTGGGAAATGCTGAGAAACTCCCTCTATTTCTTCTTTTTATTATTTTGAGTCCTCTATTATTTTTAGCTCTAATATCTCCTTTTCATGTTGTTTCATCTAGCTAATATATTTTTTGTCAAATTTAGTAATGATGCTTCTATTTGCATCACTAAGAAAAGCATTTTAGTATTTATCTCACTCACAATGTGAAATCCACTATTCACTTATCTTGTGCTCTTCCCATCCTAAGTCCTCCTTGATCTTCTATATTAGTATTATTTTTAACCACTGATATTCATTTATTTGGGGCAAAGATACATGTATATTCATGCCATTTCCTCCATGGTGACCTTTCTTGCATCATATTAATGTCAAAATCTGCCTCCTGATCATTGTCAAGATTTCTAAACATTTCAATATTAAGTATTGGAATATGCTCAAAAAATGGAGGCTTGTTATTAAGTATTGGAATATGCCATATATGTGGTATGATTGATAGCTGAAGGGCACTCAAATTCTCATATAAAATATTGGATTGCTCATTTTTCATAATTATTATATCTTCAAACATAATAGGGAGGCAAAAAATGCTAGTCCTTTTTGCTCCTTTCCCATAATGCTTCTCTACATATAGCTATCTACAAAATTCTATGCTAAATATCCAATTAGTGACATAGTATGGAAGAAAATATGGGGTACTCTAGAATCCATATATTCTTATTATTGTACCTTCTTTTAAGAAATACCAGTCACCTAACTCCTACTTTTTTCCTCTTAGCCCATCTAGAGCTTCAAATTTGAGGTGAGGGCACTGCCCAAAAATACCTACAAGTGCAAGATCCAAAAAATATTTTGTGGAATATTATATATGATGTACTTTCTCTAATGGAGAGAGTCTAGTCTACAACAGGAGCATTCCCACTAGATTTGTTAGCCAGTTTTAAAATGTTGACTTTGTTAGAAAGCCTTTTTACTCATATATATCTATTGGGTTGGGCTTGAAATATGGCAAATCCCTTGCTACAAAAGCTTTGGTGATTTATTACTTTATTAAATCTTTCTTTTGCACTTTTAAATATGACCCAGACCACATAGAATATAATTTGTCATGCCTCCCTGGTTTGGCTCAATTTGCATCCCACTTAAGTACAAGATCTTCTTCTTCAAATGATTTTGGCACCACATTTATATCAAACCATCATTTGATAACTATTTGATGATGTCAAAAATTATTTTAAGCCTTTTCTTGCTTTTTCTATAACAAAATTAATTCTACCATCCTTCTTTCTATTGGCTATGCATATTCTAATTTTGTTTGATCAATAAATTTTAAAGCTAACAATTCTAAGTTGACAGGAAATATTGCTTCCTTTTTGTATACCAAAGCATATGGTGAGGTTTTTAATGCCCTCTTGACTATTATTATATCAGCCCATAGTGCTTGGTTAAGTAATAAATACTAGCTTCTTGGATTATCATTAATGCTTTGTTTAATTATCTTCATCAAATTTATATTCATGGATTTTGCCAATCCGTTGCCCTATGGATAATAATTTGAATACATGTTCCAATATATGCCATACTTCCTTTCAAAATCCATTGTCTTTCCCATAATAAATTATTTCACATTATCTGATACAATTGTGGCTAGGATCCCAAATCTAGTGATCAACTTTTCTAAGAAATTAATGATCATATTTTTGTCCCCATGCTCGGTAGCCTCTGCTTCAAACCATCTAGTGAAATAACCAATTGTTTTTAGTATGAATTTATGTCTGAAAAAAGAATAAGGATTAATTACCCCAATGAAATCTAACCCCCACTGCTGAAAGGGTTCTTCTACAACTATTGGCTAGACGCTTAGTTTTACCCATAAACCTTTGGTATTTATCACATGATTTGATTATTTTAAATGCATCTAAAAACATCATAGGCCAATAGCATCTATCTTTGAGTATTTTAGCTATGGTAGTTTATCTAAAATAATTCCCACTTGAGAAGCTAGTGTGAAATTCCTTTAGAACCTTCTCTACTTTATATAGGATGCCATTAAAATACACCGTCAATTTTTTTTATGTAGGATGCCATTAATTATTGCATAGTTTGTTGCCTGTAACCTATACTTGCATATTTGGGAAGTTGTAAAAACATTTGGACATTTTTTTAATTTGAAAAAAATGCATCAAATTCTCAATCTAAGTGTCTTGACTCATTCGTATTCTTTTTGGTTGGGAACTTGGCTACTCTTCCAATAACATATTAACATTCTGCAATGTTGATTTTTCTAGTTGCTGACACAATGCTTTACCTCTTACAATCTTAGTTGACTTGATATCAATATCATATTCTTGAATTTTTATGACCTAGCTAGCCCACTTACCACCCAATTCTCCTTGTATTATAGAATTTTAGACATCTGAGTATACTACATACACTATTATTTTGCTTTAAGAAATAAAGTGCCTAAAGTTTTTTAATGATTTCATCAGATCATAGACCTACTTTTCTATGAAATTATATTGTTCCTCATGATCATGCAATGTATAACTTAGAATAGCTATTGGTTGCTCATCATTTTCCTCATCCTTTTGAGTGAGCATAATTGCATAACTTCCTTCTGACCTGAATACATAAGGAATAAAAGCTTTGGCATAGTCCAGTTAGCTAAAACTAGAGCTATAATAATAGCTTCCTTATACATTTAAAGGTTTTTTATGTCATCCATCCATGTAGAATTTGCTTGCTTTTTTAGCATCTTTGTCATTGGCTTTATAATATGAGAAAAATATGATATAAATTTTGAATAAAATTAATCTGCCCAAAGAATGATTGTAAGCCCTTCTTTTTTTATGGCAAAGGAAGTGTCAGTATGGGCTTTACCCTATTTATATTAATAGCTAAACCCTTTTTAGACACAACATGCCCTAGCAATTTCCCTTCTCGGACAACAAAAATTGATTTCTTTAAAATTAATGATACCCCAAATTATCTACATCTCTAGAAGACTAGTCTAAGGTATTCAACATGTTTTTACTTTTTATGAGAAAAGACTATCATATCATCCAAATAAATCATTATTATTTTATTAATCAATTTCCCAAATGTTAAATCCATTTCCCTATGAAAGGTAGCTCCGTCATTAGATAAACCAAAGGGAGTTCTCTGATAAATAAAAATTTTCCACTTTGTAGTGAATGTGGTCTTATATTAATCCTCATCCTGAATCCATACCTAATTAAAGCCTAAAAACCCATCTAGTAGAGAGAACCTTTTTGCTCCAACTATTGTGTGTAATATTTGTCAATTTGAGGCAAAGGATAATGGTCCTTTAATGACATGTTATTTAAATTCTATAAGTCTACACAAAGGCAAATATCATCATTATTCTTTCTTACCAACACTAGATTAGCTATCCATGTGGAATGCTTGATTGGGTAGATACTTGTAGCATTTAAAAGCTTCAACAATTCTTGCTTCATCAATACTTCTATATTTACATTGATCGACCTTTGCTTTTGTAAAAAAGGCTTAGTATTAGGCATTAGTTCAATGGTATGCTAAATGGTTTCCTTGTTGTATACCTTAAGATCATTATAAATCCATGCAATAATATCCTTTAATTCATTAATAAGTTTATAACTTGCTTAATTTCATCTTCAAAGTAGTGCACTCTAACCTTAAGGTGTTTACTTGGTTCAATATGGATTTATTTGTATTTCTGTTCATCAATATTCATATTGTGGGTAGTTGGCTGATCACTACTATCAATTAGACTCTCCAAGGTGATTAATAATTTTGGGATATGATTATTCTTAAACTGTATTAAATCACTTTCATCTTCATTTTTTAGTGGACTACTATATTTATTTGCAGAATTCATTTCTTGTATTAGAAAATCAACTATCTATTTATCATTGTCAAAAATTTACCAAAAAGTTTCTTTATCTAGTACTGGTGGTCTTTACACTAGATTAATTGTCCTAGATCTATGTATTGCATTGGACATCAAACATATATTTACCCCATCAGAATCTAGTGTATTAGCATGAGTATTCTAGTCTCTAGGAATTGCTCTTATGTTAAGTTCTTCAAAGCTTTCAAATAGTTCCCAAACTTTATTTATATAAGACTTGGGGTAATGTTGTTTACTATTGCACCTCTCTATAACTTGGGTAACAATCAACCATGAGTCCCCATGGATCAACAACTATTTAATTTCCATTTTCTTGATATTTTTGAGGCTAAAGCAGAGTGCTTCATATTCTATCACATTTTTTTGTAGCTCTAAGTTAGCCTATACAAAAACCCTTTTTCTATCCCATCTAGTAAAATAAATACTATTTGCATCTAGCTCCATCGAAGTAAAGCTTCCATATTGCTTCTAGTTGAGTGTCTTGATTCACACCAGTTGAGGTTTTCTCTTCTTCTAGCTTCATAATTGAATATGTACCAAATATAGTTTCAACCATGGTATTAAAATACCTTAATGAGAACTGGTCTTCTATTTGCAATTAATCCATAATGTCTTCTATTATATTAGTCTCTTCATTAATCATGCCAACTGTATTAACATGTTGATTCTCTTCAATCATTTCTATGTGATAAGGAGATGAATTTTCCACATAGATCTTCACTCTTCTATTTTTTGCAAGGAATTTATATGTGAACAATCTAAAGAGAGATATCCCCCTAATTTAGCTGTAAATTACCTAGGAAGGCACATTTCAAAATAGGGCTCTAAATCTACCACCACCACTTCCTAAATAATTATTATTTTGGGTATTCTATGTAGCACCATAGGTATATCTTTAATTACCTCCACAATATTTACAGGAGTACCATCCAATTGTAACACACCAAGGCTACTCTGGGTATACTCCATGCCCATTGTCTCACATACAACCTTGGGTATAAATGTTGTTGCTTCAGAATTAATCATAATTGTACACCACCCATCCTTCCATGCACATGGAAAGGTAGAATGGTGAGGGCCTAGTTTTCCTTGCTCATGGATTGGGGTTACCTAGAGCTAAATTGAGTTTTGGATGGTATTGTCCTTCATGTTTAATGGATTTTAATGAGGCTTGAAGTAAGTCAATTAGCCCCGAGAACATTGGAGCATCATACATGGTAACTTTAGATGGTGTTTTCTTCAACTCATCAACTATATTAAAATTATATTGATTGACTATTTCATCTTATCTTTTTTAGGTTTATTGAATCTTGTTTAGTATTTATGAAGTACTTCAAATATCTATATCTTAGTGAGAGAAGGATATTGAAGTTTATCTTTAGCTTCTTCTTGAGTCTTAGCTAGTTTTGCTATTCTTGAGCTAGCTTTTGAATTGGATGTTGGTTTATTTTATGGGTATATTGAGAAGCATCCCTTTTTGACTGATTTGGTTGCTCAGAAGGCACCTTGAATAAATCCTTTTTTAGGATCTACTTCCAATATTTTCTTTTCTAATCTCATTAAAACTGCCACTTGCTCAATCAATGACATCATCAAGTTGTGATCAACTTCTCTTAGCATATTTATCTATCCTTTTTGGGCTCTTTTTGCTTTCTCAATTGTAATATTTTATACATAATATTGTTACAACATACAAGAACTTTCACCATATGGATCATTGTAGGTTGAACATTAATCTACTTCAGGAGTTGAAGTGGAAGGTCCACTTTCCTGATTACTATACACGGAGTTAGATTTGTTGGTGGTTTTGTTGGTAGAGGTTGCTTGATCTTTCATTATGTATGGGAATATTTTGGGCTAATAATTTCTCACAACCTCTCTCCTCTTCATAGTAGTAAATTCATTCAAGTTTTTTATAGCTACTGCTATATATTTTAGGGTAGCCATATGAGGATTGGGGGTTGGTAATGTAATGTTGGTTTAGTAACAGGTGCTGATAATACTTGAGTTATTAGATAAGTCAATAGTGTTGGTATATTTATGGTTGGGAATACAACTAAGAAATAAGTATTTGTAATATGTTCTTGTATTTTTTATTGGGAGGTTTTAGGGAATATTGACATTACATTTTTGGGAGGAAGTTTTCCTATCGATATAAGATGTTTTCTACAGTTAATGATTCCTGGAAAATCTCTGAAAAATATCACCACATTAAACTATATTATCATCAAGCATAGATTTGAGTTAAATACCCATAGATAATAATACAAGGCTTGTGTATCAGTTGGCCTAATTTCTTAAGGTACTATTCTCCATGTGTAGCTAATATGATATTAAAGTCTATTATTTCCTCCTATGGATGCTTTGTATCACAATAAATTATGTTAGTAATGAAAATTGATCTACTTGTTCATTAAAATATTGTACTAGACTTCCAGCAAGCTATGCCCATGAATTTATGTTGTTATTCAATGAGATACGATACCAATACAACACCTTGCCTACAAATTATATTACCAATAACTTTATCAAAACATCTTCCTCTTGTATATTATGTATAGTAACCAATGAAGCTATATTATGGCAATTCTCATATGTAGTCTTTTTGATACCATCATATGTAGGTAATGCTTTTAATGTTGCTCAAGGGATGGATTTTTGGTTAAGAAAATTAAGAGACCCTGTATTGTTCCAGTTTTGGAAGTTCTATGGATTTTGATTATTGGCCATTGGTGTTGATATATCTAAAGATATTGAGGATGTGGGGTCCGTGTAGTCTTGATATTCTAAAAAAATTAAATATGATGGTGATCTAGAATATGGGATGGAACTTTATCTTCTAAATACAAGTGGAGGTAGTTCTAAAAATTTTACTAGTTCATCTAGCCTTTTAGTTTCCTGCCTTGTGATCATACAGCTTAGAAATTAGTACAACAACTAAAATTTTAGGGTCTACTTGTAGCTCAACTATATTTATATGAGGATGGAGTCACCAAGTTATTAAGAAATGATATAATAGAGTATAGTATAACCACAACTATGATCTATCAAAATGGTGATGTTTGGGTCTCATTGGGTATGATAAAAACTATTGGTCTAAAATATGCCTTTGCATTAATTTATGCCTTGAGAATTTCACAAATATTGGAATATCACAAAGAAGTAATGATTCGTGCATCAAACTCTAGAGTATGCCAATTCCTTTAAATCATATATATCTAACTGTTGAAATGGGGGGTTGAAAAGAGTGTAGAAAGAGAAAAAATATATTACTAGAATTATATTGGCATGGATTCAACAACATCAATACACATAATGCATAAAGAATTATGCTATTTAGTCATAAATAGGTTACCTAATAAACCAACCTATCACTTTTACTTACAAAAGAATTCATTCATTTGAGTGATAAGAAATTTACCATACATTCCAAAACTAGAGAATGATTATCCAATAAGAAATCCAAAAAGTAGAATAACTATTGCTTTCATTTAACTAGCTTTTAATAGAAATGATTAAAAAATCATGATCATACATAAATTTTTAGCAAGATTTTAGACAAGAGGCTAGAAAACAATCCAATTCTTATTTATTAAAGGCACAAAGCATTCTCATACATTGATGCAAATTATAAAAGCTAAAGAGTCGACCCTTAGAATCTATTACATTCTAGTATACATATATTTACAATGAATTATGTTACTTGGACATCATTGCCTTGAGAGTGGATTGTTAGTATGTCAGAGTACTTTCCAACCTACATGTGTGCTTGAAATTTTGCTCTATTACAACTAACTAGGCAAGATTGTGCTGATGTGGCCTAATCAGGTTCCATCTAAAGAAGTGTAGGTTGCATTATTTGTATCTGATCATTAGGATTCTTTGATAGATTTTTTATTGTGGTAGCCATCCTTAATTCCTTATCCACATGAGTGTTAGTGAGTGGTTTGGTTGTTGGGATCCTGTAACAGAAGATCTTAACCACTTGAGGTGCTATGGAAAGCATCAACTTATATCTTTGAGAATTGTGGACTACGTTAG
The DNA here is from genome assembly GCA_028583015.1 of Wollemia nobilis. Lineage (NCBI taxonomy): Eukaryota > Viridiplantae > Streptophyta > Pinopsida > Araucariales > Araucariaceae > Wollemia > Wollemia nobilis. Next base: position 38,682 of record JAQPPZ010001723.1, on the reverse strand, counting down.
CATCTAAATTCTTCTTATTGCTCCACATATAAGAAACTTTGACAACATTCATACTTAGCCAATTTTTGAACCTTTCAATAGCTACAAAAAGAAGAGTTTGCTCCCCTTGGTAGTTTCTAGGTGATGAGTTTTGGTACCCATCTACTGACATAAATGGTATAAAATCTTTGACAACTTCCATACTTAGCCAATTTGCACTCATTAGTAGTTGTTGACAAAATCTCTAACAATTTTTGGTCCCTCTCTACTGACATCAAAAATACAAAATATTTAACAACTTCTACACTTGACCAAATTTGAAGCCTTCTTTTGATAGCCATTGGGTGATAAAATTTTGGTCCCTCTTTATTGACATCAATGATACAAAATCAGTGACAACTTCCATACTTTACCAATTAGCACTCCTTAATATCTTTTGGGTGACATACTTTTGGTCCCTCTATACTTAAATCCATGGTACAAAATATTTTATGAATTCTACACAACCAAATTTGAATCCTCCTTTTGATAGTTATCAAGTGATGGATTTTTGGTACCCATCTACTAACATCAACAATACAAAATATTTAACAACTTCTTAGTTGATTTTCACTCCTTGATAGATATCGGGTGACAAGCATGGTTATGCATAAGGGGCCAGCCCCAAAATGTATTTATAAAAATTTGGTGAATTAGTTTCAAAATCCAAGTGAATAGTATCGAAAAACATGTAGAAGGTTAACTATTATTAGGGATAATGTTGAAAATTTAAACTTAAAATGGTCAAATTATTATAAAATTGGAGCGAATCGACCCCCCCAAAAAAATTGCACCCAAAATTTTTTGGCTAATGGGCCTTGGTCAAGGGTCCCAAATATTAGCCAATTCCAAATTTCAAAAACCCTAATTTTAGCCAGTTGGCTATAAATAGCCACTATGCATAACCCTGGTGATAGGATTTTGGTCCCTCTCTACTGACATCAGTAGTATAAAATATCTAATGGATTCCATACATAGGTGATTTTCTCCCTTTGATAATTTCTTAATGACTAGATTTTGGTCCCTCTTTGCTGGTATCAATGATACAAAATCTCTGGTAGCTTCCATACTTAGCTGATTTTCTCCCCTTGATAGTTGATGGGAAATAAGATTTTGGTCCCTCTCTATTAACATAAATGGTACAAAATATTTAGAAGCTTATATACTTAGCCTATTTTCTCCCCTTGATAGTTGTTGCATGACAGACATTTGGTCCCTCTCTGCTAACATCAACGGTACAAATTTTTTTGTAGCTTCCATACTTAGTCGATTTTTTGAGCTTCAATGCCAATGTTGCTATATATGTTACAAGGAGATATATGGGGGTGATCATCAAAATTACCAATAGGTATTCAATAATGATGAGCAAATTATCAAGTTTGTCATTAAATAAGCTCAACATCCTAAAGATAAAAATGAATATGAAGATGTTATGAAAAATAGAGCAATTCAACTAAAGAAAAACCAATTTCCAAAGGAGATAATTACTTTAGAAAGTTTTTTCAAACAAAAATTTAGTGTAAATAATACAACATCAAGGTAAATGACTATTCCTACTACCTTTTTGAGATCACCGAGAAGAACTTGCTACTTGGTAAAGAGTGCACTTAAGAGCAAATTTGTCTATTTAAAAAACTTTGTGGTAAATACAAATAGATCATAGCTTTTTCCTATTAATATTTAAATGTATATGAGAGGAATATCATAAAGCATATCATCAAATGAGAGCATGGTGTAGAGCCCTTTAGATAAAAACAATGACCTATGAATCCCAAAAATTAAGGCAATTATGAAGAAAGAGCTCCTAAAAATCTTGAAAGCCCAAATCTTCTTTCCAATTAAGAATTCTATCTAGGTGGCTAAAATGGTATTATTATGAAATAAAAATAGTGATATCATACTATTATCAACTTTAGAAACATTAATAAGATGTTATTAAAATATCACTATCCCTGTTGGTTATAGATAAAGTTTTATAGAAGGTAGTAGGGTCACAAATGTTATCACTTTTAAATGATTTCTCTAAGTAAAACTAGATTTAGGTAAAGTATAATTATTAGCATAAGATGAATTTCAACATCAAATGAGGAATTTTTTCCTAGCAAAGAATGATGTTTGGACTATCAATGTAGGAGCTACCTTCCAACAAGCCATGAACATTGCCTTTACAATATTAATCACTCAAATCTTCTCACATACCTTGATGACTTGAATGCATTTATGGAATAAATAAATAAATATATTGAACACATTTATTATATATTTATAAGGAATATGACATCTGAATCAATCCTAAAAAGTCCATATTTATGGTCCAAAAAGAAAAATTATTAGGCCACATGGTGTTGAAAGATGGTCTAGCCATAGATCCTAAAAGGATAAAGTGATCCAAGACCTTTCTCTCCCCACATATATCAAAGGAATATAATCCTTCTTAGGTCAAATATAGTTCTTTACCAAGTTCAAAATAAATTTTGTGCAAGTGGTCAAGCCAATTATCAATATGCTAAAAAATATGCAACCCTTGCTCAGACTAATGAAGAAAAAAACCTTTTCAATACATTAAAAATACCTCACCAGGGCCCCAATCCTACTTGATACTAATTTCTCTAGGGATTTTAGAATATGTATGCATGGGATAGATAAAACTATTGATATAGTATTAATTAAAAAAAGCACAAAACACCATATCTCCTTCATGAGTTAGGTCCTTCATAACTACAAAGAGAGATACACCTTCATTGGAAAACAAGTATTTTCCATCATGAAAATTCTTATATGGATATTTCCTATATCAAAGCAAAACCAAAATCTTCATAATGCACCTAATCTGTAATACTTCATGGTGAACTAGAAAAGAAGAGAAGCAAGTGGATAAACAAAATTCAAGAGTTTGATATAAAAATTAAATGCAACAAGCTCATCAAGGGTACAACCTTATATGAAAACCTTGTAATGTTTAATCTAAAGGATCAAATTCCTCTAGTAGAAGAAGTTGATTCCAATAGAAAAAAATAATGGATGGGATATATTTGTAAGTACATGAAAACTAGGAAGGTCTTAGAGGGAATGACATCCAAAGAAAGAGACTAATTCAAACAAAAATTAATATACTATGCATGGCTAAATGATATATTGTTTTGAAAAGGATACACTGGTGTCTTGTTAAGGTTTGTTGAAGAAAAGTGAATGGAATACCTAATCAAATATTATCACAATGAGAGGGAATTATTGTACAACTACAATACATAAAGTCTCAATAGCAGGATATTATTGGTCTACTATTTTCTTCAACTATTTACAATGCAACAAGAGTTGCAAATCCTATTGTATGTTTATGGGAAGAAGTATTAAAGCACAAAATTCTCTAAAACCCATAACCATCAATAAATCATTCCAATAGCAGATCTTTGAATTTTTAAAACAAATAAGTCCTTTGTCTAGTGTAGTACATGGATGGATTTTGACCACAACATGCTACTTTAGACAATGGGTGGAAGTAGTGCCAAAAAAAATAGCTAACTAGAAAGTAGTCATCCAACTATTGAAAGATATTATCACAAAATTTGAAATACATTCTATAGTAAAAATTGATAATGCTACCTTATTCACATGATTCACAATGATAAAATTTTTCTTATAGTATGATTTTGTACTCAACATCCTCCAACTATTACCCTTAGAGAAATGGACTAGCAGAGCCTACCAATAATAACATGGTATGACTATTATTGAATCAATACATTGACTAGAATATCAAACTATAGAAAGTACTTTGGGTAAATTGAGTGATACTTAAAGCCTCCACAAGGTCATCCCCTTACAAGATAGTCTATAAAAAAGGAGGTTGTGTTGCTAGTAAATTTAGAACTTCCTTCCCTCTAGATTTCATAGTAGTTGAAACCTGAAGATATGGATGTTGAACTAATATAGGCATGACTGAAATGCCTTACTAGCCTTGGATGAGGAAATAGAAAAGACATTCAATAGAATAGTCCAACATTAGAAATCATGGTTTGAAAAATGAGCCACTAAGGTGGACTACAAGGAAGGTGACTTAGTTTTCAAATGGAATAAGAATAGAGCTAAACCAATATCTCATAAAAAAATTGATTTCTTTTAGAGTAGATCCTAGAGATAAGAATGGGACAAGGTCACCATGATGGATGAAGAAACACTACCATTTTATATGAATGGGCAACATCTTTGACCCATTTGACAAGAAACTCAAGCTAAAGGGGATGTTAATATGTACATAACTTATTTTTATTTTTTACTATTATTTATCTATAAATTATCCTTTTTATATTTTATTTTCCTCCAAAGACCCCATTTTCTCTCTTCCTTTTCTTCCTCCTGAAATTTATCTTCTATTTAGATTGTCAAATTTATCTCTTTGTAAAGTTGTCTTATTAACTAAAAAAAAGTGTGAAAATTTTACTTTTGATGAGCGAATTTCTCACTTTTGTGAGTGATTCACTTCCAAAAGTAAATGATGCACTCATTAAACATGCCCATGCAATGATTGTACAAACAAGAAAATCGATTTCCATTGGTCCAACCTACTTGCCCGACCCATTAAATGTAGTCACAATTAAGTTAAAAGGTGTAAATTTCCTTGAACCCTATACTACCAACTTTACTTTCATCTCTATGCACCCTCCAACCCATGCTTCCAATAAAATATACACACCCTTATAAACCATGCCTCAATATTGCTATGCTCTTTATTATTTTGTTTGCTCTCATGACTCTAGACAACTAGACATCATTGCAAAATTACCCTATAACAATTGAGATTATTCACCTATATATACATTGAGGTACCCAAAGTAGATGTAAATTGATCCAACTAATTCGATAGCTTGAACACCAAAGGGGTTTCCTGGACTAATTGTTCCATCCTTTTTATGGAGATATCAACCACGAGATCAATCCACTTCTTAATTTTTTAACCCAAGTATAAGAGAACTAGTGATTATTTATCAAAACTAAGTGAATCATTCCATTTTCAAAAAATCAATTATTCTCTAAGAAAAACTTTGATCAATTTCTCATAGCTTGTAAACAAGAAAAAAATTCCAAGTCTTCCCCAAGGAGTGAATCACTCTCGTTAGAAAATGAATCATTCAATAGGTTGAGTGAATCACTCCTTGATCCTAGACTTTGCAAAAAAACCCTTTTCCAAAAATTTCATCTTCTTCCTCCAACCCTCATGGATACCTCTTCCACGTCTACAATTCCTATGTTAGAGGCTAAATTAGTGTCTCCCCCTTCCACCATCGTTGTTACTTTGGTTATTGCTCCACCATCACTAGTTCTAATAACAATAGAAGAGGTATCACCCTCTAATCAGAAGGGAAAGAAGAAGAAAAAAAGAAGAATCCCTATCTTCCTCCTACTATAGGTGTGACCAAAGATACTAGCAAGAGTTCTTAATCCCTTGTAAAAAAATATAAACAAGGTAGTTAGCTTCAATATCCTGCTAGACTTAGAACTAGATGGTCTTGTCTAGGATTATAGCCATGCACAAAGAAAAATCAGATTCCAAGTTGTATAAATGAACAACACCCTCCATACAATTGAGAACTACCTACGACTTTATCAAGTTACTGACTATGCTCAATATATAATAGACCAAAGTGTTAAAATATTTATAATCTAACCTTATTATGATAATGCTAACAATGATGAAGTGCCTATGGGCACTCTTGATGCATCCTAAGGGTAAATGTTATGTAATACATTGGGCGTTCTCTATGTAATACTATAGGAATTCTATATGTAAGCCTATGGGAATATTTCTATATAATCCCAAGGGCAGTCTTCTATGTAAGCCTGTGAGAATCTTTATGTAAGCTTAAGGGCACTTTTAATGTATTAATAACTAGTGATACTGGTTAAACCACCCCTATGATTTACCTTGATTAGAGGGTTTGATATATTTATTAAATTATAATTTAATCCTCATTTCAAGTCATGTTGGCTTGATGTTGACATCTAATTACGGTATATGATATCATATAAATACCCAATAACTAATCCATTCTATTAATTTGTGATATGTGAGATTGTGGGGGTGTCTACAATCAACCATTCATTCCATATATCTATTCATACCATTTATCTCTTTCTCTATTTTCATCCTTATGCTCTTCTATTTATATATTATTTATTTTTTAAATATGATTGTGGTGAATTTATGTTTTGGAATATTTCTAGAAAGTATAATCAATTCCAACTTGGTATCAAATCCAAAACAAAGCAACTTTGCTCAATTGCATAGAAAGACTAAATAGGACAAACCATTGTAGATATCAACAAACTAATAGTTCCAATGGATTCCTTGCAAAAGTTTAGGAGGCCCTAGTTTATTACTTTTAGAAATTTCACCATTTGAATGCCCATTTTTGCATTAAAAAAGATGCCCATTTCCATAAAAAAATTTAAAATTTAAAAATTTTAAATCTAAATATTCTATAAAATATTTTTTTATGTAGTAGGAGAGAGCAGGACACATGCAAGGTTTTTTGGTGATAAATTTGTAATTACTTTTAAAATGTTGAATATGTTCAAACAACATTTCCTAGTGTGATACCACAATTATTGATGTATTCTTTCACTATTCAAAGTTTGTAGGTTCAAACTTGTGCATCAATCAACACATATAATTTTTTTTTTGTTGTTTAATTCTAGCATGGACACTATCAAGGTTTCTTTTATGGATGATTGTTGTCACATGGAAATATTCAAATGTATGGTTGGTGTAGTGGTAAAGCTCCTTTCTCATGAAGTATAGGTTATAGGCTCAATCCATAACTAATTTCTTTTTGTGGACCATGCGATAATTCATATTTTCTACTTGTGTGGAATATTTTTATGCCTGCCATCAACTATATGTAGATATATTTTATCTCCATCATCAAATGTTGTAGCATAATGGTAAGACTAGCCATCTCAAACCAAAGGTTTTAGGTTCAAACCTTAATGGCTTGTGTGGATTAGTGATGCTAACAAATGTTATATTTAATTATGTGCCATGGTATTTTCTTAAGTGGCATGGTCTTTTATTAAGTGGGAGTGCTTATATTTTTTGGGTACATTGGCATCAATGGCATAGTGGTAATTCACATGCATGTGGTATGTGAGGTCCAATGTTTGATTATTGTTGATGATTCTTTTTTGGAATATGTTCCTTCTTCATCTAGTTATTTTACAACAACATCATGTCTCCTTTGTAGTTGCATGATATCTTTGTTAGTCAAAATAACTAACTTAAAATTCTCCCTAGTAGGATGGCATAGGATAAAAATTCCTTGCTCTTTTTTATTTACATATCTTCTTACAGGACATGATATGAAGGAACAATTCCTCTCAATAGTCAATAGTGGTGTGTTGGCATGTACACACATTTGTAGCAGGATGGTTTGAGGTTTGAATCTTTCAAGTAATTTTTTTGTACTTCTTGGGATATGACATGTGTCCTTGCCTACCTCAAAAGATGGATGAGAAAACTATATTCTAATATGCATGCATATTAGAGATAGCTAGCCTTGCTAGCATTAAGATACTCTACATCTTTGAAATAGAGTTCAAATTCGACACCCATTATCGCCTTTTTTGGTGCCAAGTTAAAAATACAAATTTTTAATATGTATAAATGAGAATCCAACCTATAAAATAGCATTAGCTCAACATTTTAAATTCCTCAACTTTCAAGGAGGATACCAAGGTTCAAGTCTTACCAAGTGGTACATGCATAATTTCCAAGCTTGCTATAATACCACCATGTGATCACGATCTAATAAGGGTGGGGTCCATTTTAATCCCATATTTTCAATTAAAAAAAAAATCTGACCAATCCTCTTAAGCCAAACATTGTAATTCTATTTGTCATTTGTCATCCTAGTTGGGAGTGCTATCAATGAATCACATTAGCAAAGGTGACACCTATAGGTGACAAGTGACATATTTTGATTAGTCAAACATTTTTTAAGGTCTATCATTTATTTTTTATTCTTTTTTAGCTCTAACATGCCCAAACATATGGAGGATACAACTTTTGCATACAAAAGCATTTTGGGCCTATTTTTTAAATTGCAGAGTTTTTGAGATCTATAGAATGTTGTAATTAGTTTAAGTACCTATTGCTATTTTTTGTGGAATTTTTTAATGTAAAATAGAGTTAGTTAAAATTCTACTCTTTAAATCTAGTGCAATATTAATTCCAATAATACAATGGCTTTATAGTTGGAAAATTTACTCGCATAAACAAATGTATGGTTTAAAAGCCTTCTTTAATATCACAACACTCAAGTTTTGATGCCTTTAATAAGAACTAAAAATCTAACTCCAATTCAGTTAATTGGTGTAGTTGTTGGTTAATTGTATTATATCTGAGAGATTTCAATTCCTTGTATTTATCTTTCTCTTATTTCATAGTGGGTGTTCACTCTATATCCAATAAACTATTGGTATGGAGGTTGATAATTTTTTGGGTTGCAAGAGGAGTAGGTTTTGGATGGTTAGCACAAGGTACACCTTGTTCCTATGGGCCCTTTATAGCTACTGTAGTTTATTATTTAGAGATCTTATTATTGCTTCATGATCTACCTACTTTCTATTGATATTGGAGGACAAATTATGGTCACCATATTGCATATTGCAGATCTAACTATGGGAAGCTTAACATCTTGATCCAAGACGTGGATTCATAAATTTATGTTCAATGAAATATTGATATAGTTCATGTACCTTTGACAAGAGGAGATAATTAGATCCATTCTCCCATACAAGCATTCATTATGGATGGGATATGTATCATCTCTAATGTCTTCTCTCCCTAGACCCTTAGTTTAGATAATGAGGTGTGTTGAAATATCTATAATATAACCTTATTAGGCCAAGGCCAATAATGATGAGGTGCATATGGGTACTCTTAATGTAGTTTAAGGAAAAATATTATGTAAGCCTTCAAATATTCTCTATATAAGTCTATGAGTATTTTCTATGTAAGTCTATGATCATTCTATATGGGATAGAAAATGAAGCAAACACAAGTGAGGAGTTAGCCCTAGCCACTCTAGGAAGTTCATGGGGATATGAAGATGAAATACAAGGTCAGTATACCAATGCCCAACATGTTATTCCTTTTATGTTGAGTACAAGAAGGACAATTTTGACCTAAATATTAAGTCAGACCATTACACACTAGGAGCCTTGGAGAAATTGAGCTATTCAAAAAGGAAAATCCTTGCATGGCAGAGGATGAGATATGAGACTAGAACTATAAGTATTCCAATGCAAGATGACCCATTTGATTAATGGTTCTTTATAATCTGGGATAGAAGACATCCAAGGAGAAAAAAGAGGGCAAGAACAACATAAGAAATCCCTCCAAGTCCACCAAGTACATATCTTACCTTGATACCAAAGATCACAATATCTATAGAACTAACCACACTATCCCTCATTAACACTATGGTATAGGAGATAACAAAAGAGAGGCAATAAAATTTGATAGGTGACCAACATGGGTCTATGTTTGAAAAGGTGGCAATGGCATAATAGTAATAACAAGAAGTACCTTAGCTCAAGGAGAGGAAATATTCTAAGGAATAACTCCTCCAAATTTAGGAATTATGAGGATAGTGCCCATCACTACTTTCATTTCCACTTCCCTCCCACTCTCCACTACTCTCACTTCTTTATACTTCTTACATTTCAAGTTATTTATCTTCTCCCACACATTATTCTATTGCACTTCCCTTACCATACACTAGAGCAATCCATGGTTCTCTTAGATGCACCCCATATCTAGCCACCATATTCACTTTTGGAACCTCCACTATCACTTCATTCCCTTCACACATCATTTATATTTCCACCTCACAATCGATAGTGTTATATTTGTCAAATCCCTCACCAATATTCCCACTAGCTAAAACATTGGCATAACTAGCATCAGGGGCAAACCCATCCACACCATTCACTCCCATCTATGTATAACTAGATCCACCTATCATATCATCTTTTTAATGCTAATACTCATCATATGCCAAGGGACTCTTGCTCTAGGTAATGATGTCATCCATGCCAACTTCCATGATTGAGCCTATAAAAGCAACTCCAAATACCAGTGTAGCCATAGGACCAAACCTTTCTATGGAATATCACCAATGAGCGTGATAAGGTAAATGTCCAAAATGTATTTAATTTCATTTGATTTCAAAATAAGAGAGTCATAAAGGAGTATGAGAAATTGAAGAATAAAACCTCTCAGGCTTCTATTACCATGCAAACACAAATTTCATCTCGATGAAATCAAATTCCCATTGTATAAGCAGTGCAAAATGACCCTTAAAAAATTGTTACACCCCTTGCTGAATTTACCATTGGGGTGTTGAATTTGGATCTAACCTAAAAAAATCCATATCAAATTATTCAAATCATGAATCAATGTTTAATTGGTATAGCAATATAATTTGGCCAACTAGTGGTAAAGTATGATGCATTGAAGAAAATAAATACATATCTTGAGGTAGAAGTGACCCAATTAAAGGTTAATAAGGAGAAAATCTAGAAAGATATTGAAGGCTTAAATAAATATGCCATTGAGAGGGATTAGCTGAAGAAGAATATTAAGGACCTCAAATCCTAACTTGTTGAGGCTAGGAAGAAAAATCAATAGCTAGAGGATCTCTAGCAACAACTTACAAAGGGGTAAGACTAGTTAAGGAGGAAAATGAATATGAAAAATCCCAATTGGAGGAACAAAAAAACAACTTCAAGAAGCACAATAAGTGAGGGATAAAGAGTTTTCTAAGATCCAAAAATAAAATAGTGATATTTAAATGAGGAGCAATGGTAGATCCTAGGTAGGCCTCCAAGTTCAAAAGGGTAAAGTACCTTTGGGACAACATAAAAGCCAAGGTGATGAGATCCAAGAGGTACTTTGAGTTCATAGCCTACATAGAAAGTAAGCTCAAGCAAGTGATTACAATTATTAAGTAGGTTTAAGAGAAAATGGCTATGAAGGAGAGGTTATATGAGGTGCTAAAACTTTTGGCATTAGTGTCTGTAGAACAAGCCTAACATTTAAAGATAGATCATAAAGACATGGTCACGAAGCTAAAAAGGATCCCTAATTCTTAGAGAGACCTACACAAATGCAAGGAAACATTAGCTTCTCTAAAATCCTTAGTGTAGGAAATGGTAAAGGAGATTTAGGGGCTCACCACTACTAGATTTCTTGACACTTTTGTATCTCAAAGGGATTTCCTTGATGATGACATCATTGACAAAATGTTTGAAGAGGATAAATACAAAGTTGAGTATCAATATACCATAGAACAATTAAAAAAATTAGATCCATTATAGGCTAATCTAAACAAGTTAGTGGGTAATCAAGATATATTATCAAAGAACCAATATTAAGACTTGCCTGGAGATACACAGTATCTTGTAAATGTTTAACTGTTGAGATATGAATAATGGAAAATGCTACTAGGGATGCTTTCATAAAGGAGAAATAAGGAGAACCAAAAATTTATAATTTTACAAGAATTTTAATTTTGAAGACTCTATACCAAGGGACAAATACAACATTTGGGATCTCTCACCAATTGAACTTGGTGCCCCATGAACTCAAAAATAGTATAGTGGCTAGTTGCTACTTTGGATAACTCACAATTTTTGAAGGTTACAAAATAGTGAAATTAGGTAACTATGACTTCCAAAACCCCTCAAATTTTCCTAAGAAAAAGTATAAATTCATTCTATAAAGGTCAATTTGTTCTAGGAATTATTTGCTTGTAGAGTGAAGTGATTGATTTGCATGAGAAAAATGCTAGTGAAATATTAGTGAATTACTAGTAGACTAAAGCAATTTGTTCACCTCCTAACATGAATCACCCATATACTAGAAGAGAGGCAAAAATACAAGTACACATCTTAAGGAATATGCTTGAAAAGTAACATTTTGGCATGTAATAATGTTGATGAGAACATCAACTAACCTAGGCACTAGCTCAGGTATATTTTATTGCATTTTATTATTTCAAGAAAATAATGTGTGAGCCTCCATTACTCACACTAGCTTCTTAGTTGGTAGGTTGTTTTAGACAACCTCCTAGTTGTTAGCTTGTTAGCAATCCTTGTCTTTAGCTAACTAGGTGTTACCTTAGTTAGTTTCTTGTTAGCTACTTGTGCTTAGTTGTTAGCAGTAGTCACAACTTGCATCTAATCTTGTCCTTATGTTAAGATTAGATGTTTCTTACGCTTTGTAATTTTTCTTCTTATGTGCTTAGTTGTTAGCAGTAGTCACAACTTGCATCTAATCTTGTCCTTATGTTAAGATTAGATGTTTCTTACGCTTTGTAATTTTTCTTCTTATGTGCTTATTTAAGCACCTTCTCATAATGCAAGTGCGACTTGGTTTTTTTGACTCTTAAATCTTGTGTGTGGTTATTACAAGCCATGTCATTGGTATCAAAGTTCATGTTCTCATCACTTGGGTTGGATTGGGTTGCTTTACCTTAGTTGATTTCCAATACGACACCTTTGGTGGAGTACATTTATTTTACTAATATAGAGGGAGTTCTCATGTTATAGACTTCCACTATCTACATATTTTGTAATTTTAACCAACACTCTGCATAAATCTATGATATCAAGCTTACACCTTGTCCTGCAAAAAATAACATTTCTTCGAGTATGCAAAAAATAACACTGCATCATGCCACATGAAAAATAAGCCTCTCTTGCCACCGCTTGGAATTCCATGCTTTGAATATTGTGCAAGGCAAATTTGATCATTTGGAATGCATAAAATAACAAAGCATCTAACTTGCACAGAAAATAAGCCTTCATGTTGTGTGAAAAGAAGCTTTTCTTACCACCGCTCTTTGGATTTCCACAATGTTGACTTCATATAAAATAATTGCGGACTTCATCAAAGAATTTTGGTGCATGAAATATAACATAGCATTCCACCCACTCATTTGAATTCTGTGACTTGAATCGCTTGTAAGCCAACTTTGATTGAGTTGATCATGGAAAATTACACTTATCGTGCCTTTGAAGAAAATAACAGTCTTTCACTACTCCAAAATTCCATGATTTGAATTCCTTGCAAGACCAATTTGACTACTTTGACCATGGAAAATGATACATTGGGTTATGGTCTCATGAAAAATAACATAGAGTTGAGCTCTGCAAATTTTAACACTACTCTAGGTTGAGCGGTTTACCACTGCAATGGGCTCCAAGGAAATTTTCAAATATTTGCTAAGTATGTGGCATTTTGGTGCCTTATAGGGATATTTGCTCGTAAAGCTTGAGAACTTAGAGTCTTATCCATTGGGTATCAGGGGTAAAAATAGTATGGATTAATGGTAGTGAAGTGGAATGAATGAATGGAGTGGGATTTTCAAAAAATAATATGAATGAGTGGAATGGAGGGAGGAAAAACTATGCAGTGAAGGGGATGAGTGAATGAAGGGAAATAAAGGATATAATAGAATCCGATCATATGCAATTTTATGCTTCATAGAATAACTTCCTTGTGACCATAATTCTCTCAAACATTTGTAAATATGCTAAGAGAATAATTGTTCACATGGAAATCATGCAAGAGGTAAAAGTAGCTCATCTCTGTAGGGGACTAATCCTTCCATAAGTTCAGCCTTTTATAGAAATTGATCATAAGATTTTCCTCCCTACAACTCAACATCATGGCCTTTACATGTCTTTTCACAAGTTCATGCATCATTGTTGCACTCTGATATTGTTACAATTAGAACTATTCACAAAGATGTTTATTTTGTAGTAAAATTTTATTATTCCTGCACCTTTTTAGGTTATTCTACATTCTCTTTCTCTTGGTCACCCTCTTTTTGGGGCATCTCTTCATCATTTCCTTCATGTTCATCTTCATTAATATTTTCATTTTCCTCTTCTTCAACTTATTTTTTAACTTCTTTTTTCCCATCATTCCCATTTTTCTTTGCATCTTCTTCAAATAGTTGAACCATATGGTCCAATGTCTTCAAAGCTTTGTTCCAAGCATATTGGGTAGGATTATATATCTCCATAACTTGTTGATGAATAAACCATAGCTTGGTGGTCTTCTCATAAGACATAGAGAGTCCCCAATCTACCAGATCTTCCATTAAATCCTTGAGTCTAGTTAAGTATTTTATCAGTTGGGTCACCTTATCTTTCTCAAATGGATCCTACCATGCATCAATATTAGATTCATCTTGAATAATAGAACTCAAGTTATCCTAAAGCTACTCATTACTCAAGAGAGAGTTCTCCTCATTCCAAAACCCTTGGAATCCATAATGCATCATTTCTTAGTTTATGTTAACAATCTTCTATAGCTTATTTTCAATCTTGTCTATTAACGTCCATTATTCTAAATCAATCCATTCTTTTTTAGAACAATTTTGGCTATCAGCCTTGCAGTGTTCCAATATCTATTAGGGATGGGCTTCGCAAGTTCACCGCATCTTGCCTTATAAAACTTAAAGATCCTCTTAGCTTGAGGCACCATTGGTTGTATCTTTTCAATAGCCTTTTCCAAATCTTCTTTAGTGTCTTGCAATAAGTAGTTGGTCTCAACCATGAAGTTGATTACAAGCTGAATTCCAAAGCACTTCTTCACAATCTTATACCATATCTCTTTCCTAACTTGTCTCACCTTGTCCTTGGAGAAACCTACAACTTTGGTTTTCTCAATTTGGAGTTGTTGTTGTAGAGACTGTATTTTTTTGGCATACTTTTCATTCTACTTCTTCAACTATTCATTTTTCTCCTTATATTAGACCATTTCTTGAAACTTGTCCTACCACTTTTTGGCTTCATTCCTTACAACCTTTTCCACTTTCCTCTGGTCATTGATTATGGCTTCTAGCTTTACAACCTTCTCCTCCAACTTTTCATATTTCTTCCTATAGATGTCACTTTACACGCCTAACTCTGGTTGTGATAAATTCATCCTATAAGACCAATTAGGAGATGTTTTATGTTTTCTCTTCCAGTTGGTACTCTTAAATTGTCATGTCCTCTTTTGGCTTACTGACCATAGGAGTAAGTTTGATATTTATCCTCTGTCTAGCCACTGGATCAACCATCATAAATTTTCTCACTCGGGTATCCCTCTTGGAAGGTTGAACTAATTTCTTATCCCAATAGTTTTGAGTCTTCAATGAAGCACTCCTAATATTCTGTAGAGAGGATACTATTAGATGATCATTGGATGTGGAAGTTGTAGTGAGTGAAGGAAAAATAGTATGTGTACAACTGGGAGAGGTGTTGTGGTGATAATGGTAGAATATGTGTTTATGGCAGGGGTTGTAGCTGTGACTAAGATTGTAGCTAATAATGTGGGTGGAGAAGTTGGAAGTGATAGCCCCTTTGTAGGTATGGATGATGATGTTGTTGGAGGTGAATGAGTGTGAGTTGTGGGTGATGATGATATGGGAATCTATGGTGAATGAGAAGGATATGGAATGGGATGAGATGATGGAGGGTTATGAGGTGGTGATGGTGGTACTATTTCCTCTTGAACTCAAGAAGGGGAGGGATATTTCTTTAGGGAAGGAGAAGGAGGAAGAGGATAAGAAAAGATAAAAACCATACCTATGTCTACCAAAGTGGATAGCTAAAAAATATCATTGACACTTTGTTGTTGCTCCTGCTAAACATGTTGCTCTGTTGTAGAAACTAGTGGTTTCATAACATCTTGAGCCTCATCCAATTTTTTTTCTTACTAACCTTCTTTTCAGCCTCCTACATTGATTCTTTTGCTTTTCTATTGAACACAATAGTAATGGAGTCTTTACATTTTTGGATACTTTCTTGATGTTGAAGGGATGGTGCTGAAAATTATTTGGTAGGGGAATCTATAGGTATAGAAGAGGTTCCAATTATTAGGAAAAAATCCAAGATTTTAAACCTGAAATAGGAAGCACAATAACAAAAATATAGAACATGGAAACAGTAACACAAGTGACATAGAGATTTACGTGGAAACCTACAATGTGCAAGAAAAACCATGGGGCAATGGCAACTTCTCTTTCTTATTAATTTTAGCAAAATTTACATTCACGTCCTTTGAAGTTTTCAACAACTCATACGCTCTATCATTATGCAAGGGATCACATCCCTTTTATAGAGTAGAAGGAAGACTCCAAAACTGTTCATTTCATCTTCCAATGGAAGCCTCCAAAACTTGTTCGTTTCAGCTCCCAAAGATCATTCGTCTTTCGCTCCCAAGACTATTCGTATTTCATGTACTAACGTCTACCTAGACGTCCACTGCTTTAGCGTTTACTTGGCATGATGTATGGCCTAGACATCTACCAAAAGTTACGTCTAGCCTAGACATCTGCCAGACCAGACATCTGGCAACCCAGACATCTGGCCTAGATGTCTAGAAACCCAGACGTCTGGCCTAGATGTCTAGAAAGTTAGACGTCTGGCCTATTGCCTAGACGTTTGACCCAAACATCTAGCTGACCTGTATACTGCCTTCATACGTAACATTATCCCACTTGAAGTTAGTATTTAGGAATTCTTCTACCAAAAGATTTCATCCAGTGCCAATTTCTCACTGCTGCCCTTGTTACTTTTTCAACAAGCCTAGAGAAGTTTTGCACCATTCAAACTTCTCTACCTTGATCAACTTTGTAAGAAATCTGCAGGATTCACTTCAGTGTCGATTTCTACAAAAATATCTTGCCTTCTTCCACCATATTTCTGATAAAGTGGTACTTGACATCAATGTGTTTTATGTGATCATGGAATATTGGATTCTTCACTAATTAAATAGCACTCTGACTATCACAATGCAGCATAATTTTCTCCTACATTACCTTGAAGTCACCCAACAATCGCTCTAGGCAAATTGCCTCTTTGCTGGTATGAGTTACTACAATGTATTCTACTTCAGTGGTTGATAAAGCCACAATAGATTGCAACTTAGAAGCCCAACTCATCACTCCTCCAGCAAGGGTGAAGGTATATCATGTAGTGGATTTTCTCCCATCTCTATCTCCACCATAATCAGAATCCACAAAACCTGTAACTTGCAAATCTATCGATCCAAAGTAAATGGCAACATCTAAAGTGTCTCTTAAATATCTGAATATCCACTTCACTGCATTCCAATGCTCCTTACCAATATTTTCCATGTACCGGATGACTACTCCCATTGCTTGGGCAATATTCATTCTGGTGCTCACCATGGCATACATGAGGCTTCCTTCTACTGATGAATACGGTACATGAGACATGCTTGTCTTCTCTGCTTTCATTCTAGGACACTAGTTGGAAGACATATTTAAGTGTGGAAGAAGTGGCGTACTAACTGGTTTAGCATTCTGCATATTGAAGTGCTGCAGAATATTTTCCACATATGAATTTTGACTTAACCAGATATTTCTTCCTTTTTTGTCCCTGTGTATCTTCATCCCTAAAATTTGGTTTACTGCTCCTAAATCCTTCATTTCAAATGTCCTAGCCAACTGAGCCTTAAGATCAATGATTTTATTCATGTTGGGGTCTGCTACCAACATATCATCAACATACGACAACAAAATAATAAAACTACCATCGTCAAACCTCTTGTAGTATGCACAATGGTTGTTGAGCAAGGTGCAACGACAGTATTGTCATTGTTGTCAACACAGTCAGATAGATCGGTTGATGCAGTGGACAGGAGTTAAGAGGTTATTCAGAGTATGTACAGTGATTTTCCTAGAAGACCAAAGTGGCCCATATGCTAAAGATCAAAAGAAAAGCAAAGTTGAGCAAGAAAGAAAAAGTGCTGCGATATCGCGACATGTTGAGCAAGTTGGAAAAAATGTCACGATTTCGCGATAAGTTGGAAGAGAAAGAGAAAGCAAGAAAAAGTGTCATGATTTCACGACATGTTGGAAGAGAAAGAGCAAGAAAGAAAAAGTGTCATGATTTCGCGACATGTTGGAAGAGAAAGAGCAAGCAGGAAAAAGTGTCGCGATTTCGTGACATGTTGGAAGAGAAAGAGCAAGCAAGAAAAAGTGTCGCGATTTTGCGACATGTTGGAAGAGAAATAGCAAGCAAGAAAAAGTGTCGCGATTTCACGACATGTTGGAAGAGAAAGAGCAAGTAGGAAAAAGTGTCGCGATTTCGTGACATGTTGGAAGAAAAAGAGCAAGCAGGAAAAAGTGTCGCGATATCGCGACATGTCGCATTTTCGCGACTAAAAGAGGAGAGAGAGTGTAAGAAGGAAAAAGTGTCGTGATATCGCGACATGTCGCATTTTCGCGACTAAAAGAGGAGAGAGAGTGTAAGAAGGAAAAAGTGTCGCGATATCGTGACATGTCACATTTTCGCGACTAAAAGAGGAGAGAGAGTGTAAGAAGGAAAAAGTGTCACGATATCGCGACATGTCGCATTTTCGCGATCAAAAGAGGAGAGAAAGAGCAAGAGAGAAAAAGTGTCGCGATATCACGACATGTCGCATTTTCGTGACCAAAAGACAAGAGAAAGAGCAAGAGAGAAAAAGTGTCGCGATATCGTGACATGTCGCATTTTTGTGACCAAAAGACAAGAGAAAGAGCAAGAGAGAAAAAGTGTCGCGATATCGCGACATGTCGCATTTTCGCGACCAAAAGACAAGAGAAAGAGCAAGAGAGAAAAAGTGTCGCGATATCACGACATGTCGCATTTTTGCGACCAAAAGGGAAGAGAAAGAGCAAGAGAGAAAATGTGTCGCAATATCACGACATGTCGCATTTTTGCAACCAAAAGAGAAGAGAAAGAGCAAGAGGGAAAAAGTGTCGCGATATCGCGACATGTCGCATTTTCGCGACTAGAAGAGAAGGGAGAGAGGAAGAAGGAAAAAGTGTCGCGATATCACGACATGTTGCATTTTCAAGGCCAAAAGCAACAAAAGAGGACAAAGAGGAAAAAGTGTCGCGATATCGCGACATGTTGCATTTTCGTGGCCAAAAGCAACAAAATAGGACAAAGAGGCAGAAGTGTCACGATTTCGCGACATGTTGTTTTTTCACGACTCAAAAAGGGCAGGCGGTTACAGGGGCCGTTATAGAGTGAAATCATCGAGTGGTGGATATACCGAACGCCATCATTGGTTGACAGGCGGACAAAATCTACATTGGCAGCACTGAACGAAACGTGCCACCAAGGTGTAAGGTTTATGGTGTAATGTTCCATGCAAACGGTTACAGTCAGCGACGAAAGTTTACTTGCGACGAACACAACCGCGTGGCAGACGAAGACCAAGAGTTGGAAAGAAAAATGCTTCAGTTACAAACAAAGAGCCAAAAACAACGAAGAGGCATGGGAAGGCAAAATGAAAAGGCCATGGGAAATGAAACGAAGGGTCACAAAGTGGAAACGGAGAGCCACACCAGAAATCTTAAAAGGGGAAGCAAAGGCATGCACAAGGGGTCGAAAACTGCTAAAACAGAGTTGTAGATATGAAAAGGCAAGAGGGCCATTTTGGACCTGTTTGGGCTGTTTTCTTCCAGGGAGAGCTAGAAATTGTAAAAAAAAAAAGAGAATAAACTATCTTACGGAATAAAGGAGTTTATTTCTATTTTCTGTAAATCTTTCCAAGTTTGGAATGAGAATTGGGTTTTTGCAAATTTGGCTCTCCATCAGGGTGTCTATAAAGGAGGTCTTCAAAAATTGGTATTCCAAGGGTACTGTTGGAACAAACTCTACCTTCGGTTAATAGTGTTGTGCCTTAGACTTTGCCAACATTGAATAGACAGATCTTGCTTGAGATCATCTGTCTAGTCTCCAGAGAAGGCTGGTTCCTTTGAGTTTTTTAGAGAAAATGGGGTACAAGAGATAAGGGAAATATAGCCTAAGCTAGAATTTATCTCACGGTATAGATTAGACAACAACAAACATTGATGATGCAGATTACTACTTTCAGAGTTTTCTTTATATCTTCTTATAGAAAACACGAATTTCTGAGTGTGACTTTTAGATGTTCGTCTAAATATATGTATCTTTAATGTTCAACTCTAGAAACAAGATTTATACGTGCACAGTCCAGATTTCAGAACAGATACATTATAAAGTTTGGAATAATAAAAGTTAAAACACCAGATACATACACTTGCACACAGAAGTTTCAGAAGCCAGAAGAAGAAATCTTTTATTGCTTGTAATCCAGTACATGTACATCAAGTCTGTAAACGTCCAAGATCCGACCTTTTTTCATGGTTGACTCACTCCTATTTATACCCTAAAAATAGTATCTTCTACTATGTACATTTTAATTTCTTCAATCAATTACAAGTAATTGTCTGCAGTTTCTAATAATATACAATGGATTTCTCGCAGATTGGATAGATTTCCATCTGGCTAAATTTAGACGAGCCTGTTATTCTGCAATCATCCAGCGGACCTGCCAGGTTATAATCAATTGACCATTCTTCATAAGTCAACACCTGGTGTTAGTGCATGTCCCAGTTGCCAGAAATATACCCTATTTCCTTGGCAAAAATTGGACATGTCACAAAATCGTGACACTTTTGTTTCTTTGCCTGCCTCCCCTTTTTGAGTCGCAAAAATGCAACATGTCGTGAAATCACGACATTTCTATGTCTTCAGCTTGATTCCTTTTCTTGCATCGCAAAAATGCGACATGTCACGAAATCACGACACTTCTGCCTCCTTGTTATCTTTTGCTACTTTTGGCCGTGAAAATGCAACATGTCGCGATATCACGACACTTTTTCCTTCTTGCTCTCTCTCTTCTCTTTTGGCCATGAAAATACAACATGTCGCGATATCATGACACTTTTTCCTTCTTGCTTTCTCTCTTCTCTTTTGGCCGCGAAAATACATGTCGCAATATCGTGACACTTTTTCCTTCTTGCTCTTTCTCTTCTCTTTTGGCCGCAAAAATACAACATGTCGCGATATCGCGACACTTTTTCCTTCTTGCTCTTTCTCTTCTCTTTTGGCTGCAAAAATACATGTCGCGATATCGTGGCACTTTTTCCTTCTTGCTCTTTCCCTTATATTTTGGCTATGAAAATACAACATGTCGCAATATCGTGACACTTTTTCCTTCTTGCACTTTCTCTTCTCTTTTGGCCACGAAAATACATGTCGCGACACTTCTGCCTCCTTGCTCCCTTTTGTTGCTTTTGGCCGTGAAAATACAACATGTCGCGATATCGCGACACTTTTTCCTCCTTGCTCTTTCTCTTTGCTTCGGACCGTGAAAATGCAACATGTCACGATATCGCGACACTTTTTCCTCTTTGCGGTATTTTGCTTTTACTTTGATCTTTAGCATATGGGCCACTTCGGTCTTCTTGGAAAATATGCAAAAAGGCGCATCAACTGTTTTTCTGTAGTTAGTCACTTTTTGACTAACATTCTTTGTGGCTTTCGAGGGAATTTTTGCTCGCAAAAATAGAGACCAGGCCTTCATCCATTGGGAAACGGAGTCACCAGCACAGTCGTGAAAAGTAAAATTTCGAGTGGAAAAACAAGGATAAAATAAAAGGAATGCATTTTGGAGTATAGGTGATCTTTACCTTATCAGAATCTTTCTTTTACCGCTTAGGGACTTAACCTTTATCTGAAGAATACAAAAATTCAATTCTAGGAGCTGGTCCTAGCTCTGGCTGCTGGCTGATGCCCCTGATGTTTAGACCTCCTAATTTTTTCCATGGCTGCAACTATCTCTTGATAAGTTTTGCACACTCGATTCCAGTCTTCATCTTCTAAATCAGAAGAATCGATGAAAAGTTGATAGACATACTGCAATTCTTCCAATTTATTCCAATTTATCATAATAAATGATCTTTTGTTTTAAAATCAGTTCTTGCAAACAGGTTTTAATCTGTGTTAACCTCTGGATCATTTCCATGACCTACGTTTCTCCTACAGGTTCCTGCCAGCTTTTTATGTCTGTTTCATCTTCAATAAAATTTTTTATTGATGTCGAAAGGACTTCTTCCTTCAAAACTTTTGAACCTTCATCCCAGAGGTAAGGAAGCCCATTATGGATAGCCAAATTAAGATTTTGGAGAAACCCTTTTGCTTCATCCTCAAGATCATGCAGAAACTTGTTTCCCTGCGCTATCAATTTAAACTTCCTAAAGAAGTTCTTTGCTGCTATTTTAGCTTGAGACTAGGCTTCGCTTCTGAGTTTGGCTTCCATGCTTCCTGGCATCTTTTTTGACAAAATCTGAATTTTGGTAGCCGCATCCTCTCTTTTCAACAAAAATGTTTCGGCAGCCTCAAACTCCGGTTTTACTTCTTCGGTAACTTCCTTTACCTTAACCAAATATAACAATAAAGGTTTAGCCTTTAATACTAAAAACAACAAATATTTTAACAATTCCTTCCTCATGCTCTTTACTTTATCTTTTGAAAATCTGGAAGGGGTGTTTTATTGTTCTACCAGCTGTTGCTGGAGCTCTATATCTGAGTATTTAATGCCTGAATCTGAGCTTCTGCTATACTCAACTTTTCTTTACCTTTTTCCACTTCACTGGCAGCAGCACTGAATTTACCTTCCCATTTTTTAGCCTCTAAAGTAAGAGCTTTTTCTACTATTTTTTGCTCTTTAACTACAGCCTCCAATTCCTTTCTCTTTTCTTTTTCCTTCAAAAACATTTATTGATAGTGTCCTCCCTGTAAGTAAATGGTTCCAAAATGTGCTTGGGATTTCGCCCACTCGTCTTGCATAGGCAGTTGAGATATATCTTCGTTTATCTCTTCTGCCTGGTAATCTTCCATGGTCATTTCTCCCTTTGATTTCTTGGTAATGGGAGTTAACTTCAACTTCTTCCTCTGCATATTGGCTGGTTCTAAAGCAATGATTTCTCTTATAGTAGTTGGTGCTTTAGGATCTCCAGCTGAGTGTGAAGTCCACCAATCTAGAGCGTTCTTGCTCACCCTTTCTAGATTTTCAATCTTGGACATAGTGGAATGCAACTCAGTCCCTTGAGAAGTTGTAACTCCAGCCGCTGGGATGTCAATGCCAGGGAGAAATGGAATGGGAGCAATTGTGGACCCAATATTTAGCGGGCTTTGGGAAGACACTGCCATTTATGGGAGAACAATGTAATTTTTGGGCAAGGACGTTATATTTTTTTTTATTTTAGAAAAGGAAGGAGGATTACAATGGGAATGAGTAGGAGAATGAGAAGAAGAAAGTGAAGAAAGCATACCTGTTTTCGGTTGGACCGGTTGTTGGTGTCCTTCGTCTTCTTCATGTTCACTGACGGCAATTTCTTCACTCTGCATTTTTTCTGCATCAGGAGTTTCATTTTCTTTGTCACTTTCATCTAAGTTTATAACTTGTTTCTCCTGCTGCTCTTCTACTGTCAAGATCTCCTTTTTAACCAAAATTTGTTTTTTGTTTTCACTCTTTTGGCTCTCTTGAGCCGAACTGGGTAGGCCGTGTGGGACTTCCTTCCGTGAAGTTTCATGCTCAACGTTCTGAGCATCTGCATCTGTGTTTCCTTCAATTGTATGGGTTGGTTCGTCTTCCTGGGCCTCTTTCCCTGAGTCGTCCTCTGTATATTGAGGCTCTTGATCACTAGACGAAGTTTGAATAATACCCTTGTCTTTTCTCCTATCCACCATCATTTTCAATTTCCTCATTCTTTCTGCTACGGGTTCATCAAATTCTGTACCCGAGTCTACAAGTGGAACAATTTTTACAACCTTTGAGGAATGATGTCTAGATGTCAGGGTATCTGCACCAAGTGCTAGACGCTTCTCTCTTTGATGGACTAGAATAGGTTCGACTCTCCCCTGACCTTTTCCCAGCCCCTTTCCATCATAGCCCATTTTCAACATCATTTGGGCGGCCTGCGAGCTATAAGTCTTTCCTTGTTCTTCAGTAAAGACCTCTTCTATCGACCTTTCCCTAGCTGTCCTAGGTTTGGTCTAAACAAGGGGGAGATTTTGAACCTCTGCAATCGCTTTTCCCTTACTAGCTTCAGGCTGCTGGGATTTCTCAGGTGGTAGGGACACTTCGGGGGCAGAAGAATGACCACTCCCTATGCTTTGAGGGATTCTTACAGGGAAACTTCCTCCCCAGGAGTCATGGTGTTCAGCATATCGAGTTTCGAACAGATTGTCATTTTTGGTGGGATATCTTGATGAAATAAAATTTGTCTGAACCCTCATTACCCACCATTCTCGAATTTTCACTACATTCCAATTTGGCCTGCTCTTCTGAACCTGGGCGATTTTTTTCTCTGTCAACTGATGAGCCTTCTTATTTTTCGGGTCAAATTGAACAATTACTTCATAAAAGTCATGCCAAGGAGGCAAAGGCTCCATATTCTCTATGTGCCACTCCAATGGTTCATCTTCAATGTTATTCCTATTTTCCTCAATATCATCCCTGATTTTAACATGAAATTCTTTTTTATGAGTTTTGTTCAAAATGGACTGTTTCTTAGCAAACCTATTTATGGGGTCATATTTCCATCTTTGAGGGATCTCGATAAGACCCAATTTTCTTAAATACTCTGCTATCTGTTCATTTTGCCCCTTCCTTGAAATAGTAATCCCTTCAAAACTCAAGGGCATATTACAGGTACTGGTTTTCCCAATTCCAGTCCCAAATTTGACATTAATATTTTTTGTTTGCCTTACATACTCTAAGGCAAAGATTCTATCAGTCACATAATGGGGAAGCAAAAAGGGTTTGTCTGTAAACCCATACAATCTGATACACACTCCTTGTGTTAGGATAAACCAATCCCCCTCTTCTGCAAACTTGGTTTGCAATACCTTTTTTGCTTTGGGGTTCAATCTGGTAATTTGCCCATACATGATTTTTAGTGCAAGGCCCAAAAATTTCCTATTGAAATTGTAATACGATTCGGATTTTTACAACACATTAGTCCATTCATATATTGGCAAAATTTCCCCCTTCTCATTCTTATCATTATTTGAAATGAAAGCTAATTCTTGGGACATGAAATCAAAGAATAACCATACCAAATATGAAGTGTATCTAAAAGAAAACTGGGTGCCAGCCTTCAATGCTGCCAAACCCTCATGAATTTCTATACTTAAGAACCCCGACCAGTCAAAGAAAATAGGCCTCACACTCCTGCTCATAACAGTCGAATCATACATTTTGGGGTTCGAAAAACACTCTGCTACAGCCACCTGCCATTTTTGAACCTTTTCATCATTTTTCAGTCCCACAATCATGTCCAAGATGGAATATAGCTCAGGGTTTTTAAAAGCTGCCCTGTCAATTGGGGGTTCTGGTGGATTTGCCCCTTCTGGAAGATCCTTCAGCTAAGTGGCTAGGAAACCCCTCACCTTTTTGGATTTGCCCCTTCTGGAATATCCTTCAGCCTGTTCTAAGGGGTCAAATTTCTTAGGTTCTAAGGGAGGGACACGACCCGTAGTGAAAGCAAAAACAAAAGCATCTTTGGACAAAGGAAAAAGGACCTTCCCTGAAAAATCCCTAACTTTCCTCCCTTTTTCATCATAAAAATTTGCAATTGCCCTTACCATTTTTGGGCAGGGATGGACAAGGATATATACATACCAGTACAAGAAAGAATGGTATGCGAACGTTGAAGGAGAAGACGCAGAAACACCAGTTGCTACCCGGTTCTTTATATTGCTCTGAATCTCCATCGGGTCCTTCCATGCGATTATCGTATCTACAATCTGGGAGTCTTTGTCAATAAAACTAGCACTGTTTTCTTCCTTTTTGTTCACTACCGAAGTAGTTGGGAGTGATGAGGTAGATGCTCTCTGGTCTTTTGCCTTCTTTGGAGCCATTACGAATTATCATGTATGCAGATTTTGAACTTCCTTTGATTTCTTCACAATTCTTTCCTCGCTACGCTATAGTGCAGTGGTATAATAGTGGCTGGCGAGACTTCTTATCAAATAAACTATGATTTGTGAGTGTACTTAAGGAGGACATCAGGGCTGAGGTTAAGTTGTTACGATCTGTATAACTAACACAAACCATATAGTTAGCCAAATTGGCATATGATAAATTCAAGGCTCTCGATCAAACTTCTAAATTTCCTCCATATAAGCCATATTTTATGGCTAGGTCCATGCCAAGTCCTACTACTAAATCTCCAACTATAAAAATATTGAGTCATAAGGAGATGGAGAATAGAAGCCACATGAGTTATGTTACAATTGTGATAAAAATACTCCATAGGGCACAAGTGTGTGCAAAAAAAATTGTACTTGCTCTATATGGATTAATTTCCCACTAGAAAATATTCTAATTTTAAGGGTCCTCAAGAAATAGAACCCACAGGCTAGATGAACGATTGAGGGGAAACCCAACTAAAAAATTATGTCCATGCTCTAGCAGGAGTATCCACTCCCAAAACCATGAAGGTGATTAGCCACTTCAAGGGACAAAGGGTCATCATTTTGATTGAATCTGGCAGTGCACATAATTTTATTGATCCATGTGTAGCCAAATAGGGAAATTATTACATTACCACATGTAATTTCTTCAAAATCATGATTGCTAATGGTGGCACCCTACCATGAAAATGAAAATGTCATAATGTTAAATTAAAAACTGGGGACTATAATCTCAATTCTAACATATTTTCCTTACCCTTATGAGGATGTGATATGGTTTTGGGAGCTCAATGGTTGAGAATGTTAGGGTCAATATTATGGAGTTTTGCAAAATTATGAATGAAATTTAGGCTGTACGAGTAGGAATATACTTTTTATGGTACAAAGGCAAGAGCAGTTTAGTTTGTTTCTTATCATAATATGGAAAATTGGTTAAAGAAATATTTCCATGGTGTGGTAGCTCAGCTTTTTGCTATCACCACTCTAGAACAAGGGGAGCCTAATCACCCACAATAATTATAGGGTATATTAAATAAGTATGCTCATGTATTTGAGGAACCCAAGGGAATTCCTCCTTAGTGCTCACATGATCATGCAATAAAACTTTTTCTGGGTAGTCTACCTCCTAATGTTCATCCATATTGGTATGCTTATGATCAGAAAATAGAAATTGAGAAAATTATGTAGGAAATTCAAGCTTCTGGAATTATCTGTTCTAGTGGTAGTCCCTATTCTTCACCAATATTGCTCATTAAAAATAAGGATGGCACTTGGAGCTTGTGTGTGGATTACCGGGATCTTAACAAAATCACTATTAAGGATAAGTTTCCTATTCCTATCATTGATGAACTACTTGATGAGTTGCATGGGGATCAGTATTTTTTCAAGTTGGATTTGTGATCGGGCTATCACCAAATTCACATTAAGAATGAAGATATTACTAAAATAACTTTTCAAACTCATGAAGGGCATTATGAGTTTTTGGTTATGCATTTTGGTTTGACCAATGCACATTCCATCTTTTAGAGTTGATGAATTCTATTTTTTTTCATCTTCACAAATTTATTTGTCTTTTTTGATGACATATTGATTTATAGTCGTACATGGGAGGATCATCTCCACCATTTAGATGAAACCCTTAAACTATTGTTTAACCATCAACTTTATGCAAAGTAATCAAAATATTCCTTTGGCCAGTAGGAGGTTGAATATTTGGGGCACATAGTCACTAAGGAGGGAGTCCAAGTTGATCCTAAGAAAATCTAGGCGGTTCAATATTAGCCTAAACCTCATACATTTAATGGGATTCATAGATTCTTGGGTATTATAGAATGTTACAAAAAACTTATGAAAAATTATGGCAAGATAGCAGCTTCCCTGATAGCCATGTTGAGGAATATTTATTTTGTATGGACTTATTTGGCTGAGAAGGCTTTTATTGATTTGAAGTATGCTATGACCACCACCCTTGTTTTGGCAATGCCAAATTATTCTAAACCTTTTTTAATTGAGAGTGATGCCTCGAGCATGGGAATTGGGGTAGTTTTAATGCAGGAGGTTTGACCATTGGCCTTCACTAGCAAGGCACTCTCCCCTCAAAATTTGGGCAAGTCCACTTATGAGAAGGAAATGCTTTCCATTTTACATGCGGTCACCCATTGGTTTCCATATCTCATTGGTTGACATTTTTCCACTAAAACTGATCATCAGAGTCTACAATATTTTTTAGAAGAAAGGGTGGCTACTCTGGAAAAATAAAAATGGGTCTCCAAATTATTGGGGTATGACTATGACATATATTATAAGAAACATAAAGAGAATATGGTGGCAAATGCTTTGTACTATCTTCATGAATATTGGGCTATGATACATATTGTTTCCACTTCCCTTCTGCAATTTATTTATCAACTTTATGAGGATTTGACCAAGTATTCCTCATTGTACACTCTGATACAGACTCTCCAATAGGTCCTCATTTCCACCCTAGCTATGCTTGGGATGGTAAGGATTTTTTATTTAATGATCATTTGGTTATACCATCTCAATCTCAAATCAAGGACCTCCTCCAAGAAATGCATGCTTCTTCCACAATTGGTCATTTGAGTTTTATCAAAACATATATCCAAACCAAACGTAATTTTTTGAAGGGGAATGAAAAAGGACATCCAAATTTTTGTGGCTAAATGTGATCGATTCCAATGCATGAAAAGTAAAACTATGAGTTCTCTAGGGACATCTCAACCCTTGTACATTCTTGAGCAGGTTTGGTCTGATATATCTATGGACTTCATCAAAGGGCTACCAAAAATTGGAAGCAAATCTATTATTCTGGTGATAATGGATTTTCTTTCAAAGTATGCTCACTTTTGTGCCCTATCCCATCCTTATACCACATCCATTATCACCCACATATTCCTTAACTTCATATTTTACCTCCATGGGATACCTAAATTATTGTCTTTGATTAGGATCCTGCCTTCACTAGTCACTTTTGGCAAGAATTTTTCAAGTTGTAGGGCATACAACTCAAGATGAGTTCATCCTATCATCTTCAAACTGATGGCCAAACCATAATTGTCAATAAATTCTTGGAAACCTACCTTCTTTGCTTCACTTATAAACATCCTACTCATTAGGATAAGTGGATTCCTTCGGCTGTATGGTGGTGTAACACCACCTATCACTTTTCCATGAAGGTAACTCCATTTGAAATAGTCTATGGTTAGCTTCCACCAACTCCAACTTCTTACCTTCCAGGCAGCTCCAAGGTTTAGGTGATGGATTCCACTCTCTACCAGCATGACTCCATTATTTGCTAGATCAAGCTCAACTTGGACATGGCTTAGAACCGTATAAAATAGAAAGCATATCAACATCATACAAAATATAGCTTTTCCATTGGTGACATGATATTTCTTCACTTACAGCCATACAAACAATCATATCTCCAATTTTATGGTTGTTAGAAACTTACCACCAAATATTATGGTCCTTATCAGGTATTGTAGAGGCTTGGGGTGACAAAATACAAACTATCCCTTTTGAATAGCTCTAAAATTTATCCAATCTTCCATGTGTCATATATCAAGAAGGTTATTGGTAGCAGGGTGCAGATGCAGTCTATATTTCTCGAGGTAGATGAGGAAGGGTCCATAATTCTTGAACCTAAATACATTCTTGACAAAAGGTTTCATACCCTTAATTGACATGTTATCACAAATGGCTTGGTCTAGTGGCATAGCTTACAACCAGAAGATATGACATGGGAACATCTTCAACAACTCCAGCAATAGTTTCCTCACCTTTAACTTTGAGGATAAAGCTTTTTGAAGGGGAAGGACATGCTAGGACCCCATCCTAACACTTTGATGTAATAGTCCTTATGGAACATGGGTAAAACCCATGCTAATATTTTGTAATGTTTTTTTATAGTTTTGGATTAAGAAGCATCTAGCCAAATGACACCCTTCTATGTAATCATTTTCAAGAATGTAACTGATTATAGGTAGAAGATTCTAGTATGGGTGGAATTTTGCATGTAATCAAACCTTGGGAGCTAGGTGTTAGAAGAATTCCTTAAAGCTATGAGGGGTAGTATTGTATGTATACATTTGCATAATTGAATGAAGTATTGAAGGATGTTGCCCCCTCGAAGAGGCTTGTGGTTCAATGCTATTATGAGATTGTTCCTTTTCTGCAATTTATTTCCATAGTGTGTTGTGAGCATATATGTTTATTTTTTGTATTTGTGTATGTTTATTTTTAATATTAGGTTCTTAAAAACTATAGATCTACTAGATAAATGCAACTTCTAATGGCCTTCATTTTATGAAAAACACTGGTGCATAGGTGATTCATGTTCTCGAATTCCAATCCTAGCCTTCCTCATGCGAATGCTTTGCGCAAATGCCTTCCTTTGCTTTGCAACAATAAGCAATCCTTCTCCTTCACATCCAATTTATAGGCTTCCCTTATGGTCATTCTCACCTATGCAACCGCTCCTTAACTACCACTTTCATCTCTAACTATTGCATGCGTGCCACCTCACTACCCTTGCATGTGATTGTCATCCTATTCCTATTTTTGTATTTTATCTATTTCATCTTTTTCCCTATTTTATATTTTTCTCTATTTTATATTTTTCTTTATTTCATATTTTTTAACCTCTTCTTTCATCGACATCTCATGAAGTGCATGGCAATGCCAATGCGGACTTCTAGTGTTTTTGGTGACATTTCCTCCTGTTGATGACTGTGAGTCCCTTGACTACTAAAGTCATCATCACCATACATTGATTTAGTCTACTGGTGATTTCGATGATTCCCTTGGCTTTAGGGGTTTTCCATTTATGGTTGTTCCTCTAGCTTGATGTTCCTAGTCCTTACAATGTGCCAATCTGATCTATCCCTAGCTTTTGAATGGCTTCTTGTTTCTGTTGGTGGTTGATGAAAAACCCGCGGATCTACTCTGTTGCCAACGTCCTGACATATTCCCTTTCTAACGTCATATTGATGGATCCTATCAGTATATCCTTCTTTGTGATAGATTCCATTAGTCTTTCCATCTCCCAAAATGATTTCACCCGATCCATCATCATTAGGATAGCTCAATCTTGTTCTATCATCTTCAGGATGGATTCTATCATATACATGACTACTTTCATCATCAAGATAAATCAATCTTATCCTGCCATCTTCAAGATGGGTTATCACCTTCATGACTAATTCTATCAGTCCTACCATCCTCATGATGGATTATTATACTATCATCAATGTAGCAAAATTCAATCCTGTTCTGCACCTGACGACTATCTGTCCTTCCGTCCGGATGGTGGTTCCCTTGTCTTCTATCATTCTAACGAATCCTTCATGCAGCTTGTCCTCTGCCTCGAAGTCCACCCTCCTGCCTTCGATCATCTGCTCTTTCTTGGCATGTCAAATTTTGAGTTGTATTTCTTGGAGGTATTTGATCCCTATTTTTGAATCCATGTCTTCCCTAAACCTACTCGAATTGTCCTCTCCCTCTTTCTATTGAATCTCCCTTATGTTGGGCTATTGTACTCCCAACTGCCCAAGATTTGGCCGATCCCTCGATCACTCATGATGACGTCTTTGGTTTCTATGAGCTCATTGAGGTAGACCTAATGGTCTATCCTCATGAATTCATAGTTGTTGGTTGGTTTGAACTATGTCTGTAGATAGCCCTTGTGGTCCATCCTGTGGACTAGTCGACCTATGGGTAGCAGGAGGGGAATTTCTTCCTCTCGAGCTACCAGGAAGGAGACCAACCAAACTCCCCCTTGGTTAGGCACACTTGGGTTGCCCAAAAGTCTTGGTGAACTTCCTGGGTTACTCAAATTGCCTCTATTTCTTGCCTGATCAATGAGTTCTGCTCTTGTGTTTTGTTCTGCATGATCTTGGGTTTTAGGCATCAACTGCCTCAAAATCCTCAATCTTCTATCTACCCTTATCAATCTTCTTCTCCACC
The DNA here is from genome assembly GCA_028583015.1 of Wollemia nobilis. Taxonomy (NCBI): domain Eukaryota; kingdom Viridiplantae; phylum Streptophyta; class Pinopsida; order Araucariales; family Araucariaceae; genus Wollemia; species Wollemia nobilis. Next base: position 6,810 of record JAQPPZ010001723.1, on the reverse strand, counting down.
TCGCTTCTTCAAAGCGTCTTTGAGGTGCACATTGAGCTAAGGCTTCCCTATACTAGTCTGAGAAGGCAAAATTCTTGCTTGAATTATTCCCCTCCTGCAGTATTCATTGGCCAGCTTGATGTTTCTTGAACCCTTCTTTGCAATCGTCTAACTTCTCTCCTTTGTCTTTGTAATTGATATGTAGTGAGTCGATACTCTGCTACCTCCCGATGTTTTGATGGCCTTTTGATTGACTCATCTTCACTACTTGAATGATTTTCCATTCTTCCTTCCTCTTCCTCTTAAGGCATTAGTGGTTCATCATTTTCAATAACTTGGACCATTTCGAGGAATTAGACTCTTGCTTGCCAACTTTGGACTTCATCCCTTTGTCTTCTTCGCTCCAGATTGGGACTTGGGTAGGGAGTGTTAGGATCCCTAGGGATGTTTTCATCACTACTTGATTCTTCTATCCATCCTCCATTCCTAGGTTGTTTAGGTACTTCTCTAACATCCCTCCATAAAATTGTAGTTGTTTGTTCCCTGCTTACCTGATGTCTTGTATTGTCGGCAAGACCTTGTTGAGGTCTATCCTCAATTCTTTTTCCCTTATCATTTCTTGTTCTGGTGGCCTTATGGTCCTTTGTCTTCTAGAACATCTTGTCAATGGTGAAGTAGTACTAGAAGAGTCTTCGGTATTCAAATGGATTCTCAGTGTTGCTGAAGATGAACTATCGGAGTCCAAGGAAAATAGGTTGCTTTTCAAAGGTACTTCCTCATTGCCTTTTGTGCTTCCCCTTAACTCCCCTTGTTGCCTCTCCAGTTGTTCAAATTCATCCAACTTGGCTCTTCGTACTTCTTCTCATTCTTGCATTCATTGCATGGTCTCATCCAACTCTTGAACCACTTGTTCTCTCAATCGTGCATTATGCATCCTTAAGGTTTCATATTCTTCCTGCAACCTATGTGTTTCCCTAATCATCTATTGCAGAACTCTTGATTCCTCATTTCCCTCTTCTTCCACTTCTGGTTCTTGCTCTTGTAATGTGACATTCATGAGGGTCCAAAGTCGTTCTTCTCCTTCATTACTTGGAAATCTAACATGAACTTGTAACCACCTTTGTTCTCCTTCTCGAGGTTCCAACTCTCTTTGTTTGATTACAGGTTCTCTTTCTGCTCCAAACAACCACTCCAGGTTTATCTGTTCTTCTTCTCTAACAATCCCACTTGGTTCTCCCTGTTCATAGGATCGTATCCTTGGTCGTGATTCTTTTGTTGTTCTTCCAGAAGTTTCTCCTAATGCTTCTAAGTTGATCACGTTCACCTGTGCCTGTGCTTTGTACACTTTCAACTTAGAGCCATTTATAGTTTTGGGGCAAATTATACCATCCAATTTCTTTAACCGGACAACCCCATTGTCCAGTACTTCTTCTACCTGAAAGGGTCCAAGCCATAGAGTCTTCAATTTCCCTGGCTTGATCTCTCGCTTCCCATTATACTTGAGTACTAGGTCACCAGTCTTCAAGTCCAATTTTTGAAGATGCTTATCATGCCAATATTTGCATCTCCATTGGGCAATCTTTGTCGCCCACTGTGCCATTACCCTCTTTTCTCCTAGTTGTACGAGTGTTGTGAGCCTTTCTTCCATGCTCTCTTCATCACTCAGGTGGTTCTCTACTACTATTCTCAAACTTGGTACCAGAAATTCAACTGGCACCACCGCCTCTTGCCCATACATCAACTGGAAAGGGGTGTGATTTGTGGTTGGTTTGAAGGTTGTCCTATACGCCCACAAGATTGTTGGTAACCATTCTTCCCAATCGACGCCTTCTATGCCACATGTTTTATACATTATAGAAACCAGGACTTTATTTGTTGCCTTTGCCTACCCATTCGTTCGAGGGTAGTACAGACTAGACAACGAATGGAAAATCCTGAATTTGTTAAGTTTTGAATGATTTCGTTGACGAAATGGCCTCCTCGATCACTTGTCAGCTGAAGAGGAATTCCAAACCTGGTGATAACCTGTTCATACAAAAATTGAGTCGTGCTCCTTGCAGAGTTATCTGGTAAGGCCCTTGCTTCTACCCATTTCATCAAATATTCCGTTGCCACCACAATGTATCGGCATTTCCTTCTTTTGCTTGTTCGTAATGGTCCCACAAAATCCAATCCCCACCTTTCAAAAATTTCTTGGGGTTGGGAAGGATGCAATGGCATGAAGTCCTACTTTAACAACTTTCCCATTCTTTGACACGTATCACAAGCCTTTACATATTCCTTGGCATCGTGATAAAGGGTAGGCCACCATAGCCCTACCAACAACACTTTCCTAGCTGTTGCATCTAGCCCCATATGGCCTCCTACCAATCCCTCATGTGTCTCCTTCAATATTTGTTGCACTTCATCTTCCATCACACATCTTCTTAGAATGTGGTCCTCCCCCATCTTGTATAACAAGCCTGCAATCAATGTGAAGGGTGTCAACTTTGTGATGACTTTCCTTTGATCTGTTGTCATCTCCTTTGGTAGCTCTCTTATCAATAAGTATTCCCTGATATGCTTATACCATGTAGGTACCACACTTATCATGAATAACTGTGCGTCAAGGAACTCATCTTGTATTCCCCCTTCTACAGGTTCTCTTGAGAGAATCCTTGACAATTGATCCGCTATTACGTGCTTCTTCCCTGGTCTTACTACCACTCGAAACATGAATTCTTGCAATGTGATGAGCCATCTACTCACTCGTCCATATATCGTCGATTTATTGATCAGGTATAGCAATGCCTGATGATCTACATAGAAAGTGAATGGGTTGGCTAGTAGATAATGCCTATACTTTTGTACTGCATACACCATTCCCAGCGCTTCTCGTTCTATCATGCTATAATTTTTCTCTGCTCTGGACAATAACCGACTTGCAAAGTATATGGGCTGATCTAATCTGAACTATCCTTCCTGAGCTAAGGCACAACCGATTGCGAAATTCGAGGCGTCTATGTGAACATGGAATTCTTTCTCCCAGTTTGGATAAACCAGGATAGGAGCCTTCACCAAATGCGCCTTCAGGCCCTCAAAGGCCTCTTGGTGTTCCTCCACCCATTTGAAAGGAACACTCTTACGTGTAAGAGCATCTAATGGATGAGATATTTGTGCATAGTTTCTTATAAACCTCCTATAGTAACCTATTGTCCCTAAGAAGGTTTTTATAGAACTCACATCGTGTGGTTCTTCCATCAACAATATTACCCATATCTTGTCTAGGTCTGGTTTCAAGCCTTCCTGACATACGATATGTCCTAACAACTTCCCATATGGCACCATTAAGATGCACTTCCTTGGGTTTAATGCAATTCGAGCTTTCCTACACAAGCTCATGCATTCCTCCAACGCCTTCAAGTGATCCTGCGTTCGGCCATATAGGGACCAATCATCCAAAAAGGCCTTGAAATTTCCTATGGACATCTTATCGAAAATATATAAGATGATTTGTTGAAAAGTAGTTGGCGCATTGCATAATCCAAATGGCATGCGGTTATATGCATAAATACCATTTTCCACTATGAAAGTGGTCTTCAACTTATCCTCCTCCGCAATGTTGATTTGATTATAACCTGAAAATCCGTCTAAAAACGAATAAATCTCATGGCCGGCTACTTCCTCCAAGATTGAATCTATAAAAGGAATTGGAAAGGGATCCTTTATAGTTACGACATTAAGACTCTAGAAATCCACACAAATCTGGATCTTATTGGCTTCTCTTTTCAGGGTAATCACTATCGGTGACACCCACTCACTTGTCGTAACTTTGAATATGATGCTTGCATCGAGCATTTTCTCTATTTCGGCATTCACCAAGGCTGTGTACTTTGGATTCATTTAGTATGGCCACCTTCTCACTGGTTGCGCACCTTCAATTAGAGGAATCTTGTGCATGCATAACTCTGGTGGTACTCCCTTCAAATCCTTGTACGTCCAAGCAAACACATCCTTATATTCCATGAATATCCTGAATGTTGTTACCTTAAGTACAAGATCCCAATCATCTCTGCACTTAATCATCTTTTCTTCGCCTTCTTCACCAAGGTTAATCTAAACCATTCTTGGTCCTTCATATTTAATGGACTTAGGTTCTTCTACTACCTTTAGGACATCAATGGGATGAGCTGGTTTATCTTCGATCACTGCATCTCCCATTGTGTATTCTGCGAAGTTCCTTGGAAATGTCCATTTCTCCCGTTCTTGGTCCTTCTCTATTGCTGACTTCTTGCTGGTTTCTCCTTTTTCTTGTTCTTTCTTCCTGTTCTCTTGGTTGTCTTTTGCGTGGATACATAGGCACTGAGGTGTGAACACTTCATAATCTTCCATCTGCCAATGGAGTAGGCCTCTATCATCATCATTCTCATCTTTCATGCATTCTTCTAGTTGCAACACTCCATCTGGTTCATATCCTATTTTTCTATTGGATGACGAACTCTCCGATTCGTCTGAGGTTGCAATATCTTGGCTCACTGCCTGGTTCTTCAAGTTGATCATGTATTTATGTTGGCCTTTTTTGAAGGTGAGGTGTTCCTTCTCCTAGTTGTGGTTTACTTTTGCCATCCTTAGCCATCCACGTCCAAGCAATGCATTGTATGCAGGTTTCTGCATTTCAATCACTACAAAATCCAGCATAAAGTCTTGTTCTGCTATCCGCACTTTCTGGTTCATCAATACTCCTTTCGTTTCTATGTCGTACTGATTTGTTCCATATAACCTGAAATTTGGAGATCTTAATTTGGGCTGGCCAATATTTTGCCATGTCTTCTCTGGCATCACGTTTACGCTTGATCCTCCATCTATGATCACTTGAGTCAGTCTATGGTCCAATATCTCCATATGCACCAATGTTGGCTTCTTCTCGACTTCGATCATTAATATCATTGGATCAATGAACTATTCTTGTTTGATGTTAGCTACCTCTTGGACTTCATTTCTTTTCCTCATCTTTATCATTTCGCCCATTGTAGCATACAATTCAGGTATTGAACTGAGTAGATTTGATATCTTTACTTCCATGGTCATGTTGAGTACCTGTGTCACCAAACATTCCATTGATGCCTGGTTCTCTGTTATGATCTCCGTTCTTTTTAGGGCTTTTTCTTGGAGTAGCCTTTCTTGCTTCTCCTTCTCCAATTCTTCTTTTATCATTTCCTGAGCTACCATCACTCTTTCTCCTTGGCAGGGTTTGGATACTGCTCCATTTTCTTAGCGTGAGATCTGGTCACCGCTAGAACTTCTTTTTCTTTCTCATCCTCATTACTAACTTCAGCAATGTCAATTAAATTGACATTCTATGTGCCACTCATACTTGCTTTATTTGGGCAATTTATCTCTTTATGGTTGCTTGGTCCACACCATCGACACATCTGGGTAACATTGTTACCATTGGTATTACCTCCATTCTGAGGTTTGGGGCAATTTTTTGCAAAATGTCCCCATTCTTGACAATTTTGGCATTGGATAATTGGTCTTCCATCGGAGTCATACTGTAGACGACTTTGTCCACCTTGTCTTCCACCTCGATGGTTATTCCTATATCCACCGCTTGTTGCACTTTGTCCATTTCTCATGGCATTTGGTTGTTCTTCCTATTGTACTATCATCGTTTGATGCCTTGCTCCTCTCAGATTAAATGGACAATCTGCAATAGGATGTCCTGCCACATTGCATATATTGCAATATGTTTTCTTTGGACAGTTGATATTCATGTGTCCTTCCGATTTGCACTCCGAACACCAGATGTCTTTTCGGTCCTTCCTCACTTCACCTTTAACTTCTTTCATAATTTTCTCAAATTCTTTCTGAAAGGAATGTATAGCGCTTTGGACCTTGTCTTCTGCATCACTGTCAAAATCGTCATTCCTTGAATGCCCTATGATTCTAGTTATCATTTGTTTGGCTTCACTCTCAAAATTCTTTGCTTTTTTGAGAGCTTCCTCATATGTGGAGGATGGTACTGCCTTCATCTTCTTCCTATACTTTGGTAGAAGTCCGTCTATAAACCAACGTTTCACCAGTCCATCTGCTGGTGGCATTTGCATTTTGTCAACTAGTTGTTTTAGTCTTCTGTTATAATTCTTCACATCTTCATCTGGCTTTTGTTTTGTTGCATAAATTTTAGTTATAATCTTCGTATCATCTCTTAATGGCCAAAATTCTTCTATAAATGCATCCCGCATAGTATTCCATTGTGTAAATGGTTGGGTACTCTATTTCTTTAAGTACCAATCTATAGCCATTCCTCGTAAGGTGGCCAAAAATAATTGCAACCATTTTATCAGTTGTGTTACTCCATTCACTCCCCAAATCATAATACAAGTACCTATGTGGCATGTTGGGTCTTCTTTCCCTTCTCTAGTGAAGGGTGGGCATTTTTGTTTGCCTACTCTATTGGCAATATTTGCCATTGGAACTCTTCCAATATCCTTGTCACTTGATGATGACTCCTATGGAGTTCTATTCCACTCCCTCTCAGTTGTAGGTGGTTCAAATTCTCGTTCAAGTACCTGTTCAAATAGCCTTCTCCCAGGTTCACGTACTTCACTACTTTGTGACCTCCTTCACGAGTAAACAAGATGCGGCTCTAGTCTTCCTCCCCAAGAACCCACATGTGGTTGCTTTGGTACAAAACTTTGATCTTCTGCACCCATTGGCCAACTCCTCTTTATTGGATTAGGTGTTACCATCCGCTCCTTGCTTACAATATTAGGTATTTCCTTTGCTATTTGATTTTGTACTTCATTCTCTATTATCAAAAATAATGTTTCCCATATTTCTCACTTTGAA